>OY856415.1:57018834-57626334 GCA_963693085.1 Alisma plantago-aquatica
GCGGCCATCTCATCTCCGGCAACGCATTCCGCAAGCTGTAGCCACCGCGACGTGGTGATCCTAACTGCCGTTTACAATGTTTCTGGGATTTCTAATGTGGTCGGCCAAACTAGGCCTAATGATCACATACCTATAGGGAGCAAAGATAAGCCCCACAAGAAGTGGAAGCACCAACAACCTAGAATTCCCGGCATGCATGCGGCGGAATAACATCTTCTTGGATGCGACTTCTATGTTTATCTATGATCGTACTAGAACACAAAGGTATATCTAGTATCGCTGGTTGGTCAGCGAAGAATGCGTGTAGAATACGCGAACCAAGAGACTGGTTTATATCTAGACATGTGTAAGGAAACGGGTAGCAAGATATATTGAAACGGGTAGCAAAAGAGCGCACGGGTGCTTGCGGCTCCTAGTGCTGATACAAGATATATTGTTTCACTTAGCTACAAACAAACATACGTGTCAAGTGATGCCCATGGCGAGCTAATGAATTCCACGCGAGAAAAGAGTGGCGATTGGCGAAGCTTTGACTACTACCGAATATCAGAGGCAAGAGCCAGTTGGAGATCACTCATACAATGGAAGGAACCAGTGACGACCACAACCGCATTATTTTGTCACAGCCAGTGGCAGGCGCCTGGGGGGTGGGGGAGTGCTTACAGCCATATTATCCATTGGGGTTTGGTGGGTTCACTCAATATTTAATTAGGAATTGATACGGCTATGTCTATCACTAGATAGATCAAGCAAGCTGCTTATTTAATAATCATCGCCTTTCAAGGTAGGGCATGCTACATACGTACAGAGCCTACCTCGGATGGAGCCGCACCTCGATATAGCTGGCAAAATATGATTATTACGTGAGGACCACAAAGCTACTGACAACTGTAGCCATTACTTCTGCATTACGGCATAGAATTAACCATTTGCTCAATCTGCAGGTGGTATGGAAACGTAGATTTCTTTATAACGGAAATGGATAGTAAGAATGGATTGTTCAAGATGACGATGTGTGGATCTTGCTGATTGCTCCAGTGATGTTGATTTGAAGGAGATCTGGACAGAAGCTCTCATAATTAAACGCACACTCCCCGTCTAATTAACTCTACAACTGTACTGTGTACTGTGTACTGTGTTCCGAACTAACGGAGTCCGCCAACAGGTGAGATGTGCCCATCATTGATCAACAACCTCAACAAACAAATTCTGAAACAGACGGATCTCCCATCAACGTCTAACCATACATCTAAAGGACAAATAAACTCGACAGAACATATTCCAGCCTAGCCAGTTTTGGTAGCTGGTAGAGACACCTGCATGCATAAGCGGATAAGCGTAAACTGGGGGAGCCAGCTTATTCTTCCAGTGTACTGATTATATCACCAACTGATGTATATCTAGAACGAGCAAGGTGCCCCGCAACTTCCTGTTATGAAAAAGACCCTTCCCGTGCTGTCTTTATCGAAAGAACAACAGGGTCATACCTCCCGATTTCGAATAGGTGCTTCACAAGCTAGGTACTCCACAAGCTAAGTACCACAACTTCCTAAGGGAGGCGGGATGAATAGGGCCTCCTTGAGTTTGTGCTTCTCCAGAAGCGGCTGTTGCCAGCTTAGGTGAAGACCGGCTTATCCTTGGGAGCAAGTTTTGCATAAAACAACGGCGGTCCAATTCCAAACTAAGTAACAAAAGCGCGATATCCTCACAATCAAGTGTTTCCTGAAGAACGATATAGAAACCGGCTGGCGGCTGCTCTCTCACTCTAGTGCTACTAGGGTTTCTTCTTCTGGAGACGGCTGGTTGGGGGGAGGGGGATTTGACCGCCGTAAAGCGGTGTCCCGCTCCCCCTCAGCCTCTTCTCGCCCGTCTTCAGCAGGGTCTCTTCTTCGGGAGGCGTGCGGGTGTGTTGTCTTTGAAGACAGCGGTCTTCTTCCTCCCTGTTGTGGAGCCCGGCTGCGACGAGTTTCCTACCTCCTTTCTCTTTTACTTGCTTTCTATTTAGACTAGGTTGGTCTCTTATTTTGTCACTCTCGCTGTTAATCAGCACTTCTGTCTCTTCTCGTAGTAGATTTCTCTTTCTCGGTCAATTTTGTTGTGGTGTTGTATGGCAGCAAGTGTGGGGACAATATCCTTTTGGAACACCGATCTGGCACAGATACTCTACCACATATACATACTCAGGTTGAAGGTATTCCTCATAGAAAGCTGTGTTAGCCAGCGAAGGAGAAGAGGGATCTATACATCATTGTTCTTATCAAATTCCGATATGAGTTTTTGTGGTGGTTTGTATGTGTTCTTGATCTTTGTGTGGTCCTTTAGTTTATTTTTTTCCTCATGTAGATGCAGTATGGCTCCTCCATAATAAAATTTGTCTGTTTAACTTCAAAAAAAAAGTGTTTCCTGAAGATGGCATTTAATATTTTTTTCTTCATATAGTAGGTTAATTGATTGATAATGCAGTAAATACTTACAAAGAATATCAAATTCATGTGAATATAATTCTAACAAAATGATTTGTTCTCCACAAAAGAATTATGGAAAAGCAGATGCTTGATACTTGTGCATGCCATTTTCTTCGCAATGATCAATGTTGTATAGAAAGTAGTCTTTCAGACAATAAGTTGTTAGTTTGGGTCTTAAGAATGATGAGAATGTTTACACTCATTTCACAATAAAGGTTATGATGACGTCCATTTTTATTTTGTAAAATTTCAGTACCCATCAAGAAATCATACTAAATGAAACTCCATAAAAAGTAAAGACCAACAAAACACGTAGACCGACAAAGCCCCAACCAGGGGTTGCTCTCCGGTGGAGTGCCTAAAACCCAACAAGAAGGGGGAACTGCTACCTTTACGAAAAGACTCATCTCATTCAACGCCTAAAACATCTTTAGTGAACAACAGTCCCAAGAAGAGAAGAAGAACACCAAGGATGACAAAAGAAAGGAGAAGGTTTCTAAAAAATAATAAGTAGTCAAAGAGGGTGGCACATTACACTACCAATACAACCTCTGAAGTCTTACAATGTCAAAGGACCGTTTATTACCCAAATTTCAACTCCAAATGACCAAAAAGTCAGTGGTAAAAGCTCCCAAGCATTCGTTCCATGAATGACTCAAATCAAACAACATATACATGAAGAAAACAACAATAACAATTCTTAATAAGCATGAACTATAAGGCTAACGTAAACAAAAGGAACTAACTAGAACATGATATAAAAGATCTACACCCTTAATTAAATATAAACCCCATGTACTTATATTGGTGCTATATTTTCATATTTCATCAACATACAACATAGTATAGAGGAAGCACAATGATGGTGGGATTATCAAAGAGTACTTATTATACCTAAAATTGTAAAATAAGCCATAACTAATTTTAATGCATAGGTAGGTCATAGAAATATATGAAAACATACTTGTTTAAAGGAGCATATTGGCTTGGATAAACTTTATAAATTTAAGTAAATATAAAGACAACATAAAACTTCATTATTAACATGAAGCATATTTAAGTGCATTTATATTATACTATACAACATCATCATAATGTCTTTGAACTTCTTTTCAAAGGAAGGACCCATCAGGGACATTAAAAAGAAACACTAAGAATGATTCATATATCTACATGAGGGACCTCAAAATTAAAATCCACTAACCGTGCCTCAAATGTTGAGCCCTTACTTGATCAAAATAAAGTAGCTACACCAACCCTTGTGCGGCCTTGCCAATGGTGTTACACACTACTCAATTGTAATTTAAATAGATGCAACTCCGTGAGCAAGGAACACACAGGAGGGATCACTTTCAAAATTTATAAGGGCCTACGCAAATGTACTAACATACACTAAAACACTACACCCACAAGCGCATGGGGTCATGTCATAGTATAGGAGGGTGGCAAGTATATGGTCGATCTATAGGGAGAAAAACTGGCACTAGAGCTAGGTTAGTTTTTAGGCTAGGTTCCTACTGCGGAGTCTAGGGTTGAAGGGTTTATAGATTGTTTTGATTGATTACACTAAGTTGAGAAAGACAACAGTTAAAGGAAAGAAAACAAGATTAAAACCTAAGTTAACCCTAGACAGTTAATCCTACTGGAGCAAGAAAAGACAAGGAAAGGCAGGAAAAGAACAATTTACACTAAGGCAAGCAAGAAAAGGTCTACACTACATTAAGCTAGCAAAAATGGCAAAAGAGTAATTAAAGACCTAGCCTATTATCAACAGAAAAGCAAGAACAAGGCAAGAAGTTAACTAAGCAAGTAAAGAGCTAAATAAACTCACACTAGCTAGGTAAGGTGGCAATTAGGGTTTTATAGCAATAGATGGATGTGTGGGTTGTTTGGGGGATGTAGTTATCAATTAGGTTGGGGGTGATATGTGAACATAATAATTTCATTTAGATTATCAAACCAAATGACAAGCTAGAGTTTGATGAATTATCCTAAACTACTAACTGGTCATGGAAATGCTAGGTTGTGTATAGGGGAACTAGTCCCTAACACACCTTACTACCCTTGTGTGGTACAATTGGGTTAGGGTTTAGGTGCATTTCAATTAGAGTTTAAACAAGCCTAGTTTTCTAGGTTAGATGGTCTTAGGGTGATTAGGGGCTGAGGGTAGTAATTGGAGTGGAAGTGAGGTTTTAGGCCTCAATTCACCCACATTCTAGCCTTGAGAAAGCTCTAAGATAATCACACTAAATTCATCTAAGCTAGCTACTTAGATCTCTCAACTAGGTTTAGGAGAAATGATTAGAATGTAGGAGGATGGGTAGCTAGCTAGGTATCCATAAATTGGGCCTAGGAGAAAATCCCAAAATTCACACATACAAACAATTTCCCTAAATTCCTAGGTGATTTCAAGCACAAACAAAAAAGTAATTCATGTAGAGTGAGATAAATAATACAACATAATCATTAGAAAATGAAATTACAATGTTTACTTATCATTTCCCCCCAACATGGTATCAAAGTAATATTTTTGGCCCCAAACAGCCCACCCAAGGGGCCTAGGTACTCATGGAAATGGAAAATACAAAAAGAAAGGAGAAAGGGGTAGAAGAAGCCATGGAGCTCAGTGTAGATGGAACAATCCTCCTCTTCAACTGTTGAAAGACGTCCTCCTCCTTCCTCCAAGGTGCAAGGGCATGGTATGATGATGGAATAGGGTAAAACACTAGGAAACTAGGGTTTTGGTGGTGGAAATGGTGAAATGGAGGTGGTAATAGAGTGGAATGACTGATGGGAGAAAATGGGGTGATAGAATATAACGTCCCATGATTTGAGGCCTCAGATAAAATAATATTAAATGGAAAGATTAGACTACCCATATCACCAAGGTGCACCTCCTTTTTAGGGATCCCATCACTAAAGAACTCCATAGTTAAGTGTGCTCAGCTTGGAGTAGTACTAGGATGGGTGACCAGTCAGGAAGTTTATTCTGTCTTACGTGTGAGTGAGGAAAAAGCACACAATTAAGGCTAGTGGTGGTCTGTGGGGTGAGTCATCATTCTTGAAACTCGACTAGAGCCTTGAGTAGTGGGTCCGGGTGTTACAAATGGTATCAGAGATAATTCTCCTCCAGTAGGTGGGGTCCACATGGGCATGTGTCATGTCAGTCTTTGAGCCGTGCAGTCCAGGCATGTTGGAAAGGGTTATCTGTGATGATGGAGCCAGCATTGCGTTGGTATCCATGATCGGGATCTAGGTGTACATGGTCATGTTGGGTCTGCACTAAAATGGGGAAATATTATGAGGCCATACAGTTGATCTTTGATGAGGACGTCAAGAGTCTAAGTGGGAGAGATTGTAACATCCTAGGATTTGAGGCCTCAGATAAATTAATCTAAAATGGAAAGATTGGACTACCCATATCATCAAGGTGCACCTCCTTTTCATGGATCCCATCACTAAACTCCATAGTTAAGAATGCTCATCTTGGAGTAGTACTAGGATGGGTGGCCAGTTGGGAAGTTTATCCTATTTAGCTCTGGCTAGTGGTGGTCTTTGGGGCTATTCATCATTCTTGAAACTCTACTAGATCCTTGGATAGTGGGATCGGGTGTATGTAGAAGGTGGCTAGGGGTGGCCAATCTTGTGCTAGAGTATATATAGGTGGTGGGGAAGCATTAGGTTATGTGGGGGTAAAATGGGTAGAACAATGTAGAAAATCAGGTAAAATTGTGAGTAGCACGGCTATGGTGAGTAGTGGGTAGCACGGCCGTGGTGGATGGGAACGTCCATGGGGGGAAAATGCAATGAACATGGGAATTCTCAGTTTTTGGGACTGGTAGCACAATTGTTCTAGCCAGCACGGCCGTACTGGGAACTCCCAACATGGCCATTCTAGCTAGCACAACCGTTCTGGGCAACCGAGTCAATTTTTGAAGGTTCTGTTGATTGGGGCATGTCCCAGAACGGCCATTCCATGGTAGCACGGCTGTTCTAGGGTCCTTCCCCTATGTTTGGGTCTTGAACTTGGCCATCCATGAAGGTTATTGATTCAATACATTCTTTGATCACGTGGGGTAGGTTGGGAGTGGGTTTGGCCTCATTTTGGGATCCTCCAAGCCTACGAAAACCCTAGACTCAACTCTTTTTTCTACATTCCATCAAGTAGTGTCCAAAGTACCTATAAAACATGAAATAATCATTATTAAGTGTATTTGATAGTAAAACACATATTGAGGGAAATATCATGTAATCTAATAGTTGTAGATGTGATTGAAGCACAATATGATACACGATGGAGCTCTAGAATAGGACTACATTACCACCCCAAACATAAAACATACTTGTCCTCAAGGATGCTCCAACTCAATCTCTCTACAATTTTTGCACAATCAAGAAGTCACAAATGCAATGCAATAGGTGAATATCAACTAAATGGGCTCAAGGATGACTAAGTACATGAATTCCACCTCTCTCCTTTCCTCTTTCACAAACTAATCATGATTAGAGCATTGAGCCTACAAACTTCAAATATAGAGCATAGAAAATACAATCAATCTGTATGGTTGTCATATCACTCCAGGTAAACCCTCATGGTAGCAAAGGTCAAAAATGATTAATTTTTCTATTTTACATTCACGCATTCAATCTCATATGCCCATCCACACTAAGTAACCCACGTGGTTGTAAAAAAGGAAAAAATGAGCTAGGTTTGATATTTCCTAGATCCATGGGCATGCAAAAGGAATAAAGGGTTGTAGTAAGAATTTTGAGTGCTTTTACACACTCATCTTTTCTTTATTTAGACGCTCTTAAACAGGAGCATCTTTTATTTTCTTTTTGCATTTTTTTTCTTTTATTTTCCCTTGGTGTAGATGGGGCACATGATGATGAGATTGAAGTGGGGGGATATAGATGTGGCTACTCCAAACTTTTGGAAGTGGCCACGGCTGAATATGTGCACTTTGACATCCTTTCATGAGGCGGAGTGGTAAGAAGATGGTAGAAGAAAAGTGAGTCAATGAGGGGTTACTAGTGTTCACATCAACATATGATCTCTTGCCTGAAAGTTTACTCCAATAATTTCATCAAGCAATGACACGCCACATGAATGAGCAATATTAAAACCACATTTCTATCTTGAGATTCTACAAAACTCTAAGCGTTTGTACTTGCTTCAATCACAATTCAACCAAACCGATCACAAGCATGAGAGAGGTGATGCACATGTAAAAAGTCAAGACTGAGGCCATTTAGTAATAAACAATGATAATTCACTTGCATTTGTCAAAGCTCATCATTTTCAATCCAAAAAGTAGAGATTATGTCAAAACACACTTTTTGGCAAGAAGTTCTAAAACTTGGAGAAAATTGGTGGTGCCAAATCACCTTCAATTACATCTAGACCTACATTATGGAACATAAAGCAGGAAATAAGCAAAGCCTAAGTTATCAAGCAAAAATTACAAAAATCTATGTGATATGCAATGCATGGAAAAAATAGATTTTTTTTAATTACGTAATGGCAGAAAGCAAACTATATGATATGCATGTATGTAAAGCAAGAACACAAAGTATGGATACACAAATATGAGACATGGTTATACTATTTGGCCATCTTGAGAAAAAATTTAAAATAGGAAACATAGAGGAAAGTGGGGTAAAGTAAAGGTTTAATGCTTACCACCCCAAACTTTTAAAGCATGTTGTCCTCAGCATGATATAGAAGCTTAGAATGGTAGGTTAGAGGGCATGGAGTCATGGTAGATAAATACCAATAGGGGAGAGAGATCTCAAGGTGTCCACTGTGTTGGGATGGACAACACAGCCATGCACCACAGCCATTTGTATTGCCTACACCACAGTCGTGGAATGTGGCACGGCCGTGCTGATCCCCTTCATGTAGATTCTCTATTGATTCACAATTTTCTCTTTTGTTATCCTCCTTTGCAATATCCTCCATTCATCACTCTCCTTCCAATGTACCTATCCTAAATTGACATAAACAACAAAAACCATCAAGTATAAGAGAGTGTGTGTGTTTTTTTGGAAAGTGTAAAAATAAAGTAGAAGTATCAAAAATTGAAGTTTCAATGAAAATTTCCCAAACCTAGGTGGGTTTCCTCCTACAAGGGATGAGTTTCATGCCTTCAGCAGGGCTTGTTGTTATTTTACCATCAACCATTCTCCAAAAACAAAATGTTTCCATCCCCATCATAGGAAATTCTCTCAAATGCTTTCCTTGATTGATCTTCCTCCCAAGGGTCATGTGAGCTTCTTAAGTGTTTTCCGCAGTTTTCTCTCTTTGGGGATCATCATCATGGATCTTAATCAGCCTTAAGACCTTTAGAAATTGCATTCCATAATTTTGCTCTCTCTTGAGGAATGGGTCTTCATGGGCATCAAAGAGAGGGGTCTCATTCATATGGGACACATGCAAATAAAGTTTTTTTGGCAAGGGCTCTTCATTAAGATGTTTTTCAAATTGCTTCCCTCCCTTGTTGAGATTGTCAACAACCTTGTCACACCCCATCATTAAAACCATATCCATTTTCTCATGGGAAGTACAGGAAACATATGATAGTTGTGGTGGTGGTATAGGTGTTAATGGCTTTTGGAATTGAGGTGGAGGAGGGAATTGAGGTTGGAATTTGAACTGGTGGGAAAGTTGTGGAGATGGAGGTGGTGGGGATGTGTAAGGCTTAGGATAGCCTTGGAGGTAGGGCGGTGGAGAAAATGGATGGGTTTATGCAATTTGGTCTTCCATCTTATCTTCCTCGTGTGGCTTGTTACATGCACAAGGCACAACCAAACAAAAGAAAGCAAGTTTGAAAAACAATATGCAAAAAGAATACAAAAAATAATGAATAAAGAATAGCAATGATGAGGGAAGTAGGAAAGGATCAAAGCAAAACTAACTAGCTAGGTCGAGCTCCTTTCACCCCGGCAATTACGCAAGAAAGCCTGGTGTGGCCCTGCCAATGGTGTTACACACTACTCAATTGTAATTTGAATAGATGCAACTCCGTGAGCAAGGGACACATGGGTGGGATCACTTTCAAAATTTATAAGGACCTACACAAACGTACTCACATACACGAAAACACTACATCTGCAAGTGCACGGGGTCGTGGTAGATAAATGCCAAGAGGGGAGGGAGATCTCTAGGTTGTTGACTCAATGTCAATCAGGTCAATGTTGACTCACGTCTAAATTGACTAAACCCGTGTTTTGATGATGACTAACCATTCCACATATTGGTGTCTAATGTCTCTACTTGAGTGATTTCAGATTAGGTATAGACACACTCCAAATGCCCTATCTTGCGCATATCAAATTGGAGAAAATACAAATCATGTCAATACAAGTGCACATTTTTGTAATATGATGTAAATCCATTAGAATCATGTTGTAAATCACTTGTAATTATTGTATGACTTGTAATTAATCTTAGAAAAAATCAGGAGCACTTAGATCAAATGTTTATGCACTCAAAAGCCATTTTCCAAAATTCACATCAGGTTGTTCATCGGTCGAGTTCTTGAGTTGCAAACTCGACCGATCCTGATTGGATCTTGAAAATGACTTTTAATCGGTCGAGTTCTGTGAACTCGACCGATGGAGTAACTGACCAATTCGATTTTCATTGGTCGATCGAGTTTCCCCAGGACAAACTCGATCGATGGTCTGAATATCGGCTTTATCTTTTACTCTATCGGTCGAGTTACCCTTATAGAAACTTGACTAATTGCACTATACAAAAAAGTGCAGAAAAGTGCTTCTAGTCATTTTAGAGTTGCAACAAGTGAAAATATATCCGTTGCAAGCCACAAAATGGCTAGTTTTCATTCTCAAGTGTTCCCAAAGGCTAAGAGGCATCCCTAGCTATCAATAGGACCCCTTGGGCTTTATTCCAAGGTTGCACATTCAATTCAAACTCTATGTGAGGTTCCTATTCTATAGTTGAGTGCTTCCTACAGCCTCCTCTCTCTCTGAGCTTAATCACTTGCTACATTCATAAGAGTGAGTAGGAAATTTGTAAGAGAGCTAGTCCTACATGTATATCTTGTGAGGCTCTCACTTCCACCACCTCCCTATCTCTCATTTCAACCATGAAGATGAAGGTTCTCTCTCTTAGCTCAGAGAGGTGAAGAAGAACAAGGGAAGACGTCCCTTGGTGGAGATCAAGGATGAATACTTGGAGCTAGAGTGGGTAAGCCCTTGGTGAAGGCAGAAGACTCCTTACTCAAGTGGGTAAGTCCTTGGTGGAAGCTTCTCTGAGTGAAGGTGAAGTCAAAGGCAAAAGATCCAAGAAGAGTGGGTAATTCCTTGAAGGCTGAAGAGTTGTGCAAGAGTAGGTAAGTCCTTGGAAGAAGGCATAAGACTCTTGCAAAGTGGGTAAGTCCTTGGTAAGTTTGAAGACTCTTTGTATTGGATAGGTAAGTCCTTTGGTGGTCATGTATTGTAAGTCTTATGAATGAATATGAGAATGCAATGGTTAGGAAATCCTAGAGGTTGACCTCTCTAGGTAAGTGGACTGACTCACTTCTAGTTTGAAGTGAGGAACCACTCTAAATAGCTTGTCCTCTTATGTTTGTTCAATCTCTCTCTCCCTTGCTATGCATGTTTTAGTTTCACTCAAATTACCTATTTAGCAACCTTATCTTGTGATATATCTTGAAGGTCTAATGAATTTTGTTTAAGTGCATTCAGCTCTATTCACCCCCCTCTAGACCATCCAATCACCCATCTAGGATCCAACATAGGTGTCCACTGTGTTAGGATGTCTAACACGGCCATGGTGTGCACCACAACCATTTTGTATTGCCTACATCATGGTCGTGGAGTATGGTACAGAAAGTCTGGTGTGACCCTGCCAATGGTGTTACACACTACTCAATTGTAATTTGAATAGATGCAACTTCATGAGCAAGGGACACACAGGTGGGATCACTTTCAAAATTTATAAGGATCAACACAAACGTACTCACATACACAAAAACACTACACCCGCAAGTGCACAGGGTCATAGTAGATAAATGCCAAGAGGGGAGAGAGAGATCTTGGTATCCACTGTGTTGGGATGGCTAACATGTCTGTGATGTACACCACAACCATTTTGTATTTCCTACACCACAGTCGTGGAGTGTGGCACGGCCATGCTAATCCCCTTCCTATAGCTTGCCTACTAATTTGCAATTTTCTCTTCAATCTTGTTCTTCTCCTTGGCAATATCATCTATGCATCACTCTCCTTCCAATGTACCAGTCCTAAAATGACATAAACAACAAAACCCATCAAGTATAAAGTGTGTGTGTTTTCTTGGAAAGTGAAAAAACAAAGAAAAAAGTATCGAAAATTGAAGTTTGAGTGAAAAATTCCCAAACCTAGGTGGGTTACTGATGAATGCATATTCATCTTAGTTTGAGTCGCCATTTTTTGGCCCAATTTTGCACCAAAAGCTCTCATATCCCCCATGAATCTACTCATATATAATTTTCCTCAATTTCGGATGATTATTTAGAGTTTTGATCAAATCCATTCATCTCCATTGTAGAATTAAGCATCGCACTATGTTCACCAGCTTAGGAGACGGTGGTCCCACTAGTCAACACGTACAGTCGGGTCAAGGCCAAGGTGTTGCAACCAATACATGACCGCGACCGCAACACAACCATCTTGACTGCTACAAAACCCCACGACCATGGCATCTCAACCCGTACTGAAGGCTGTGACCGTGGCAGATGCCTCGACTGCAAAACTTTTGATGATTTGGACTCTATTTTTGATGGCCAGTCCCTTCATCAAAAAACATTCTCATCAGTTAGAGGATTCATCAACACAGGCCCATCAACCCATAGGAATAGCCCTCCCCCTGTGGGGATGGGTTTTTTCCATTAGGGTCACGACCGCGACCAAGAAGGATGCCATGACCACGGCCAGAAGATAATGCCACGACCGCGACCGCGACACTCGGCACAATCGGGCCCAAGCCAAGGTGTCACAATCGACACCCCAACGTGACCACGACACACCAGCATGACCGCGACCAAGACACAACCATCTCGACTGCGGTACAACCATCTTGACCACTATAAAACCCCACGACCGTGACACCCTATTACGGTCGGGTGCACCTCGACACGGTGGTTCTAAGGAGTACAGTAGATACCTCTACCGAAGGTCACGATCGTGACAGCTAAGTCAATCCTCTCCAGATTGCACCTATAAATAGATGACCCCGTCCTTCATTTGAGGGATCACTGCCACTCCATCCGTGATGACAGGATACCGCTCTATGCCCGACCAAAGAAGACAATCTCCACTGCCAAAGACTACCTCTGTGGTGTCCTTTCTACCCCGCCATCTCCGCTCCATTAAGATCTATCTCCTTGCCACGAAAGTGGTGGGATTTCAGATCTACAACAACCTTCGCCATCAACCATCTACCGTTCCATCTGTAATGAGCAAGAGCACAAAAAGAGAAGGAAGAAGGAAAGAGAAGATCATCCTTATCTATCTTGGTGTTCTTCCCCTCCTCATCCAGATTTGGCCCTCCATCGTGTAGAAGATTGTTTCTTCATCGAGCCGCGACCGTCTTCTTTACCATGACCATGGAGGAATATTCCCTCTCTCTTGTTTTTTTTGTTTCTATCATGAGGAGTGAGTATTCCATTTCACTGGGGTGCAAGGACTAGCCCCGCTACCCGTGCTTACATGTTCATCTTATAACATTCCATGGCTTGTATATAACTTTCCATTTTGTTGTTAATCGTTTAATGCATGCTTTGTGGATTGATCACCTGCCTTGCATGATATATTATATTCCTTTGTTGAGAGAACTTCAATACTTTGGATTTGAATATCAATTAACATGGTTGATGCCCGGACAAGAACTTCCTAAGAGATATCTCTGGAGTAGTAAGTGTGTGATTTGTGGGTAACAAGACATCGAGCCTACGGAGATGCTTACGCAAACTCTATTTCCTAACGGATGGTTTGCTACTCCATTTGGATAGTTGTATCTTTCCTGAATGTGTTTTGGATGTGTTTGCATATGTAGTGGTGATCAAACCCGATTCCATCTCAGTGATTCCCATCATTAATCTAAACTCAGTTTTAATCCCTCTCTTTTACTTTGCTTGCAATTAGTTTAGCTAAACCCAAATCAACTCTTTGTTCTAAATATTAGTCTTAGTTGATCCAGATTTGACTAGCAAGATTCTTTAAAATGTTGTCCCTTTGGATTCGATCATTAACTATACTATAATAGCACCTGTCCTCTTGCAAGTGGTACTATTGCATAAGCTTTTGGTAAAAACTTAGGGTTTTCATCCCTAGGTGGATTTGTTGGTGCAGTAAAACCACGTCAGTTACCTCCCACAAGCGTTGAGTTTCATGCCTTCAGTTGGGCTCATCGTTGTTTCACCATCAACCATTATCCAAAAACAAAATTTTTCCATCCCCATCATAGGCAACCCTCTCAAATGCTTTCCCTGATTGACATTCCTCCCAAGGGTCATGCGAGAGTCTCAAGTGTTTTTCAACAATTTTCTCTACTTGGGGATCATCATCATAGATCTTAATTAGCCTTAAGACCTTCAAAATTTCATGCCATAGTTTTACTATCTCTTGAGGAATGGGTCATCATAGGCATCAAAGAGAGGGGTCCCAATCATATGGGACTCCTGTGAACAAGGACTTTCTCGCAAGGGCTCTTCATTAAGATCTTTGTCAAATTGCTTCCCTCTCTTGTTGAGCCCCATGAGAGAAACCATATCCATTTTCTCATAGGAAGTAGGGGGCATGTGATAGTTGTAGTGGGAGTACTGGTGTTAATGGCCTTTGGAATTAGGGTGGAGAAGGGAATTGAGGTCTGAAGGTGAACTGGTGGGAAAGTTGTGGCGATGGAGGTGGTGGGGGTGTGTAAGGCTTACGATAACCTTGGAGGTAGGGTGGTAAAGGAAATTGATGGGTTTGTGAATTTTATCCTTCCATCTTGTCTTCCCCAAGTGGCTCGTCACATGCACAAGGCACAACCAAACAAAAGAAAGTAAGTTAGAAAACCAGCATGCAAAAAGAATATAAAGAATAATGAAGTAAAGAATAGAAATGATAAGGGCAGTAGGAAAAGTCAAAGCAAAACAAATTAACTAGACCGAGCACCTTTCTCCCTGGCAACGACACCAAAAATCTTGGTGTGTTTCTCAAATACAACAAAACAAACTGGTAAAAGTCGGTGCCTAAGGGGAGAGTCAACACAACAACTATAGGTAGATATGGCACTTTATGTCCCTGACAACGGCGCTGGAAAGCTTGGTGTGTTTCTCAAACACAGACCAGTAAATTAGCAAAAGACGGTTGCAAAGGGGTGAGTCAACACCACAACTACTAGGTAGCTATGGCACTTTCTATCCCCAGCAATGATGCTAGAAAGCCTGGTGTGGCCCTGCCAATGGTGTTACACAATACTCAATTGTAATTTGAATAGATGCAACTCCATGAGCAAGGGACACACTGGTGGGATCATTTTAAAAATTTATAAGGACCTACACAAATGTACTCACATACACCAAAACACTACACCTACAAGTGCATGGGGTCGTGTCATAGTATAGGAGGGTGAAAAGTATAGGGTCGGTCCACATGGATAAAAGGGGGCACTATATCTAGGTTAGTTTTTGGGCTAGGTTCCTGCTGTGGAGTCTAGGGTTGAAGGGTTTGAAGGTTTTTTTGATTGATTACACTAAGTTGAGCAATAAAGCAATTAAAACTAAGCAAACAAGATTAAAACCTAAGTTACCCTAGACAGTTAATCCTACTGAGCAAGAAAAGACAAGGAAAGGGAGGAAAAGAACAATTTATACTAAGGAAAGAAAAGAAAATGTCTACACTACACTAAGCTAGCAAAAAGGGGAAAAGGGAAATTAAAGACCTAGATTAGTAGAAGAGAAGCAAGAACAAGGCAAGAAGCTAACTAAGTAAGTAAAGAGCTAAACTAACACTAGATAAGCAAGGTGACAATTAGGGTTTTATAGAAAGGAATGCATTTATCAACTAGGTTGGGGATGATATGTGAACATAATGATTTCATTTAGATTATCAAACCAAACGACAAACTAGAGTCTAATGAATTATCTTAAACTACTAACTGACCATGGATATGCTAGGTTGTGTATAGGAGAACTAGTCCCTAACACCTCCTACTACCCTTATGAGGCTCAATTGGGTTAGGGTTAGGTGCAATTCAATTAGTGTCTAAGCAAGACTATGTTTCTAGGTTAGATGGTCTTAGGGTGATTAGGAGTTGAGGGTAGTAATGGGAGTGAAAGTGAGGTTTTAGGCCTCAATTCACCCCCATTCTAGCCTTGAGAAAGCTCTAAGATAATCACACTAAATTCATCTAAGCTAGATACTTAGATCACTCAAATAGGGTAAGGAGAATTGATTAGAATGTAGGAGGATGGGTAGCTAGCTAGGCATCCATGAATTGGACCTAGGAGAAAATCCCAAAATTCACACATATAAGAAATTTCCCTAAATTCCTAGGTGTTTTCAACCACAAATCAACAAGTAATTCATGTAGAGTGAGATAGAAATAAAACATAATCATTACCAAATGAAATTACAATATTTACATATCATTTTCCCCCAACATGGTATCAAAGTAACATTTTTGGACCCAAATAGCCCACCCAAGGGTCCTAGGTACTCATGGAAATGGAAAATACAAAAAAAGGAGAAAGAGGTAGAAGAAGCCATGGAGCTTGGTGTAGATGTTGAAATCCTCCTCTTCAGCTATTGCAGGACGTCCTCCTCCTTCCTCTAAGGTACAAGGGCAAGGTATGATGGTGGAATAGGGTCAAAACACTAGGAAACTAGGGTTTTGGTGGTGGAAATGGAGTGGAATGGCTAAAGGGAGAAGATGGGGTGATAGAAGGTAGATAGGGGTGGTCAACCTTGTGCTATAGCCTCCAATCAAGCATATATAGGTGGTGGGGAAGCATTAGGTTAAGTGGTGGTAAAATGGGTGGAACAATGCTGAAAATCAGTTGAAATTGTGAGTAGCACGACCGTGCTAGACATCACGGATGTGGTGGGTAGTGGGTAGCACGACTATGGTGGATGGAAATGACCATGGTGGAAAAATTAAATGAATAGGGGAATTATGAGTTTTTAGGACTAGTAGCATGGTCATTCTGGTCAGTACGACCGTACTGGGAATTCCCAACACGACCATTCTAGCTACATAGTTGTTCTAGCTTGCACAATCGTTCTGGCCAACTGTGTCAATTTTTGAAGGTTCTGCTGATTGATGCATGTCCCAGAACGGCCATTCCATGGTAGCACGAACATTCTGGGGTCCTTCCTCTACATTTGGGTCTTAAACTTGGCCATCCATGAAGATTATTGCTTGAATACATTCTTTGACCACTTGGGGTAGGTTAGGAGTAGTTTTGGCCTCATTTTGGGCTCCTCCAAGCCTGGGGAAACCCTAGATTCAACCATCTTCTCTCCACTCCATCAAGTAATGGCCAAAGTACCTATAAAACATGCAAAAACCTTTCCTAAGTGCATTTGATAGTAAAACACATATTGAGAGAAATAACACGTAGTCTAATAATTGTAGATGTGATTGAAGCACAATATGACACAAGATGGAGGCCTAGAATAGGGTTGCATCAGATGTGTACAACAAGTATTATATAATGGACATGTATGATTATATTTTTATGGTTGTCAATATATTATAATCAAATCAAAACATGATTGTCATAAAGAACAAGTAGCTTAAACAAGTGTATTCATACAATACAAGCATTAATATGTAATCATGTTCAATAACATGTAAAACTATACAACTAGTTTACATAACATGATTAAATCTTAAAGAATCCATCAAAGATGTCCTAACATCACAAACGAGATATAATTTGATAAAATTCATTAGTGTACTAGTTATGTGATAATTTTCATTAGGATTGGTGTTTCACCTAGTTTTAAATATATTTTCTTACAACATCAATATTAACATCTCAAAGTTCATGTAAGTATCATCACAATGTCTGATATAACATCATAGATCATTTCTAGCTGAGGATAAAACATCACACTGAGACTCTGAACTTTTAAGATTAGGGTTTCATGATCTTAATCGGAAAACATAAGATTTGTACAAGATCTAGTGACTTAATATTCAACATACCCATTTGAGGCTATTATCAAATCATTAATTCACTATTGGAGTACAAGAGTTATAATCATAATATTTCATGTAACATGGCATCATGTTACTTATCTGAAGTCCATATATATGTATGTATTATAGGAAAATATAGCTACAGAATAGGCAGCGGAAATACAAATTTTATCTACCATGTCCCCCATAATCAACAGATCGTGTCAATTACTATAATGCAGGTAGGATGGTTTTGAGGATATACTTGGTCCTGGAGTAAGTCCAACAAAAATCCTCATGATTGTAGATGTGCAACTCTGAATCCTAGTTGCACTAGGACTCATCGGACTGTTGCACCTCTTGCTCTGTACCATGAACTGCAACCATGAACTGTGTCTTATTTAGCAGCTCCTCTTGTCACGGATTGTTGGTTGACGTTGTCCTAATAGTGGAATACAATGACCTCCCACCTCTATAGAAGTCCACACGGACCGCCTAGAACTCATATCGTCCTACTAGAATGGATAGGAAGGAGTCATCCCTTTTGTTGGCGAACTAGTCACCAACTTCCTCTACCACAACAATGATCTCAGTTTCTCTCTCTCTCCCTTGGCTATCCCTCCCTAGTTAGGTAGGACTTGCCTATGATCTCATTATTACCAAAACCAGAGAGGATAACATTTGTCAGAGCAACTGATTCTCAATTGTCTACATTGTGTTTTAGAAAACACCCAATACCCCTCTAATCATAGGCAGGGTTTTGGTCCAAGTTCCCAGTCGATGCGGGAGTGGAAGGGACTGAAAAATCTCAAATTTTCACAACAATTTTGGAACTTTAGCAACCTGCAATAGCCAAACTAGTCGTTTGGCACACTAGACGGTCAAATTGCATGCCAGACGGTTGTCTGGTGCTTTCCCAATCACACACAAAATTGGTAATTCTTTTTCAATTAATATTCCGTATTAATTCATTGTACAACAAGTAATCTGCAACTAAAATGAACCTAAAAATATCTAGAACCTTCACTCGGCCTAACTGAACCATCTCACGCATGTGAGACGGTCGTCTCCCTCACCCAGACGGTCGTCTGGTGAGCCGAGTCGGGCCAGTCAGTTCATTCAAATCTGATTTCAACTTAAATCAGGCCTGACTCCCCATACGCCCCTCTCAACACTTGAGACGACCATTTGGCAATCCAGACGACCGTTTCAACACTTGATATGGGAGTTTGGCAGTGCAGTCAACCTATATGTGGCATGAATCTAATACCTAAACACTTTACTACTTAATTCAATTGTCATTTAAGATTAAACTCCTCTTCTAGGTCAAGACCTATGTGTGTGACCCTATGGTCCCATATTACATTGGCAGTGAATGTCCACAACTTATGACATTATAAGCAATGAATGGTTCCTAGTCACACATCAATGCTACCCAAGTAAATGGAAAGTTGGAGAACAACATCAACCTACAATCTGTTATGGTGTTGTAGAGTTTTTATAGTTCCTTTCTCACTGATGTCCAAATTGAACTCGAGGCATGGAGCAGTCACCCTCTTCATCATTCAATCGTGTTTCTTAAACCAAGAGCAGACTATCTGAGATATATGTAAGCAAAATATCACATATTGACTCACATGTGCATCGCCATGCATTTCTTAATCTTGCTAATCAAGAGGCCTATAACATCAAAGTCCTATAGGAGGGACAAATCCCATTTCTATCACTCACAGTCTATCCCCATGTGTCAAAGTCACCCAATCATCACTGTTATAACAACCCTATTTTAGGCTGCATTTGATGATGTCAAGTGTACCCAATGACATGTGATGAGTGAAATGATTTCAAATCTAAGAACCACAAGCACCACCATCACTGAGAGAGTTGACTATGGCCTCCATGGAGATGGCTTCCATGTGTCAGTCTCATAGTGGATCTATATGATACGCTATTCTCTAACATTTATCTATGTGATTGGTTTGATATTTCCATATCAGGACTAATGAGATTGTTTCCTCAACCAAATCACACTCTGATCTTATGTGTTATTGTTGTCTATCAACCTTCAACAATAACAACCGATCAAGGACATAATGATAATATGCATATATATTCTTAACATCCGTAAGATTTCATTCTTCCAAGACAAGTATTTGAAGACATACGTCATTGAGTGATATTATTCTCTAGACATTTATAATGTGACATCATTATCTCGTAACTGAATTAAACAGTATAAATTGGAAGCTTGCCTTTTATTTATAATCATATCATTTACATTTATGCCATTACAATCATCACATGATTGGCTCTATGGGCATACTTACCAAAAGACTCCCACATGTACTTAGAGACAATCACCTATGAATCGTATTCCAAGTGATCTTACATTACCATCATGCTTCTGTTGTGAAAGTGCCTTTGTCACTGATGTCCAAGTGAACATTATTCTCAGTTGGTACTTTGCAAATCTTTACATCTCCACGCTTCATGATCTCTCATATGAGATGGAACCACCTTTGTATATGCTTTGAGCGCTGATGTGATATGGGTTCCTTAGCTTGCGTAATACCTCCATTGTTGTCACAATATAGATCGATTGCCTCGATGATACTTGGAATGACCCCAAGTTTTGTAATGAACTTCTTGATCCATACAACCTCATTTGCTACACTCAATGTACAAAATACTCAACCTCTATTGTAGAATCAACAATTGTCTCTTTCTTTGAACTCTTTCAGCTTATAGCTCTATTGTTGAGGCAGAACACAAATCTTAACTACAACTTGTAATCTACTTGATTAGTCTGGAAGCTTGCACCAATGTAACCCTTTACCACGAACTCTTCATCTCTGTCGTGATAATCCTTAGTCCTTCTCAAGTAGTTGAGGATGTTATTCACGGCTATCTAGTGAGCATCACCTAGATCTCACTAATATATGCTTGTCATATTCAAGGCATACAAGATGTCTAAACAGGTACACAACATTGCATACATGATTGATCTAATTGTTGAGGCATATGGAATCAAACTCATGTGTTCCCTTTATTCACAAGAACTGGGACATTGAGCTCTTGATATGGGGACACCATGACGCGTAGGTAGGTTTCCTCTCTTTGAGTTCTCCATGCTAAAATGCATCTACACTTTGTCAGTGTATGTGCTCTGACTTAGTCCAAGAAGCCTCCTCGATCTATCTCTATAGATATTTATCCCAAAGATGTAAGATGCTTCTCCCAAGTCTTTCATAGAGAATGTACTTCCAAGTCATGTCTTTACTTTTGTAAAGTAGGCATGTCATTTCCCATTGATAGTATGTCATCTAAATATAATATGAGGAATTTCACTCCCACAAACATTCTTGTACACACAAGGTTCATCTTCATTTTTAATAAAGCCCAACCCTTTGACTGTCTCAACAAAATGAAGATTCTAGCTCTGAGATGCTTGCTTTAATCAATACATTGACCTTTGTAGCTAACAGACTTTATTTTCAAACATTGTATCTATAAAACCCTAAGGTTGTGTCATGTACACATCCTCAACTAGATTCATGTTAAGGAATGCAATTTTCACATCCATTTTCCAAATTGCATAGTCATGATAAACCGCAATAGCAAGCATGATCATGATGGACTTAAGCATAACCACTGGAGAAAAGGTTGTGTCATAGTCAACACCTTGAACTTGTCTGAAACCCTTCACAACGAATCATCCCTTGTAGGTTTGAACTTTCCATCCATGTCGGTCTTCTTCTTGAAAACCCACTTGCACCCTATGGGGGTAAACTCTATGGGTTTTACCCCTTCAGCTGGATCCATTAAAGTTGATACTTTGCATGTATGCATGGATTCCATCTCAGATCTGATGGCCTCAAGCCATTTTTCATACCATGGTCCCTCAATAGCATCTTTATAGGACATTGGCTCATCATCTATGACCAATTCACTGCCTTCCTCAGTTACAAGGTATCCAAATCTTTCAGGATCAAGGCATGTTCTATTAGATCTATGAGGTTCATGTGTTACTTGAGGAATTTGAGATTCCACAACACTTTGTGATTCTCTTGGTTTCTCTTGTACATGCAACAGTTCAATGTTTTCTTATTGGTCTCAAACCTCTTCATGTTCCACTTGCCTCCCACTGAATCCTTTGGAAATAGAATCCATTTCAAGGAATACATCGTGTCTGGAAACAAACACATTGTTGTCAGATGGACCATATAAGTAGTATCCCATGGTTTCTGTAGGATATCCAACAAAATAACATTTTTCAGATCTAGGGCCAAGCTTTTCAAGAAATGAATTCTTGACATAAGCTTCACACCCCCAAATCCTCATAAAAGACATCTTGGGACGATTCCCAGTTCATATCTCATACTTTTGAACTAATTTAGATGGTACTCAGTTTAGTGTACATGCAAAGGTTTGTAGAGCATACCCCCAGAAGGTAGTCGGAAGCTCATCTAAACTCATCATTGATCACACCATATCCAAAAATGTGTGATTCCTTCTTTCTGACACACCATTATGTTGAGGTGTTCCAGGCAGAGTCTATTGGGATACAATTTTATGGGCTCTAAGAAGGTTCTCAAACTCATGGTTTAATTATTCTCCACCTCGATCAGAACAAAGTGCCTTAATACTTTTACCAAGTTGGTTCTATACTTCATTCATAAACTCCTTGAACTTTTCAAGAGTTTCTGACTTATGTTTCATTAAATAAACATAGCCATACCTAATAAAGTCATCAGTGAAGGTAATGAAGTATTGATCCCCACCTCTAAAAGTTGTTTTAAAAGGTCCACACACATCAGTATGTATGAGTGCTAATAGATCACTAGTTGTAATGTCCTAGGATTTGAGGCATCGGTAAAATGATCTTATAAGGAATGATTGGACTACCCATATCACCAAGGTGCGCCTCCTTTTCAATGAGCCCATCCCTAAAGAACTTCATATTTAAGCGTGCTCATCTTGGAGTAGTACTAGGATGGATGACCAGTTGGGAAGTTTGTCTTGGCTTGCGCGAGAGTGAGGACAAATCATGTAGTTAAGGCTAGTAGTGGTATGTGGGGCCATTCATCATTCCGGGCATTATAGATGATATTAGAGCTATAACCCCTCCAATAAGTGGGGCCCACATGGGCCAGTAGCATGTCGGTCTTTGAGTTGTGCGGTCTAGGCATGTTGGAAAGAGCTATCTGTGGTGATGGAGCCACCCTTGTGTTGGTAGCCGTGGTCAGGAGCTGGGTGTACATGGCCATGTTGGGTCTATACTAAATGGGGAAATGTTATGAGGCCACATAGTTGAGCCTTGACGAGGACGTCAAGAGTCTAAGTGGGGTAGATTGTAACGTCCCATGATTTGAGGCCTCAGATAAATTGATCTTATAACGAATGATTGGACTATCCATATCACCAAGGCGCACCTTCTTTTCAGGGAGCCCATCCTTAAAGAACTCCAAAGTTAAGCGTTCTCATCTTGGAGTAGTACTAGGATGAGTTTAAGGCTAGTGGTGGTCTATGGGGCCAGTCGTCATTCCTGAAATTCTACTAGTGCCTTGGGTAATAAGCTTGGGCCTTACACTAGACCTCTCATTGTTCCCAGTGAAAGGGGTCTTAGCCATTTTTCCCAACAAACAAGATTCACATGTCTCTATTGATTCAAAATCAAAAGAGTCCAGATAACCATCTTTATGGAGTCTAGATATGCAATTCTCATTTATGTGCCCTAGACAACAATGCCAAAGGTATGTTTTGTTGGAGTTGTTTAGTTTTAATCTTTTGGTATTAATGTTATATGTATCTTTCTTTAGATCTAAATAAGACATAGGGGCACTACCATAAATGATCCCATCTAGAACATCAACCATTTTTAATATGGAATTCAAATGCATCCTTGTCCATACAAGATATAGAAATGATATTTCTATTTATAGCATGTACATAATAGCAGTTATTTAACTCTATTACGAGCCCTGTGTGTAGAGATATACTATAGCTTCCAACTGTGTTGGCTACAACTCTTGCACCATTCGCAACTTGCAGTTCCACCTCACCTTTTCACAAACACCTACTTCCTTTCAGATCCTGCATATGAGAACATATGTGAGATCCACAGCCGGTACCTAGTACCCATGATAATGAAATAGATAGATCACCATCCCCATCTTCTTCTTCTTCCTGAATGCCTTCAAGTACAAAGGATGATATCCTCTTGCAGTTTTATTTCTCCTTATCTTGAGTGTTGGAGATTTGGATTTGGTCTCGACCTTAGAACTCTTCTCGATCTTTCTTTGATCCTTGGACTTAGATCTGCTAATCACCATCACGAGCTTGACCTTCTTCAATTTTGCTTCAACATGAATCAACATGGCAAGCAAGTATGACATCTATCCAGCCATATTATTCACATGATAACATGCAATAAAGTGGCTATATGATTCTAGCATAGTCTTTAGAATCATATTAGTGGAAACTCTTGGCTCAAGGTGAATCCCAGTTCTTTAATATGAACACATGTCCAATCCTA
This sequence comes from Alisma plantago-aquatica, assembly GCA_963693085.1. Taxonomy (NCBI): domain Eukaryota; kingdom Viridiplantae; phylum Streptophyta; class Magnoliopsida; order Alismatales; family Alismataceae; genus Alisma; species Alisma plantago-aquatica. Next base: position 57,043,013 of record OY856415.1, read on the forward strand.
TTGATCATATGTTCTTCTACTGAGGTTCCCTCTGTCAACTTAGACTCAAACAAAACATTCAACATATCGTCCCTTTCTTTCTTTGTAAGACCAAGTGTCACTTTCTTAAGATGTGCTACCATCTCAAGAATACTCATGTCTTCACATTTCTCATGCAACTCATAGTTCATGCATCTAAGCATAAGGTACTTTTTCTCTAAGGCATCATTGGCATGCTTCTAGTAAGCATCCACTTATATCCTAGGTGCATCAAGAGTAGGTATTTCTAGCACTTGTTTTTCAAGGAGCTTGCACTCTTCATTGAGAACCCTTCTCAAAGTCCAAAACCATTCATGGAAATTTCTCCCATCAAGTTTGTCCTTCTTCAGGACCAATAGAAAATCAGATTTGTTGGTCATTTGATTCTACAAGAGAAAATTTGCATTTTTCAAAAACCCTTTTGATTTGATTTTGATTTGGAAAAAAAATTGATGATATTAATTAGGTCTTTAATTAATATCACTCCCACTATTTTATTCAAATTGATAGACCTCAATATCGGTTCGACATATTGCAATGTACAATATTCTAGTAGGCCAAGATCCAAAATAATTCACCCATTACCCGGCCTATACCAACGTCCATAGTCAATTATTAAGGTAGGCAATCATGCCAATTGCATCATATGCAACTTGTATATAGATGATATGCGCAACTCTTTTCCATAATCATCTGCATGCTTCTCGGATTAGATTCTAAGAATCACTAGTTAATCCTGACCCAAAATCCGATGATGGAACATGCACCCTACTTTAGTAGAACCTACATATCTATCATCACACTTCCACGAGATAGACGACGCACCACGCTTTAACGTAACCTACACTTAGTCGATCAAGCTTTTCATGTGTCCTACTTTTAGAAAGCATCTAATACTTAATATTTTAATTGAGGTAGTTTGTATAAATACATATACTTTATCCAATCACCACATATATAGTACTCATCACATACATCATATATCCCACAACAAAACATGCAATAAATGAAAGTGATGGTTATCGCCAGACTAATGTAATCCCTTGGAGTCACAAGGAATTATGTCATCAGGGTCTACATCACATGCCGAAACATGTTTTTGATGAAGATCCATGATTGCCAATCTGGATTGATCAGTTCAACCCTTGAATCAATGAACTCACCTCCTAGTCGGTTGTTAGGTCATCTCATCGGTCATTTGATCCTTCTGTCCACCATTTGCTGGATCCTCCAATAGACCGGTTAGGTCTACCAGGCAATCAGTCCAGCTCATGCTCCATGTCCTCCATAGTCCTTCAGTAGGTCGACTCGTCTTCGGGACATCTTCATTTTCATTATAACAGGAAGGTAAACTATCCTACTTTTACATTATTATATAGAAACCTCAAGTTACATTCGAGGGGAGTATGGGTAGGATAGAATTAACTTTACATTGGGAAGATAAGATAGAGGCTTGATATGTAGACTGAGATAAATGGATAAACCAACCACACAACCATGCACATAATTTATGGGTTATTAGCCATAGACATACTACACATCTACCATAAAAACCTCTTTTAAGATGACACATGTAGATTGCATATATATATATACATATATATGACACATGTAGATTGCATATATATATATATATATATATATATATATATATATATATATATATATATATATATATATATGTGTGTGTGTGTGTGTGTGTGTGTGTTAGTTTGGGATTTTGTGGCATTGGATTTGACAAGATGTTATTCTCATCACATGCAATGATATAATGATAAAAATCAAATTATGATCATATTGATTAACCCATAATATAGTAAATTAATATTTGCTCTGATACCAGTGTAGGGAAATATGGCTACAGAATAGGCAATGGAAACAACATTTTTATCTACTATATTCCCCATAATCAGCAAATCACATCAATTACTATTATACAGGAAGGATGGTTTCGAGGATATACCTAATCCTGCAGCAATTCTAGAGACAATCCTCATCGTACATGTGCAACTCTAAATCATGGTTGCACTAGGACTCATCGAACTATTGTGCCTCCTGGTTTGTACCATAGATTGCAGCCATGAACCTCGTCTTCTTCAATAGCTCCTCTTGTCACAGACTACTGGATGACATTGTCCTCTTAGAGGCAGACAATGACTGCCTGCCTCTAGAGAAGTCCACATGGACCACCTAGAACTCTTGTCATCCTACTAGAATGGACAGAAAGGAGTCATCCCTTCCATTGGCATACTAGTCACCAACTTGCTCTCCCATAATAATGATCTCAATTTCTCTCTCTCCCTTGGCTATCCCTCCCTAGTCGGGTAGGACTTACCTGGGCTCTTGTGGTTACCACAACTAGAGAGGACAATGTTTGTCAGAGCAATTGATTCTCAATTGTCTATGCTGTGTTCTGGGAAGCCTCTAATACCCCTCTATTTATAGGAAGGGTTTTGGTGCAGGTTCCCATCTAATGCGGGAGTTGAAGGGACCGGAAAATCTCAAAATTTTGCAACAATTCTGGAACTTTCACAACCTACGACACCCGAACCAGTCATCCGGCACACCAGACGGCCGGCTTGCATGCCATATAGTCATCATGCTTAGTTCAGATGGTTGTCTGGTGCTTTCCCAGTTGCATACGAAATTGGCAATTCATTTCCAATTAATATTCCATATTAATTCCTTGCACAACAAGTAATGTGAAACTAAAATGAATATGGAAATATCTAGAACCTATTCTCATTCGAACTGGACCATCTCGCCCATGCGAGATGGCCATCTCGCTCACCCAAATGGTCATCTGGTGAGCCGAGTCAGCTTGGTCGGTTCATCCAAAGCCAATTTCAACTCGAATCAGGCATGACTCCCTAGACTCCCGTCTGAACACTTGAGATGACAGTTTGGCACTCTAGAAGATCGTCTCAACACTTGATATGGGCATTTGGCAGTGCAGTGAGCCTATATGTTGTGTGAATCAAATATCTAATTAGTTTAGTACTTAATTCAATTGTCATTTAAGACTAAACTCCTCTTCTAGGTTAAGACCTTTGTGTGTGACCCTATAGGTCCCATATTATGTTGACATTACAAGCAATCAGTGGTGCCTAGTCACACATCAATGCTACCAAAGTAAATGGAAAGTTGGAGAACAACTTCAACCTACAATCTATTATGGTGTTGTAGTGTTTGTATAGTTCCTTTCTCACTGATGTCCAAATTGAACTCAAGGTATGGAGAAGTCACCCTCTTCATCATTCAATCTTGTTTCTTAAACCAAGAGCATACTGTCTAAGATATATGTAAGCTTAATATCACATATTGACTCACATGTGCATAGCCATGCATTTCTCAGTCTCCTAATCATGAGGCCTATAACATCAAACTCTTGTAGGAGGGACAAATCCCATTTCCATCACTCACAGTCTATCCCCATGTGTCAAAGTCACCCAATCATCATCGTTATGACAACCCATGTTTCAGGATTGCATTTGATGATGTCAAGGTGTAGCCAACAACATGTGATGAGTGTAGTGATTTCAGGTCTAAGAACCAAAACCACCACCATCACTATGAGAGCTGACTATGACTTCCATGATGATGGCTTCCATGTGTCATTCACACGGTGGGTCTATCTAATACATTGTTATCTAACATGTATATGTGTGATTGGTTTGATATTGCCTTGTCATGACTAATGAGATTTTGTCATCAACTAACTCACACTCTGATCTTATGTTTATTATTGTCGATCACCCTTCCACAATAAAAACTGATCAAGGACATAATGAGAATATACGTATGTAGTCTTAACATTTGTATGATCTCATTCTTCAAAGTCACATACTTGAAGACATACATCATTGAGTAATATAATTCTCTAGACATTTATAATGTTACATCATTATCTCATAACTGAATTAAATAGAATAAATTGTAAGCTTGCCTTTTATTAATAATTAGATCATTTACATTTATGCCATTACAATCATCATGTGATTGGCTCTATGGGCATACATACAAACATGTGTGTGTCTATATATATATATATATATATATATATATATATATATATATATATATATATATATATATATATATATATATATATATATGTGTGTGTGTGTGTGTATAGAGAGATAGAGAGTAAAGGTGGAATACACTTGAGTACACTACATACACTATACACCTCAGTCATTTTTCATCATGGGGCAATTATTTTGGAAATCTAAATTGTTGATCTTCTTAAATATCTTAAGAACATACTATATAATAAATTTCAGCTCATTTGGACACTTATAGGTCATGATATATACATATATACATACACACACAGATATATATATATATATATAGAGAGAGAGAGAGAGAGAGAGAGAATCAGGCTAGAATACACTCGAGTGTATTCAGAGCATAATACATTCAAGTAGTTTTTCATGATGCAATATTTTTTTTTCAAAAATCTAATCCATTAATCTTCTTAAACATCTTGTGAATAGCTCATACGCAAAATTTGAGCACATTTGGACATTTATAGGTCATGTTATAAAGACTACAAAAATTATGCATTTCAAATTAGTTTTGCGCATTGATTTTTTTGTCCTTGGATGAGTGACTTACACTTATCCAAATGGGCTCAAAATTTGTATGTAGCCTAGTTATAGTATGACGGTGAAGATCAATGGTTTACATTTTGCAAAAAATAGTCTTGATGTGCAAACACACTTGAGTGTATTCGTGCGATCTGTACACTCGAGTGTATTCTAGCCTGACTCTCTCTCTCTCTATATATATATATATATATATATATATATATATATATATATACATAGAGAGAGAAAGAGAGAGTAAATCTGGAATACACTCGAGTGTACTGGAGACGTTATACACCTCAATCATTTTTTATTATGGAGCAATTATTTTGGAAATATAAACCATTTATCTTATTAAATATCTTAAGAACATACTACATAATAAATTTCATCTCATTTGGACACTTACAGGTCATGCATCTAAAGGGGTCAAAAATCATGCATTTGAAATTAGTTTTGTGCGTCGATTTTGTTGTCCTTGGATGACTGACTTACACTCATCCAAATGAGCTAAAATTTTGTATGTGCCCTATTATAATTCTAACCATGAAGATCAATGGTTTAGATTTTGCAGAAACATGGTCTACATAGGCAAACACCATGGGGGTGTACGGTGTGATCTATACACTTGAGTGTATTCTAGCAAGACTCTCTCGCTCTCACTCTCTATCTATATATATATGTGTATGTATTTGTATATGTTTATATATATGTATTTGTGTGTATTCGATAAACTTTTGTACTAGATTTTTTTGGTCTGAACATTTGTACAAGATTAGAGATCTAATATCACAAAGTTCATAACAAGATGAATTAAGTGTCACAAGATCATGTTGAGGTACATTAGAGTGATCATGTTTGAATATTGGCTCATAAAGTAGCAAAAGTTACTAGTCTAGAGTTTCAACATAGTATTGAGTCATCATTATGTCATATTTTGCATAATATTAAAGATTTATCAAAAGAAGTCCATAAATATCACATTCATGGTATAAAATCATCATTAAGCACAATCGTGGAGTAAAAGGTTGAATGCTAGTTTACTATATGTTTAAACTTACCTCCCCTAGACTATCATAAATATTATGAGCATAATTGATCATGTTTGAGCATAAAATTGCATTTTCATTTAAAAAGATTAAGGAACATGAATTTTTATTATATAAGTAGAGTACTAAGTAGGTTTGGGTCTTTAGACCAATTCTAGTGGAAGTTTCACATTTTTCTAATCAAAATTGTATATTGGAAGTCAATATTTGGATAAAGGATTATTCTTTTTTGTATGTATTCCCAGGGATCTAGTCATATGATGATTGTATTGTGACATAATGTAATTGGTTTGATAATAAAAAATACAATTCCATCTATTAAGTTTTGTTCAGTTATGAGATAATTGTATAACATGATAGATGTCTAAAGAGTGATGGTACTCTATGACATATGTCTTCAGGCTTAGGATCTGAACAATGAGATCATATGTATGATAAGAGTACACACACTCTTGTGATGTGCCTAGTCAGATATTATTGTGGAAGCAAAACAAACGACAATAATACATAAGACTAGAATGTTTGTTAATTAACAATGGACTCTCATTAGTTATGATATTGGATATCAAGTCAAACACATAGGTACATGTAAGAGAATATTGTACCAGATTGACCCACTTGAGATGATACATGGAACCATTACATGGTATTCAAAATCAGCTCTCAAAGTGATAGTGGTTATTTTGGTTCCACTAGTATAGAAAATAGTTTTTATAATGGGAGAAACACAATAGTTATGCTAGTTGTGTTTTAGTTAGCATACTTATCACAACAAGCCTATTTGTGTGTTGTATATTGTATATTTTATACAACACAAGTTATTTATAATAGGTAAAACCCATTGTAGTATACATAATATTACAACACATGCTAAAATGTTATAATAGACTATAGTATCACAACATACTTAAACTTGTTGTAAAAGACCTTAAGTACACAACATATTGTGACCTATTATAATAGTCACACATGATAACATGTTGTAATAGACAATCATTAAACAACATAGACTAATCCATTGTAATATATCATAATTAGACAACATGTTTTCACTTGTTATAATAGGTATATGTTGTAATAGACCATTATAAACAACATGTTGGAACCCATTGTTATATACCAAGATCACACAATAGACTCCGACCTGTTATTATATACTATAATTACACAACATGTTGTGATCTGTTGTAATAGTCACACATGATAAATTATTGTAATAGACCACCATTACACAATGTAAACTAACCCATTGTAATATATCATAATCACACAACATGAGTTAACATGTTGTATTAGCTACATGTTGGATAGAACATATTCACACAATATGTCATAACCCATTGTTATATACCGAGATGATATAACAAACTCTGACTTGTTTCTATATACTATAATTACACAACAGACTCCAACCTATTGCATAATCACATTATGTCCTTATTATTAAGAAAATCCCCTTAGTACAAAATACAAAACCTTCTGGCCGCCTTGACTTCCTCCCTTTTTTAATTTATGTGATGAATACGTCCTCTCTTCCCCTCTCATTCATCTTTCCTCTAGCCCTCACTCTAACACCCAATCGGTCCCATTATCAAGCATGTGCCTCACACCATTATTAATTTCAGCATATGTCTCATGCACCTAACACTGAGTAATTATGTAATTAAGGCTTTGAAATTCTCAACTCTTATAAGAAGGACCTTAACCTCATGATTGATTTTTCTTAAAAGATAATTATTAAAGATGTCTTTGGGTTTGATTGTGGATCTAATTTTCTTAATCTAGGTCAGTTCTTGAGAAGTCAATTGAACAACCATGGGTTAGATGTTTTGACCCAGAATCGACACTAATCTAAATTCTTAATAGAGAATTTAATCATGAGCATGTAATCACAGAATTGTTTTTCTTATGAAAAACGACCCATGGATGACATCATTTTGTTGCATCTAAATGACTCCAAATTTTTTGACGAAGGTTATAGTCATTTATTAGATTTATGTTTAAGATTTTAGAATTTTTGGAGATCGTTTAAATAATTATAAATTTCATATGGGCCAAAAATGATATTTTTGGAGATATTTTAGTTAGATGGTTAAACAAAAAAATTTTAGTGAAACTTGGAGGAACAGTTATTACGGTAGTATTAAAGTGTGATATAAATTTTTAGACCAATCACAACTTGTTTGATAGTTTCAAAAAACTACACAAGAACTATGTTCGAACTAAATTGAACGGTTTAAGTCATTTACATCATTTCAATGAAAAAGTAAAAAGTTAATATCTATTGTTTTATTTATTTGAATAAGGTGAAATTTTTATTAGAGACTTTTGAGTATAGATTGGATTTTTGATGATTTTTGGAGGATTAAAGAATAATGGAAAATTATTTTATGCCCTTTGAGGAAATACATGATAAATAATTTATTTGAGGGAACAAACGACTTTAATTTAATTTAATTTTGTTTCAAGATGTAGATAACTTGAATATGAATAAATTCCCAAAATTTTATTGCATTTGAAGTTACGGTCAAGAAGATATTAATTTTTAAAATTCAGAATATAGTTGCCTAAGTAAGAAATTGATTCATTTAATACATGACATTTATTTGTCTGAGCCCCTAGTTTCTATCTTGGGAGCCCCTTTCATTTAAGGTATATACAGAAGCTATTGGATCATGATCTAATGGCCATAATATTGCCTTCAACCTTGCACTAAAGATGGAAATAAACTTTATAGTATGTTTCTTCCTCTCTTTTTCCAAAAATATTGAAAACAAGGAAATATAATCATGGTATTTTTTCTACACTTTCAAAATATTAATTCCTATTAACTCCCCTTAAACATATAAGCATGCACTGTCTATGAAGAACTTCCTCTCTCTATCCCCATGCCCCCACTCACCCAAAAATAATGCATGATCTCCTATATTTCTGTAAGTGATATTTGGGTTAATGATCCCTGTTGAAACACAAATTGAATTGAAATTAATGTGTCTAGTAGTAGAATCATTCAACTAGTTCACCAAAGTCAAAGAATGAAACTGGCTTGCTAAACATGCACATATATGGTAGTATCTCTCTCTTCTTAATTTATTTCTCTTGTTAATACACTTTTATGTTGTGCTTTAATCCCTTTTTTGAATATGTTATAGTATTTTCTTTGGTCATGATGAAAAATATACAATACTCATTTTGTTATATACACAATCACATAATGAAATCATGACATATTATTATAATTATGGTGGTGATGAATGCATTTCCTTAAAATAATCAAATAAACCAACATCTTACATTAGTAGAATACATAAGAGGTTGAATGCTAACAACGACTTACAATAGACCATTTTTATTATTTATATGCAAGATCTAATCGTAACTTAAGCCCACACTTCCATCAAAGGTCGGAAAGGCTGGAGGGAGGGGGGCCAACCGGGGCCTCACCCCCCCCCCCAATTTTTAGAACATTGTAATTAGCTACAATTAATTAATTCCTAATTGTCTTTCCTTTTCTTGTTCTTCCTTTTCAAAATGCCAATCATTTTGTGTCTTTTCTTTTTATTTGAATCATGTCTCATCTTTCAATCATTCTTCTCTCTCATCCACTAATATACATATATTATAGCAACAACTATTCAAATAAATGTACTTTTGATAGAAAGTTTTAACTCTTAATTAAAAAAAGTGCCAATAAATCAAAATGGAATTATAGTATTACTAGTCTTAGTTAATCAAGAAAACTAATCACAAGATTTTTATTGATGGCATTGTTTATTTTTTAAAAACTATCCTCATGTATTTTAAACTTCCTTAATATATGAAATACAAATAAATCTATTAATGAAAACTTTCCCATGATCCAAGACTGACTTTTGTGTGGAAGTTAAAATATATTTATATGGTACGTACAAATGTTTTTTGAGCTATTAGCACAATTTATACAAACTTTTCCTCACACGCAAAAAAAAATTTAGAAGTCAAAGGGTCTTAGTTGCACATGATCCACTGGAAGTCATCCTCTTAATTATTCCATGCACACATATGGTATATACAAACATTTGCTTTGAAGAAAAATGTCTCTTTGTTACATTCTACTTTCCTAATATCTTTTTAATATGTAAAAAAAACTAACCTTCACTTTGAAAGAAACGGTATAAAAACCACCACTAGTCTAAGATTGCATGCCACATGATCTAAAATGAATACAAAACAGAGAGATAGATCTTGTTATACGCCATCGTTGTCTTTTTCTCAAAGAGTATCATCCATTGGCAAAGATAAAATAGGGAAAACTACATATATACTTTTGTATGGAGGAGTTGCAACATATATATAGACAACAAGTTGTTTGAGTTTTCTAAATGGTGAAAAGGGTACAATCCATTTTCATATATTTTGTATATTACTTTTTTTAATTTGCTACATCTCATTAGGACACATATGTCATTGCTATATTATTTATTTGTTAACTCACTCTTATGTTATATCCTTTAGAACAACTAGTCATATAATATTATTATTGTGAGTTTTATGCTATGAAGAATCAAAAAGCAGAATTTAAACAATCAGTTGTAAGAATGTTGTCAGAATAACAGTTATGCATATAATTTTTTTTCAAGTTCAATTACTTGACCATGCCCCCTCAGCTTCATGTTTCTGGATCCGTACCTGAAGGTTGGTGTATGTGCCAATATCTTATGTGAAAGAACTTCTAGTTCATTGCATGCAATGATGAGAAGAATGAAGAAATTATATATTTGTATATTTACATGGCAAGCTTCATAGGTATTATAAGTCATGTTGCCTTGAACTAGTATAATATCTTCTACTCATATAAAATATTCCTGAATGTGTAAGCTACTTATCATTATATTATTTTAGTTTGTTCAAATTTCTAAATACATTGAATAAATGACAATATGTTGATATATTTGACATATGATTGCAGTATTGCTTCAACCAAGAAGAGATTGATAAGGTCCGAAACAAGTGGGCGACGTATGTTCTTGAGCACACATCAGAGTATGTGACATGAGGAGGAGAGGTATGTTCTTTAGCATAGACCAAATTATGAAACCTTTGTAGTTAATTTTCAATTCAGTTCTAGAGTGTGTATTAAGTACTTTGTATTATTGAATCTTTGTATGGATAATTAATTATTTATTGAATTCAGTGTAAGTTTTTTCAAAGTTTGATGGAAATTTTGTTCAATTATGTGCTTGTTTGTGAAATGAAAAAAAAGAATAAATTTATTATATTTTTTTTAAAATATAGTTAATTTGATCAATAAAATCGGTTCTATATGACCCGTGAAACTTTAATCAAATACAATAGTAATAATATATTGTAAAATATGTGATACCACAATGAACAACACATGTTGTATTGCAACGAGTGTGTTTGAAAAATGGACCCCTGTTACAATAGGTGTATCTAGTGAACTAAAACATGCACCACATGATGTATAAAATGTGTATATTACAACAAGCACACTGTATGTTGTATAAATACCCTTATTACAATGGGTTTATATATCGAAAGACAACATGCTTCAACTATTGTATAAACATATATATTACAATAAGCACATTGCATGTTGTAAAAAAATCCCTATTACAATGGGTGTGCTTAGTGAAAGACAGCATGCTTCAACTATTATATAATATATATTACAATAGGTGCACTTTATGTTGTAAAAACATCCCTATTACAACGGGTGTATTTAGTGAAAGATAACATGGTTCAACTATTGTATAATATATGTTACAATGGGTGTACCACATGTTGTATAAAAAAATCATATTATAATAGGCCATTCATTGAAAGACAACATGTTTCAACCGTTGTATAAAATATATGTATTACAACATACACATCACATGTTGTATAAAGCACCCCCATAAGGCCACGTGATCTAATACAACGGTTAACACCTGTTGTAAAATGAAAAAATGAACTATTGCAAAAAACATTTTTAGTGATGTATGATCTTAGGTGGACATCAAATCTTTATGGCTTCAAATAATTGCATTAGTGTGGCCATAACCATTGATCGTATAATTGTGATGGCATGTCTCATTTGTGGAGATAGTGTGTATATGATATGAATTATAAGTATGTGGTGATCAGGATATGTATATGTATTTACAAATAAAATTCCTCAATCAATTTTAAGAGTTAGATGCTTTCCACAAGCATCACACATGAAAATCTTGATTGACCCTGAGTGGTGTGCCCTCTATCCAGCTACACTAATCATCCAAAATTCCTCGGAGTCTCACTATGATGATTTAGGAGTTGTCTCTTAGTCCAATTCAAGGTATAGTGCATCTCTCCCTTTCTCTATCATTTTGGTGTTGTTCCAAACCAAATAGGAAATGTTGTTTTTTCCCTTGCTCTTTATATGGTCTTCTTTTGGCCTCATAGTGTCATGTTTTCTGCTATGGCTTGAGCCACTGTAGGTGTTCAATACTCATGAAAAATCCATGTTTGGTGGTCACTGATCTGAGGATCTTTACCTACCTCAATGACGGCAATTGGATGAGCTAGATATTGTCTCGCGAGCTCTCTCTAGGCTCACCAAGATGGGTAGAGCATGAATAAAAGGTAGGATTCCTCTTTTGGTGTTATTTTGAGATGAATTTGGATGCAAATTTCTCACCTTTGAAGCTTAGCTGAAGACGTTGGCTCGTAGGAGGGTTAAAGATTATGAAGACATGGTTTGTGAGTAACTTTGGTTTCAAATGATGTTGTCACACCGTGCGTATGGATTTCTTGACCTTATGTCTTTTGCTATAGATCGGGTCGTCTGACTTGGGGTGGGGCCATGTGGTGAGGCGTTATTGGGCCTGGTCAGTGGGGCCCACATCTCTTGAATTGGATACATAGTGGCACAGGTGGAATTTTTGAGATGTCTAATTAGTTGGATCTTATAAAATTCATAATAAATTAATCATCAATCATAATAAATAAAATAAAATATGTTTCAAAATCTTTAGGTCATTCTCTATCCAATGGTATTGGTTTAATCATCTAAATCAAATATAATAAATACGTTATTCGGCCAAGGATCTCCCAAATGGTCTAATATTTCTAAAATTCATAGCTAATAATCCATAAGTCAGAACAATAATTAAAATACAATATAAACTAAAAAATATATAATCTATAAGATGAAACAGTCGTGATAATCTAAGTCAATAATAATAAAAAGGTTATTTTTGTTGGGTTTTAGGGGAAACAGGGAAGGCAGTGGAAACAAAAATTTTCTTCTCCCCAAACCCAAAACAAAGGAAATGAGGCAACGTCTATACTGTAGGAAGGATGGTTTGTAGAGGCGTACCTTGTCCCGAGGCTTGCTCGTTGACTATACCTCACGGCTTGCACGGTCTTCACCTCCGGTCTTGGACGGTGTCTGTACAGCTCCTGGTCTCACCGGAACTGTCAGCTCCTGGTCTCACCGGGACTGTCGGGATTGACAACTGTCCTCCGAGCGGAAGAAGTCTCCCGCCTCTGAAGTAGTCCACACAGACCACCTGGAACTCTGATCTCCTTGTCCCAAAAGGAATTAGAAGGAGTTGCACCCTCCTGTCGGTGTACTAGTCACCGACACACTCTCTTGCCACCAGTCATTTTCTATAGTTGTCTTTCCCTTACTGTGCCTCCCTTATCGGGTAGCACTTTCTCGGGCTCTCTCTCGATTACCAAACCAGAGAGAACGACAACTTTACAGAGCAACTGGTGTACTGAGTTGTGTTCCTGAGAAGCCCCCACTACCCCTATATATATAGGAGGGTCATGGGACAGGGTTCTCTATCCCGAGCAATGTGGGATTAATGCAGGAGTAGAAGGGTTTCAGATTTTCCACAAAACAATCAACTGCGGCACCTGAACTGATCGTTTCATACATGAAACGGTCGATTCGGGAGTTGAGCTAATCGGTTCACACTTCATCCGATCGGTTGGGGCACCTGAGCCGATCGGTTCGTGGTCCTGATCCAACTCAAATTGACTTTCAAATTTGTTTCCGATTAATCCAATATTAATCCTTATCCAAATCAAATTTGTACAAGTGAAACAAATTGTATTTACAAAATAGTCTTCTTACTTTCCAAACGATCTTGGCTAGACTAGTCGAGCCGACCGGTTCATCACATGAGTATATTGGTTCATCAACCTGAGCCGATCGGTTCATCCCATTAGTCGATCGGTTGGAGCATCAGACTTGTACAAATCAGTCAATTGCAGTTTCAATCAATCTGATACTCTAATCAATCGATCCAACACCTTGAATACTATGATTTTGAGCTATCAATTAATTGAGTGTTTAATTGAACTACTAAACTCCTTTAGTAATCAATCTAAACATTGTATGTGGATAAACTCCTCTTCTAGGTTAAATCCTATGTGTGTGACCCTACAGGTCCATTTCACATTGGCAGTGAAAGTCCATAACACTTATGACTTCACAAGTAAAGAGCGGTGCCTAGTCGCACATCAGTGCTACCCAAGTGAAATAGAAAGTTGGAGAACAACTTTCAATCCTACAATCCGTGAATGGTGTTACAATGAATGTATAATTCCTTTATCACCGATATCCCGAATGAACTCAAGGCATGGAACAGTCATCCTTTCAATGTTCATTCACTTTCTTGATCTCAGAGTAGATTGAAGGAGATATGTATGACATCAATATCACATATTGATTCACACATGTGTGTGCACGCCTTTCTCAATCCTACTCATCAAGTGGCCCATGCATATCAAACTCCCTCAGGAGGGACAAATCCCATATCTATCACTCACCCCTCAAAAGCCCCATGTATCAAAGCCACCCAATCATCACCTTTATAACAACCCATGTTTCAGGACTGTGTTTGATGATGTCAAAGTGTGCCCAATGACATGTGTTGAGTGTAGTGATTTTAGGTCAAATAATTACACTCACCACCATCACTGTGAGAACTGAATGTGATTACCATGTCATGGTTCCATGTGTCAAACTCACGGTGGGTCTATCCGGTAAACTTGTTCTCTAACAAGTACCTATGTGTTTGGTTTTAAATCTCCATATCATGACTAATGAGATTCTATCATCAACCAACACCACAATCTAGTCTTATGTGTCATTGATGTCTATCTACCTTCCACAATGACATCTGACTAGGGACATAACAAGAATGTACAAACTCTTAGCATCTGTATGATCTCATCGTTCAGGTCCTGAACCTGAAGGCATACGTCATTGAGTATTGTCATTCTCTAGACATTCAATCTATTCTATCATTATCTCATATGACTGAACCAGAAAGAATTGGAAGCTTACCTTTGATCTTTATCAAATCATTCTTAATGCATCCCACCAATCATCCCATGATTGGCTCTCAGGGCATACATACCAACAGACTCCCACTTGCACGGTGAGCCAATCACCCTTGAATCATATTCATAGTGATCTTCAAACATGTCCCACATGTTACTGTACTCTAGTGCTAACATAGTGAGTTATGGCAACATCTTTCCAAAGTCGGTATTAACCGCATGTCTCTCATCTCTTCACTGTACGTCTCACGTATGAGATGGAGTTGCCGTAATATGCGATCTAGTATTCCTTTGCTAACCTTTAGCCACATTGCATGACCAAGTACTCCTTACTTGTCATCAAAGATCGGAATATCTATAAGTTCATCTCATGAACTTCCAGATCCATATAGTATCTACTGCTATTCTCTAATACACATATAGTCGACTTTTCCTTTTAAACGACTTTATTGGAACGTTTCCAATTATCAAAAAACATTCAATTTTATATATCCCATATATTTTGTGATTAATCTTCTGTCCATTTCAGAAGTTCGCATCAATGTAACTCTTTACAGTGATCCCTTCCTTATTTCCATAGAACTAGTACTTCTCAAGTACTCATGGTATTCCAGTAACCCTTACTGGAACTAGACAGACATCCACTCGTCATGTCCCACATACGAGTTATCAGGATGATCATATCATATTGTCATGTCCTGCATACAAGATGATGAATGCATTTTATTCTTGCTATGTCCATACAGGCATGATAATGGGATGATTACATACATGATAGATCCTTATCTATTCTTAGTGTTTCCATTCTTCATAAGAACTGGACACTTGGCCTTGGGATACTAACTCCATGTAACATGGACAAGTTTTCTCCCACTGAATCTATGCACACTGAACCCTTCAGTATAGATTGCCAATGTATGCTCTCTCTTTTCAGGTCAAGAGGTTTTCGAGAACTATCTCTATAGATCTCTATTCCTATTACATAGGAAACATCTCTATCTTCCCTAAAGATAATTTCCACTTTGGATTTCCATTCTAGAACATTTCCATTTCACATCAACATGTGGAATGTGAATACGCTTCCACTAAATAACAGATCCCTTCTTTATCTTTGACATATTAGTCAAACCCTTTGACGATATCATCAAAGTAAAGATCTAGTTCTGAGTTTGCTTGTACTCCATCAATCACATTGATTAGTCCATTGTAACTTATAGACTTCATTTGCATTAATGGATTCATAAACCTTATAGGTTGTGTCACGTACACATCCGTGTTTTATTCCTCATAGGAATGCGGTTTTAGTATCTGTATGCCAAATCTCTTATTCATTAAGTTGCAATCAAGCATCATCCTTCTCAAAATGTTATCCATGTGTCTTAACACTTAAGACTCATTTGCACTTATGGATTTCTTCCCAATGTGTGCTACCATCAAGGTTATACCTTATGGTTCACATGGAAGTCATTTAGGATGTAATGGTCATAAACCATAACTCAAAATTTGGTTCCTCATATTCATCTAGATAGTTGACTCATCACATGACCAACTCATCTCATAGATAATTGAGGTGTATCTGTCAAGGATATAAGAACTCACAATTCGTTGGGATTCTTAATATCCTTTATTAGTGTAGAGTATTCTTTATTTAAGAAGAAATTGGTTAATTGATAATCATCCTCTAACTCCTTAGAGTATGACTCCTTTTGATTTAGACATCATCATTCCTTAATCATGAGTTCACTATGATACACTATCATAATCACTCACAAGGTTCTCAAACATTTGGTCTAAGTATTTCATTCATTGATCTCATCAAGAATTAACACTTTACCAAATCCGTACTTCATCTATGATATTCTTGAACACTTCAAGATATTCATATTGGTATTTCTATAAACACCATTTGAAGTGCTAGCATTAATTCCAATAGGTATGTAAATACATCACATGTATTATACCTAATAGGATAATCATTCTCCCACTACCACTAGTGAAGATTGATTAATCATGTCTAAGAGATTCATGTCTCTTACTGGTTCTCTAACCAAAAGAGTCTAGATTTGTCCATCATATGGAAACTAGAAATGAATTTCTCATGATTTATGATAATTTGATTGTTTGAGTTATCAATAACTTTTAGGTATCATTTTATCTTATGCATACCAAGTACCACAAGATAAAAAAGGCACTGCCACAAAGAAACATCAACTTTATTAATTGCCATTATTGTCATACAATATGCAAGAAATTAAGGTGTTTCTATTCATTGGCAAATATGAAATAGCAGTTCATAACTCTATTACATGCCTTCATGGATGAAAATAAACTAAAGTACTTCTATCTATGGCAACAACACTTACCCCATGTATTGAGTGCTTTACACTTTATATCTTGGTATCATATACCTCAAAAAGTGTTACAAGTTTATTTCATGACACCTTCAGGTGGAGACGTCTGTCGCCACCTTCTTCTTTAGTCTTCTAGATAGAGTGGACAATTCCTTTTCCAATGTCCTGGCTTTTGACAATGGTGGCAATTGCCTCTCTTGGTCATGCCTCCTTTGGCCTTGAGAGCTGATGACGACTTGGGTTGCTGGCTAGCATCAGAACCTTTCTTAGCTTTGGCCTTGCCCTTGCGCTTGGACTTGCCTTTCTTGTCACTGATCATCATCACAGACTTGGGCTTGTCCTTCTTCATCTGTGTCTCGGCTATCCTCAACATGCCCAACAACTCTGTCAACAGCTTGTCAAAGTTGTTCATGTTGTAGTTCATCACAAACTGACTGTAGGATTCTGGCAACGATTGCAGTATCACATTAGTAGCCAACTCTTGGCTCAGGAGAAATCCCAGTCTCGTCAGGTTCTCCACATACCCAATCATCTTGAGTGTGTGAGGACCAACTGGATCTCCTTCTATCATGACGTACTTGAACAACGCCCTGGAGACATCATATCTCTCTTGTCGTGTTTGATCTTCATACATGTTCTTGAGATGTTGAATCATCTCAATGACACCCATGTTCTCATGTTGTCTCTACAACTCGTGGTTCATGGAGCACAACATCAAGCACTTTGCATCAATGGCATCATCAAAATGCTTCTTATAATCATCCCTTTCTGCCTTTGGTGTGGTAGGAGCAGGTTCCTCTAGAACTGGAGTATCCAGGACATAGAGCTTTCGCTCTTGAGTGAGAACAATTCTCAATGTCCTAAACCAGTCGTGGAAGTTAGTCCCATTCAGCTTGTCCTTCTCAAGGGTCGATAGTAACGAAAAGTGATTGTTGTTTGTTGTCATTTTTGCTACAAAAGGAAATATATGCAATTTAGTCCAAAACTTAATTTTGACTTATTTGATTTATTTGAAAAGTTGATGATATAATTAGGACTTTAATTAATTTTCGCTCCCACAATTTTTGTTCAAATTGATAGCCCTCACCATCAATTCGGAAGATTGCAGCGTACAATCTTCTAGTGGGTCAAGATCCTGAAATCCTCTGAGTCATTGACCCGCTAGGACTGTCGCCCACAACTTAGATCTTCCAGGTAGGCAACTTTTGCAAATTGCATCATGTGCAACTCTTGAACGATGTCTTATGCAACTCCTTACAATGATCACCTCCATGCCTCAAGGTGCTAGATCCTATCTAGGTCACCTTGTTAAGTCTGACCCAAAGCCAACACGATGAATATGCACCCTGCTAGGGCAGACCCACATATTCATCCTTCATGCTGCCACGAGATAGACGATGCACCACGCTAGGGCGTGCCCACACTTGGCCGATCAAGCTTTTCACGTGTGTCACATTTGGAAGACATCTAAAACTTTAATATTTAATGAGGGATTTAGTTTTTATAGGTACATATACATATCCAATCACCACAATACATAGTATGTATCATATACATGCTATATCCCATAGAAAACATGTGAAATGATAAAAAAGTGATGATTATGGCCATCCTAATGTGATTCCTCGAGCCAAGAGGAATCATAGACATCTAGGTCTACATCACATGCAACCTGTAAAAGATGAACTATGTACTATAGCCGTCTGAGTTGATCAACTCATCATGTGAATGGCATGCTCACCCTAGCCATTCGTCTAGGTGCCACCAGCCGATCGGTTGGCTCCTCCAACTGATCGGTTTGCCTAGTCGTCGTGCATCTCCTTAGGTCGCCACCCGCTCATCTCGCTCCTCAAACTGGTCATCTAGATCACTAACTGATCGGTTCACTCCTTGAACCGATCATTTCAGTTGTCGTCAGGTTGTCTGTCGTTCTTTGACATAACAGGAAATAAAAGATCTATCCTATTTTACATTTGAATTGGGAAACTCCGAGTTACATTCGGGGGAAGCAAAGGTAGGAAAGAAATCTCGAGTTATCTCAAGTTACATTAGGAATAGGAGATAGGGAATCGGTGCGCAGACCGAGATGCAAGCAACCACATACAACCAAGCACACATACATAGGGTTTATTGGCCATAACCATGCTATACATTCACCACAAAACTCATTTAAGGGCGACGTATATCAAGTGCATTAATATTACATATTATATATGTATATTGGGATTTGTAGATTTAGGATTGGACATGCACAAAGCCAATTGTATTCGCATCGTATGCAATAAATAAAGGCGACAAACCAAAATCGATCATATCGACAATCCTAAAGCATAGAGCAGTTGACGTGGCTCTGATACCACTGTTGGGTTTTAGGGGAGACAAAGAAGGCAGCAGAAACAAAAAATTTATTCTCTCCAAACCCAAAACAAAGGAAACGCATCAACGTCTATATAGTAGGAAGGATGGTTTGTAGAGTTGTACCTTGTCCCTAGGCTTTCTCGGCGACTTTACCTCGCGGCTTGCGCAGTCTTCACCTCCGGTCTTTGACGGTGTCTGTACAGCTCCTGGTCTCACCGGAACTGTCAGCTCTTGGTCTCACCGGGACTGTTAGGATTGACAGCTATCCTCCGAGCGACAGAAGTCTCCCGCCTCTGAAGTAGTCCACATAGACCACCTAGAACTCCAATCTCCTTATCCCACAATAAATCAGAAGGAGTTGCACCCTCCTAATGGCGTACTAGTCACTAACACACTCTCCTGTCACCAGTCACTTTCTGCATTTGTCTTTCCCTTGTTGTGCCTCCCTTATCGGGTAGCACTTGCTCGGGCTCTCTCTCGGTTACCAAAACCAGAGAGAACGAAAACTTTACAGAGCAACTGGTGCACTGAGTTGTGTTCCTGAGAAGCCCCCACTACCCCTATATATATAGGAGGGTCATGGGACATGGTTCTCTATCCCAGACAATGCGGGATTAATGCAAGAGTAGAAGGGTTCGAGATTTTCCACAAAACAATCAACTACGGCACCTGAACTGGTCGTTTTATACATGAAATGGTCAGTTGGGGAGTTGAGACGATCAGTTCACACTTCAACCGATCGGTTGGGGCATCTGAGCTGATCGGTTCACTTCTGAGCCAATCGGTTCGTGGTCCAGATCTAACTCAAATTGACTTTCAAATTTATTTCTGATTAATCAAATATTAATCCTTATCCAAATCGAATTTGTACAAGTGAAATAAATTATATTTGCAAAATAGTCTTCTCACTTTCCAAACGATCTCGGTTAGACTAGTTGAGCCGATATGTTCAACCCTTGAACCGGTCGTCTCAGTCTGTCTTGAGCCGATCAGTTCATCGCATGGGTCAATCAGTTCACCAACCTGAGTCGATCGGTTCATCCCATGAGCCGATCTGTTGGAGCAGTAGACTTGTGCAAATCAGTCAATTGTAGTTTCAATCAATCTAATACTCTAATCAATCGATCCAACACCTTGAATACTATGATTTTGAGCTATCAATTAATTGAGTGTTTAATTGAACTACTAAACTCCTTTAGTAATCAATCTAAACATTGTTTGTAGATAAACTCCTCTTCCAGGTTAAATCCTATGTGTGTGACCCTACAAGTCCATTTCACATTGGCAGTGAAAGTCCATATCACTTATGACTTCACAAGCAAAGAGTGGTGCCTAGTCGCACATCAGTGCTACCCAAGTGAAATAGAAAGTTGGAGAACAACTTTCAATCCTACAATTTGTGAATGGTGTTATAGTGAATGTATAATTCCTTTGTCACTGATATCCCGAATGAACTCAAGGTATGGAACAGTCATCCTTTCAACATTCATTCACTTTCTTGATCTCAGAGTAGATTGAAGGAGATATGTATGACATCAATATCACATATTGATTCACACATGTGTGCACACGCCTATCTCAATCCTACTCATCAAGTGGTCCATGGATATCAAACTCCCTCAGGAGGGACAAATCCCATATCTATCACTCACCCCTCAAAAGCCCCATGTGTCAAAGGCACCCAATCATCACCTTTATAACAACCCATGTTTCAGGACTAAATTAATGATGTCAAAGTGTGCCCAACGATATGTGTTGAGTGTAGTGATTTCAGGTCAAAGAATCACACTCACCACCATCACTGTGAGAACTGACTGTGACTACCATGTCATGGTTCCATGTGTCAAACTCACGGTGGGTCTGTCCGGTAAACTTGTTCTCTAACAAGTACCTATGTGTTTGGTTTGATATCTCCATATCATGACTAATGAGATTCTGTAATCAACCAACACCAGAATCTAGTCTTGTGTGTCATTGATGTCTATCTACCTTCCACAATGACATCCGACTAGGGACAATAAGAATGTACAAACTCTTAGCATCTATATGATCTCATCGTTTAGGTCCTGAACCTGAAGGCATATGTCATTGAGTACTGTCATTCTCTAGACATTCAATCTGTTCTATCATTATCTCATATGACTGAACCAGAAAGAATTGGAAGCTTGCCTTTGGTCTTTATCAAATCATTCTTAATGCATCCCACCAATCATCCCATGATTAGCTCTCAGGGCATACATACCAACAATTTTAGGGTTTAAGAAATTAATATAAACCTAACCCTAATCTCATATATGCTTTTAATAGGTTTCTTGTTGATTTAGGTGGAATTAGGGCTTTGAACTTGGACGTAAGTATACTTCATGTGAGGTATATGGCATTCCCTATTTATCATATTTAGCAACCACCCATATTTATATCTCTCTCTTGGTCCTCTAGGACATACTATCCTTTACACATTTTCTCTCCCTTTTGAGAAGTTGACTGCTGTGAGAAATTATGCATTGATATAGATTTTGTGACCATCTTACTTTGTTATTTATATTCTTATTAGACTCTAATTTGAGTATTGGATAACCTAACCCTCTTGTGGTGGACTTCATGATCTTATGTTGCATCTTATTGTGACATGATTGGACTATTTTTATGGGTCCCTCCAACCCCACATGATAATTGTTGAATGTTCTCTTTGTATTGTTTCAAATTTATTGAACTTATTCTTGCCTCTACATTGTGCATGGCATAGATTAATTTTATTTCTATAGTGGTACATGAGTACATACATACATAGGGCACACTTTTTGCAAATCCTAAGTGTAGTACATGGTGGACATGACATGCATATGTAGACCTAGCTTATGGAGATGAATCTCTAAGAGCTGGACTTGAGATAGTTTAGATATCTCTCTACTTAGATCTTGATGATGTTGTACTTTCATATAAGCCCCTTTAATGAGGGATTATTATGAAACCTTGATAAATTGCACATATTCATGAAACATTATTCCGTTTCTATGATTTGGCCTTTAGTATACCATCATTTTAGAAATGAAAAATTTACACATGTTCTAGCATGCTTGTTAGTATGTTTGGATAGATGAGTTTATTACTCAAAATTTAGGAGGGAGTGGATCCCCTATCGGGTCCCACTATTTCAGAGATACTTAGGTTATTTATTGTCATATATTTTACATATAGATGACCAAAATACCCCTCAAACCGCAATTTACCTAACACAAATGCTTCATAACTCCAAACAATAGCTAATGAAGCCTAAGGTATATTAAGAATGTATTAAACTTCACACAAGCTCATTGTTATATCTTTGTTTATATTACGTGTGAGAAAATCCAGGTTACATCCAGTGGTCTATCTGCCAACATGGACTTACGTTGTGTTCTGCCGGTTGCATAGTTTCATCTCCTGCATTCAACTGCTCTATCTCTATAATTAATCACCTTCCATGTTGTTATAGTAAATTCTTTGCAAGTGTCACCGTAAATTCTATTAACACTAGGCAATGTGTGGCAGTGCATCTGATGTTACTCCTAGTCGAGCATCGTCATCATCCGTGGTTAGACCCATACATGTCGCATTTATTGGCATGATGGGATTCCTTCTTAGAAGTATTATTGCTCCAAGGGAGAGATTCGTAAACAAGACGAGTCCTTTGGATCGTCGTTAGGCAGTATTAGCAGTGGAAAAATGGTCTAGTTGGGCGCGAGAAAGCTTGAAAGAGATGAAACCGTGCCCAATTTTGGGGCCCGTTTGGTTCCATTGAAATGGAACGTGTGCAGCTACAACCGCACGTGTTTTTCAACTACATACGTTTGGTTTTGAGAAGTTTCAACCCACAACGTGAAAGTGAACTGCACTATCTATTCCAAGTGTGTACAAAATTGCAAAATTGAACCGTGCCCAATATGGGCGCAGTTCGTTTTCTCAATCTCTCTTCTCGCTGGGCTACCTGCTGCTGCAGGTGTCTGTCTCACGGAGAACTCAGGAACTTGCTGCTGCTAGTCGCGTATATCGCTGTATAGTTATGGAGAATTCAGAAATCTGCCTCGTAGTGTACTGACATGTCACGTATTGACCGGCTAAATAAAAATATCTCATAACGCCTGGCAATTAATAGGTAACTAACAACAACCTACCAAACGAAAACAAGGCAACGGAATGACTCCAACTTCCGTCCAACCAAATGAAAACAATGAGGTTCTAATTCTTGTTTTTGGATTCCTGTTTTGCAAGTACAGTTGCGTGTTGACTTTACTTCGAACCAGACAGGCCCTTGGCGCAGTTGGTTCCCTCATATTTGTACGTCGTCAAAAGTCAGGTTGCAGTTTGTTTTCTTAGTGCGAGCTGGAATCGCATCCAACCAAACTCAAATTGCTTGAATTCGCATGTACTTGCAACTGGATGAGCTGCTTTGCAGCCCAACCAAACGAGCCCTTACTTACACCGTTGCTGCAAACGTCTGCGGGGGAGCCGTTTGGGTCCGATAAGATTGTGTGGATGGATTCGGTATGAGGAGGTTGGCAGCATGCAAAGGTAGGTCGACGTGTGCAAATTAACAGGGCGTGTCTGTTGACGTGCGTCCCGTACAAGGAGTCGAAACAAGACAGCCGACCAATTCTGGGTAGTAACAAACCTTGACAAATTAAGGCGCGGTATACCTGAAGTGCACGTATAGCTAGGTCATTTAATCTGGGGGTGACGGTATTTGTGTATGAAAACAGCGAAAGAAGTTGTGTATGGGAACAGGAATGGGGTTACTGAAAATTGGGTAAGATGGAAATCCTAGAAGCAACTTAACGTAGGAGTAGAAAGTCAACACGCTACGCATGGCATATACCACCACAACAGCACAACAAAGAAACGTTCGTCGTATATAGAAGAGAAGAAAAAAAGAAGGGAACCGATCGACCACTAGTAATCTGTTGGTACGTGAAATTCAAAAAGATAAATGGTGAAAGAATGTTCAGTTGAAAGGCATCCTTGACACGACGACGGAGACAGTAGCGAGAGGAAGATTAACGAAGATATACCATTCGGTCGCTTTCCGGAGCCAATCAAAGTACAGCTGCAACCCACACGTACACCGCCATATAGCTACCGTCCCCCCGATGGATCCCACCACCAATCGCGCGTTCTGTTCGCTCAGCTGACCAAGAGTCACCAGACCATCATCCCCCAGCACTATATATACCCAGGCAAGACGACCCCTTTTAGATCACACTTCTCCGAAACGGCCCGCCGCCCACCACTGCCACTCCTATCAACACCATATACCAGTTAGCTAGCAGTGAAACAAATCCAGCAACCATGAAGCTGCAACCAGCAGCACCACTACCCCTCTTCTTCCTCCTCACGACCCTCCTCTCCATCCTCATCCCTTACACCGCAGTCGCCACCTTCATCGGCAACGTGGACATAACCTGGGGTAACGGCCGCGGCCGTATCCTCGAGAACGGCAACCTCCTCCAACTCTCCCTGGACCGAACCTCCGGCTCAGGATTCCAATCCCGCCAACAATTCCTCTTCTGCCGCATCGACATGCAGATCAAAGTCGTCCCGGGAAACTCCGCAGGCACCGTCACAGCCTACTACCTCTCCTCCCAAGGCACGACCCACGACGAGATCGACTATGAGTTCCTCGGCAACGTCTCAGGCCAACCCTACACACTCCACACAAACGTGTACAGCCAAGGTAAGGGCAACCGTGAGCAGCAGTTCCATCTCTGGTTCGACCCACGAGGGGACTTCCACACATACTCCATACTGTGGAACCCGACCAACATCATCTGGTACGTTGACGGGACACCCATCCGTGTGTTCAGGAACTTGGAGACGCAGGGTGTGGCGTACCCTAGGTCGCAGGCTATGAGGTTGTATTCGAGTCTATGGAACGCCGATGATTGGGCTACGCAGGGAGGGAGGGTCAAGACGGACTGGTCACAGGCGCCGTTCACGGCGAATTATAGAGGGTATAATCCATCTACGAGTGGGCCGTGGATGACACAGACGCTTGATCCGGCAGGGGTGCAGAAACTTAGGGCCGTGAGGCAGAACAACATGATTTACGACTACTGTAAAGACACCAAGCGGTTTCCTGGCGGGTTCCCGCGTGAGTGCTCTGCGCAGGTATAAATATAATATTATGCAGAAGAAAAGGCTCCATGTCACGTACGCCTTGATAGATATCATGCGTACATTTGTCTACCTTATAGGTTGAGCGACTTTTAGTCTGCCGCATATATCCTTTTTTTTCTCTTACCTATCGAACAACAATCATATTCGTTTGAACAGGACTGCACTTGCCTGCCAAGTTATATATTTACATGTCAAATAATGTGACGGCGTTTCCGCTTTGCACGTTTGATTACCCAGAACGTGTATATATATATATATATATATATATATATGTACATGGATTTGAAAAAACTTATAGAGAGTGATTTCGGATTCCGTGAACTCGGGGGCATTGGAAACATATAATTTAACTTTTACACAAATTTTCCACTATCTCGTAATTCTTTCAACTTTCCGTAACCCGCTGTGATATTGATATAATCACGAATCCAATCCTCTTTTTCTTTTTTCAACGGACACCACCATATGAGGGTAAGTAAGAGAGAAGAATCATGTATTCTTTTCTCTACCTCTGAAATCTATGACCACCCCAATTAATAGAAATCTATTACCACACTCAATTCAAAACTTGCGCAACTCCGCGTCAAAACAAATTCCAGTACTGCTTGTCGGTGGTACTGGTAACTGAAACTAAACAAAAAAAAAACTCGTGATACAAACATTCCCCCCGAGAAAGCACCACTTGTCGAGGAAATAAATGGACAAGCGGACAGAAAACGAAATCCACAACCCACTTGCCGTTGGACGTATGCGAAAATGAAGTATGAAAATTTTATTTTCAAAGAAGAAGCCATCTTCGGTTGAGTTTGTTCTACTCCACCGGGGTGCGACGGCCACGTATTTTTCTTTCAACTCATGGCTAAACTATCGTTATAGCGAAGCGAAAAGTGTAGTCCGAAACGTAAACGAATACAGCAAAAAGAGGTCCGTGTCTCGGTGAGATAAGATTCCGACTCACCAACTAAAAGGGTGCATGGGCCGAACAAAAACACCCACCATTCCAATATTGTTGTGCTGTTGTGCTTCCTTAGTCAAATTCTTGTTGAAGACCACTTCCAACTTTTTATCGTTAATTTCTTGTCCAGACTCTCTCTCTAGTAGTAGTATGTAATTTTGTCTATCATAGACTCCTCTTGTTGGTTAGTCCTAAAAAACAAAAATTTTGTCATACACAAAAAACAAATCAGATATCGACGTTACTATACAAATCACTATCATCCTCTTGTTGGTTTCTGGATTCTCGAGAATGGAAACCTATTCCAGCTCTCCTTTGATAGAACCTCTACGTCTGAGTCCCAGTACCGCCAAGAATTCCTCTCCTTTGATATGCGAAAATGAAGTATGATAATCTTATTTGGAAAGAAGAAGCGAGAAGGTGATATCCAAATACCATCGACCTTCAACCATCCACCATCTTCGGGTGAGTTTCTTATGATGCACCGGGGTGCGACGACCACATATTTTCTTTTTTAACTCATGGCTAAACAATTGTTATCGCAAAGCTAAAAAACTAAACCGAAACTAAAATGATACAACAAAATGAGGTAGGTGAGATAAGATGCCAGCTCAGCAACTAAAAAGGATTGGATGAATAAACACCAACCATTCCAATATTGAATAGTATAATAGGTCCTCCAACGATTAGTTTCATATATGTAAAATATCTTGGCTCAGTAAGTGGCCTGCGATACTATTATTGTCACATGCACACCTAGTACAAGGAATATATATAAAAGGAAATTAGCTCTGCATAGCAGAGGCATAGTCAAGAGGCTATCGATGATTTAACACCCCCACCCTCCAACTTAAATGCAAAGTATTGTATATATGCTTCATGCATAAACACAAATTGTACATATAATAGTTTTGTAGATATTAGACAAGAAAAAGTAGTAGTTAAGATGTCAATTGCAGTGTCTCTATAGTTTGTTAACCCAGGTTCAAATCCCATCCAACACAATTTTTGTCATAAAAATACTGCATTATTACACTCACCCCCCATTATAACTAATGCCTAATAAATATAGTTCACCCCCCCCTTCTAATTTTCTGGTTCTGCCCCTGCTACATAACAATGTACGCTAGATTCATTTTAAAATAGAACCAACTTCCACGCCTCTCTCTCTCTCCTTGGTTTCATAGTCTCGCCCTCTAATTTTAGGATTTTTTGTTTTATTTCAAACATTCTATATCATTCATTCATTTAAAGAACATGAAACACGTGTACAATTGAGTCAATATAAATGACATGAAACGATTTGTCCATATTAGGTGACTCCCATAGCTCATTGTTATCCGAGAAAGGTTGTGAGCATCGTCGTTCCTCTCTCTGTGGATATGGTGGAAACTCACATTTCTGAAGAAAGTTTGGAGCCCGTCAATTTTCTAGTGTGTCTTCATCACATGCCCATTTCATTTGAGCGCAACATCAAATTTGGAAATCACAATGGTTGCATCACCCTCGAACTAAACACTAAGTAAATTAAGATGTCGTGAAACCTCCACAGACAAGGAGTAGGGAAAAGATTTCAACATTGCAATGAGACCAACATTCATCCACTATCTATGCCACCATAGAATCAACAATCCCCTGCGAGTTTCTGAATACAACATTGAAGAAGACTTTGGTATTGCTGATTAGAGTTGCATCTGAGTTAGCCTTTATGAAGCAAGGAGACCACAGTCTCCAAAGCCCTAATCTATCACTTCTTGGCCCATTTCTAACTTTGTACATCATTAGGAAACCATTATACATCATCAATGCCCCTCCAACAAATTGGAATAATTAATATGGTGTCAAAGAAGAAGCCAGAAGGTGATATCGATTCCACTATCCACCATCTTCGAGTGAGTTTGTTCTACTCCACCCGGGTGTGACAGCCAAATATTTTTTCTTTCAACTCATGGCTAAACTATCGTTATAGCAAAGCTGAAAGTGTAGCCCGAAACGTAAACGAATACAGCAAAAAGAGGTCGGTGTCTCGGCCTGCAAGTCGTCAAATTCCTTCGACTCATTCAACCTTGAACAACAACCATTGCTACTAGGGAGCCACTAGTCGGTCCATGCGCTGACACATC
Source organism: Alisma plantago-aquatica (assembly GCA_963693085.1). Taxonomy (NCBI): domain Eukaryota; kingdom Viridiplantae; phylum Streptophyta; class Magnoliopsida; order Alismatales; family Alismataceae; genus Alisma; species Alisma plantago-aquatica. Next base: position 57,071,933 of record OY856415.1, read on the forward strand.
TCCCGTCCCCTATCATTCCATATGAAGCCCACAATGAGCTGCGCCTTATCTCCTCAAATGAATATCAAGATTTAGCTTCCTCAAATGGATCTCCATATGCAACTTGGGCCAAATCATTAGTTTGAATAGATTTAGCTTCCTCAAATGGATATCCATATGTAGCTTGGGCCAAATCATCAATTTTAAATCCCAATAACTCACCCCTACTTAATATATATCCTTTAAGACCAGACCCACCAATGAGTTAGAACGACGTCCATGCTTTATTTTCCTGCATAGATGTATTGAAAATCTCCACTTCTCTGAATCTAAATGTGAGCACGTCCTTAGGCCTACACATCTTATCCCACAATTACCAATGGATCTTTCTCCTTTCATATGTAGTTCCCTACTAAAAAAATTCCATGTAACTCTAAAGGCCTTCGACGATGTAGCTAGGAATTCTCAATAAACCCATCATATAGGTAGGTATGGCTTGTATCACATATTTGATTAGAATCTTTTTCCCATCTAGATGGGGTACTGTTCTTTCAACCCTTTTAATTTCCCATGCAGCTTGTCCTGTTAGCATTGAAGACAACTCTATTAGATCTGCCAAACACAGTGGGCAAACCTAGGTACTTCTCATATTTATTGACTCGCTTCATTCTGAGAGTGTTGACCATTCTTTTACGTGCTTCCTTAGTCACATTCTTGTTGCAGGACACTTCCAGTTTTATAGTTAATTTTTTCCCAGACTCTCTCTCTCTCTATCGTAGTAGTATGTAATCTTGGCTATCATATACGCCTCTTGTCGGTTAGTCCTACAAAACAAAAATGTTGTCATCCACAAAAAACAAATGAGATATCAACATTCCTATACAAATCTCTATCATCCTCTTGTTGGTTTTTGGATTCTCGAGAATGGAAACCTATTCCAACTCTCCTGTAATTGAACCTCTTGGTCTAGGTTCCAGTCTCGCCAATAATTCCACTTCTTCTACATTGACATGCAAAAGCATGTTGTACTAGGTGGTTCTACAGGTAGAATCACTACATACTACATCCCCTCCCAGGGTACGACCCACGTTCAATTATGAGGTCCTCGACAACATCATTAGAGATCCCTACATGCTGACACAAACATGTACAACTAGGGGAGAGGAAACACATATTAATAGTTCTAATTGTAGTTCAACCCTCATGTGGCCTTCCACACCTACTCCAAACTCTAGAACCCTAGAAACACCATCTAGTACGTAAACGGGACACCCATCCATGTGTTTAGAAACTTTAAATCGCAAGGTTTTATGTACCTTAGGTCCCAGGAAATTCAGTTCTATTCCATCCTGTGGCACACTGATGATTGGACTACTCATGGCGCAAGGGTCAAGTTATATTTCTCTCAAGAGCCTATCAAAGCGAATCACAGGGGGTATGACCCATCTAATAGTGGGTTTTGGATGAGGAAAACACTTGACGTGTTGGGCATGTAGAGACTCAGGGATGTGCGACTAAACAATATTATTTATGACTACTACAAGGACTCTCAAGCTCTTTCTTGGCATGTTATTGTGTGAGTGGACACTATAGATATAAATTGGAGACGCAGTGTGTGGAATACCCTAGGTCGCAGGCTATGAGGTTGTATTCGAGTCTATGGAACGCTGATGATTGGGCTACGCAGGGAGGGAGGGTCAAGATGGACTGGTCGCAGGCACCGTTCACGGCGAATTATAGAGGGTATAATTCATCTACGAGTGGACTATGGATGACGCAGACGCTTGATCCGACAGGGGTGCAGAACCTTAGGGCCGTGAGGCAGAACAAAATGATTTACGACTACTGTAAAGACGCCAAGCGGTTTCCTGGTATGCGAAAATGAAGTATGATAATTTTATTTTGAAAGAAGAAGCCAGAAGGTGATATTGATTCCACTATCTGCCATCTTCGGGTGAGTTTGTTCTACTCCACCGGGGTGCAACGGCCACATATTTTTCTTTCAAATCATGGCTAAACTATCGTTATAGCAAAGCTGAAAGTGTAGCCCGAAACGTAAACAAATACAGCAAAAAGAGGTCGGTGTCTCGGCCTGCAAGTCGTCAAATTCCTTCGACTCATTCAACCTTGAACAACAGCCATTGCTACTAGGGAGCCACTAGTCGGTCCATGCGCTGACACATCTCACGTCCCCTATCATTCCATATGAAGCCCACAATGAGCTGCGCCTTATCTCCTCAAATGAATATCAAGATTTAGCTTCCTCAAATGGATCTCCATATGCAACTTGGGCCAAATCATTAGTTTGAATAGATTTATCTTCCTCAAATGGATATCCATATGTAGCTTGGGCCTAATCATCAATTTTAAATCCCAACAACTCACCCCTACTTAATATATATCCTTTAAGACCAGACCCACCAATGAGTTAGAACGACGTCCATGCTTTATTTTCCTGCATAGATGTATTGAAAATCTCCACTTCTCTGAATCTAAATGTGAGCACGTCCTTAGGCCTACACATCTTATCCCACAATTACCAATGGATCTTTCTCCTTTCATATGTAGTTCCCTACTAAAAAAATTCCATGTAACTCTAAAGGCCTTCGACGATGTAGCTAGGAATTCTCAATAAACCCATCATATAGGTAGGTATGGCTTGTATCACATATTTGATTAGAATCTTTTTCCCATCTAGATGGGGTACTGTTCTTTCAACCCTTTTAATTTCCCATGCACCTTGTCCTGTTAGCATTGAAGACAACTCTATTAGATCTGCCAAACACAGTGGGCAAACCTAGGTACTTCTCATATTTATTGACTCGCTTCATTCTGAGAGTGTTGACCATTCTTTTACGTGCTTCCTTAGTCACATTCTTGTTGCAGGACACTTCCAGTTTTATAGTTAATTTTTTCCCAGACTCTCTCTCTCTCTCTATCGTAGTAGTATGTAATCTTGGCTATCATATACGCCTCTTGTCGGTTAGTCCTACAAAACAAAAATGTTGTCATCCACAAAAAACAAATGAGATATCAACATTCCTATACAAATCTCTATCATCCTCTTGTTGGTTTTTGGATTCTCGAGAATGGAAACCTATTCCAACTCTCCTGTAATTGAACCTCTTGGTCTAGGTTCCAGTCTCGCCAATAATTCCACTTCTTCTACATTGACATGCAAAAGCATGTTGTACTAGGTGGTTCTACAGGTAGAATCACTACATACTACATCCCCTCCCAGGGTACGACCCACGTTCAATTATGAGGTCCTCGACAACATCATTAGAGATCCCTACATGCTGACACAAACATGTACAACTAGGGGAGAGGAAACACATATTAATAGTTCTAATTGTAGTTCAACCCTCATGTGGCCTTCCACACCTACTCCAAACTCTAGAACCCTAGAAACACCATCTAGTACGTAAACGGGACACCCATCCATGTGTTTAGAAACTTTAAATCGCAAGGTTTTATGTACCTTAGGTCCCAGGAAATTCAGTTCTATTCCATCCTGTGGCACACTGATGATTGGACTACTCATGGCGCAAGGGTCAAGTTATATTTCTCTCAAGAGCCTATCAAAGCGAATCACAGGGGGTATGACCCATCTAATAGTGGGTTTTGGATGAGGAAAACACTTGACATGTTGGGCATGTAGAGACTCAGGGATGTGCGACTAAACAATATTATTTATGACTACTACAAGGACTCTCAAGCTCTTTCTTGGCATGTTATTGTGTGAGTGGACACTATAGATATAAATTGGAGACGCAGGGTGTGGAATACCCTAGGTCGCAGGCTATGAGGTTGTATTCGAGTCTATGGAACGCCGATGATTGGGCTACGCAGGGAGGGAGGGTCAAGACGGACTGGTCGCAGGCACCGTTCACGGCGAATTATAGAGGGTATAATTCGTCTACGAGTGGACTGTGGATGACGCAGACGCTTGATCCGACAGGGGTGCAGAACCTTAGGGCCGTGAGGCAGAACAACATGATTTACGACTACTGTAAAGACGCCAAGCGGTTTCCTGGTATGCGAAAATGAAGTATGATAATTTTATTTTGAAAGAAGAAGCCACAAGGTGATATCAATTCCACTATCCGCCATCTTCGGGTGAGTTTGTTCTACTCCACCGGGGTGCAACGGCCACATATTTTTCTTTCAACTCATGGCTAAACTATCGTTATAGCAAAGCTAAAAGTGTAGCCCGAAACGTAAACGAATACAGCAAAAAGAGGTCGGTGTCTCGGCCTGCAAGTTGTCAAATTCCTTCGACTCATTCAACCTTGAACAACAACCATTGCTACTAGGGAGCCACTAGTCGGTCCATGCGCTGACACATCTCCCGTCCCCTATCATTCCATATGAAGCCCACAATGAGCTGCGCCTTATCTCCTCAAATGAATATCAAGATTTAGCTTCCTCAAATGGATCTCCATATGCAACTTGGGCCAAATCATTAGTTTGAATAGATTTAGCTTCCTCAAATGGATATCCATATGTAGCTTGGGCCAAATCATCAATTTTAAATCCCAATAACTCACCCCTACTTAATATATATCCTTTAAGACCAGACCCACCAATGAGTTAGAACGACGTCCATGCTTTATTTTCCTGCATAGATGTATTGAAAATCTCCACTTCTCTGAATCTAAATGTGAGCACGTCCTTAGGCCTACACATCTTATCCCACAATTACCAATGGATCTTTCTCCTTTCATATGTAGTTCCCTACTAAAAAAATTCCATGTAACTCTAAAGGCCTTCGACGATGTAGCTAGGAATTCTCAATAAACCCATCATATAGGTAGGTATGGCTTGTATCACATATTTGATTAGAATCTTTTTCCCATCTAGACGGGGTACTGTTCTTTCAACCCTTTTAATTTCCCATGCACCTTGTCCTGTTAGCATTGAAGACAACTCTATTAGATCTGCCAAACACAGTGGGCAAACCTAGGTACTTCTCATATTTATTGACTCGCTTCATTCTGAGAGTGTTGACCATTCTTTTACGTGCTTCCTTAGTCACATTCTTGTTGCAGGACACTTCCAGTTTTATAGTTAATTTTTTCCCAGACTCTCTCTCTCTCTCTATCGTAGTAGTATGTAATCTTGGCTATCATATACGCCTCTTGTCAGTTAGTCCTACAAAACAAAAATGTTGTCATCCACAAAAAACAAATGAGATATCAACATTCCTATACAAATCTCTATCATCCTCTTGTTGGTTTTTGGATTCTCGAGAATGGAAACCTATTCCAACTCTCCTGTAATTGAACCTCTTGGTCTAGGTTCCAGTCTCGCCAATAATTCCACTTCTTCTACATTGACATGCAAAAGCATGTTGTACTAGGTGGTTCTACAGGTAGAATCACTACATACTACATCCCCTCCCAGGGTACGACCCACGTTCAATTATGAGGTCCTCGACAACATCATTAGAGATCCCTACATGCTGACACAAACATGTACAACTAGGGGAGAGGAAACACATATTAATAGTTCTAATTGTAGTTCAACCCTCATGTGGCCTTCCACACCTACTCCAAACTCTAGAACCCTAGAAACACCATCTAGTACGTAAATGGGACACCCATCCATGTGTTTAGAAACTTTAAATCGCAAGGTTTTATGTACCTTAGGTCCCAGGAAATTCAGTTCTATTCCATCCCGTGGCACACTGATGATTGGACTACTCATGGCGCAAGGGTCAAGTTATATTTCTCTCAAGAGCCTATCAAAGCGAATCACAGGGGGTATGACCCATCTAATAGTGGGTTTTGGATGAGGAAAACACTTGACGTGTTGGGCGTGTAGAGACTCAGGGATGTGCGACTAAACAATATTATTTATGACTACTACAAGGACTCTCAAGCTCTTTCTTGGCATGTTATTGTGTGAGTGGACACTATAGATATAAATTGGAGACGCAGGGTGTGGAATACCCTAGGTCGTAGGCTATGAGGTTGTATTCGAGTCTATGGAACGCCGATGATTGGGCTACGCAGGGAGGGAGGGTCAAGACGGACTGGTCGCAGGCACCGTTCACGGCGAATTATAGAGGGTATAATTCGTCTACGAGTGGACTGTGGATGACGCAGACGCTTGATCCGACAGGGGTGCAGAACCTTAGGGCCGTGAGGCAGAACAACATGATTTACGACTACTGTAAAGACGCCAAGCGGTTTCCTGGTATGCGAAAATGAAGTATGATAATTTTATTTTGAAAGAAGAAGCCACAAGGTGATATCGATTCCACTATCCGCCATCTTCGGGTGAGTTTGTTCTACTCCACCGGGGTGCAACGGCCACATATTTTTCTTTCAACTCATGGCTAAACTATCGTTATAGCAAAGCTAAAAGTGTAGCCCGAAACGTAAACGAATACAGCAAAAAGAGGTCGGTGTCTCGGCCTGCAAGTCGTCAAATTCCTTCGACTCATTCAACCTTGAACAACAACCATTGCTACTAGGGAGCCACTAGTCGGTCCATGCGCTGACACATCTCCCATCCCCTATCATTCCATATGAAGCCCACAATGAGCTGCGCCTTATCTCCTCAAATGAATATCAAGATTTAGCTTCCTCAAATGGATCTCCATATGCAACTTGGGCCAAATCATTAGTTTGAATAGATTTAGCTTCCTCAAATGGATATCCATATGTAGCTTGGGCCAAATCATCAATTTTAAATTCCAATAACTCACCCCTACTTAATATATATCCTTTAAGACCAGACCCACCAATGAGTTAGAACGACGTCCATGCTTTATTTTCCTGCATATATGTATTGAAAATCTCCACTTCTCTGAATCTAAATGTGAGCACGTCCTTAGGCCTACACATCTTATCCCACAATTACCAATGGATCTTTCTCCTGTCATATGTAGTTCCCTACTAAAAAAATTCCATGTAACTCTAAAGGCCTTCGACGATGTAGCTAGGAATTCTCAATAAACCCATCATATAGGTAGGTATGGCTTGTATCACATATTTGATTAGAATCTTTTTCCCATCTAGATGGGGTACTGTTCTTTCAACCCTTTTAATTTCCCATGCACCTTGTCCTGTTAGCATTGAAGACAACTCTATTAGATCTGCCAAACACAGTGGGCAAACCTAGGTACTTCTCATATTTATTGACTCGCTTCATTCTGAGAGTGTTGACCATTCTTTTACGTGCTTCCTTAGTCACATTCTTGTTGCAGGACACTTCCAGTTTTATAGTTAATTTTTTCCCAGACTCTCTCTCTATCGTAGTAGTATGTAATCTTGGCTATCATATACGCCTCTTGTCGGTTAGTCCTACAAAACAAAAATGTTTTCATCCACAAAAAACAAATGAGATATCAACATTCCTATACAAATCTCTATCATCCTCTTGTTGGTTTTTGGATTCTCGAGAATGGAAACCTATTCCAACTCTCCTGTAATTGAACCTCTTGGTCTAGGTTCCTGTCTCGCCAATAATTCCACTTCTTCTACATTGACATGCAAAAGCATGTTGTACTAGGTGGTTCTACAGGTAGAATCACTACATACTACATCCCCTCCCAGGGTATGACCCACGTTCAATTATGAGGTCCTCGACAACATCATTAGAGATCCCTACATGCTAACACAAACATGTACAACTAGGGGAGAGGAAACACATATTAATAGTTCTAATTGTAGTTCAACCCTCATGTGGCCTTCCACACCTACTCCAAACTCTAGAACCCTAGAAACGCCATCTAGTACGTAAACGGGACACCCATCCATGTGTTTAGAAACTTTAAATCGCAAGGTTTTATGTACCTTAGGTCCCAGGAAATTCAGTTCTATTCCATCCCGTGGCACACTGATGATTGGACTACTCATGGCGCAAGGGTCAAGATATATTTCTCTCAAGAGCCAATCAAAGCGAATCACAGGGGGTATGACCCATCTAATAGTGGGTTTTGGATGAGGAAAACACTTGACGTGTTGGGCGTGTAGAGACTCAGGGATGTGCGACTAAACAATATTATTTATGACTACTACAAGGACTCTCAAGCTCTTTCTTGGCATGTTATTGTGTGAGTGGACACTATAGATATAAATTGGAGACGCAGGGTGTGGAATACCCTAGGTCGCAGGCTGTGAGGTTGTATTCGAGTCTATGGAACGCCGATGATTGGGCTACGCAGGGAGGGAGGGTCAAGACGGACTGGTCGCAGGCACCGTTCACGGCGAATTATAGAGGGTATAATTCGTCTACGAGTGGACTGTGGATGACGCAGACGCTTGATCCGACAGGGGTGCAGAACCTTAGGGCCGTGAGGCAGAACAACATGATTTACGACTACTGTAAAGACGCCAAGCGGTTTCCTGGTATGCGAAAATGAAGTATGATAATTTTATTTTGAAAGAAGAAGCCACAAGGTGATATCGATTCCACTATCCGCCATCTTCGGGTGAGTTTGTTCTACTCCACCGGGGTGCAACGGCCACATATTTTTCTTTCAACTCATGGCTAAACTATCGTTATAGCAAAGCTAAAAGTGTAGCCCGAAACGTAAACGAATACAGCAAAAAGAGGTTAGTGTCTCGGCCTGCAAGTCGTCAAATTCCTTCAACACATTCAACCTTGAACAACAACCATTGATACTAGGGAGCCACTAGTCGGTCCATGCGCTGACACATCTCCCGTCCCCTATCATTCATATGAAGCCCACAATAAGCTGCGCCTTATCTCCTCAAATGAATATCAAGATTTAGCTTCCTCAAATGGATCTCCATATGCAACTTGGGCCAAATCATTAGTTTGAATAGATTTGGCTTCCTCAAATGGATATCCATATGTAGCTTGGGCCAAATCATCAGTTTGAATCCCAAGAACTCACCCCTACTAAATATATGTCCTTTAAGATCAGACCCACTAACGAGTTTAGAACGACCTCCATACTTTATTTTCCTGCATAGATGTATTGAAAATCTCTACTTTTCTGAATCTAAATGTGAGCACGTCCTTAGGCCTACACATCTTGTCCCACAAACACCAATGGATCTTTCTCCTTGCATATGTAGTTCCCTACTAAAAAATTTCCATGTAACTCTAATGGCCTTCTACGATGTAGCTAGGAATTCTCAATAAACCCATCATATAGGTAGGTATGGCTTGTATCACATATTTGATTAGAATCTTTTTCCGATCTAGATGGGGTACCGTTCTTTCAACCCTTTTAATTTCCCACACACCTTGTCTTTGACAACATTGAAGACAACTCTATTAGACATACTAAAAATAGTGGCCAGACCTAGGTACTTCTCGAACAAATTCTTCCTTAGTCAAATTGTGTTGAAGACCACAATTTTTGTCATACTAAAATTGTAATATAATAGACATACTAAAAATAGTGGCCAGACCCTAGGCACTAAAAATAGTGGCCAACTCTTTTGTGTGCTTCTTTAGTCAAATTCTTGTTGAAGACCACTTCCAAATTTTCATCGTTAATTTCTTATCCATACTCTCTCTCTAGTAGTAGTATGTAATCTTGGCTATCATAGACTCCTCGTGTTGGTTACTGCTAGAAAACAAAAATGTTGTCATACGCAAAAAACAAATGAGATATCAACGTTACTATACAAATCACTATCATCCTCTTGTTGGTTTCTGGATTTTCGAGAATAGAAACCTATTCCAGCTCTCATTTGATAGAACCTCTAGGTCTAGGTCCCAATACCACCAAGAATTCCTCTCCTTTGATATGTGAAAATGAAGTATGATAATCTTATTTGGAAAGAAGAAGCGAGAAGGTGATATCCAAATACCATCGACCTTCTTCAACAATCCACCATCTTCGGGTGAGTTTCTTGTGCTGCACTGGGGTGCGACGACCACATATTTTCTTTTTGACTCATGGCTAAACAATTGTTATCGCAAAGCTAAAAAACTAAACTGAAACTAAAAGGATACAACAAAATGAGGTAGGTGAGATAACATGCCAGCTTAGCAACTAAAAAGGATTGGATGAATAAACACCAACCATTCCAATATTGAATAGTATAATAGGTCCTCCAATGATTAGTTTCATATATGTAAAATATCTTGGCTCAGTAAGTGGCATGCGATACTATTATTGTCACACGCACACCTAGTACAAGGAATATATATAAAAGGAAATTAGCTCTACATAGCAGGGGCGTAGTCAAGGGGCTGTCAGGGCTTTAACACCCCCACCCTCCAACTTAAATGCAAAGTATTGTATATATGCGTCATGCATAAGCACAAATTGTACATATAATAGTTTTGCATATATTAGATAAGAAAAAGTAGTAGCCGAGATGTCAACTGCAGTGTCTCTATAGTTTGTTAACCCGGGTTCAAATCCCATCCAACATAATTTTTGTCATAAAAATACTGCATTTATTACACTCACCCCCCATTATAACTAATGCCTAATAAATATAGTCCACCCCCCCTTCTAAGTTTCTGATTCCACCCCTACTACATAACAATGTACGCTAAATTCATTTTGAAATAGAACCAAGTTCCACGCCTCTCTCTCTCCTTGGTTTCATAGTCTCACCCTCTAATTTTAGGATTTTTTTGTTTTATTTCAAACATTCTATATCATTCATTCATTTAAAGAACATGAAACACGTGTATAATTGAGTCAATACAAATGACATGAAATGATTTGTCCATATTAGGTGACTCCCATTGCCCATTGTTATCTGAGAAAGGTTGTGAGCATCATCGTTCCTCTCTCTATGGATATGGTGGAAACTCACATTTCTGAAGAAAGTTTGGAGCCCGTCAATTTTCTAGTGTGTCTTCATCACATGTCCATTTCATTTGAGTGCAACATCAACTTTGGAAATCGCAATGGTTGCATCACCCTCGAACTAAACACTAAGTAAATTAAGAAGTCGTGAAACCTCCATAGACAAGGAGTAGGGCAAAGATTTCAACATTGCAATGAGACCAACATTTATCCACTATCTATGCCACCATAGAAACAACAATCCCCTATGAGTTTTTGAATACAACATTGAACAAGACTTTGGTATTGCTGATTAGAGTTGCATCTGAGTTAGACTTTACGAAGCAAGGAGACAACAGTCTCCAAAGCCCTAATCTGTCACTTCTTGGCCCATTTCTAACTCTGTACATCATTAGGAAACCATTATACATCATCAATGCCCCTCCAACAAATTGGAATAAATAATATGGTGTCAATGTCCTCCATTATAAAGAGATTCATGAGCCTTCCCAACCTCCACAGGTTTTAGTTCATGTCACTCAGCTCCTAGACTTGCAAATCATCAAATTCCTTAGGCACATTCAACCTTGAACATCGTCCATTGCTAGTAGGGAGCCACTAGTCGACCTACACGCTGACACATCTCATGTCCCCTATCTTCCATATGAAGCCCACAATGAGTTGGCCTTTATCCCCTCAAACGGATATCCAAATGTAGCTTCCTCAAATGGATCTCTAGATGTAGCTTGGGCCAAATCATCAGTATGAATCCAAGTATTCACCCCTTCATAATATATGTCCTTTGAGACCAGACCCACCAACGAGTTAGGCCGTGAAAACAAACTCCATGCTTTATTTTCATGCATAGATGTATTGAAAATCTTTGGGTTTCTAAATCTAAATGTGAGCACACTCTTGGAGCTACACATCTTGTCCCACTAACACCAATGGATCTTTCTCCTTGCATATGCACTTCCCTACTAAACATTTTCCATGTAACTCTAAAGGTCTTCAATGATGTAGCTAGGAAATTCCATAAACCCATCATATAGGTAGATATGGCTTGTATCACATATTTGATTAAAATCTTTTTCCCATCTAGATGGGGAACTATTTTTTCAACCCTTTTAATTTCCCACACACCTTGTTAGAATTGAAGACAACTCTATTAGATCTGCCAAACACAGTGGGAAAACCTAGGTACTTCTCATGTTTATTGACTCGCTTCATTCTGAGAGTGTTGACCATTCTTTTATGTGCTTCCTTAGTCACATTCTTGTTGAAGACCACTTCCAGTTTTATAGTTGATTTTTTCCCAGACTCTCTCTCTCTATCGTAGTAGTATGTAATCTTGGCTATCATATATGCCTCTTGTCGGTTAGTCCTACAAAACAAAAATGTTGTCATCCACAAAAAACAAATGAGATATCCACATTCCAATACAAATCTCTATCATCCTCTTGTTGGTTTTTGGATTCTCTAGAATGGAAACCTATTCCAACTCTCCTATAATCGAACCTCTAGGTCTAGGTTCCAGTCTCGCCAAATATTCCTCTTCTTCTACATTGACATGCAAAATCATGTTGTACTAGGTGATTCTACAGGTAGAATCACTACATACTACATCCCCTCCCAGGGTATGACCCACGTTCAATTACGAGGTCCTCGACAACATCATTAGAGATCCCTACATGCTGACACAAACATGTACAACTAGGAGAGAGGAAACACAGATCAACAGTTCTGATTTTAGTTCAACCCTCATGTTGCCTTCCACACCTACTCCATACTCTCTAACCCTAGAAACACCATCTAGTACGTACATGGGACGCCCATCCATGTGTTTAGAAACTTTAAATCACAAGGTGTTATGTACCTTAGGTCTCAGGAAATTCAGTTCTATTCCATCATGTGGAACACCGATGATTGGACTACTCATGGTGCAAGGGTCAAGATAGATTTCTCTCAAGAGCCAATTAAAGCGAATCACAGGGGGTATGACCCATCTACTAGTGGGTTGTGGATGAAGAAAACACTTGACGTGTTGGGCGTGTAGAGGCTCAGGGATGTGTGACTAAACAATATTATTTATGACTACTAGAAGGACTCTCAAGCTCTTTCTTGGCATGTTACTGTGTGAGTCGACACTGTAGATATAACTAGATATATAAAAATCATACAAAACAATTGTCAACCGCACATATCCATTAGGGGGGAAAACTAATTTTTCTTACTTTTATCATATATCTAATATAGTTCCCTTCAGTAAAAGCTCTTAAAATAGCACACTTTATGTTGAATTTTCCTTTCAAAATATCATTTTACTAATGCATAATTAGAAGAAGCTACTTTATTTGGCATTTTATTGAAAAAAATAAACAAAAGAATAAAAACCAAGAGAAACATCTTCTACCTAACATTTAGGTAGAAGAGCCATGCTTTGTAATATTTTTTTCAACTATTAAAAAAATGCTAAATAAAGTATCTCTTCTGGAAATAAACTTGCAAAGTTTCTGTTAATTGGCATTTTTAGAAGAAAGTGTTCTTTCTGATAATTATTTCAGGAGTGATATAAAAGACATATTATTTTGACCAAAGTGCATCAAATTAACTTCTTTTACTATCCTTTATGTTGTTGAAGAAAAATCATTTTCATTCAAACAGAATTTGCACTTGCCCACGATATACACATGTAGAAAAGTAATGTGACACAAGAGTACATTTGCACTTCCAGTGTTTACATCCGTTTATCCCAGTTACACTACTTGTATATGTACATGGACTTAGAAAATATATAGAGAATGGTTTCAGATTCCATGACTATAGGGCATTGGAAAGATAAATTTGACACATGGATCATTTCCAATACTCATGATCCTTTCATAATGTATAACCAACAATGATTTATAAAGAATGAATCTAATCTTCTTTGTCTAGTGCAGAACCATGAGACGATGACAAGAGATCTTCTTAGCCTAAGAATTCCACACACACAATCAATAGAAGTTTCTGAAGCCCAATCGATAAGAAACATGCACAATTCAGTATCAAACAAATCCCACTATTTGTCAGTGGTAAAATTGAAAGTAAAAGAACTCGTAATACAAAACATTTCTACAGAAAGTACCACTCATCAACGAAGTAAAGTCCAACCCTCTAGAAAATTAAAGCCATACACAGTGAGTTCTGATCTATCGAACTGGACGTACATATTTGAAAATGAGGTATGACATTTCAAAAGAAGAAGAAACAAGTATATACCCACATGCCATCAGGTTATTATTATCCGCCTATCTTTTACTAATAGAGTCTTATGGTCTCTGGTGAGAAAATTTATAATGAAATAGCTGACAGACATGCAACAAGAAGCTACCAGTAATGATTGTAATGATTGGAAGGTAAAAACTATTGGCATTTACACCCAGAGAGTAGTCTTATAATGATTGTAATGATACATAATGTAATTGATTTGATTAATAATAAAGGAAATTCTATCTATTCTATTTTTTTCCAGTTATGAGATAATGCTATAACATAATAGATGTCTAAAGAATGATGTTACTTGATGACATATGCCTTTAGGTTGAGGACCTAAACAATGAGACCATATGTATGATAAAAGTACCTACATTTCAGGTATGAGATAATGATATAACCTAATACATGTCTAAAGAATGATGTTACTTGATGACATATGCCTTTAGGTTGAGGACCTAAATAATAAGACCATATGTATGATAAGAGTACCTACAACCTTAGTATGTCTCTAGTCAGATATTGTGGAAAAAAATAGAATAAAAATAATACATAAGATTAGAATGTGTGTTGGTTAATGAAAAAATCTCATTTTTCATGATATATTATATCAATCCAAACACATAGGTACTTGTTATAGAAAAATATAACGGAAAGACCCACCTTGAGAGTGATACATAGAACTTTTGAATGGTAGTCAGAATAAGTTCTCAATGTGATAGTGGTGATTGTGATTCTTAGACCTATAGTCACTCCACTCATCACATGTCATTCGATGAACTTTCACACTGTAAGGATTCGATTCTTACAGTCAAATATTTACAAAAATATTACAAAATATAAACAATCTTTTATACAATCATGATGTACATCAAAGTCATAGAAGATTTACATAAAATTATAAAATTAGTCGTGAATTTCTATCTACTTTTCAGTAGTGAGAAACTCTTGTGCGTCTATTCTAAATCTTCTCCTATCACCTTCCCACGAGTTCCCAAAGGGAACAAGACCACACATTGGCCCCAATAAATTAAATTGAGGGCAGCAAAGCTGGTGCAAAATTGGTATTTGGAAAGAAAAATAATATGAACACATCTACAAAGAATTAGTATGACAAAAATGCATAGGAACAAACAATATAGGAAAGTGTTAAAAGGTAGAAATCGGTTTTCAAATTTTAACAATATTAAATATTCAAAAATTGAAACTACTCATTCGATTTTTAATAGTTAGCACATGTCAATGTATATGTTGTTGGGGAAGCCATATGTTCTCTTCATGACAACGACAACACACCAACTATATTTGCCAGTATACTGAGGGAGCTCATGCCCTTCTCTCTACACAGAGTCATAGAAGCGTTATTACACTAAACAATGGCACTAGCCTGCCCTTTTTAATGGTTAAACAATGGGCTACTATCTTCCATGATTTATTGTTGGTGTCTTTCAAGGAGAGGTCTAAGGTTTAACACAATTTGAAGCCAACCAACTTATGTAATTATGCATGCAATCAATGAGGGAATTAACTTTAGAAATAGAAATAGAAATTTCATACCTTTACATCAAAGTATGAAAAAATTGAGATTTCAAGTGTTCTGCTCAAAGCATTTAACCAAAACAAAGGGATCTACAAATGTAGAGAAATGCATGTCACTATATCGATTGGAATCATGTGTTGTTTATTTTACATATGATTTTGGTTTTCCATCTTCCATTCATAGTTCATACTTTCGCATGGTCTTCTCTTAAAGGGTTGCTAATTTAAATAGGTGAACTTAGGAATAGTTATATACATAATGTTGTCCATATAGGAAAATATCACATAGATTCCTTTATACTACGGTATTGAATCATATAAAGTAACTACAATATCATTCAATTATAAACACATATGTGGACTAATTGTTACATATATATACATTTTATCAATTTTAGATTCTATATTGTATATATTTGTATTCAAGTTATGTATAATTATAAGTCTAAAAATATTTTAAATCCATGTTCTCTCACATATATATACTATAATTATATTCAACAAACAATATACCCTTACTAGGGTATAATTTTGTATTGAGAAATATTATATAAATAAGTATTGCAATTACAGTACCTGACTAATTTCTGATTATGAATATACACTCTTTAACGCAATTGACTAATCCCAACCATAACCATACTTCTAACTTAATTATGTTATTAACATATCTATCTTATATAACTAAATTTATTGATGTCAAATTTACATGCTTTGCTATATGCATATGTATGTATGTATTATATGCTTTATCTTAAATAACTAAAAGTCTTAAGTAAGTACTAGGTTTGATTATGAATTAGTTATTATGCATTAGCACTGCTATTGTAATTCCTCCAAAGCCCTATCTAAATCCATCCATTTCTATAATTTGAATTTAGCTATTGACTTCTTGTATACTGTTATATGTATGTGTTGATCTAATTGTATGTAAGTACATAATCTAGTTAAATGGTTCTGATATCTCATAATTACAAGTATGTTATTATATGATTTTATTGAATTGAAAAGATAGAATATTAGACGTCCACTTACGGTATGGTCAGAAATATGTTGATTTGAAATCTACAAATCAGTCTATGTGGCCACATCCATTTTCTCTTTCCATGCATGTGTTCATTAGTAGTAGGCCTTGATACAATCTTTTGGGATGTGAGTCTAATGACATGGATCCTTTAAATTGTTGTAAAGGTTAGAGTCTAGGGTTCAAATATCATGGTTGAAGATAGTGAGGAGGTTGTGGAATTGATGATGCCAGGTAATCAAAATCTTTATATGTTCAATCACAAGTGGGTAATATGGCGCCAGGGTTAGAATTTGATGGTGATCAGGTCTAGGGATTGCAAGAAGAGATTGGTTAGAAGGAAATGCTATATTCAATGTACTTTTCAAGATTCCTTCGTGGTTGCAAGTTCATGGTGGTGAGATCGGAGCTAGTAATATTGGTGGGAAATCATCTCCATGCTATTGGGTTCATTACATCATTACGGTGTGGCCATAATACAGAGCCAGACTAGATGCCTCCATGGTGAAGATCATTATTTCATGACTTGGGATCGACTATAGGTCTTCATTGAGGCAAGGGCGACATCACCATATCACAGGTAAGATAAGATGAGTGACTATGGTTGTTCACAAGTCTGTGTTGGTGCTGCTGGCTGGTGGTGAGGGAGTAACATTTTGTGGAATTTGAAGTGGATTGGAGAAGGCTAGCGTGGGTGTTGTTGTTGCTTCTTGGAGAGGGGGTTCTGGCTTGGTTTTTGAAGACCATGGTGGATGGAAGTCACTATAGGTCGTTTCTAATCAACCAGTGAAGGGGACGAACTATCTTTCAATTTTTTGGTGATGTGAGATTGGATCTTATGGGAGGTTTCGGGTAGGTCGTGTTTGTGTGGAGCCTCAGTTGATGAAGGAGGAGGAGAAGTTCTTTGCTATGTCAGTTGTAGGTCTGGGTCATAGAGTATTCAATCCATGGTCTCTCATGGATGGCATATGTCTGAGGTGGTGTGGTTGAAGTTGATAGCTGCGAGGATGGTGACCTTTAGGGTGCCAGTGGTGATCAACACTGGTGATGATCAGGACACATATAGGTGATGAGTAGCAAATCTATGTACTATTCTACTGCGGTGGTTGATTGGGGGGAGCATGTCTGGCAATGGAAGCTTGAATAGTGATGGGGCATGATTTCTCAGTCGTGGACTAGAAGGAGGAAGGTTAGGTTGGGGTGACATTGCGTTTAGGACTATATACATGAAGGAAGGGGGTACTTAGGGTTTTTTGTTTGAATGGGGTTATTGGAAGAAAGGGAGAGGAAAGGGAGAAGAAAATGACCTCTGACTATTTCATACTTTCCATTTTCTCATGGCTGTGAGAGGTTTCGTCTATGAGGAGGTAAAGGTCGACTCACAAGGACGTTACTCATTGAGGAAGGGACTCATCCTTATCCTTCTTCGTAACTGCCACAACTAGGTTCACGGAGTGTATTTTAGTCCAGGTTTCAAATTAATGTGTTTAATCTTATTATGTTAAATTATCTTAAAGTTGTGTAATTCCCATGTTATGAATCCAATCACTTTGAGATCCTAATCTTTTTGACCTTCTCTATTGAACTAAATTATAAAATGTTAACAATCTAGATTAATAATAAGGTGATTTTACCAAACTAATGTTAAAAGTAAGATTCTATTAATACCATCAACGACTTACATTGATTCCAATGCCATTAGTATTGAAAATGAAGAGTAATTTAAATATTGATTCCAAGGCCATTAGTATTGAAAATCAAGAGTAATTTAAGATTGAATAGGGACATCCACGAACTAAAGATTCAATTTGCAATAGTTTCTATCAAAATGGTTGAGGGGTCAATTTGCAATATTTCATCAAATGATGAGAATGAACTCACAAGAGACTCAGATGGAGACTAAGTACTATAAAAGAACTAGACAATTAATGAAAATGATTGACTAGGTTTTGAATTGAAGAACAAGAGTAATAATAAGCTCGGTTTCGGAGAAAATATCTCAAGATAGACTTAACATCCAAAATCCAGTACGTTACAACTCTCCCCCCCCTAAAAAGGATTTCTTCCTCGAAATCAACTTAATCAGGTATTAATTTCCATCCTTTAAAATGATTCATCTTGAAATCAAAATAGGTGTATGGGCTAGAATGTAGCATCCTTCACTAACTCTAGTTTTCTTGTCTAAGGTTTTTTAATACCTCCATAATTGTAACTTAGCTCGATAAATCATCTAAAAATTCCATAAAATCATTTTTGTTGATACATATAATATTATAAAGAAAATATTTTTCTCAAGAGGAAAAAACCCTCAAACCCAGAACAAAAGGAATCGCGTCAACGTCTATACAATAGGAAAGATGGTTTGCAAATTCATACCTTGTCCCGAGGCTTGCTCGGCGACATTACCTCGCGCCTTGCGCGGTCTTCACCTCCAGTCTTGGACGGTGTCTGTGCAGCTCCTGGTCGCACCGGGACTGAAGACTCCTGGTCTCATCGGGACTGTCGAGATTGACAGTTGTCCTCCGAGCGACAGAGGTCTCCCGCCTCTGCAGTCGTCCACACGGACCGCCTGGAACTCCGATCTCCTTGTCGCACAAGGAACCGGAAGGATTCCACCCTCCTGTCGGCGTACTAGTCACCAACACACTCTCCTGCCTCCAGTTGCAACTGTAGTTGTCTTTCCCTTGCTGCACCTCCCTTTGCGGGTAGCACTTGCTCGGGCTCTCTCTCGGTTACCAAAACCAGAGAGAAAGACAACTTTACAGAACAACTGGTTGCACTGAGTTGTACTTTGAGAAGCCCCCAATACCCCTATATATAGGAGGGTCATGGGACATGGTTCTCTTGCCCCGGAAATATGGGACTAAAGCAGGAGTAGAAGGGTTCGATAAATTTCCACAAAAAGCAACTAACTCGGAACCTAAACTGATCGTTTCACAACTGAAACGGTCGGTTGGTGACCTGAACCGGTCCGTTGACACTCAACCGATCGGTTGGGACACCTCAACCGATCGGTTCACTTTCTGAACCGGTCGGTTGGTGGTCCTGGTCGGTTCCCGATTGACTTTCCAACTTTTGTTTCTAATTGATATTGAATACCAATCCTTGTTCCAATCGAATTGGACAAGTGAAACAAAAAAAGGAAATTTCTCACCAATCTCACTTTCCCAACATGCTTGGTTGGACCAGTTGAGCCGATCGGTTCAACACTTGAATCGGTCATTTCATTCTGTCCATGAGCTGATCGACTCAACACTTGAGCCGATCGGTTCACCAAGATGATCCGATCGGTTCATCAAGCTGAGCCGATCGGTTCATCACATGAGACGATCGGTTGGGAGTGCAGATTGTGCAGAAACAGTCAATAGTGATTTCAATCAATCTGATACTCTAATCAAGCTATCCAACACCTTGAACACTATGATTTTGAGCTATCAATTAATTGAGTGTTTAATTGAACTACTAAACTCCTTTAGTAATCAATCTAAACCTTATTTGTGGACAAACTCCTCTTCCACGTTAAATCCTATGTGTGTGACCATGCAGGTCCATTTCACGTTGGCAGTGAAAGTCCATAACACTTATGAATTCACAAGCAAAAGAGCGGTGCCTAGTCACACATCAGTGCTACCCAAGTGAAATAGAAAGTTGGAGAACAACTTTCAATCCTACAATCCGTGAATGGTGTTACAATGAATGTATAATTCCTTTATCACTGATATCCTGAATGAACTCCAGGCATGGAACAGTCATCCTGTCAACGTTCATTCATTTCCTTGATCTCAGAGTAGACCGAGTGAGATGTGTGTGACATCAATATCATATATTGATTCACACGTGCATGCGCATGCCTTTCTCAATCCTACTCATCAAGTGGCCAAGGACATCAAACTCCCTCAGGAGGGACAAATCCCATATCTATCACTCACCCCTCAAAAGCCCCATGTGTCAAAGCCACCCAATCATCACCTTTATAACAACCCATGTTTCAGGACTGCGTTTGATGATGTCAAAGTGTACCCAACGACATGTGTTGAGTGTAGTGATTTCAGGTCTAAGAATCACACTCACCACCATCACTGTGAGAGCTGACTGTGACTACCAAGTCATGGTTCCATGTGTCACTCCCACGGTGGGTCTGTCTGGTACCTTGTTCTCTAACAAGTACCTATGTGCTTGGTTTGATATCACTATATCATGACTAATGAGATTCTGTCATCAACCAACACATAATCTAGTCTTTAGTGTTATTGATGTCTATGGTTATTTCCACAACAACCGACTAGGGACCAAACAAGAATGTATACTCTTAACATCCGTATGATCTCATCATTTAGGTCATGAACCTAAAAGCATACGTCATTGAGTAAAACCATTCTTTAGACATCTATCATGTTACACCATCATCTCAGAAACAGTTTAAACATATAGATCGGAAATTGCCTTTATTATTATTCAAATCATTTACAAAGTATCCCATTACAATCATCATATGACTTGCTCTATGGGCATACATACCAACATAGAATGTGCTTGGGTAAACAAAGAACCTATGAGTTAACTCTACCAAGTGGGCTAATAATAGAGTTGAAGAACTGTTATTATGTACCTGCCATAAATAGGAATATCATTTCCGTCTCTTGTTTGGACAAGGATGGATTTGAATTTCTTATTAAGAATGGAAATTGTTCCATTTCTAAAGATGGGATCTTTTATGGCAGTGCCACAATGTCTTATGGTCTATACTTGATAGATTTGGAGACAAGTGTATACAACTTAAATACCAAAAGGCAAAAACTCAACTCAAATGAAACATATCTTTGGCATTGTCGTCTAGGGCACATAAATGAGAAGCACATTTCTAGACTCCATAAAGATGGTTATCTAGACTCTTTTGATTATGAATCAATAGAGACATGTGAATCTTGTTTGTTGAGCAAGATGACCAAGACTCCCTTTTCAGGTAAAGGTGAGAGAGCTAGTGATCTATTAGGACTCATACATACTGATTTATGTGGGCCTTTTAGATCTAATGCCAGAAATGGGTGTCAGTACTTCATTACCTTCACTGATGATTTCAGTAGGTATGGCTATGTGTACCTGATGAAGCATAAGTCAGAAGCCCTTGAAAGGTTCAAGGATTTCATGAATGAAGTACATAACCAACTTGGTAAAAGTATTAAGGCACTTCGATTCGATCGAGGTGGAGAATACTTAAGCCAGGAGTTTGAGGACCTTCTGTGAGCCCGTGGTATTGTATCATAGTGGACTCTGCCTGGAACACCACAGCATAATGGTGTGTCTGAAAGAAGGAATCGCACATTGTTAGATATGGTGCGATCAATGATGAGTTTTGTTGATCTTCCAATTTCCTTCTGGGGTTATGCTCTTGAAACCGCCGCGTTTACGCTTAACCGAGTACCATCTAAATCAGTTCAAAAGACACCATATGAGATATGGACAGGGAAGCGTCCTGGTTTGTCTTTTCTGAAGATTTGGGGTTGTGAGGCTTACGTTAGGAAAATGTTTCCTGATAAGCTTGGACCCAAATCCGATAAATGTTATTTTGTTGGAAACCCCAAGGAAACGAGGGGATATTATCTATACCACCCTACTGACAACAAAGTGTTTGTTGCCAGGACAGCTGTGTTCCTAGAGAAGGAATTTATTTCCAAAGGAAATAGTGGGAGGAAGATAGAGCTTGAAGAGGTTCAAGCCCAACAAGAAAACATTGAACCGGTAGATGTACGAGAGGAACATGAAGATTCACAAGGTGTTGTGGAATCTCAGTCTCCTCAGGTAACACAAGGACCTCGTAGATCTAGTAGGACCCGCCTTGAACCTGAGAGGTTTGGACACCTTGTGACTCAGGAAGGCGGTGAGTTGATCATAGATGATGATCCAACTACCTACGTAGAGGCTATGGAGGGACCAAATTCTGAGAAATGGCTTGAAGCCATGAGATCCGAGATGGAATCCATGTACTCCAACAAAGTATGGACTTTGGTGGAACCACCCGAAGGGGTAAAACCCATAGGGTGCAAGTGGGTCTTTAAGAAGAAGACCGACATGGATGGCAATGTGCAAACTTATAAAGGCAGATTGGTTGCTAAGGGATTTCAACAAATTCAAGGTGTTGACTATGACGAAACCTTTTCTCCAGTTGCCATGATTAAG
The DNA here is from genome assembly GCA_963693085.1 of Alisma plantago-aquatica. Lineage (NCBI taxonomy): Eukaryota > Viridiplantae > Streptophyta > Magnoliopsida > Alismatales > Alismataceae > Alisma > Alisma plantago-aquatica. The sequence goes on from OY856415.1 coordinate 57,094,642, forward strand.
TCCATCAGGATCATGCTTGCTATTGCAGCTCATTATGACTATGAGATTTGGCAGATGGATGTAAAAACCGCATTCCTTAATGGGAATATAAATGAGGATGTGTACATGACACAACCTAAAGGTTTTGTAGATCCAAAGAATGCCAATAAAGTCTGTAAGATGCAAAGGTCAATCTATGGATTGAAGCAAGCATCTCAGAGTTGGAATCTTCGATTTGATGATGAAGTCAAAGTGTTTGGCTTTATTCAAAATGAAGATGAACCGTGTGTGTACAAGAAGGTTAGTGGGAGCTCAACCACATTCCTCATATTATATGTGGATGACATACTTTTGATTGGGAATGATGTTTTAGCCTTAGAGAAGGTAAAGACTTGGCTTGGGAATACTTTCTCAATGAAGGACTTAGGAGAAGCATCCTACATTCTAGGAATTAAGATCTATAGAGATAGATCTAGAAGGCTTCTCGGACTAAGTCAGAGCACGTACATCGACAAAGTGTTGAAACAGTTCAGCATGGAGAACTCAAAGAGAGGAAACATCCCCATGCTGCATGGAGTCACCATCTCTAGAGCTCAATGTCCCCAATCTTGTGAAGAGAGGGAGCGTATGAATGGGATCCCATATGCATCAGCCATCAGATCCATCATGTACGCTATGTTGTACACACGCCCAGATGTCTTGTATGCTCTCAGCATGACGAGCAGGTACCAGTCAGATCTCGGGGATGCTCAATGGACAGCCGTAAAGAACACCCTCAAGTACTTGCGAAGGACTAAGGATCAGTTTCTTATTTACGGCGGCGAGGAAGAGCTGGTTGTAAAGGGTTACACCGATGCAAGCTTACAAACCGATAAAGATGATTACAGATCGCAGTCAGGATTTGTATTTTGCCTTAATAATGGAGTTGTGAGCTGGAAGAGTTCAAAGCAAGAAACAGTTCCCGATTCTACTACAGAGGCCGAGTATATTGCTGCTTCGCATGAAGCAAAGGAGGCTGTGTGGATCAGGAAGTTCATCTCTGAACTTGGTGTAGTTCCCAGTAGTTGTGATGCAATTGAGCTTTATTGTGACAATAATGGAGCTATTGCACAAGCTAAGGAACCCAGATCACATCAGCGGTCCAAGCACATACTGCGGCGCTTCCATCTCATACGAGAGATCGTACAGCAAGGAGATGTGAAAATTTGCAAAGTACCAACTGAAAACAACATTGTTGATCCACTGACGAAGGCCCTTTCTCAGCAGAAGCATGATGGTCATGCTAGGTCACAAGGAATGAGATTCCAGGGTGACTGGCTCTAAGTGCAAGTGGGAGTCTGTTGGTATGTATGCCCATAGAGCAAGTCATATGATGATTGTAATGGGATACTTTGTAAATGATTTGAATAATAATAAAGGCAATTTCTGATCTATATGTTTAAACTGTTTCTGAGATGATGGTGTAATATGATAAATGTCTAAAGAATGGTTTTACTCAATGATGTATGCTTTTAGGTTCATGACCTAAACGATGAGATCATACGGATGTTAAGAGTATACATTCTTGTTTGGTCCCTAGTCGGTTGTTATTGTGGAAATAACCATAGACATCAATAACACTAAAGACTAGATTGTGTGTTGGTTGATGACAGAATCTCATTAGTCATGATATAGTGATATCAAACCAAGCACATAGGTACTTGTTAGAGAACAAGGTACCAGACAGACCCACCGTGGGAGTGACACATGGAACCATGACTTGGTAGTCACAGTCAGCTCTCACAGTGATGGTGGTGAGTGTGATTCTTAGACCTGAAATCACTACACTCAACACATGTCGTTGGGTACACTTTGACATCATCAAACGCAGTCCTGAAACATGGGTTGTTATAAAGGTGATGATGGGGTGGCTTTGACACATGGGGCTTTTGAGGGGTGAGTGATAGATATGGGATTTGTCCCTCCTGAGGGAGTTTGATGTCCTTGGCCACTTTATGAGTAGGATTGAGAAAGGCATGCACATGCACGTGTGAATCAATATATGATATTGATGTCACACACATCTCACTCGGTCTACTTTGAGATCAAGGAAATGAATGAACGTTGACAGGATGACTGTTCCATGCCTCGAGTTCATTCAGGATATCAGTGACAAAGGAATTATACATTCACTGTAATACCATTCACGGATTGTAGGATTGAAAGTTGTTCTCCAACTTTCTATTTCACTTGGGTAGCACTGATGTGTGACTAGGCACCACTCTTTGCTTGTGAAGTCATAAGTGTTATAGACTTTCACTGCCAACGTGAAATGGACCTGCCGGGTCACACACATAGGATTTAACCTGGAAGAGGAGTTTGTCCACAAATAAGGCTTAGATTGATTACTAAAAGAGTTTAGTAGTTCAATTAAACACTCAATTAATTGATAGCTCAAAATCATAGTGTTCAAGGTTTGGATAGCTTGATTAGAGTATCAGATTGATTGAAATCACTATTGACTGTTTCTGCACAATCTGCACTCCCAACTGATCGGCTCATGTGATGAACCGATCGGCTCATCTTGGTGAACCGATCGGCTCAAGTATTGAGTCGATCGGCTCATGGAAAGAATGAAACGACCGGTTCAAGTGTTGAACCGATCGGATCAACTGGTCCAACTGAGCATGTTGGGAAAGTGAGATTGGTGAGAAATTTCCTTTTTTGTTTCACTTGTCCAATTTGATTGGAACAAGGATTGGTATTCGATACCAATTAGAACCAAAAGTTGGAAAGTCAATCGGGAACCGACCAGGACCACCAACCGACCGGTTCAGAAAGTGAACCGATCGGTTGAGGTGTCCCAACTGATCGGTTGAGTGTCAACCAACCGGTTCAGGTCACCAACCGACCATTTCAGTTGTGAAACGATCGGTTCAGGTTCCGAGTTAGTTGCTTTTTGTGGAAATTTCTCAAACCCTTTTACTCCTGCTTTAGTCCCATATTGTCGGGGCAAGAGAACCCTGTCCCATGACCCTCCTATATATATAGGGGTATTGGGGGCTTCTCAAAGTACAACTCAGTGCAACCAATTGCTCTGTAAAGTTGTCTTTCTCTCTGGTTTTGGTAACCGAGAGAGAGCCCGAGAAAGTGCTACCCGCAAAGGGAGGTGCAGCAAGGGAAAGACAACTGCAGTTGCAACTGGAGGCATGAGAATGTGTTGGCGACTAGTACGTTGATAGGAGGGTGCGACTCCTTCCGGTTCCTTGTGCGACAAGGAGATCGGAGTTCCAAGCGGTCCGTGTGGACGACTGCAGAGGCGGGAGACCTCTGTCGCTCGGAGGACAACTGTCAATCCCTACAGTCCCGGTGAGACCAGGAGTCTTCAGTCCCAGTGCGACCAGGAGCTGCACAGACACCATCCAAGACCTGAGGTGAAGACCGCGCAAGGCGTGAGGTAATGTCACCGAGCAAGCCTCGAGACAAGGTATGAATTCGCAAACTATCTTTCCTATTGTATAGACGTTGACGCGATTCCTTTTGTTCTGGGTTTGAGGGAGAAAATTTTTGTTTCCGCTGCTTCTCTGCCTCCCCTAAAACCCAATATTCTAGAAAGGAATGTTGACAAATGGAGTTTAGTGGAAGTGTTATATGTGATTGGTCTGAAGCCACATTGGTCGACCGTGGTGACGTATCCAACACAAATCTAGAAGGTAAATGGCTCAATTGAGATACGATCTTGAGGTAAGGGGTTCTTCCAAGTCACTTTCTCAAATGTTGAAGATCTGAATAAGGTAGTAGAAGGCGGTCTGTGGTTTGTTTCTAGAAAACCCCTGATTATCAGGAAATGGGAAAGGGGGATTCTATGGAGAAATTAAAGATAGAGGAGATCCCGATATGGATTAGGATATTTGACCTACCTTATTTTATTATGGGATGAGATGATGTTTAATCACATTGGCTCAGTCTTGGGTAAACCTATTACTGTCAATATTCCTACTACATCTTTTTAGCGGCTTGAATGCGCTAGATAGTAGGTTTTTATTCTTACAGACTCATCCTTTCCAATAATGCTACCTATTGTTAGTGATGATGGAGTTGAAGGCTTGATCTGATTTTAATATGAATGGGAGCCTACTTGATGCTTAAATCGTGGAAACTTTGCACACGAATCCTTTCTATGTAGTGATTCCCAAGAGTAGAGGGGAAGGACCAAAGAAAGAAGGAGAGGACAGTGATGAGGAAGGATTGGGTACCTATTCATGATATATACATGAATTTGTCTATTAAGATGATGAGTAACCCTCATGTTCTGTCTTGTAATGTTTCTAATGCAACTATGGATGTGCAAGGGGTCCAAGATACATCTGTTGTTGATATCATTCTGCTCCTTTTGCTATTTCTATGCCTAATACTCAAAACACTTGTGGATGGAGAACTCAAGGGAAGAATTCGAATCCACCTCCAAGGTAAATCTCGAAGAGTTATAACATGTGTTCTAGAGTGGTTGAGGTATCAACTAACATGTTTTCTCTTCTTGATTCTGATGTTCTATAGGATGAGGAATTTATCCTAGGGAGGATGAAGGTGTATCACCACCTTTCTTCATGTCTGATGGATAGGTGTTTCTCTGTTGTATCCTGGAATGCGAGGGGCATTGGAAATAAATTTTCTAGTATCCATGATATCATAGAAAGGCCAGGAGCGGATACTTTATTCTTCTTGAGTGTAGTTTGCAACCTTTAGATGTCCCTAAAAGTGTTAATTCTATTTGCAAGGATAATAGTTTTATCATGAATGATGGTTTCTACTTCTATGTTAGAATCATGGTTTTGTGTAAATATTCAAACATTACTATCAAGTATTGCTATATGCCTGATCAATTGTTTCATTGTGAAGTTTCTTTGCAATCACATTTATTTCTTCTTTCTTCTATATATGGTGTGAATGGTGACAATGATAGGAAAAGGTTTTGGAAGGACCTGAGACTTATATCTACATCTTTTTATCTTCCTTTGTGTCTTGTGGGAGATTGTAATGCTATACATTTCCTAAACGACAAGCTCAGAAAACATCCTCCATCTAAAATTAGTATGAAAGATTTCAATGAGACTATGGAAGTTATTGGTCTGCTTGATATGCCTATCAAGGGACCTTTCTTTACTTGGGATAGCAGAAGAAAAAGTGGAATCACTACTTTCTCAAAGATTGACATGATCTTATGTAACATTGGCTTTGTTTATTTTTTCAAAGGTGCCTAGGGAGAAGTTTGTTCTTGAACTGTTAGTCATCATAGATTCTTGAAACTGCATTTCTTCTAAGGGAAAAGGTGTGACACTCATTTTATATTAATTAACCCATGGATTTCGTGGAATGGTTTTTGTGAGTTAGTAAGGAGTGTCTGGAGTATTGATAGCTATGGTGCACCCACGTATAAGCTATATTCGTGATTGAACAATCTTAGAACTGCTCTTATTAAATGGAATGAGGAAGTTGTTTGGAATTTCCATTCAAATGCTAGATGCTTAGAAGATATTGTCAATGACATCCAAGACAAGATTGATAAATATCATGAGGATTCAACTCTTCAAGCTAAACCAAGGATTGAGAGAACTGATGCTAATAATTCCCTTATTAAGGAAGAAAAACTCTATAGGCAGAAATCAAGGATACAATGGTTGAAATAATGGAATAGGAACTCCATATTCTTTTATACTTCTTTGTAGACTATAGTCCTTACTAAAAGTAAACATCTACTGAATATTGATGGCTCCCCATTGTCCGATCTGAATATCATTTATGAGCATATGGTTACTTTCAACTCGAAGCTATTCAATTATAAATATTCTATGCCTACTATTTGGAAGCCTAAGTGGAGATTACCTACTCTTAGTAACGAACACAAAGAAAGTTTGAAGAAATGGGTTACTAATGTGACACCCTGATTCCCGTGCCATCTCTAATGACCCCGGAGACCGGGGAGTCACCTGCAGTAAACCACTCATAACTTTTTCTTTTCTTAATCACTTAAAATTTTCTTAAAGTAAAAATATTTTAACTTAGAATAAACTGAAACCTTACTAACTGCGGAAGCAACTACTATTTATATTACTAGATGGATAAAGAAGATTTACATGTCATATTACATTTTTCATGTGGAATATAAAGCACAATAGATAACTGGAAACTAAACTAATATTCCATTACATTCTCTCACTACCACACTACATGCCCAAGGACCGAGGGGGAAGGACTAAGAGACCTCTATCTAACTACGAACTACCTTCTAAGAACTTGGGTATGCGATCCTTCAGCTTCCTCCTGCTGACGCTTACCTAAAAAATGTTTCAGTAGGTTGATGAGCTACTGGCTCAGCGAATAGAATTTCACCCAACCATCGTAGATAACTCATTTTATGATTATTAATTGAATAAAATACAAGATAATACTATAATGAGCATATCTAAGCAATATAATTTAAACGACAGGAGATGCCAACATTTCATTAAGATAACAACTACTGCAAGGCTGTAGATACGATTAAATAATAGAGAATACTAAAATTTCATTTAAAGGACAACTGCTGTGAAACTAACTCGAATCTTTCTTAACTCTTTAACTTATAGAAACTCTGTGAACCTATATGAACATATTTTATCTTATGCCCTGATCATATGCAGTGTACTCTACATATGAAGACTCGTAGCGAACTACGATCACACCGTACAAGACTTAGCTGACACCCCGGGATAGCTAAGTCTGACTACTCTCCTGGTATGCAAAAGGAGAACTGGCTCTCTGGCCTCGGCACTCCTATGGTGTCGTAAACTGGACTCCTCCTCTAACCTAAGCACACAGGCAGAGAGTCTAAGATTCTCTGTGGGCCTCATCTTGGTACGCTCTATGGGTACCTCTGGGTTACCACCGGGATCTCCGATTCATGTTGGGTAACCTATCTTCTCTTATGAAACTTCCTCAAGGGCTTCGTCTCCCTGCACGCTCTGTGGGTGCGTTCTGACCCCCGTATACTGGACGCACCGCCAGGGTAGGTCGTTTCATCCCTAAGGTGTAGACCTCTCATAGGGATTCTACGGTGTCAGGGCCCTTAAATCTATTATTTCACTAATCTTGGAAGACTCTTACTAGATTGTACATTTCTCTTTCTTATACTCGACTCTAGTATCTCTATGGTACCGTGTCTATTTACTTGAACTTTACAACACGACATGAATATCATTCTAAATTTGATAGAGTAGTTTATTCAAGCATTGCAAATGCTGAAAGATTCGACATATTAAGCATGCAGGTAGATTTCAAATTCTTAAATAAATTAAATACATGTCCACTTATAATTTATTAAGAAATCAACATTATTATGCATGAAAGCATACTAAAGTTCTTAAATAAATAGAATTCAGGTCAACTTGGCACATATATGCTGAAATCATACAATTGAACATCGTAATGCACTAACAAGAGTTAATTACTCGATATATGAGTAATCGTCAGTAGCACTTGTAAATTATCTGTAATTCCTCAAAAATCAAGCACATCAACCCAAGATCAGAGTTGTGTGTCACATAACTCAATTAAGAGTTAAATTACTTATTATGGCATGAGTTATTAATATTAATTGAGAATTTCAAATAATTTCTTTGGAAAATGTGTCAACTTGTATAGTTATTAAACTAAACGCATTAAGTATAATAGGGAGCGTTCAACTAGGTTTTTTTGAACGTTTTCATGTCATCGTCATTTCTTTGTAATTGTGCATCAATTGAGCTAATAAAATCGTGTAGCCTGGGTTTATACCCAAACTGTCCAGTTACCGGTCGTGTGCTACTATTTTCAACCTTTAACTGAGTAATTTAGGTTTCGATAAATCGTGTAATTTCACTAATCCAATTCACACACATCAATCAAATAATTAGCATCGTGTGAATGTAAATAAATAAAACGTGCAATTTAGGAATTAAACGACACCAGCACTGCCCGACACCTGGGTAAACGCTGACATCCGTGAATAACACCGATTTCAACTGAAATGTCTGATTATTTGAGTTACACTTGTGTTTGGGAGTGAGATTCTACTCACAGCCATTCGAGACATCTGAATACGACTAGAAATGTGTCCACAGAGTTGTCTTCAACCTCTGAATAGCCTTAAATTTGGATCTGCTGCACATAGGAGTCATTTCTTCATGTACAAGTTGAGAAGAACTGAGCTAGGTGGTGAATCGGAGCTAGGTGGTTGCGGATTCCTATTTTGGCTTCTTGGTCGAGCTCATAGACATTGATTTCGGGTGTTGGCCATGCCCAAGGCGGCTCTTGGACATTATTGCAGCAGCTTCTACTTCTTGTTAGATGGGGCGCCGCCCCTTGCTAGGTGGGCCCAGGTGGTGCATATGGAAGAGAAAGGAAGGGGGAAGGGTAGAGGAAGAAGGGGCGCCGCTGAAGCAGACCCTCTCAAGCCCAAAATGGTCATCGACGCTGCTGCTTGGCTGCTGGCGTAGCTCTGTAGGTCGTCCGCACCCCTTGCTAGGGCTGGTTAGAGATGTGGCTAGGGGCAAGGTAGAGGAAGGAGAAGGGCAGAGGAAGGAGAAGGGAAGTAGGGCTCCTGCGGATCGGAGCTAAGAAAGCGCGAAATCGCCCACACACCCCCCTCTACTGCTCTCGCTCGGTCTGGATGGGTGCCGCTTAGGTGATTGCTCTGTTTCGTTTGGGAAGAAGATAAGGAAGAAAAAGGGGAAAGGGGTTAATAAGGCTAATAATTGGGTAAATTGCAGATTCAACCCAAGAACTAGAAATCGTCATAACTTTTGCCTCGTAGGTCCAAATCGAACAATTTATTTTGCAAAACTTCAAGCACGAAAATCTCTACCTTCTCAAAGCAAGAAATCATGCTAATTAGAATGTAACACTAGATCAAAGAAGTAATCACAACATGATCACTTAACTTAATTAACATGATGATTCTATTATCATTGTACTTATTAGTTAACTTTGATGTGGGTCATAACAATCTCCCTCTCTTATAAGAATTTCGTCCCGAAATTCCTAAAAGAGAAAAGGAAACTTGTTATGCATCTCTGAATCAAGTTCCCACGTGGATACCTCTAGGTTGTGGTTCCTCCACAGAACATTCACTAACGGTATCTCACGATTCTTAAGCTTCTTGATCCTCCGATCAACTATTTGTACTGGTCCTTTGACATAGGACACATCTTCTCTAAGTTGTGCAGGTTATGGGTCCACTATCTTCTCTATACCAGGGTAACACTTCTTCAACATCGATACATGAAACACATCATGCAAATTTGCCAACCCAGATGGCAATTCCAACCTATAGGCTACAGGTCCAATCCTCTCAATGACAGGATATGGGCCCATAAACCTAGGAGTCAGTTTGCCTCTCTTCCCAAACCTCAACACTCCTTTCCATGGTGAAACTTTCAGATACACTTCATCACCAACCTCAAACTCAAGAGGTCTACGTCTCTTCTCAGCATAACTCTTCTGCCTATCCTGTGCAGCTTTCAACTGTTCTCTGATCATTATAATCTTTTCTGTAGTCAAATCCACTATCTCTGGTCCAAGAATCTCTTTTTCACCCATCTTGTACCAACATATGGGTGATCTACACTTTCTGCCATACAGAGCTTCATACAGAGCCATACCAAGACTAGAATGGTGACTATTTTTGTATGCAAATTCTATAAGGCTCAAGTGTTCTTCCCAACTTCCACTGAAAATCTCATCATGTCCTCAAGAGTCTGAATGGTGGTCTCTGACTGACCATCCATCTGCGGGTGAAAAGATGTACTCAACCTCAACTTTGTGCCCAAAGCACAATGCAACTGATTCCAAAACCTGGATGTGAACTTAGGATCTCTATCTGATATAATTGAAACTGGGATACCATGCAACCTGACTATCTCATCCACATATATCTTATCCAACTTTGGGACATCAAAGGTTGACTTAACAGGAAGAAAGTGAGCAGACTTATTCAGTCTATCCACAATCACCCATATCGAGTCACAGCCTCTAAGTGTCCTGGGCAACCCTACCACAAAATCCATTGTGATATGTTCCCACTTCCACTCTGGTATAAGAAGAGATTGCAAGGTACCTGCAGGTTTCTGATGCTCAGCCTTAACCTGCTGGAACACACTACATCTAGCCACATACTCAGCTACATCCTTCTTCATACCTGACCACCAGTACAATTCCTTGAGATTCATGTACATCTTAGTGTTGCCTAAATGCATAGTCTACATCGATGCATGCACTTCCTCAAGAATCTGTTCTTTCAAATCACTGTCTCCAGGTACACACAACCTGTCATGCTGATACAACAAACCATCATCTAAAAACTTGAACTCTGGTCTTTTTCCCCTTGACATGTCCTGCATGATCTGTGGTAACTCACTGTAACTCTATTGTAGATCCTTGGTCTGATCATAAAAAGTAGGCTTGACTTGCAACTATGCAATCTAACTGCTCTGCTCCGTCACCCCTAAGTCTAAGTTCAACTTCCGCATCTCTACTAGCAGGTCTCTCTTGAAGCATGCCATAGAGAATACATCTACTGTTGAACTTGACTTCCTACTGAGGGCATCTGCTACCACATTCTCCTTACCAGGATGATAATCTATCGTCACATCATAATCCTGGATCAATTCTAACCATCTCCTCTGTCTAAGATTCAGATCCTTCTGGGTGAAAATATATTTCAAACTCTTATGATCTATAAACACCTGACATGCCTCACCATAAAGATAGTGACGCCATGCCTTAAGAGCATGAACTACAACAGCTAACTCCAAATCATGTGTCGGGTAATTCTCCTCATTCTTCTTAAGCTGTCTAGATGCATAAGCTACTACTTTGCCTTCCTGCATAAACACACAACCTAAACCTCTCCTTGAAGCGTCACAAAACACTGTGTAGCCTTTATCTGCCTCGGGTAGGATCAACACTGGTGCTGTGGTCAACCTCTTCTTCAAGATCTAAAAACTCTTCTCATAGTTGTCTGACTAGACAAACGGTACATTCTTTCTCGTTAAGCGTGTCAGAGGTGACGCTATAACACTAAAGTTCTGGATGAACCTCCTGTAGTAAGCTTCCAATCCTAAGAAGCTTTTGATCTTAGTAGGAGTCTTAGGTTGCTCCCACCGTAGAATAGACTTGACTTTCTTAGGGTCAACACTTACTCCATCTCTTGAGATGACATGTCTAAGAAAAGACACCTCAGCTAACCAGAACTCACACTTACTGAACTTATCATATAATTGGTGTTGTCTCAACAACTGTAATGCTATCCTCAGATGTTGCTCATGTTTCTCATCATCTCTGGAATAAATCAGAATGTCATCTATGAAAACCACTATGAACTGATCCAAGAACGGCTTGAAAATCTGGTTCATCATATCCATGAAAGCTGCTGGGGCATTAGTCAGTCCAAACGGCATGACCAGAAACTCATAATGCACGTGTCTTGTTCTGAAAGCCGACTTAGGAATATCTAAAGCCTTTATCCTCAAATGATGATATCTAGATCTCAAGTCTATCTTAGAAAAGATTATCGCTCCACACAACTAATCAAACAAGTCATCTATCCTTGGCAGCGGGAACTTATTCTTGATGGTGATCTTATTCAACTGTCTGTAGTCTATACATAACCTCATAGTGCCATCTTTCTTTTTCACAAACAAGACTGGAGCTCCCCATGGTGAAGAACTAGGTCGAATGAAACCCTTATCCAATAATTCATGTAACTGAATCTTGAGTTCCTTCAACTCTACAGGTGCCATTCTGTAGGCTGGTAGCATTATAGGTTGACTACCTAGCAACACCTGGATCTTAAAGTCTATCTCTCTTTTAGGAGGTAGACCTGGCAACTCATCTGGGAAAACATCTGGGAACTCACAAACCACTGGCACCTCCCATAGACTGACTGTGCTCTTCTCTGCTCTGGTATCTACTACATATGCCAAGAATGCCTCACAACCTTTCTGTGACATCTTATCAGCTACAACGGCTGATATGATACACATAGGCAAAACTTTCCTATCTCCAGTAAAGACACAAGAAAATCCACCTTGTTGAAAGACAGCCTCTTTCTTCCAACAGTCTAGCTAAACTTGATACGTCTCTAGGAAATCCATACCCAAGATAACTTGAAAAGAGTTAATATCTAGGGGTATAAGATTAACCGTGATGGTGTAACCACCAAAGGTCAACAAACATTTGGGACAAAACTCTGTCAAGACAGTCAGTTCACCTAACGGAACCCTCAACAACAACTCAACCGGTAACTCTTGGGTTAACAGGTTAAGCTCACAAGCTAAAGAAATATGTATAAACGAGTGAGTAGCACCCGGATCTATCAAAACTGTAACTGAAATGTTGTTAAAGAAAAGCATTTCTCCTGTAATTACTCGAGAAGAAACAATACCTTCTTGTGGTGTCAATGAGAAGAAGCGTCCTGAAGCTCTTCCTCTCCCACGATGTCCTCGTTGTCCTTCCCTAGCAGTGGGTGCTGCACAACCTCGGGAACCTGAAGCTACAGAGGAACCGGGTCCTCCAGCTGGAGCCTATCTTGGGACATTCTGGTACTATGACTAGGAACCATGTGATGTTGACTTCTGTAACTGGGGGCAATTCCTCTTGATATGTCCCATCTATCCGCACTGATGACATCCTTCAAACTCTGTTCCCCAACACTGTCTTGAGTGTGGTCTTCCACAGATATCACACCTCGGTACCTTTCTCCTTGGCGGGCCTATCACTGAAGCTGATGATCCATATGTCCTTCCTCTTGGCGTATTGCTCCATCTCCCTGGACTAGATCTTCCCCTACTCTGAGAAGATATCACATCTTCAGATCCTTGTTTACTGAAATAGGCAAAACTGCGTCCAAGCTTCAAGAAGAACCCACCACCACTTCCTCGGTGACCACTACTAGGTTGTCCTCTACACGTCTTGTTGCCTCATCCACATCATCTCCACCACCTGGACCCATCACTTGAGGGTCAGGTCCAATGTGGCTTTCAGCTTGGTCCTCATGACCACGTCCTCTTCCTGCCATCTGCAATAGTATAACTGAACACTTCATGTTAGAAAATTGTAGTTAGAAGGAAAACACTTAAGTCCTAATCCTATTGGTCTCTTATCGTCCCCTGACCTTGAATTAGAGTAACTACGTACTCAACCTATGCTCTGATACCAAATTAATTGTGACGCCCCGATTCCCGTGCCATCTCTAATGACCCCGGAGACCGGGGAGTCACCTGCAGTAAACCACTCTTAACTTTTTCTTTTCTTAATCAATTAAAATTAGCTTAAAGTAAAAATATTTTAACTTAGAATAAACTGAAACCTTACTAACTGCGGAAGCAACTACTATTTACATTACTATATAGATAAAGCAGATTTACATGTCATATTACATTTTTCATGCGGAATATAAAGCACAATAGATAACTGGAAACTAAACTACATATTACATTACATTCTCTCACTACCACACCACATGCCCAAGGATTGAGGGGAAAGGACTAAGAGACCTCTGTCTAACTACGAGCTACCTTCTAAGAACTTGGGTGATACAATCCTTCAACTTCCTCGTGCTGACACTGACCTGAAAAATGTTTCAGTAGGTTGGTGAGCTACTGGCTCAGTGAATAGAATTTCACCCAACCATTGCAGATAACTCATTTTATGATTATTAATTAGAATAAAATACAAGATAATACTATACTGAGCAGATCTAAGCAATATAATTTAAATGACAGGAGATGCCAACATTTCATTAAGATAACTCGAATCTTTCTTAACTCTTTAACTTATAGAAACTCTGTGAACCTATATGAACATATTTTATCTTATGCCCTGATCATATGCAATGTACTCTACATATGAAGACTCGTAGCAAACTACGATCCCACCGTACAAGACTTAGCTGACACCCCAAGATAGCTAAGTCTGACTACTCTCCTGGTCTGCAACAGGAAAACTGGCTCTCTGACCTCGACACTCGTATGGTGCTGTAAACTGGACTCCTCCTCTAACCTGTGCACACATGTGGAGAGTCTGAGATGCTCTGTGGGCCTCATCCTGGTACGCTCTGTGGGTACCTCTGGGTTACCACTGAGATCTCCGGTTCATGTTGGGTAACCTATCTTCTCTTATGAAACTTCCTCAAGGGCTTCATCTCCCCGCATGCTCTATGGGTGCATTCTGATCCCCGTATTCTGGACGCACCACCAGGGTAGGTCGTTTCATCCCTAAGGCGCAGACCTCTCACAGGGATTCTACGGTGTTCGGGCCCTTAAATCTATTATTTCACTAATCTTGGAAGACTCTTACTAGATTGTACATTTCTCTTACTTATACTCGACTCTAGTATCTCTATGGTACCGTGTCTATTTACTTGAACTTTACAACACGACATGAATATCATTCTAAATTTGACAGAGCAGTTTATTCAAACATTGCAAATGCTCAGAGATTCAGCATATTAAGCATGGAGGCAGATTTCAAGTTCTTAAATAAACTAAATGCATGACCACTTGTAATTTATTGAGAAATCAACATTATTATGCATACATGCAGACTAAAATTCTTAAATAAATAGAATTCAGGTCAACTTGGCACATATACACTGAAATCATACAATTAAACATCGTAACACACTAATAAGAGTTAATTACTCGATATATGAGTAATCGTCAGTAGCACTTGTAAATTATATGTAATTCCTCGAAAATCATGCACATCTACCCAAGATCATAGTTGTGCATCACATAACTCAATTAAGAGTCAAATTACTTATTATGGCACGAGTTATTAATATTAATTGAGAATTTCAAATAATTTCTTTGGAAAACGTGTCAATTTGTATAATTATTAAACTACTTGCATTAAGTATAGTAGGGAGCGTGCAACTAGGTTTTCTTGAACGTTTTCATGTCATCGTCATTTCTTTGTAATCATGCATCAATTGAATTACTAAAATTGTGCAGCCTGAGTTTATACCCAAACTGTCCAGTTAGTGGTCGTGTGCTACTGTTTTCAACCTTTAACTGAGTAATTTAGGTTTCTATAAATCCTGTAATTTCATTAATCTAATTCACACACATCAATCAAATAATTAGCCGTGCGAACGTAAATAAATAAAACTTGCAATTTAGGAGTTAAATGACGCCGACACTACCCGACACCTGGTTAAGCCAGACTTCCGTGAATAACACTGATTTCAACTGAAACCTCCGATTATTTGAGTTACACTTGCGTTTGGGAGTGAGATTCTACTCACAATGATTTGAGACGTCTGAATACGACTGGAAATGCATCCATGGAGTTGTCTTCAACCTCCGAATAGCCCTAAATTCGGACCTGCTACACACAGCAGCTGTTTCTTCACGTACAGGTTGAGAAGAACTGAGCTAGGTGCTGAATCAGAGCTAGGTGGTTGTTGTTTATGCTTCTTGGATGAGCTCACAGACGTCGATTTCGGGTGCTGGCCGCGCCCAAGGCGGCTCCCGACTGTTATTGCCGCAGCTGCTGCTGCTTGTTAGATGGGGCGCCGCCCCTTGCTAGGTGGGCGCAGGTGGCGCATATGGACGAGAAAGGAAGCGGGAAGGGTAGAGGAAGAAGGGGCGTCACTGAAGCGGCCCCTCTCGAGCCCAAAACAACTGTCGACGCTGCTGCTTGGCTGCTGGTGCAGCTCTGCAGGTCGCCCACACCCCTTGCTAGGGCTGGTTAGAGCTGCGACTAGGGGCGAGGTAGAGGAAGGAGAAGGGCGGAGGTAGGGAGGGAAGTAGGGCGCCTGCGGATTGGAGCTAAGAAAGCTCAAAATCGCCCAAACCCCCCCTCTACTGCTCTCGCTCGGTCTGGATGGGCACCGCTTAGGCGATTGCTCTGTTTCATTCGGGAAGAAGATAAGGAAGAAAAAGGGGAAAGGGGTTAATATTGTTAGTTAAACTTGTGTTAGTAGCTAGTTGGTTATGCTTCAAGAAATTGCATGAGCATGAGTCTGTTCATGTCGTGAGCGTCTTAGTCACCTCCGGTGCTGAAATATGTTTCACGCCGGTCCATGTCGAGGTTATCGTGAACGAGGACTGTGTTGTGCAATGGCGCGGCAATGCAGGGAATCGTGCGCGGGCTTCGGGCAAGTAGTTGGACACGTTGTAGTCTGATCTGTAGGATGGTGTGGATCGTGAGGATCATGGCGGGATCCTAGGTCTGTCTTTTCCCTTTATATAGAGAGTAATACAACAACATAAAAGCAGCAATTCTTGCGGCACAAAAACCTTCAGTGTTCATTGTGTGCTGGTTTAGAGTTCGTCCGTAGTTTATCGTGTTCGTGTGCATTTACTGAAATCCACTAATAGTGGTATCAGAGCTGTTACTCGATCAGCCTGTGATCATGTCTACACCGCCATCGTCAGCGTCGACTCCAGGCAGCTCGGGCGCGGAAGGCACACTGGTGGTACAGAAGGACTCCGGCGGCGTGACACAGTATCTGCAACTCACACGATCAAACTACGATGAGTGGGCGCTTGTGATGCAGGTCATGCTCGAGGCTAGGGGCCTATGGATGGCAGTGCACACCGGAACGGCGGAACGCGATCTGGATCGGAGAGAAATGGAGGCGCTGCTCCGGTCCGTCCCTCCGACCATGATTCCTTCCTTGCCGATCAAAGAGACAGCACTGGAGGCTTGGCAATCCTTGAAGACCGTACACGTCGGCAGCGCTCGAGTGAAGAAGGCGAAAGCCCAGTCCCTCCGCAAGGAGTACGAGCGGTTGGCATTCCGTGACGGCGAGGACATGGACTCATTCGCCATGCGACTCACCTCGTTATCAAGCGCCCTTGCCGCACTAGGAGACACCATCTCGGAGGACAAGCTCGTACTCAAGATCTTGGCGTCAGTCCCAAAAAGATACAACCAGATCGCACTGGCAATTGAGACCTTGTTGGACCTTGACACTCTCACTGTCGAGGATCTAACAGGTTGGCCAAGGCGGTGGAATTCCGAGACGACATCGATTCCGGCAGCACGGCGAGCGGCAAACTTTTTCTCACCGAAGAAGAATGGGCCGCTCGCAAGAAGCAGCAGCGCGGTGGCCCATCCAGCAGCGGCACCGGAAATGGCGGTCAGAAGCGGAAGGACAAGGGTCGCGGCAAAGATTCGGGAGCACGCGATCCGAAGCCAAGCAGTGAAGGAAGCAACTCCGGTGCGACAAAAGAAGACAAGTGTCGTTATTGTGGCAAACACAGCCATTGGGCTCGTGAATGCCGCAAGAAGAAGAGGGACGAGGCCCGTCCCTCCCAGGTGGAGGAAGACGAACCCGCGTTGCTGATGGCGCAGGTGTGCACGATCACTGAAGGGTCGGACGCTGACCTTGTGCCAAACGAGCAAGTTATGCTTAACGAGGAACGCGCACAAATCAAGCTTGGAGATCGGGAGGACGGCGACGACTTGACTTGGTACCTCGACACGGGAGCAACGAATCACATGACAGGCGCACGTGCTGTTTTCTCTGAGCTCGACAGCAACATTCACGGCGGCGTTTGTTTCGGAGACGGCTCCGTCGTTGACATCCAAGGCACAGGTACTGTGGTGTTCACTGGGCAGGGCGGCGAGCATCGCGCCCTCACGCACGTCTACTACATCCCTCACCTCTGGAGTAATATCGTCAGCATTGGTCAGCTGGACGAGTCCGGTTGCTCCACGCTCATCGAAGGCGGCCTGCTCAGGATTCGTGATCGCCAGCAACGCCTGCTTGCAAAGGCACATCGTTCAGCTAACCGTTTGTATGTGCTTCCTTTGAGGATTGCACAACCCGTTTGCCTCTCAGCACAGAGTACGGATGTAGCATGGCGCTGGCATGCTCGTTATGGCCACCTACACTTCGATGCTCTTCACAGACTAAGTGCAAGCAAGATGGTGGATGGCATGCCGCATATTGATCATGTTAATCAGCTATGCGTCAGCTGCCTGGCCGGGAAACAACGTCGAGCATCCTTTCCCCGGCAGGCGAAATACCGAGCGACGGAACGTCTCGATTTGGTCCACGGTGATCTATGCGGCCCCATCTTGCCGGAGACGCCCGGCGGGAAGCGCTATTTCCTCTTGCTCGTGGACGACTATAGCCGATTCATGTGGATTCGGCTGCTGCGGTCGAAGGATGAGGCAAGCGAGGCCATCAAGCGCATCTAGGTGAACGCGGAGGTCGAATGCAAGCACAAGCTACGGGTGCTGCGTACCGACCGTGGAGGTGAGTTCACGTCGAACGCCTTCAACAACTACTGTGATTGTCTCAGCATCAAGCGCCATCTTTCAGCACCCTACTCGCCACAGCAGAATGGCGTGGTGGAGCGCCGAAACCAGACGGTGGTGTCCATGGCTTGAAGTCTCCTCAAGGCCAAGAACATGCCGGCCACTTTCTGGGGCGAGGCAGTAACTACAGCGGTGATGTTACTGAACATGGCACCGATGGCTGCAGTCAAGGAAATGACGCCTTACGAGGCATGGCACGAACGACGTCCCGATGTAAGTTTCTTGAGGACATTCGATTGTATTGCTCATGTGAAAATAGTGCAGCCAAACCAAAAGAAACTTGACGATCGAAGCAAGCCGATGGTGCTGATCGGCCATGAACCCAGCTCCAAGGTCTACAAGGTGTACGACCCCGTCGCACAATGCATGACCGTCACATGTGACATTGTCTTCGATGAAGGAGGCCAGTGGGATTGGTCCAACACCGATCTCGCTGGAATCCGTGACCAGTTCGCCGTCAAGCTCCCAGTCAAACATGTCCCAGGCATGTCGGTGGGTGTGAACAAAGTGCCTGAGGACGCAGACGCAGCGGCACCATCGGCTCCACGTACACCACCAACAACTCTGATTACGCCGTCGTCGGAGCAAGCGCCGGCAAACGACGTGTCCCCGCCAATCGCAGTGCCTAGCGGCTACGTCTCGCCACCACCAGGTGCGTCGCCTCAGACTGCAGACGAAGCCTCGCGTCGCTACCGCACACTTGATGACGTGTACGCGGAAGCACCGGAAGTTGAACTTGATCCTGAGGAGTTGTACCTGACCTTGGACGGAGAGCCCTCCGTCTTTGCGGAGGCGGAGTAGCACGAGTGTTGGCGACGCGCTATGTTGGATGAGCTCGGGTCCATCAAAGAGAACAGTACATGGCAGCTCGTTGATCTGCCCGCTGGCCATCGCCCCATTGGTCTCAAATGGGTGTACAAAACTAAGAGGAACGAGCAGGGGGTTGTTGTCAAGCACAAGGCCCAGCTCGTGGCGAAGGGATATGACCAGCGACACGGCGTCGACTACGAGGAGGTATTTGCTCCGGTGGCAAGACTGGAGTCCGTCTGCATGCTCCTGGCACTTGCCGGACATGCGGGATGGGCCGTGCACCATATGGATGTAAAGACGGCGTTCTTGAACGACGATCCCGACGAGGAAGTCTATGTCTCATAGCCGCCGGGGTTCACGATCGCCGGCGAGGAGAAGAAGGTGTTCCGCCTACACAAAGCTCTGTACAGGCTCAAGCAGGCACCGAGGGTGTGGAATGCGAGGCTGGACAAGTGTATGTATGACCTCAGTTTCACTCGGAGCCCGTCGGAGCACGCCATCTACATTTGTGGTCATGGCGAAGCAAGACTCTTGGTGGGCATCTACGTTGATGACCTCATCATCACCGGAGACAACAAGGAAGAGATAGAAAAGTTCAAGCACGAGATGAGCAACTCATTCAAGATGAGCGACCTCGGCTTGCTCTCCCTGTACCTTGGGATCGAAGTACGGCAGAACACGGACGGCATCACTTTGAACCAGTCGGCGTATGCAACCAAGATCCTGGAGAAAAACGGCATGGGAGACTGCAACCCCTGCCACACGCCGATGGAGCCCCACTTGAAGCTGAGCAAGAAGAGCGAAGCACCTTCGGTTGATGCTACGGCGTACCGGAGCACGGTGGGCAGCCTTCGGTACCTTGTACATACAAGGCCTGATCTTGCTTTCGCCGTGGGTTACATAAGCCGCTTCATGGAGAAGCCGACGACCGAGCACTTGGCGGCGGTGAAACACGTTCTTAGGTACATTGCCGGTACGCGTGGTTATGGCTGCCGCTACGCTCGTCGCTCTGACGGACCGCGCCTGGTCGGCTACTGCGACAGCGACTTGGCCGGAGACATCGACGATAGCAAAAGCACGACAGGTGTGCTTTTCTTCCTTGGGAGCAGCCCAATCAGTTGGCAATCTCAGAAGTAGAGGGTAGTAGCGCTATCTTCTTGTGAAGCTGAGTACGTTGCAGCTACGACAACTGCCTGCCAAGGTATTTGGCTCGCTCGGCTCCTGGCGGACATGAAAGGCAGTGACCTGGAAAGTGCACGGCTACGCATCGACAACAAATCGACCATCTCCCTCAGCAAGAACCCGGTGTTCCATGATAGAAGCAAGCACATCCGGACGAGGTATCATTTCATTCGTGATTGCATTGAAGAAGGGCAAGCTGAGATGGAGTATGTCCGCACAGAGGAGCAGCTTGCGGATATTCTGACAAAGGCACTTGGCCGCGTCAGGTTTCATGAGCTTCGCTCTAAGATCGGGATGATCAACGTCAAATAAGCACAAGTTTAGGGAGCAATTGTTAGTTAAACTTGTGTTAGTAGCTAGTTGGTTATGCTTCAAGAAAGTGCACGAGCATGAGTCTGTTCATGTCGTGAGCGTCTTAGTCACGTCCGGTGCTGAAATATGTTTCACGCCGGTCCATGCCGAGGTTATCGCGAACGAGGACTGTGTTGTGCAATGGCGCGACAATGTAGGGAATCGTGCGTGGGCTTCGGGCAAGTAGTTGGACACGTTGTAGTCTGATCTATAGGATGGTGTGGATCGTGAGGATCATGGCGGGATCCTAGGTCTGTCTTTTCCCTTTATATAGAGAGTAATACAACAACAGAAAAGCAACAATTCTTGCGGCACAAAAACCTTCAGTGTTCATTGTGTGCTGGTTTAGAGTTCGTCCGTAGTTTATCGTGTTTGCGTGCGTTTACTGAAATCCACTAACAAATATGGCTAATAATTGGGTAAATTGCAGATTCAACCCAAGAACTAGAAATTGTCATAACTTTTACCTCATAGGTCCAAATCGAATGATTTCTTTTGCAAAACTTCAAGCACAAAACTATCTACCTTCTCAAGGCAAGAAATCATGCTAATTAGACCGTAACACTAGATCAAAACACTAATCACAACATGAGCACTTAACTTAATTAACATAATGATGATATTATCATTGTACTTATTAGTTAACTTTGATGTGGGTCATAACAACTAAAGAAGAAGTGGTGAATACTGTTATGAGCATGAAGAAGGACAAATCTCTTGGTCCTAATGGATACAAGGTTGAATTCTTTATTTCCTAACATGATTGAATTTGAATTCTTACTTTCTTTTGCAATGACAAAATTCTTAAAGATAGCAATAGAACTTTCATTACCCTGATCCCTAAGTTGAAGGCTACTAATACCTTGAAATACTGTTAAACCTTTTCTCTATGCAATTTTTTCAATAAGGCCATTACTAAAATTATGGTGAACATGTTGAAGCTGATCTTACCTGGCCTTATTGATTTGATCTAGCACACATTTATTCATGGAAGAAGGATTAGGGATGCAATTCTCCTTGCCAACAAAGTATTGAGATCTTTTTCTAGGATACATAGTAATAATATGTGTATCAAGGTTGACCTATCTAAAGCTTATGACTCTATTAGTAGGGAGTATATTACTCTTATCATGAAAATTATGGGTTTCCCTTGTTGTTGGCTTGATTGGATAAATGTTTTCTTCTCTTCAGATTCCTATCAGATTCTTATCAATGGCTCTCCTTCTGTTCCTTTTAAGGCTTCTAATGGGGTGAGACAAGGTAACCCGATTGCACCTTAACTGTTTGTCATAACTATGCAAGGTTTGTCAGCCATTATTGACTATGAAATTCAGTGCAAAAACTTGATCCCTTTGGTGAATGGAAATATGAGTATTTCTCATATAATTTTTACCGACGACTTGCTAATGTTATCCTAGGTGGATAAGAGGAACATGTGTGCTATTAAAGATATCCTAAATTCCTTTTCTTCTGTCTCGGGTCTCAAACTAAATGCTAGTAAAAGTTAGCTCTTTCTTACTCCTGGTAGTTGTAAAGAGGACATTTTTGAGGTCTTGAACATTGAAGTAACTTTTTCCTGGTTAGATATCTTGACCTATCCCTATTTATAGGTATACTAACAAAGTTGATGTGTATCCCTATTCTAGATAAAGTATCCTTCAAGCTTGACTCTTGGAAATGTAGACTGCTCTCTATGGCAGGAAGGATTGAGTTACTGATCTCTACTCTCTCTTCCTACCACATTTTTTGGTCGGACACTTCACCTCTTCCTAAGTCAGTCATTTATGAGTTGGAAAAGAAGTTTAGAGACTTCATCTGGGGTGATAGTAAGGATATAAAGCATTTGCATCTGATTTCTTGGTCTCAAGTGTAAACCCAAACTTAAGGCGGTTTGGGCATTCGATGTATTACAGATTGGTCTGTTGCTAGCATTATTAAGAACTTATGGGATGTTGCTAGTGATAAAAAATCCTTTTCGGTTAAATGGCTTCATTATAAACACCTCTCACATGATTCTATTTGGTCTATTAAGCCAAAGTCTTATGACTCCGGCTCTGAAAAAATTTGCTCAAGCACACATAAGTTATTCTCCCCCATGTTCATTTTTCTGGGTGATGGTTATCGTTTCCTTTTGTGAAAGGACCCATGGTGTGGCGGAGGCACTTATTTAGCTGATCATGTTGATATACAGATTATGCAAAGACTTGTTATGAGTGATTGTTGTTGTGTAGAGTCATATATCATTAATGGTGACTGGTTTATTCCTTCCAATGTTCATGAAGGAGAAAAAGCTTTGTTGACACTTCAGAGTCTCACTAAGCCTAGAATTAATGTTTTCGGTCATATTTCTATGACTGGAAAGGAGGTCGTTTCTCTTAGAGATTGTTGCGACTTGTGTAGGGCTAAAAATAAATGTTTGAAATGGTTTGAATTTATCTGGTGTAGGTGGATTCCAAGAAACATATATATTTTTATTTGGAAGTTCTATTCATTGCCTCCTTACTCATGATATTCTAAAAAGGTTTTGCGCTTCAGCTACCTTCTGTCTGTATTTTCTGTTGGGATAATGAAGAGAATGCCCACCATATCTTGTTCTCATGTTGTTTCTATTTAGGTTGATGGTTTGTTTTAGGTCAATGTTTGGGTCTGCTCCAAGGTGCCTCAATGATATTTTGTCTCTCAATAACAATGCCAGAAGTATTGCCTTTTTTCTCATCTATCACATCTGGAATGAAAGGAATATGCAGATTTTCATCGTGAAATCTTGTGATTCCAATATTATTTGGTCTCTTTGTATTAATGATGTAAATAGTATGTACATATAGCTTTGTTTTCCTTTCTTGTATAGTTCTTCTAATCCTTTGGCTTTGTACAAAGTTTAAACACTCTGATTTTTTTGGTCTAATAAAAAGGAGGCACACATAATTCAACAAAAAAATCCAAATTCTGAAACTAGTCATTCATATTTCAATAGTTAGCAAGTGTCAATGTCTATGTTGTTGGGGAAGCCATATGTTCTTTTCATGAGAATAGCAACACACCAACTATGTTTCCCAATACGATGAGGCACCTCATGTCCTTCTCTCTACACAGAGTTATGGAAGCATTATTTTACTAAACTATGGGCACTAACATGCCCTTTTTGACATTTTAACAATGTGCTACTATTTTCCATTATTTATTGTTTGTGGCTTTCAAGGAGGGGCTTGAGGTTTAAAACAATTTTAATTCAACCAAACTATCTAATTATGCATGCAATCAATGAGGGAATTAACTTTTCAAATAGAAATTTCAGACCTTTAAACCAAAGTATGCAAAATTTGAGATTTCAAGTGTTTCGCTCCAAGAATTTAACCAAAACAAAGGGATCTACAGTTTAGATAAATATTTGTCATTATATGGCTTGGAATCACGTGTTGTTTACTTTCCTTAGGATTTTGATTTTCCATCTGTCATTTATGGTCCATATTTTCCCATTGTCTTATTTTAAAGGGTTGCTAAGTTAATTCGGTGAACGTAGGAAGAGTTATATACATACTGATATCCATATAGGAGAATATTACATATATTCCTTTGTACAAGGGTATTGAAACATATTAAGTAACTACAATATCATTCAATTAAAATACGTAGGTGGACTAATTGTTACATATATATACATTTTATCACTTTAAGATTCTATATTACATTATATATTAGTATTCAAGTTAAGTATGATTATAAGTCTAAAAATATTTTTAAACCATGTTCAATCACTTATATATTATATAGTTTAATTTAATCACCAATATACCCTTACTAGGTTATAATTTTTGATATTGATAAATATTATAAGAATAAGTACTACAATTAACTACCTGACTAATTTCTAATTATGAATATACACTTTTTAGCAACAAACAACCAAGGAGATTCGTCACTAAAGCGTCTTGGAGCCTAGAAATTTCTTTCTCACCACTGTTGGAGGATTGTTGTAATAATAACCTTGATTATACTAATGCTCTCACGAGTGCTTAGAGCAGGCTGAGAAAGTGGGATGTCGAGCATCACAAGCAAGCTAGATCTCACAAAGATCGACTACTTCACAATATTAATATTCTTCAACAGAATATGGCTGTCAGGTATGATGATATCTCTGAGAAATTACTTACTGACATATAGGCTGAGTTATCCTAGATTGTCAATGTAACATCCCTGACCTGGGTTATGAGTTAACCCTAGGTGTATTGCCTAAAATATCTAATTAAATCTTTGTGATTAACTCTGAGCATGTAATTAAGTTTCTAAGAAATATGTATTTCAGTTTTGCTCCTTTTTATTTAAAGTAGTAGCATTGTTTTGATATACAGGGACCTATGTGCAATTTAACCAGTTAAAAGGGTTAGCTTGCAATTTGCACATGTTAAGGTGTTCCTCTGATGTTGAGACATCATGAGAATCTTTTTGATAAAGTTTGAGGGATTTCCCAAGCTAGGGCACCAAGGTGCAGCTGTGGAAGCAATCCCGGTGCTTGAAACCCTAGTTTGGGGTAAAATGCAATTTACCCAAATTAAGGGATACAAATTGTGAAATATGTCATCTAATGTATCTTTTTAGACTCTTGCCATCTTTAAGAAAAAAAAATGATGAGGAAGTCACCTCAATTGAATTATCAAGTTATGAGATATGCCTTGAGATTGAATAATCAGGGTATATGTGCTATATCTCTTTATGTATGTACCTCATTATTAGCTTGCTCTCCTTTACCTTCTTTTCCTAAGACCTTAAGAGAAGGTTTGTCCTTAGAATAAAGAGGAAGGGACGATCAAGTAAAGAAGGAGGGACCTAGTTGGAATTATGGACAACTTATGAACTAATGTTGAAAATCCTACCCCATCTATATAAGCTCTCCTTCCCTTAGTTGCAAGGGAACTTACCCTTCGTTCCCTTACTGTTTCATTTCACCAAAGATGACCAAAGACTCTCTTGGAGCTAAGGAGGATGATCAAGGGAAACAAGGTAGGTTTGGGACCCCTCCTCTTACCCAATTCCATAGTTAAAACTCGATTTCAAGGTCAACTTCATGGCTAACCCTCGAAATCCTATCTTTCTAGCCATCTTTCCTTGACCTTCCTTGGAGTTTTCACCTTGGCCGACCTTTAAGGACTCAAGGACGCCATTAGAGCTTGGAGCTTGAAAGCTTGGAGCTCAAGAAGCAAGCTTTAGGCAGGTTTTATAACTCTAAACCCATGCTTTACTATGTGCATCTTTATATGCGTTTTGATGATAGCTCTTAGTGTTTCCCTACTTTTCCCTGCTATTTTGCAAGCAAATCCATGGGATATTCGTACTGTTCTTGAGCTAGGAGATGAAGGCGTGATTTCCAAGAAAAACCCACCGCTTTTCACTCCCTCAAACGGTCTCGAGACCGCGACAGGGAAAACGGTCTCCAAGACCGTTTGTCCCCGTTGACCGAGCGTGGACCGTATAAGAAAATTGTTCCTAATTATATAGGCTAATTACCCTCAAAATTTGGGAGGCTAACTCTAAGGGAATCGGGAGATATGACCTTTTTAAGTAACAACTTTATTTGAATTTATTCCTGATTTTCAAACGGTCTGAAATTGCCTTTTTGGGCAAACGGTCTCAAGACCGTGTAAGGTCGTTGACTAGGCGTTGACCGTATGCGATTACTGTTCAAAATAATGTTAATTAACAACTCACCAAGTTTGATGGTCTAATTCCAAACGGGTTAAGAGTTGAAGGGTGAATACTAGGGCTAACCCTAGATGAAATCAGTACTGAAATTATGGTGACCTAATTAGGGTTTTTAGGGTTGATTGACCTAAACGGTCTAAAGACCGTTTGGGGGTCATCCAAACGGTCTCAAGACCACGAGGGCAATCAACCAAGACCGTTTGGAGGTCTGGGGTCAAGAATAGTTGACCAATTGAAGGTATAATTACACCAAATTACTTTGCAATTAAATATTGATATGATCATCAACTCAATAGGTCAGACCTTGATGAATTTGCACTAGAATCCAAAATTGGATGGGCAAACGGTCTCAAGACCGTTTGGAACTCATCCAAACGGTCTCAAGACCGAGAGGACAATCACCCAACACCGTTTGAAGGTCTAGGGTTAAGTATTTTGACCAATTGAGGACCTAATTGCAAATAAGTTATCAATTGATTAAAATACTGATTTGGTGACCCAATCATGGTTCAACCTCTATCAAATCACCTTAGATTTTGATGAAATCTTGGGCAAACGGTCTCAAGACCATGTGGGGTCCACCCACATGACCTCAAGACCGTTTGGGCCAAGTTTGGGCCCAATTGGAGCTCAATTGAAGGGTTCAACCTTGTGTTGAGTCACATTGTTGAGTGTTGATGGGTGAACATTGATAGACCCTAATTGAATCGACTTCAACCCTAATTGGTCAACAATTGAGGGTCTATTGAATGACTAAGTGGTCAAGCATAATCTTAATTAACCCAATCCATAATTGGTCAACGTAGCTTTGACCTTTTGAGGGCTTCAATATTGGTTGACATTATCAGTTGTATCATCGAATCCCGTTGATGGTCTAAGTGGTTAAGACCATGTGAGCTCGCGGACTCAAGGTCATGAGGAGGCTCGCGGTCTCAAGGTCGTGAGAGGGCTCACGGTATCAAGACCGAGAGGGGGCTCACGGTCTCAAGACCGCGAGGGGCCTCACGGTCTTGAGGTCAAAGAAGGGCAAACGGTCTTCATGATCCTCGCGGTCTTGACATCAACTTGACCTTCGCGGTCTTGGACCAATTGAAGAGGCTCGCGGTCTTGGAGTCTAAAGAGGCTCACGGCCTTGAAGCTAGAGGAGGGCTCACGGTCTTGAAAAGTCAAAATTGACTAAACGGTCAACACTTTCAAACGATCTCAACTCAATTGAAGAATGATGGTTGAAGGTCAATCAATGTGATTCAAAGTTGACTTCATTCAATAAATTAATAATATAAATGGTTCAATGTTGCCCTAATTCAACCCTAATGACAACCTAGGATATTAAGGGGTCAATGGACTAAGGTTTTGACCATAATGATGATCAATGGGGTGAATTACCAAAATACCCCTAAAGGGTAAATTGAGTAATACCTTGATCAGATCGAACCCTAATCACATGATGATGATGTTTTAGCCATGTTAGCCTATGATGACTTAATCCGACCTGATCTAGAGTGATGTTCACATCACCTAACCTTATGATGAGAGAGAAAGTACTTCTAGAGAGAGAAAGTACTTATAGAGAGAGAAAGTACCCTTTTTAAGTGGAAACTCAATTGAAGCATCCCCAATACACAGAAATGAGCATAATTAGGGTATGATCCACCTGTGTGAGATCATAGAAACCCTAATTATGATAAATGATGAACTTTTAACTAATCTAAGATCATCAATGAAGATGTTACTCATACATGATGATGTTATGAGTTCAATTCACCTTAATGAGAATAGTAAACCCTAATTCAAGGGTAATGGCATGCTTTTGAATATTAAACTCTATTTGATGAGAATTAGAGATTTAAACTCTTATGACAAGAGTAGGAAGGATATTCCTTATTTTTGTATTACCTTTATCAGTTGTATTAACCATTCAGGTTCTGATATGAAGGTAATCATATCCAAGTATGGATGATGATGTTATATTCATTAAAGGCATGTTGTTAGCCTTATGAATAAGTAAAGTAATCTGATGTCTTGTCAGTGGCATCCTATGCTGATAATGGTCTGTGAGAGCCGTGAATACCATCAAAGTCATGCCTTAGAGATGACTTGTGATGAAGATAATGAGAAATGATGATTGATATGAGTTAGGCCTGTTACATTTAGTATTCTTCTTTTATAGCTGCTATGCTACTATTATTGTTTGAAGAACAATGTATGCTGTTAAAGAATACTGAATGTACCTAAATAATCAAGTATAATGTAGAGCCCTGATCATAGATCCATCATTGTCAGAGATTAAGTGATGGTGAAACAGGTTTTCCTCAGGGAACTCCTGGAGCACATACTTTTGAGTATGTGGGGTACATGGATGTGTAGAACCTTACATCCTAGTGTAGGAAAGTGATGTAGATGTGGAATCCATCCATCCTTCACTATATTTTTATACCGTATCAGTGGTAGGTAAACATGAAACCTCCTGATGACGAAGAAAGCACAGATATCCGTATCAGTGGTAGGTAAATATGAAACCTCCTGATGACGAAGAGAGTACAGAATGCCACTGTGACTCTAGAATAGCGAAGGACCAGTTTACCCTAGTGAGCTATATTAAGTAGAGACACGATATGTCCTACAAGTGATCCTCTTACTGACTGAGGAAGGTGAAGGTCATGAGAATCTGACTCTCTTAATGACCTATGTATGATACTGATGTGACTTCTCAGCGATCAGTTGGAGTATGAGTGGTAAGCCTCATCTCCACAGGGCATAATGTTGTTTGTAAAACATAATCAACCATGTAGTATAACTTGTTAGAGATGACTCCAAGTTAGTTGATTGATGTTACCTTACAATAATGTTTATATTCTCCATATCTCCTAAATTATAGAGATCTTGTTATACCTGCAACTATTATAGAATACTTTGAAGGCCTTACTGCTTAAAATATTCTTTGATGTTATAATAAAGCTTCTGGAGAAGAGTTATAACTCTCGCTGGGACAATTATGTATAATTGTCTCACCCCGTAGGCTTCAACTTTTTAGGTGGACGTCGGAGACGAAGGAACCAGTCTACAGGTGATCAGTCTCAGCAGCAGCATCAGGGGCAGCAGTAATCTCAGGTGGAGATTGTCCTGCCATATGGTGTAGTTAGAGTCAGTCCTATGTGTCCTCTGTACTCTCAGGTCTTGGAGTCTTTTGTATAGTGATCTTGAGATTTTGTATCTTGATGTATATAATTACTCAAGAAGTAATTATCCTGAGATGTAAACAGTTTACCTCACTTTATGAAAGAAGCTTTTATGGATTCAAGCTCTTGTCACGAAAAGTTTTAATTTCCTGTGATTTTTGTCTTCCGCTGATTACCGATTCGCTTCCGCTAAGTTTTAATCGTGTTTATGTCATGGTTTGGAGATCAGAGCCCACAACTAGTGGTATCAGAGCTCTAGGTCAGTTGAGTCTACAGAGGCATAGGACTTAGGATGTCGAGTCTATCTTTAGTACTCCTTCCTTATCTAATAGAATCTTCTGCTCCTCAAGAGAAGAAGATACATAAGAATGTCAGAACATCGTGATGAGCACGTGGTAGAGAGTAGTGCTAGTGCACCTCGAGGCGGTGCAAGAGTTCCGAGAATAGAACAACCTGCACCTGAGTCGCCAAGAGAGCCACCCCAGTTCGACCCAGCTGACATGAGTGATCCAGCTGTACAGACGATGTTCAGGCAGTTCATGACTGCCATGACACATATAACCGATAGGATGCCCATTCCTACACCTAGGGCACCTGTCCAGCCTGAAGCACAAGGTATTGGTAAGACATTCGAACGACTTCGTCGTGTCGGAGCTACCGAGTACTTCGGAACTGTCGACCCTGCAGATGCTGACTTATGGTTGACAGAGTTGGAGAAGGCTTTCAAGATTCTTATGATTCCGGAAGCTGAGAAGGTTAGACATGCTGTCTATCTTCTCAAAGGCAGTGCTGGTCACTGGTGGAACATGGAAGAGCAGAAGAGACCTGGAGTAGAGTTCTCATGGGAAGAGTTTTGTCAGGAATTTATCAATAGATATTTTCCAAAGACCTTCCTAGATGAGAAGATCTCTCAGTTTGAGAAACTAAGGTAGGGTATGATGAACATTAGTGAGTATGAAGCTAAGTTCATGGAGTTGTTGCGGTTCAGTCCGCACATGGCTGCTACGGATGAGGAAAGAATCAGAAGATTCAAAAAGGGTTTGAATTCTGATATGTCAACCCCTGTGTCTGCCTTAGAAAGTAGAGAGAGATTCTCTACCTTCGTTGAGTCAGTCCGAAGGATAGAGAGATCTGTGGTTGAGAAAAGACAAACCCATAAAAGATATCCACAGTTCCAGGGTTCTTCATCTAGGGATTCCAAGAAACCTAGATTCTCTGCACCTAACCCTCCACCACCCAGATCGAGTTTTCAAACTCAATGGACACCAAGCAGAGGTAGAGGACGGAGTCAACCGCTTCAAGGGACGCACAGTTCTGCATCTGAGTCAGTCACTGGACCACCCAGACCACAACAACAGGAGAGGAGTTGCTACAACTGTGGTAAGGTGGGACACTTGATGAAGGATTGCCGTTCTAGGCCTGTCGGTGTGACACAACAAACCCCGAGACAGAATCAACAGGGATCTCAGAATAGACAACATCAAGGAGCAGCTCGAGGACGTGGACAAGCGTCTCAAGCTGGATCATCAACACCACCTCAACACCAGGCGACTGTGAGGTTCTATGCTATGAACCCACCTGAGGCAGTGGTCAATCCACGGGTAGTGGCAGGTTAGATGAAATTTTTATATTCTGATATGTCTACATCCTATGTTGTATCCGTTCTGATTGATCCGGGTGCTACACACTCTTTCATCACTCGTGAAGTGATTCGTAACTGCAATGTGACTGTTAGTCATAGAGCAGATAGTTTGTTGTTAGAGACTCTGTTGAGTGGGTCTGCCGTTTTGCAGGAGGTATGTTCTCCCTGCATCCTTTTCTTTTCTGACCATCGCATTCAAGTGGATCTTATACCACTTGATATGCAGGGATTTGATATAATCCTTGGGATGGATACCTTAGAAAGGTATAGAGTTATCTTGGATTGTGAGTCCAAGTTGGCTGTGTTTGCTGATGAAAGTAACACATGGATCTTTCAAGGAGAAAGAAAGATTCTGCCCACCTGTCTTGTGTCAGCTATGGTTGCTGATAAGCTGTTGAGGCAAGGATGTTATGCATTCTTAGCCCATGTGGTAGATGTTACCAAGGAAAGGACCAATCCTGCTGAAGTTCCCATAGTCAGGGAATTCGAGGATGTGTTTCCTGAAGAACTTCCTGGTATACCACCACCTCGGGAGATTGATTTTGAAATTAATCTGATCCCAGATACGAAACCCATAGCACAAACTCCATATAGAATGGCGCCTGCCGAGATGGCAGAACTCAAGAAACAGCTTCAAGAGCTACTTGAGAGAGGTTTTATCCGACTGAGTACTTCACCTTGGGGTGCTCCGGTCTTGTTTGTTAAAAAGAAAGATGGGTCAATGCGGTTGTGCATTGACTACAGACAACTCAATAGAGTAACAATAAAGAATAAGTATCCTCTGCCGAGGATTGATGATCTCTTTGACCAGTTGCGTAGTGCAACAGTCTTTTCAAAGATAGACTTGAGGTCTGGATATCACCAACTCCGTATTAAGGACAGTGACATATCCAAGTCTGCCTTTAGGACAAGATATGGTCACTATGAGTTCACGGTTATGTCGTTTGGACTAACCAATGCACCAGCTGCATTTATGGAACTCATGAATAGAGTTTTTCGACCTTTCCTTGATCAGTGTGTTGTCGTCTTCATAGATGACATTCTGATTTATAGTAAGAATGCTCAGCAGCATGAGCAGCATCTTCGCCAAGCTTTGACCTTGCTAAGAGAACATAAGTTGTACGCTAAGTTTAGAAAGTGTGAGTTCTGGCTGCCGGAGGTATCTTTTCTTGGACATGTAATATCCGCCTCGGGAATTCGTGTTGTCCCTACAAAGGTAGAATCTGTTCTACAATGGGAACAACCAAAGACACCGACGGAGATTCGAAGTTTCTTGGGGTTAGCTGGCTATTATCGAAGGTTCATTAAGAACTTTAGTTCTATAGCTTTACCTTTGACCAAGTTAACCCAGAAAGATGTTCCTTTTTCTTGGAGTGATAAGTGTCAACAATCTTTCCAGTTGCTGAAGGAGAGGTTGACAAGTGCACCTGTGCTAGTGCTACCTGAACAAGGAAAAGGATATATAGTTTTCTGTGATGCTTCCAAGAACGGACTAGGATGTGTGTTGATGCAGGATAAACAAGTGATTTCTTTTGCTTCCCGACAGCTTAAGAAACACGAGGAGAATTATCCAACACACGATCTGGAGTTAGCTGTTGTGGTTCATGCTTTGAAGATCTGAAGGCATTATCTATACGGAGAAACATTCTAGATTTTCACAGACCACAAAAACCTTAAGTATATCTTCTCTCAGCATGAGCTCAACATGAGGCAACGTCGCTGGATGGAATTAATCAAGGACTACGACTGTACAATTGATTACCATCCAGGCAAGGCCAATGTTGTTGCAGATGCCTTGAGTAGGAAATCAGCAACATCAACCATGAATAGAGCACAACTAAACTCTTTAGTATGCTCTAGAAGAGATATGCTTATCTCTTTAAGGCAAGACAATGTACAGTTGAAGGTGTCATTGTTAGCCGGTTTGTTAGCTGAGATGCATATTAAACCTACCCTAAGGGAGAAGATTAAAGAGGCACAGCTAGGTGATGTTGCAGTTCAACATATAATATCTGAGTATGGAAATGAGAAGCAAGATGGTTTTCATGACTCAGAAGATCAAGTAGCTTGTTATAATGGAAGAATGATAGTGCCAGATGTGGACAACTTGAGAAAGTTAGTCCTGGAAGAAGCCCATTCTTCCATGTATGCTATGCATCCAGGGAGCACCGAGATGTATCGAAATTTGAAAGATCTGTATTGGTGGCCTGGAATGAAGAAGGATGTTGCAGAATTTGTTCTGAGGTGTCCCGTGTGTCAGCAAGTTAAAGCTGAACACCAGAAGCCTGCAGGAACAATGCAACCTTTACCCATACCACAGTGGAAGTGGGACCATGTGACCATGGACTTTGTTGTTGGCCTACCCAAGACAAGTAAAGGACATGATTCCATTTGGGTAATTGTTGATAGGTTGACTAAAACAGCACATTTCTTACCTGTCAAAACAACCTATTCTGCTGTAAGGTTATCAGAGTTGTATGTTCAAGAGATAGTGCATTTTCACGGAGTTCCTATCACAATAGTTTCTGACAGAGGTCCTCAGTTTACCAATCATTTTTGGGAACAGTTGCACAGAGCCTTAGGCACTAAGCTGAGGTTTAGTACGACCTTTCATCCACAGACTGATGGACAGTCGGAAAGGACCATACAAACCTTAGAAGACCTGTTGCGAGCATGTGTTCTCCAGTTCACCGGAAGTTGGGATCTACACCTAAGCTTGATAGAGTTTGCCTATAACAATAGCTATCAGCATAGTATTGATATGGCACCTTATGAAGCCTTATATGGTAGACGTTGTAGATCACCCTTGTGTTGGTTTGAGACTGGTGAACATCAGTTGTTAGGTCCTGACCTTGTGCAGCAGACCACAGAAAAGATTAAAATAATACAACATAAGATTAAGACTGCTCAGGATAGGCAGAAATCTTATGCTGACAAACGTCGTAAACCCTTAGAGTTCCAGGTTGGAGACAGAGTATATCTCAAGGTCTCACCTTGGAAAGGGGTCCTTCGTTTTGGAAGGAAAGGGAAGTTAGCTCCTAGATTTATGGGACCTTATCCAATCATTGAACGGATTGGAAAGGTAGCATATAAACTAGAGCTACCACCTGAGTTACAGAGTTTACATCCTGTGTTTCACATTTCTATGCTGAAGAAATGTCACCCAGACACCGAGTCAGTTCTACAACCTATGGAGGTAGAACTGAATGATGACATATCCTATGAGGAGGGACCAGTGTCAATCCTTGATAAATGAATTAAAAAGTTAAAGAAGAAAGATATAAGTCTTGTGAAAGTCCTCTGGAACCATCGTGGTGTTGAAGAAGCCACTTGGGAGCTAGAGGATGAGATGAGAAGGAAGTATCCTGCCCTTTTCTCTTAGTATGTTTTATCGATTTCGGGGACGAAATCCTTGTAAGGGGTGGATAATTTGTAACATCCCTGACCTGGGTTATGAGTTAACCCTAGGTGTATTGCCTAAAATATCTAATTAAATCTTTGTGATTAACTCTGAGCATGTAATTAAGTTTCTCAGAAATATGTATTTCAGTTTTGCTCCTTTTTATTTAAAGTAGTAGCATTGTTTTGATATACAGGGACCTATGTGCAATTTACCTATTTAAAAGGGTTAGCTTGCAATTTGCACATGTTAAGGTGTTCCTCTGATGTTGAGACATCATGAGAATCTTTTTGATAAAGTTTGAGTGATTTCCCAAGCTAGGGCACCAAGGTGCAGTTGTGGAAGCAATCCCGGTGCTTGAAACCCTAGTTTGGGGTAAAATGCAATTTACCCAAATTAAGGGATACAAATTGTGAAATATGTCATCTAATGTATCTTTTTAGACTCTTTCCATCTTTAAGAAAAAAAAATGATGAGGAAGTCACCTCAATTGAATTATCAAGTTATGAGATATGCCTTGAGATTGAATAATCAGGGTATATGTGCTATATCTCTTTATGTATGTACCTCATTATTAGCTTGCTCTCCTTTACCTTCTTTTCCTAAGACCTTAAGAGAAGGTTTGTCCTTAGAATAAAGAGTAAGGGACGATCAAGTAAAGAAGGAGGGACCTAGTTGGAATTATGGACAACTTATGAACTAATGTTGAAAATCCTACCCCATGTATATAAGCTCTCCTTTCCTTAGTTGCAAGGGAACTTACCCTTCGTTCCCTTACTGTTTCATTTCACCAAAGACGACCAAAGACTTTCTTGGAGCTAAGGAGGACGACCAAGGGAAACAAGGTAGGTTTGGGACCCCTCCTCTTACCCAATTCCATAGTTAAAACTCGATTTCAAGGTCAACTTCATGGCTAACCCTCGAAATCCTATCTTTCTAGCCATCTTTCCTTGACCTTCCTTGGAGTTTTCACCTTGACCGACCTGTAAGGACTCAAGGACACCATTAGAGCTTGGATCTTGAAAGCTTGGAGCTCAAGAAGCAAGCTTTAGGCGGGTTTTATAACTCTAAACCCATGCTTTACTATGTGCATCTTTATATGCGTTTTGATGATAGCTCTTAGTGTTTCCCTACTTTTCCCTGCTATTTTGCAAGCAAATCCATGGGATATTCGTACTGTTCTTGAGCTAGGAGATGAAGGCGTGATTTCCAAGAAAAACGCACCGCTTTTCACTCCCTTAAATGGTCTCACCAGTTTGCTCTCTCGGTCTCAAGACCGCGAGGTGAGCAAACAGTCTCGAGACCGCGACAGGGAAAACGGTCTCCAAGACCATTTGTCCCCATTGACCGAGCGTGGACCGTATAAGAAAATTGTTCCTAATTATATAGTCTAATTACCCTCAAAATTTGGGAGGCTAACTCCAAGGGAATCGGGAGATAAGACCTTTGTAAGTAATAACCTTATTTGAATTTATTCCTGATTTTCAAACGGTCTGAAATTGCCTTTTTGGGCAAACGGTCTCAAGACCATGTAAGGTCGTTGACTAGGCGTTGACCGTATGCGATTACTGTTTAAAATAATGTTAATTAACAACTCACCAAGTTTGATGGTCTAATTCCAAACGGGCTAAGAGTTGAAGGGTGAATACGAGGGCTAACCCTAGATGAAATCAGTACTGAAATTATGGTGACCTAATTAGGGTTTTTAGGGTTGATTGACCTAAACGGTCTCAAGACCGTTTGGGGGTCATCCAAACGGTCTCAAGACCGTGAGGGCAATCAACCAAGACCGTTTGGAGGTCTGGGGTCAAGAATAGTTGACCAATTGCAGGTATAATTACACCAAATTACTTTGCAATTAAATATTGATATGATCATCAATTCAATAGGTCAGACCTTGATGAATTTGCACTAGAATCCAAAATTGGATGGGCAAACGGTCTCAAGACCGTTTGGAACTCATCCAAACGGTCTCAAGACCGAGAGGACAATCACCCAAGACCGTTTGAAGGTCTAGGGTTAAGTATTTTGACCAATTGAGGACCTAATTGCAAATAAGTTATCAATTGATTAAAATACTGATTTGGTGACCCAATCATGGTTCAACCTCTATCAAATCACCTTAGATTTTGATGAAATCTTGGGCAAACGGTCTCAAGACCATGTGGGGTCCACCCACATGACCTCAAGACCGTTTGGGCCAAGTTTGGGCCCAATTGGAGCTCAATTAAAGGGTTCAACCTTGTGTTGAGTCACATTGTTGAGTGTTGATGGGTGAACATTGATAGACCCTAATTGAATCGACTTCAACCCTAATTGGTCAACAATTGAGGGTCTATTGAATGACTAAGTGGTCAAGCATAATATTAATTAACCCAATCCATAAGTGGTCAACGTAGCTTTGACCTTTTGAGGGCTTCAATATTGGTTGACATTATCGGTTGTATCATCGAATCTCGTTGATGGTCTAAGTGGTTAAGACCATGTGAGCTCGCGGACTCAAGGTCGTGAGGAGGCTCGCGGTCTCAAGGTCGTGAGAGGGCTCACGGTCTCAAGACCGAGAGGGGGCTCACGGTCTCAAGACCGCGAGGGGCCTCGCGGTCTTGAGGTCAAAGAAGGGCAAACGGTCTTCATGATCCTCGCGGTCTTGACATCAACTTGACCTTCGCGGTCTTGGACCAATTGAAGAGGCTCGCGGTCTTGGAGTCTAAAGAGGCTTGCAGCCTTGAAGCTAGAGGAGGGCTCACGGTCTTGAAAAGTCAAAATTGACTAAACGGTCAACACTTTCAAACGATCTCAACTCAATTGAAGAATGATGGTTGAAGGTCAATCAATGTGATTCAAAGTTGACTTCATTCAATAAATTAATAATATAAATGGTTCAATGTTGCCCTAATTCAACCCTAATGACAACCTAGGATATTAAGGGGTCAATGGACTAAGGTTTTGACCATGATGATGATCAATGGGGTGAATTACCAAAATACCCCTAAAGGGTAAATTGAGTAATACCTTGATCAGATCGAACCCTAATCACATGATGATGATGTTTTAGCCATGTTAGCCTATGATGACTTAATCCGACCTGATCTAGAGTGATGTTCACATCACCTAACCTTATGATGAGAGAGAAAGTACTTCTAGAAAGAGAAGGTACTTCTAGAGAGAGAAAGTACCCTTTTTAAGTGGAAACTCAATTGAAGCATCCCCAATACACAGAAATGAGCATAATTAGGGTATGATCCACCTGTGTGAGATCATAGAAACCCTAATTATGATAAATGGTGAACTTTTAACTAATCTAAGATCATCAATGAAGATGTTACTCATACATGATGATGTTATGAGTTCAATTCACCTTAATGAGAATAGTAAACCCTAATTCAAGGGTAATGGCATGCTTTTGAATATTAAACTCTATTTGATGAGAATTAGAGATTTAAACTCTTATGACAAGAGTAGGAAGGATATTCCTTTTTTTTGTATTACCTTTATCAGTTGTATTAACCATTCAGGTTCTGATATGAAGGTAATCATATCCAGGTATGGATGATGATGTTATATTCATTAAAGGCATGTTGTTAGCCTTATGAATAAGTAAAGTAATCTGATGTCTTGTCAGTGGCATCCTATGCTGATAATGGGCTGTGAGAGCCATGAATACCATCAAAGTCATGCCTTAGAGATGACTTGTGATGAGGATAATGAGAAATGATGATTGATATGAGTTAGGCCTGTTACATTTAGTATTCTTCTTTTATAGCTGCTATGCTACTATTATTGTTTCAAGAACAATGTATGATGTTAAAGAATACTGAATGTACCTAACTAATCAAGTATAATGTAGAGCCCTGATCATAGATCCATCATTGTCAGAGATTAAGTGATGGTGAAACAGGTTTTCCTCAGGGAACTCCTGGAGCACATACTTTTGAGTATGTGGGGTACATGGATGTGTAGAACCTTACATCCTAGTGTAGGAAAGTGATGTAGATGTGGAATCCATCCATCCTTCACTATATTTTCATACCGTATCAGTGGTAGGTAAACATGAAACCTCCTGATGATGAAGAAAGCACAGATATCCGTATCAGTGGTAGGTAAATATGAAACCTCCTGATGACGAAGAGAGTACAGAACGCCACTGTGACTCTAGAATAGTGAAGGACCAGTTTACCCTGGTGAGCTATATTAAGTAGAGACACGAGATGTCCTACAAGTGATCCTCTTACTGACTGAGGAAGGTGAAGGTCATGAGAATCTGGCTCTCTTAATGACCTATGTATGATACTGATGTGACTTCTCAGCGATCAGTTGGAGTATGAGTGGTAAGCCTCATCTCCACAGGGCATAATGTTGTTTGTAAAACATAATCAACCATGCAGTATAACTTGTTAGAGATGACTCCAAGTTAGTTGATTGATGTTACCTTACAATAATGTTTATATTCTCCATATCTCCTAAATTATAGAGATCTTGTTATACCTGCAACTGTTATAGAATACTTTGAATGCCTTACTGCTTAAAATATTCTTTGATGTTATAATAAAGCTTCTGGCGAAGAGTTATAACTCTCGCTGGGACAATTATGTATAATTGTCTCACCCCGTAGGCTTCAACTTTTTAGGTGGACGTCGGAGACGAAGGAACCAGTCTACAGGTGATCAGTCTCAGCAACAGCATCAGGGGCAGCAGTAATCTCAGGTGGAGATTGTCCTGCCATATAGTGTAGTTAGAGTCAGTCCTATGTGTCCTCTGTACTCTCAGGTCTTGGAGTCTTTTGTATAGTGATCTTGAGATTTTGTATCTTGATGTATATAATTACTCAAGAAGTAATTATCCTGAGATGTAAATAGTTTACCTCACTTTATGAAAGAAGCTTTATGGATTCAAGCTCTTGTCACGAAAAGTTTTAATTTCCCGTGATTTTTGTCTTCCGCTGATTACCGATTCGCTTCCGCTAAGTTTTAATCGTGTTTATGTCATGGTTTGGAGATCAGAGCCCACACTCAAGGTAGAGGAGGAGGATTGGAAGGAGAGGAGTCATGTCAATTGGCTCAAGGAAGGGGACAACAACTCCCGCTTCTACCATGCCTACTTTAATAAAAGAAAATGGGCTAATCAGACTAGTTCCATTAAACGTCTGGAAGGAGTTTGGGAAACAGATACTAAAGAGATCTTTAATATTGTTT
The DNA here is from genome assembly GCA_963693085.1 of Alisma plantago-aquatica. Taxonomy (NCBI): domain Eukaryota; kingdom Viridiplantae; phylum Streptophyta; class Magnoliopsida; order Alismatales; family Alismataceae; genus Alisma; species Alisma plantago-aquatica. The sequence continues at coordinate 57,134,404 of OY856415.1, forward strand.
CCAAGTATTTCATGGATCTCTTCACTACTCCAAGTAAGGTGGAGACACACCAGCTCGATAAGATCCCAGCACACTTCGTTCCTATACCTCAGGCGACGAAGAAACTGTTATCTAAAGCGGTAGATTTTGCAGAAGTCGAAGGTGTCTTGAGAACTATGAATCCATTTAAGGCCACTGGGCCTGATGGTACTACGAAGCATTTCATCAAATCCAATTGGAAAACTCTGGGGAGTTTAGTCATGAATTCTGTGAATGAGGTTATTTCCTACTCATCTATTGATGATCGGATGTGCGATTCGACTATTGCCCTCATACTGAAATCCTCTAAACCAGAAATAAGTAGTCAATTCCGACCAATATCTATTAATAACACCATCTTAATGATTTTCTCAATTATGGTGGAATATCTGAAAACTTGGCTCCCTAAGTGGATCAGCCCTGTCCAAAGTGCCTTCATTCCTGGATGGCATATATCTGATAACATTATAGTGGCACAGGAGCTTATCTGTACTATGAGAAGGAAGACATCTACTAAACATATGGCCATTAAAATCGACCTCACTAAAGCCTATGACATGATGGATTGGAGTGTTATTGACTATACACTGAAAAGAACTAGCCTACATGACAACATATGTATGTACATGATGTACTCAATCATGGGAGGGCAGTCAATGATTGCTTGTAATCGACAGGCATTCTCCTGCTTCAAAGCCGTCAAGGATTTGAGGCAAGGAGAACCCCTGAGTCTGTATATTTTTGTTTTATGTATTGAAAGGCTCAGTCAATTAATTGAGGATGTTGTACAGGAGAAACATTGGAGTCCTATGAAGTTGAGGAGAGTCGGACCATGCATTGCACACCTGTGCTTTGCGGACGACATCATCCTATTCTCCCAATCTAGTGAGGCTAATATTAACACCATTATGAAGTGCTTCAAAAAGTTTGAACATGCTTCAGGACAAGCTATCTAAGTGGACAAAATGAGACTGTTCTTCTCAAGGAAGGTCACCAAGTCAGAGGCCAATAGATTCTGTGAAATCAGTGGCCTCAAAAGAACCCAGGATTTAGGAAAATATTTAGGAGGACCGATAATACATACCAGGGTAAATAAGAATACCTATAATGAGGTCCTAGAGAAGGTGACGGGTAGGATGAACTCTTGGGCGGCCCGCAGCCTGTCTATGGCTGACATGATATGTTTGGAAAAGGGAACTCTCATAGGTGTACCTACCTACATTATGTAGATGGAAAAACTCCCTCTCAAATTATGTGATATAATCGAAAGAGCTATTAGAAATTTCATATGGAGCGGTGGTCGTAGCAAGTGGGGCGTTCACCTGGTTTCATGGGACAAGGTGACTAGTAGCAAGTCGAACACTGGTTTTTGCTTGAAGGTGATGAGAGAGTGGAAAGAATCATTAATAATGAAACACAGTTGGGATATTTATAATAGGAGGTCGACCTATTGGTGTAAGGTTGTTGCTTACAGGGTGTTAGGTAGAAGGAGGACATCAAAAATCACCTTTTCTAGGCTTGCGAGAACTTTTATACAGAACAAAGGGTTTATTGAATCAAACTCCTATATGAACCCAATTAATGACAAATCTATTAATGTGTGGAATGATATTTGGCTTCCAAGCGATAAAGTGTTGAGGGACACTACTAAGCATCCTATTCCTACGAACATTGAGTACCTGCAGGTCAATAGCTTGGTCAATTTCACGAGGCACTGGGACTTGGAATTCTTGGAATATTGGTTTCCTCCTGAAATTGTAACTAAAATCAACACCATACCCATGCCTACTGAATGTGATGGAGATGATATGAGAGTTTGGAAGTTGGATACTAGAGGAAACTTTTTTGTGAAAATCGCTTACAACACTTTGAGGGTTAATAAAGAGATCAAACGAGGAGGCCAATGGGGCATCATATGGAAAACCAAGGTAGCCGCTCGGGTAAAGTATTTCTTTTGGCTCATGGAAAATGATGCTATTATCACTAACAAGAACAGGATGAGGCAGCACATGATGACTGATGCTACTTGTAGTAGATGTAACCGCAATGAAGAGAGCACCTTGCATGCCTTAAGAGACTGCAGCAAAGTCCATCCAATCTGGAAAGGGCTTCTTACTCCCAGTATCCCTCCTGAGTTTTGGGATTCAGATAACATTGGCCAATGAGTCAGCTTGAATTTGAGACTGACAGAGGAGTACATACTTCAATTCTTCATTGCCTATTGGTACCTATGGAAGCAAAGAAACCTATGGATGTTCGAGAAGAAATGGACCAGTCACCAACACCAGATCTACTCAATCGCTACTGAAGTACAGTTAATAGCCAAAACATGGGAGGCAAATCGTAACCAAGTAATACACATCAATAATGTAGAGTGGTGTAGACTAGCACAAGGGTGCATGAAAATCAACACTGATGCTGCTCTGAAAGGAAGTAAAGGAGCTATTACCTCTACCATCAGGGATCATGATGTCAATTGGTTGGGAGGCATAGGATAGTTTATCACAGATGAATCCCCACTCCATGCGGAATTGAAAGCTCTAGATCTTGCATATAAAATCATCCTTGTGTGTGGACTAGAAAATGTCAAAGTGGAAACAAACTGCCAACAAGCCACGATTATGCTCAATGAAGATTATAGTGTGAATCCCATGTATGCGGGGATGATTTTGGCTATGTAGAAGACTAGAGGTCGGGCAATTTTGATAGAGTTTTGTAACATGAAGGTGATTCTATCGCGGACTCTCTAAGTTCCACTTTGAAAATAATCATGGGAATACCCTATACCATTGGCTCCCTGGTACAACTCTCAGTAGTAGGACAGAGATGGATTGTAATGGTAGTAGTACTATCATATTTAGTTTTATATAATTTACAAAATTATGTAATTCTAGTTTGAGCAGGCTTGCACAAGGTGGGCAAGATGAATAAGATAGTCACCTGACTTACCCAAAAAAAATATACACTCTTTATTGCAATTGACTAATTTGTACCAACCATGACCATACTTTGAACTTACCTATGTTATTAGCATATGTATCTTATTTTAACTAAATTTATTGAAGTCATACATGCTTTGTTATATGCATATGTATATATGTATTATATGCTTTAGCTTACATAATGAAAAGTCTCAAGTAAGTACTAGGTTTGATTATGTATTAATTATCATGTAGTAGCATTACTACTGTAATCCCTTTAAAGTCCTATCTAAATGGGTCCATTTCTATAATTTGAATTTAGTTATTAACTTCATGTACACTGTTATATGTATGTGTTGATCTAGTTGTATGTAAATTCATAATCTACATAAATGGTTCAGATATCTCAATAGTTGCATGTATGTTATTATATGATTTATTGAATCGATAAGAGAGAAAGCTAGATGTTGGCTTATGGTATGGTGAGGGAAATGTTGATTTGAAAACTGCAAATCAGTCCATGTGGCCACATCCATTTTCTCTCTCCATGCATGTGTTCATTGCAATCAGACCTAGATACAGTCTTTTGGGATCTGAGGCTAATGACATGGATCCTTCAAGTTGTTGTAGAGGTTAGAGTCTAGGGGTGCAATACCAAGGTTTAAGTTGGAGAGGAAGTCATGGAATTGATGATGCCAGGTAAACAAGATTGTTAGATTTTCAATCATGAGTGGGTAATATGGTGTCATGGTTAGAACTTGATGGTGATCACGGCAAGGGATTGCAAGAAGAGCTTGGTTAGAAGGCAATGTTGCAGAATAGGTCAATTTTAGGTCTTTTGTATGACTATTGGTCTGTTGTAGTGAGAACAAATCTAGCAATACTGGTGCGCAATCGTCTCCAAGCTACTAGGTTCATTACTGCATGACGGTGTGGCCAAAATACGAACCCAGACTTGATGCCTCCATGGCAAAGGTCAATGCTTCACGGATGGGGATCGATTGTAGGTCGTTGTCTAGTCTAGGGGTAAGGGCGCCATCACCATATCACACGTAAGACGAGAGGGGGAGGCCATGGGATTTTGCATGTATGCACTAGTGTTGCTGACCGGAGGTGAGGGAGTAACATTTTGTGGAATTTGAAGTGGATTGGAGAAGGCTAGTGTAGGTGTTGTATTTTCTTGTTGATGAGGGGATTGTGGCTTGGTTTGTGAAGACCGTTGTGGATGGCAGTCAGTGTAGGTCACTACTAATTAACTAGTGAAGCAGACGAAATATCTTTTGAATTGTTAGTGATCTAGAATTGGATCTTCTAGGAGGTTTTGGGTAGGTGGTCATTGTGTGGAGCCTCAGTGGATGAAGGGGAATGAGAAGGTCTTCACTCCGTTCATTGCAGGTATGGGTCACAAAGTTGTTGATTCGTGGTCGTTCATGGATGGTATATGTCTGAGATGGTTAGGCTGAAGCTGATAGCTATGAGGATGGTGACCTTCAAGATTTCGGTGGTGATCAACACCAGTGATGATTAGGGCACATATAGGTAGAACCAATGAGTAATAGATCTATATGTTGTTCTTCCGCGGTGGTCGATTGGATGGAGCATGGCTGGCCATGGAAGCCTAAATGGTGATGGGGCATGACTTCTTAGTTGTGGATCCTCTACAAGGAAGGTTAGGTTGGGGAGGTGTTGCATGTAGGACTATATACATGAACGAAGGGGATGCTTAGGGAAATCCAGTAGAACATGATGAGAGGAATAAGGGGAAGGAAAGAGATAAGAAAATGACCTCTAACTATTTCATACTTTCCGTTTCTTCATGGATATGAGAGATTTCTTCCCTGAGAAGGGTAACGATCGACTCACAAGGATGTTACTTACATAGGAAGAGACACATCCTTGTCCTTCTTTGTAACTGCCACAACTAGGTTCACGGAGGGTATTTTAGTTCAAGTTTCAAATTGACGTGTTTAATCTTGTTATGTTAAATTATCTGAAATTGTGTAATTTTCATGTTATAAAGCCAATCACTTTGAAATCCTAACCATTTTGACATTTTCTATTGAACTACATTATAAAATGTTAACAATATAGATTAATAATAAGGTGACTTAACAAAACTAATGGTAAAAGTAAATATATGTTATTTCCATCAATGTCTTATATTGATTCCAAGGCCACCAGTATTAAAAACAAAGAGTAATGGAAGATTGAATAGGGACATCCAAGGACTAATGATTCAATTTGTAATAGTTTCTATCAAAATGGTTGAGGGAACAATTTGCAACATTTCATCAAATGATGAGAATGAACTCACAAGAGACTCAAATGGAGACTACATCCTATCAAAGAACTTGACAATTGATAGAAATGATTGATTAGGTTTTGAATTGAAGGAAAACATTATAAATAAGCTCAATTTTGGAGAAAATATCTCAATATAGACCTAACATCCAAAATCCAATACGTTACAGACACCACCCAATGTGACCTTGAATAAGGGTTTCTATAATGGTGATTTTCACATGCGTTGTAACACATGGGGATTGATTGTGAGTGATGTAGATGGAATTTGTCCCTCCTATCAGAGATGATATTCTAGACACGGGATAAGAGAGATTGAGAAATGCATGGCCATGCTCGTGTGAGTCAACATGTGATATTGAGCTCATGTGTATCTCAACAGTCTGCTCTTGTTCAAGAAACATGTATTGATTATTGAGAGAATGACGATTGCATGCATTCAATTCTATCTAGATATTAGCAATAAAGGAACTATACGATCACCATAACATTGATCACAAATGTAGGTTGCAGTTGTTCTCCAACTTTCCAATTACTTAGGTACTAATGACATGTTGCTAGATACCACTCATTTCTTGTGATGTCATAATCTACTTATGGAGATTCATTGCCAACATTTTTGAGACCTATAAGGTCACACACATAATATGCACCTAGAATAGGAGTTTACTAATGGATAAGGTTTAACTTGGTTACTAAAGTGTTTAGGTAATCAACATAAAAAACACTAGCTGATAGTTGGCTGAGTGGAGTGTCTAGTCGACTGACTGGGAATGCGAGTCGATTGACTAGAAAGTGTAGTCAATCGACTGGATGATGAGTAGGACTGGATCAAGGAATTGATGTTGACATCATGACGTGCAATAATCATGCATCAAAAGATAATACTTTTACAAATAGGAAAAATAGCCAATTGATTAACTGGAATGTTCGTTCGACCGACTCATGATTCACAACATCCAAGATTTCATGAAATCCATCTCATCATGTCCCCTGGTTTTTGTAAACCCTATCCCATCCACTCCTATGTAAAGGGGGGTGTCCAAGGCTCTGAATAAAAGTACTCCTCATCTAATGTTGTGTTAATTTGATTGCTAGAAACATCTTACTTGTAAAAGGGAGAGATAGAAAAAGGGGAGAATAGTCAATGCTAGCACATTGACAACACAAAGGACTAAATCCTTCCCGCTAGTTCTAAAAGAACAACTTGGAGTTCCCGGTGGTAGACATGGACTAGTAGAGACATGGAGGCTATTTCCATCATGCTAGGAAAGTGTCGTCAACTGCCCTCCATGGTGTTACACTAGGAGGTTGCCGCCTCCAACCTTTCATGTGCTTCTTGAGAAAGAAGCACAACTGCAACGATTGTAGCTTGACTTCCTCCAAGACCAGGTATATGCCTTGCACCTTCCTTCTATTTCATATTTATTGATATGATCTATTGATTATGGAAAATATGGTAATAGGGTTGGTTTCCATTACCATCTCTGTCACCATATTTCCCTACAGTGGTATAAGAGCCACGTCATTTTACTATATTTTGAAATTTTACTGATATGATTGGTTTTTACTTTAATCATTTATTTTACTTCATACAATGCACATATTTAAAATGATTAATATTCATATCTGATTAAATACCACATACACTACGGAATGTCCCATAAATCCTATATGTATGATATGATATATATACAATCTATATGTGTCACTATAAAATTGCTTTGATGGTGGATGTATGTGTGGTTGTGGCTAATATCCCCTTGGATGTGTATTCTTGGTTGGATGGATTTATTTCTATATTTTTAACTCAATTTACATGTCGAGCCTCTCTCTATTTCACCATATGTAATTTAATGTTTTCCTACCTATATTCACTCAAATGTAACTTGAGGTTTCATCCTTTACAATGTAATAATTAAACAAGATTAGCTTAAATTTTAGTATCGTCGAAAGAGAAGACGTTCTGTACCAAGCGAGTCAAACAACTAGGAAGTCATGTCAATCGACTGGAGGACCAAGTAATAGTAGATAGGAGGTGCCAATCAACTGGATTGAGGCCGAATCTACCAAGTTGATGATTCCACATATCTACCCGAGCTAGATGCCAATCGACTAACCGAAGGAGGCCAATCGTCCGACAGATGGACGAATCGATCAACTACAAGAGTTTAATTGACTCACCAGCTTGATTCCAGCACAACACCTTTTCTTTTATAGGTTGTAACATGTGATGTTTGACCTTAGGTGGATAGAAATTCTTTTTGGATCCAAATAATTACATTAGTATGGCCATTAACAGAGCTCGTATGTTTGTGATTGCATGATTTTAGTTGTTGATATAGTATGTATATGATACTTAAGTATGTGGTGATTGGATATGTATATGTATTTATATATAATATTTGTCAATAAATATTAATTCTTAGATGCTTTCCATGAGAAGCACACACGAAAATCTTGATCAACTAAGAATAGGTTACGCCAAAGTGTGGTGTGATGTCTATCTCTTGGAATTTTGATGGAAGATATGTGGTCCTGACAAATCATGGTACATATCTATCGTGTTGACTTTTGGGTCAGGCTTAACTAAGTGGCCTTAATGAGATTAAGCACCTAGAAACATACTTATAAAATGTGAGAAGGAGTTGTGCACACTATCTATCCAAGAGTTGCACTAGTTGCAATTGGCAAAAGTTGGCTACCTAAATAATCAAGTTGTGGGCATTGAACCAAAGCTGACTCATGATTTGATGAAATATGGATCTTGGCTCACTAGAAGGTCGTACGTTGTAATGTTCAAAATTGATAGTTAGGGCTATCAATTTGAACAAAATAGTGTGAGCAATAATTATTGGAAGGCCTGATTAATATCACCAATATAATCAAATCAAATCAAAAGTCTTTTGACAAAATGCAAAATTTTCTTTTGTACAAGTAAATAAAAAATACACTCTCACTGTGATCAGTCCTTGAGAAGGACAAACTAAACATGACCAACTTCCATGATTCGTTTAGGGCTTTGAGAAACGTTCTCACTCATGAGCGAAAACTCTATGTCCTTGAAACACTAGTGATAGAGGAACCCACTCCAAATGAGCCTAAGGCTGAAATGGATGCTTACTTGAAACATGATAATGATTCCACAACCATTAAAGACCTTATGCTGAGTTGTATGAATTATGAGTTGCATAAACAACATGAAAACATGGACATTCTTGAGATGGTAACACATTTTAAGAATCATACAAAGCAAGAAAGGTATAATGTCTCCAAAGCATTGTTTGAGTGCAAACTGAAAGGAGACCCAGTAGAGCCCCATGTGCTCAATACATTTGGAATGTGGAACATCTAAAGAGACTAGGATTTCCTTTAAGTCAATACATTTTCTGAAATATTTGGCATGTTAATAAATGTCAAAGCATGGGTGAAGAAGGACAAACCCATGGTGGTGATTAGTGGAAGGGAGTCTAAGGGCAAATGCAAGGTCAAGAAAAGGCTTGAGGCTAGATCAAAGTCTAAATATTTTGCATTGAAGATAATAAGAAGGGTAAGTGAAAAAGGAATTATTCCTTTTCACATAAATAAATTAAGAAAGACAAAGTAAGATATAGAGATCTCCACTTTGGGTATATATGTAATTCAGATTAATTTTTCTACTTCTTCATCTTGAGTACTGGATACCGGATGTGGATCACACATTTGCTCAACTGTGTAATATTTGAAAAGAAGTAAACCTTTAAAGAAAGGTGAGGTTGAACTGTGCATCGCTAATGGATCAAGAGTTGATTTTAGTGCAGTTGGAACCTATGGGTTATCTCTTCCAAGTGGGAATGAAATAGAGTTTGATAATTTCTATTATGTACCTACAATTAATATAAATATCATATTGTATCTTTTTTGCACAAGAATGGATTCAATTTCTTATAAAGAATGATCAATGTTCTATTCATAAAAATGAGATCTTTTATGGAACTTCCCCTATGTCCTATGGTCTATACTTGTTATATTGGAAGACAAGCGTGTATAACATAAATGCCAAAAGGTTAAATCTCAATCACTTAAAAAAAACATACCTTTGGCATTGTCATCTAGGGCACATTAAAGTGAAACACATCTCTAGTCTCCATATCGATGGTTATCTAGACTCTTTTGACCTCGAATCGATAGAGACACACAGATCTTATTTGTTGGGAAAGATGACAAAGGCTCCTTTCACTAGGCATTGTGAGAAAGTGAGTGATCTATTAGGACTCACATAGGTATTGATGTATGTCACCATTTCAAAACAAATGATAGACCTTGTTACCAATACTTCATTACCTTTATTGATGACTTCAGTAGGCATGGATATGTATACTTTTTGAAACATAAGTCAGAAACCCTTGAAAAGTTCAAGGATTTCATAAATGAAGTACAAAACTAACTTGGTAAAAGTATTAAAGCTCTTCATTTTGATCAAGGTGGAAATTATTAAGCTAAGAGTTTGAGGACCTTCTGTGAGACCATGGTATTCTATCACTATGGATCTGCCTAAAACACCACAACATAATGGTGTATCAGAATGAAGGCATCACACATTACTACATATGGTGCCATCAATGATGAGTTTTGTTGATCTTCCAACTTTTTTCTGTTAGACATGCTCTAGAAACTGTAATGTTACACTTAACCGCGTACCCTCTAAATTGATCCAAAATACACCATATGAGATTGGTCTAGGAAGTGACCCAATATGTAATTTATGAAGATTTGATGACTGTAAAGCTTGGCCCTAGATCAGATAATCTTCTTTTCTTGCAACCTCAAGAATCCCTCTGTCTACTTTGCTTTTTGTATAAGAAAGAGATAGATTCTTCTTTTGTTCTGAAGTATTTGACTCTATTATCAAATAGAAAGTTCTATGTTTCTCATAAGACCTTCTGAATCTTTATGGGCTTAAACTCAGACTTAGAATCGATTTGATCTCAATATCCGAGGGCTCGCTGTCCATGAGATCCATAGGTCAATCTTAAAGATAGGGGGACCTAATTCGCTAGGTCCTTAGCTAACTTAACCCCATGCATCAAACCGCATGGGCATCACTAAGAGAAAGAGAGAACAAAAATGTTATTTTGTTGGATTTCCCAAGGAAACCAAGGGATACTACTTGTATAACCCATTTGACAACAAAGTAGTTGTTTCTAAAGATGTTGTTTTCTTAGAAAAGGAATTGATTTGCAAAGGAATCAGTGGGAGGAAAGTATAACTGGAAGAGGCTCGAGACCAACAAGAAAACAGTGAACCTATCGAGTTACAGAAGGAACAAGGAGACTCACAAACTATTGTGGAATCCCAAGTTCCTCGTGTAACACAAGAACATCATAAATTTAGTAGGACATGCCCTGACCATGAAAATTTGGTTATCTTGTGACTCAAGAAAGCAGTGAGATGGTCATAGATGATGAGCCAACAACCTACCTACAAGCTATTGAGGGATCAGAGTTTGAGAAATGGCTTGAGGCCACAAAATCTGAGATTGAATCCATGTACACCAACAAGGTATGGACCTTGGTGTATCCACCCAAATGGGTAAACCCATAGGGTGCAAATGGTTCTTTAAGAAGAAGACAAACATGGATGGTAATGTCTAAAACCTATAAGGGAAGATTGGTTGCAAAGGGCTTCACACAAGTTCAAGGTATTGACTATGGTTAATTTTTTTTCCAATTTACATGGTTAAATCCATTAGGATCATGCTTTCCATTTCATCTTATTATGACTATGAGATTTGGCAGATGGATGCTAAAACCATATTCCTTAATGAAAATCTTCCCAACGATGTGTAAATGACACATGATAAAATTTTTATAAATCAAAAAGTTACAAATAAAGTTTGTAAGCTACATAGGTCAATCTATGGACTGAAGCAAGCATCTCAGATCTAGAATCTATGATTTAAAGGGGACGTCAAAGAGTTTAAGTTTAGTCAAAATGAAGATGAACCATGTGTTTACAAGAAGGTTAGTGGGAGCATGATTGTATTCCTCATATTGTAAGTAGATGACATACTATTGATGGGGAATGACATCCCTACCCGATTAATGGTAAAGAACTGGTTGGGAAGTAAGTTCTCTATGAAGGATTTAGGTGAAGAATCCTATATCATAGGAATGAAGATCTATAGAGATAGATATAGAAGGATTCTTGTCCTAATACAAGTACATACATTGACAAAGTGTTGAAGATGTTAAATGTGCAAGACTCAAATAGAGGAAATTTGCCCATGTCCGATGGAATTAGAATCTCTAGAGCCTAGTGTCCCATCTCTTATGAAGAATAAGAATGCATGAGTAAGATGCCATATGAATCCAAAATTATATCTATCATCTATGCAATGTTATGCACTCATCCAGATGTCTCGTATGCCTTGAGCAGACAAGAAGATATCAGTTAGATCTCGGTGAAAGTCACTCAATTTCTAAAAAGAACACCAATAAGTACTTGGGAAGAAATAAAGATCAGTTCCTTGTTTATGGTGGTGAGGAAGAGTTGGGTGTAAGGAGTTACACTAATGCAAGCTTCCAAATTGAAAGAGACAATTATCTATCACACTCTAGATTTGTGTTTTGCCTTAGCAACAAAGATATGAGTTGGAAAAGTTCCATGCAAGAAATAGTTGTTGACTCTACAATAGAAGTCGAGTACATCATTTCCTAGAGCATAACAAAAGAAGCTATTTGGATCAAGAAGTTCATCAGTGAACTTGGAGTGGTCCCAAGCATTATAGATGTAATAGAGTTGTACCGTGAGAAAAGTGGAGCTATTGCACAAGCTAGGGAACCTTGATCACATCAACATTTCAAGCACATAATTCAGTGCTTCTATCTCATATGAGAGATTGTACATCGTGGAGGTGTGATGATTTTTTGAGTGTTGAATGAAAGAAATATTGTTGATGCGCTGAGTAAAACATATTCATAGAAGAATCAGGATGGTCATGTAAGATCACTTGGGATACAATTCATGGGTGATTCACTCTAAGTGCAATTGGGAGTTTGTTGGTATGTATGCCCAAAGAGTTATTTATATGATGATTGTAATGGGGAATTATGTAATTGATTTGATAAATAATAAAAGAAATTTTGTCTATTTTATTTTTTTCAGTTATGAGATAAGATATAACAAAATAGATGTCTAATGAATGATGCTACTCGATGACATATGTCTTCAGGTTGAGGATGTGAACAATGAGATTATATGTATGATAAGAGTTCATACATACTTATTATGTCCCTAGTTAGATATTATTGTGGAAAAAAATTTAACAACAATAATACATAATACTAGAATTTGTGTTAGCTGATGACAAAATAACATTAAGCATGATATATGATATCAAGAAAAACACATAGGTACATGTTAGAGGATAGGTACTGGATAGACCCACCTTTAGAATGATACATAGAACCAACTAATGGTAGTCAAAATCAGCTCTTAATGTGGTAGTGGTGATTGTGGTTCTTAGATATGAAGTCACTACACTCATCACATGTAATTCGATGAACTTTGACACCATACAATGTGACCTTGAACAATGGTTGCTATAAAGGTTGTGCTTGGGTACATTGTGACGCATGGGAATTGACTGTGAGTGATGTAGATGGGATTTTCCCTTCCTACCAAAGATGATATCCTTCCCACTTGATAAGTGAGCTTGAGAAATGCATGGCCATGGTCATGTGAGTCAATATGTGATATTGATCTCACTTGTATGCCAATATTTTTATTTGGTCCAAGAAACATAGATTGAGTATTAAGAGGATGATGATTCCATGCCTCACATTCAGTATGGATATCAGTGACAAATGAACTATATGATCATGATAACACTGATGACTGATGTAGGTTGATGTTGTTATCCAAATTTTGAATTACTTGGGTGGAAATGATGTGTTTCTAGATACCACTATTTCTTGTTATGTTATAATCTAGTTATGGACATTAACTGCCAACATAATTTTAGACCTACAGGGTAACACACATAGGATGGAACTGTAATATGAGCTTACTCATGGATAAGGTTTAACTTGGTTACTAAAGTGTTTAGGTAATCAACTTAAACAACACTTGTGTACAGTTGGCTGACTGGAGTGCCATTCGACTGACGCGGAATGTGAGTCGATTGACTGGTGTGTCCAGTCAACTGAATGGAAAGTCAAGATGACCAAATGGATGATCAGTAGGACTAGATCAATGAATTGATGTTGGCATCATGACATGCATTAATTGTGCATTAAAAGTTATTACTTTTGTGAATATAAAAAACAACCAATTGACTTACTGGAGTGTCGAGTTAACCAACTGGTTGACCACCTCTACTGACTCATGATTGGCAGCAGCCAAAAATTCATGAAATATGTCTCATCATGTCTCTAATTTTTGGAAACACTAGCCCATCCACTCCTATATAAAGGTGGGTGGGTGGCTAAGGCTCTCAATACAAATACTCATCATCTCAATATTGTGGTAACGTGAGAGCCAGAGGCATCTTACCTGTAAAAGGGAGAGATAGCCAAAGGGAATAAAAGTTGACGCTAGAACATTAACAACACAAAGGGACAACTCCTTCCTACCAATTCGAAAAGAATGATGTGGAGTTATTGGTGGTCTGTGTGGACCAAGTAGAGGTGTGCAATACATTATCATAATCCTAGGGGAATGCAATCAACCACCGTTTGTGGTGTTACACCATGAGGCCACTCCTGACGAGCGTTCGTGTGCTGCTTGAGAAAGAAGCACAATGATGGAAGGATTGTCATTGGAATTTCTACAGGACTAGATACATACCTTGTCCCTTCCTTCCCATTCATAGTTGTTGATGCGATCCCGCTGGTTATGGGGAACATGGCAAAGTTTTTTTTTTAATTTCGTTGCCATTTCTATCTCCATATTTTCCTACAAAAACAATCATTTGAAACATCAGATCTATATACTTGGGGTTCATAATTTTATTATAAGTAATTGTTTTGATACTTTTGACCTCTAACGTCACTTTTCTTGACATTGGTTCCAAAAAAAAATCGACATTATAGACAAAACAATGTTGATTGGTTAGTATAAACATCACCATTGATTAAGTGTTTCAGATTTAGAAGACACAGGTACTGCTTTTCCTATAACGACAGTTCCATTAGAAAAGAATCAACGTCTAAATTAACCCGTGAAATATAATTTTTCAAAGAAAAATATTTTCCTCCAAAATTTTTAAGATGAGTGTTGGTTTACAGATAACTGATGACAAACACTTACACTCAAAATAAATTTTGCCTCCAAAATACCTCTGGAGTTGGTTGGTTATCCACAAAATCAGCATCAATGCTTAAAAAATAGTGAAACGTTGTACAATTGGTGTCGATTTGTTGTCCACAAACCAACATTGGAGAATTCACGCCACATCCCAACAGAAAAAGTGTTCTCTTAAAATTTCTCTATGGTGTCGGTTCAGGTTTATAAAACCAATGACTAAGGGATTACTCAAGCTAAATTTTTTCGTTCAGATAAGGGTGCCTGACATTGGTTTCATAATGTAAAATGATGTTTATGTCACTAGGTTAGGTGTTGGGTTTTAGCTCACAACCAACAACGCATGCCTTACTCAGGCTGAATTTTTTGTTCGGATAATGGCCTCTTGCATCGATTTTTTAGTGTCAATCGAAGTCTAAGTCACTAGGTTAGGTGTCATTTCCTTGAAAGAAACTGACATCTAAGTACTTAGTTGTCATATTTGTTAAAAACTAACGACTATGTCCCACTCAATACCACCTATGAAATTTCTTTCCCCCATTTTCTATGGCATCGCCCTAAGCTCACCCTATTCTAGTGATCGTCGTTGCCACTACTCTGCAGAAGCTGTTGTGCTTGTCGCCATCATTGGTTTGCTCACTGCCACAACCATGGGAGCTCGCCATTATTGCTGGAACTCACTGTCCCCGCTGGATCTCACCTCCATTACTACTGCAGCTCATCGCCTTCACTTCTGTAGCTCTCCTCCACCGTTGGAGCTAGCCCCGTCGCCACCGGAGCTAGCCTTTGTCACTACTGTGCTCACCGTCATCACCTCTTTTCTCTATGTCACCTCTTTCTTTTCCGTCTAACAAGGTATGTTCCCTACATTCCTTGATTTCAACATGGTGATATGTATATGCATACCTAATATAAAAAATACAAGGGTCTACCTTACTACTCATATATTGTGTTATCCAATGACATTTTGCATTATGAATGATTACATAGAAACACTCCATCTCTGTATGTTATCATGATAGAAATAATTTAGTGATATTCCAGTTCAAGGTTGTTTAGAGGGGAATATCTTGTCTCATTTATAGTATGTTGAAGTGTGACAATTGAATTACAATATTATGTTGACAGCAATATGTTGGCTAAATGGACATCTATAAATCCCTTTGTTTTGATTATGACAAACATTTCATTCTTATTAATCTAACAAGCTACTTGAGTGTGCAGGATGACAAAGCAACAAGGGAAAGTCTACAAAGCTTACATATTTATAATTTCATGCAATGTAATCACTGTTGTAAAAACTTGTACAAAAATATAATGTACAAGTACTTAGAATTGCATGTAAATCAAGCGTTAGATTCTCCCTAGCTAAACACCACAGTTAGACAAGTCATCCCATTCAAATAGGATTACTTATGCACACTCACACACATAATTAGTGCCTAAATTGAAACCTTGAAACAGGATCAATCTCGGTCGACAAACTCCTCGACCGAGACACTCTCGGTCGACAATCTTCTCGACCGAGAAAGATCCAAAGAGCCGTTAGACACAACAGACAAGTTAGTTGGCAGTTGGAGAAAGACGTTGCAAATCACTTGTTCCAGAGAGCCTGTCGGTCGACAAAAGTTCGACCGAGTAGGTGTCTTGGTCGACCATTTGTCGACCGAGATGGTCTCTGACAGCAACTGCAGAATTAATTAATTAGCCGTTGTTAAAGCAACAACTTTGTACCTAACGGCTAGTTAAGCACTTAGAAACCCCTAGAAGTTGTCTAGAACGTCCTTAAGCATCCTTAGGCCATTCCTATAAATAGGACAAGCCATAGGACACCTAAAAATACTTGTTTACACTTGCTACACTTGAGAAACCTTTGAATATACTTTGTGCAATCTGTTTGTGAGCAATTTGAGCATTGAGACAATTGGCCATTTCATTCCTTAGCTCATAATTCGTGTCCTATAGGCTAGTATCTCCTACCCACTGCAATCACAAGTTCACATACTTGGTTAGGAGATCTATACGCTTGATCTAGGCAAATCAAGCCTTGGGCCCTAAAGGATAAGTTGTAATTTCTATTTCCTTTCTTGTTCCCTATTATTGTTTGTACTCTCCTTGCTACTCCTAGGTTGGAGGTTGTGGATTGGAGAGGGTGAAGATCTTCTTGGCGAAGAAGGAGACTTTGAGCTACTTCAGAAGGCTGGTGCAACGGGAGGTTACTTCTAGAGAGGAAGGCTACTTCAAGGGGGAGCTTGGAGTTACTTCATAGAAGGCTACCTCAAAGTTGGTGCACCTACTTCAGGTTGAAGGCTGTTCAAAGGGTGTAAAGGAAAGTATTGTATTTTGTATAAATCCTCGAGAGGTAATAAAATAAATACTTTCAAATCCCGGTTGGGTAAGCAACCGGGTAGTGGACTGACAACTATAGTATTTGCTATAGTTGGAACCACTCTAAACACCTGTCTCTTTCTTCTAATTTCAATTGTGGTTGTTTGAATTCAATAAATTGTTAAAATAATTCAAAAACTCTATTCACCCCCCCTCTAGTAGTTTTTCAATTGGTATCAGAGCAAGGCTTCAAGGAACCCTAACAAGGTCTTGAAGAATGGAGGGTAGTAGTGATTACAATCACAACAAAAGGTGTTGCTTGGACAAAACTACAACATATTGCAATTGGTGCTTAGGTACAAGCCACCCAACAACTGGATGCCCATGGAGATCTAAGAAGGAAGATGAGAACAAAGATTGTCTCATTGCTACAACTAGCGAGGAAGAAGAAGAAGAGGTAAGTCTTTTGGATTTATCTAAAGAAGAACTAGTTGCTAGCCTTGAAGAAACACATATTAAATATGTTGAATGCAAGAAGAAATTAAAGAAGTCAAATAAAGCAAATGATGAATTACATGCTAAACTTATTTCTATTACATCCGAAAACGAAGATCTTAAAAAGACCATTGAAGATCATGATATTAATATAAAATCTATAGAGGCAAATTGTAATCTACTTTCTTTAGAGAAGAATAATTTGCAAAGACAAGTGAATGATCTTCAAAAACAACCCATTTTGTGCAACCATCTAGATTATGATTCTATTGTCAAAGAAAGAAATTTATTGTCATCTAATCTAGATCAAGCAAAACTAGATATTAAGAAGAGAATGGAAGAGATTGCCAAGTTACAACAAAAAGTCAGTAATTTAAATAATAATGGCATTCTTGATCAAATCTTAGATAATTCCTATCATCAAATTGGGAGAAGAGGACTAGGTTATAAGCCTAAAGGGAAGTCCTATCAACCTAGTTGGAAAAGGTCACAAACCCATCAATCTATATATGTACCTAAAGGAACAAATACATTTGTACCAAAAAACAACCTAGTACAAAACCATAGAAAACGACTTGAGGTTGATTCTATATGTTGCCATTATTGCTCACGTCTTGGACATTACTCTTTTTCATGTCCTTATAAGAGAAAAGATGTCGAGTTAGTTTGGGTTCCAAAACCTCCAAACTAAATGAACAGAATCTAGTTGAGATATGACCAGAGACATTAGTTGCATACTTCTATGTCTATCTCAACTCAACATAATGAGATTACAAATAAATATTTAAATAGTTAACTCACACAATTATGTTTTATTAACAGTTCCAGGAATCTTGTCGGTCGAAAAACTGTCGACCGAAAGACCATCGGTCGAACAATTGTCGACCGAGCACATCATTGTTCTCCAGTCTACTACAAAATTGCTGCATTTATTTTTCCGATGAAATTGCTATGTACTTATGATTGATGACTGGATATATTTTGGAAATCATCTCTACAAATGTAAATGAAATTAATATTAGTTTATTCCCTAAATGATTTAAAGTTTAAACTGAAATCATGCTTAGTCAAATGAAAAGAAAATACCTATTTTGACATGATTGTTCGTAAAAGTATCTTCTGGTCTACTAATCATGTGATGTTGTTATTATCATGCTTTCATCATTGGGTGCGCATAGATAATGATAATTGTATGCATGGATTCATGAAAATATATAGACAAGCAAAATGATTTATTGGTTATATGTTATTGCTTGCAACACATAAAAATAAAAATCCATAAATTGGTATCTTTGAAGATTCGAGATAATTAATTGTGCCTTCAATTAAGAATCATATTAAGTATTATGCTTCAGCTTGACATTTAATTAAATTTTATGCAAATATTATACTCAATATATTCAATCTGAAAATCTGCAAAATTTGCCTCTTGGTCAAAAATAAAATTTGACCAAGGGGCGCTATGGTCGTAGTCAAATTCGACCTAAAATAAGTTTGACATAATAACTATTTGGATATCCTTTTATGATTAAAAAGAATAATTAATTTATGATCACAACTTGTCCAATATTGTCAATAATAAACACAATATTACTCCCTTAGAAAATCTATATATGTGCTCTACAAATATAGTCTATCACTTACATTAAAAAAATCAGCTTCAAATTCGTAGTCAGTAAATCTGTCGGTCGACGAACTCTTCGACCGAAAACCTTTCGGTCAGCCCCTCTCTCTCGACCGACAGAATCTAGACAGATTTAGTATCAGACACACTTTCGGTCGACAACTGTTCGACCGAGACAATGTCGGTCGACAATTGTTCGACTGAGAAATAGCCGTTGGATATGACCGTTGTAAACTGACCGTTATGACCGTTTATGACCGTTATATGACCGTTGGGGAGCCGAGTGGCGTGTCTGCAACATGACCGTTGCGGACGCTCGGTCGATGAATCGTCGACCGACCAGGTCGCTGGATTGTTATAAAAGGAACCAAAGACGGGTCACTTCCTCACACTTGCATACTCTTGCTTCCATAGGCTCTCTCTAGTGCATTTTTGTGCAACTCTTTAGCATCCTCATCCCCAAGCCTTCCTTGCTTCTTTTCCACCTTCAAACAACACAATGGCCTCATCATCTGCTCGTGGGAAGAAGAAGGTCGCCGGCAGGAAAGGAAGGGAAGCTCGGGAAGCTACTCCACCACTGACGATCATCAACGACATTGCCTTCGTCGATGGAGATGCTGGTGATCGATATCTACGGCTTTCCTCCAAAGCTCCTCTCCCACGACGACCAGTTGAAGTTCTGGACTTCATCAACATCGTCGACTTGGAGGACCTTTTCGAAGTGCAAAAGTTAAAAGAATTCATCAACCCTTCTTTTCCTTCCTATTCAATCAAGGTAGTGAATGAATTTTATGCAAACCTCATTTCCCACTCTGAAAATGAAACCATCTTCTTATATACTATGGTCAATGGGCATAGCTTCCGATTTACTGAAGGGGACATTCTTGACATGCTAAACATTGACATAGATGAATATCAAGACACCCTTGACCTTACTTCTGGAAACCCCCTTAACCAATTTCTCTAAGATGACCATACCATTAGTCTTAGTGACATCAAAAGGACCATTTTTCAATCCAATACAACCTGTCACGAAGATAGAGGCACATATTATGCTATAAATCTCAAACCAGCTGCTAGGATTATAAACCTTATTGTTTCAACAAACATACATCCTAGAGCCAATAAGTCTGAAGTTCCTGATTTTCATATGTGTCTAATATATGCCATTATCCAACGTATTCCCACAAATTTTATCCGCATCATTCTTAAAAACATGCTTGAGTTTTCTGGCAATCCTCCATATGCCGATTTTGTATGCCAAATTACTCAACATTTCCTTAAGACCCAACTTGAGGACATGGGATATACATGGGAGCGTAGACCACAAAAAATAAGTAAGAATACAGTAGAAAAAATGGGAATTGATTTTGGTCATAAAAGGGCTAGAGTAGAAGGAGAAACATCTCATCAAGACATACCACCACCCCCTCCTTCTACTAACCTATCACATGATCCCATTCAAAACACTCTTACTTATATTGTTGGCTCCCAATATCACCTGAGAAAACAACTAGACTATAACCATCATGCCATGACTTATATAAACCAAAGAATGCAAACCCTTTCACCAAACCAACCTGATGAATATCCGTATTCTTTAAATCCTGGCATGCTCAATCCATACAATCCTTCGTACAACTATTATCAAACTCCACCTCCACCATTTGTGGATCTTACGCACACTCAGTTTTCATCCATGCAACTGCAAGATATTGTCGCTCATTTCCGATTTGACCGAGTTCCTACATTCTTGGAAGCATATGCTTTAACTAAGACAGGTGCTCTAGATTGGCAAACCTTGGTCCAGTATTATGGAACTGAGCCTTTTCTTGGGAAAGACCCTGACATTGATGTAATTCTTAAGTCTTTCCAGTAAGTGTTGGAGTTATTGTAATGATATCTTTTGAATAATTGTAATGGGTCATCTCTATATGATGTGTCTATCTTTCTATGCTTGTAATACATGCTTTTAATGAAATTGGCCATCAATGGATATTTTTATAAAGAGCATGTGAGACATCTTCAAAATATGGATTATAAGATCATCATTGTAGAACATACAAAATAAGGGGAGTAATAAATAAAAAATGCAACCTTTAAAATTGTGGCAAAATTGACAAGGATCTATGACACAATTACTTAAAACAGTTATGAAACAAATCCAGACACATTCTCGGTCGAGAAACTGTTCGACCGAGAACACTATCGGTCGAAAGATCGTCGACCGAGCAGGTTTCTGTTGTCAAGTTTGCAATAAAACTGAATATATTTGCAAATCAATCATGTTTCCCTTCATCATGTTGAAGATAAAATTGGCTAATATTTTTACAAAACCGCTTCCACTTTGGAAGATGTTTTCTTTGATATTTGTGCTACTTAAACAAAAACTCTTGTTTACATTTTTGGATTTTAAATGGACATCTTTTTCATTAGATTTGATGGGATATCTAATTAAGGGGGAGTTTTTATTCTTAACGGTTATCTTTTTGAAATGACAAAGGGGGAGAGATAAATATAAAACTAAAATTTAATAATTATGTAAAACTCAATTAATGAGTTTCATAAATAAACTCTTGGCTTTACATTGAAAGTTGTTATATTCTCAAATGATCTGGATTTCATGTTCCATAATTCATGGGGAATAATAAGCACACATTTTATACACACAAAAAAAAGCTACAAAAGGTAATCTAAAGGTATGAAACTCATATGTTTTATATTTCCTTTATTTATATTTTGGAAATGTTTGTCATCTTCAAAAAGGGGGAGATTGTTGGCTAAATGGACATCTATAAATCCCTTTGTTTTGATTATGACAAATATTTCATTCTTATTAATCTAACGAGCTACTTGAGTGTGCAGGATGACAAAGCAACAAGGGAAAATCTACAAAGCTTACATATTTATAATTTCATGCAATGTAATCACTGTTGTAAAAACTTGTACAAAAATATAATGTACAAGTACTTAGAATTGCATGTAAATCAAGCGTTAGATTCTCCCTAGCTAAACACCACAGTTAGACAAGTCATCCCATTCAAATAGGATTACTTATGCACACTCACACACATAATTAGTGCCTAAATTGAAACCTTGAAACAGGATCAATCTCGGTCGACAAACTCCTCGACCGAGACACTCTCGGTCGACAATCTTCTCGACCGAGAAAGATCCAAAGTAGCCGTTAGACACAACAGACAAGTTAGTTGGCAGTTGGAGAAAGACGTTGCAAATAACTTGTTCTAGAGAGCCTGTCGGTCGACAAAAGTTCGACCGAGTAGGTGTCTCGGTCGACCATTTGTCGACCGAGATGGTCTCTGACAGCAACTACAGAATTAATTAATTAGCCGTTGTTAAAGCAACAACTTTGTACCTAACGGCTAGTTAAGCACTTAGAAACCCCTAGAAGTTGTCTATAACGTCCTTAAGCATCCTTAGGCCATTCCTATAAATAGGACAAGCCATAGGACACCTAAAAATACTTGTTTACACTTGCTATACTTGAGAAACCTTTGAATATACTTTGTGCAATCTGTTTGTGAGCAATTTGAGCATTGAGACAATTGGCCATTTCATTCCTTAGCTCATAATTCATGTCCTATAGGCTAGTATCTCCTACCCACTGCAATCACAAGTTCACATACTTGGTTAGGAGATCTATACGCTTGATCTAGGCAAATCAAGCCTTGGGCCCTAAAGGATAAGTTGTAATTTCTATTTCCTTTCTTGTTCCCTATTATTGTTTGTACTCTCCTTGCTACTCCTAGGTTGGAGGTTGCGGATTGGAGAGGGTGAAGATCTTCTTGGCGAAGAAGGAGACTTTGAGCTACTTCAGAAGGCTGGTACAACGGGAGGTTACTTCTAGAGAGGAAGGCTACTTCAAGGGGGAGCTTGGAGTTACTTCATAGAAGGCTACCTCAAAGTTGGTGCACCTACTTCAGGGTGAAGGCTGTTCAAAGGGTGTAAAGGAAAGTATTGTATTTTGTATAAATCCTCGAGAGGTAATAAAATAAATACTTTCAAATCCCGGTTGGGTAAGCAACCGGGTAGTGGACTGACAACTATAGTATTTGCTATAGTTGGAACCACTCTAAACACCTGTCTCTTTCTTCTAATTTCAATTGTGGTTGTTTGAATTCAATAAATTGTTAAAATAATTCAAAAACTCTATTCACCCCCCCTCTAGTAGTTTTTCACAATATATATATATATATATATATATATATATATATATATATAAAATTCTAAAAAGTGATGATAAGTGTGACATGCTAGATCTTTTGTATCTCTTTATATATATAAATATGTATATATATGTATAAAGCCATATGCTTGGGATAAGAAGGATTGTGGTTGTAACAACTTGATGACACTAGGATCATAGGTATATAAATGAGAACATTATCTATTGTTCTATAAACCCGTGTGTGATTTACTCATTAGGAGTAAATCTTGGATAGTCACTGATTTGGGACTGTTCTTGAACACTTAATCTCACTTAGGATGTAAGTGTATAATATGTATTCAATTTTCAAGATGTTTCTTTGGAACTTCCCTATTTGTTCTCTAACTACATATGTAGGTGGATATTTACCCATATACATCGGTGTACTTGGAGAACTACATGGAAAGCTGCTAAATTTTTTAAAATTGAATATACATTATACACTTATTGGTGAGATTAGGTGTTCAAGAATTGGATAGGTGGTACACACATTCATAACTGAACCCTATACCCTAACTTGTTCCATCATAAAACATGAACCCTAATCTATAAACCCTAAACCTTAATTTGTAAACCATAAATCCTAAATCCTTTTTTGTAAACCCTAAACCCTAATAAGTAAACCCTAAATGATAAATCCTAATCTATAAATCTTAAACCTAATATATAAACCCTAAACAATAATACATGTTTTCTCTTTGATCATAGAATGGATAGATCATGAATGTCCATTCCAAAATGTTGCACCCCATAGTTTATTACTAGTTTTGATCAATTTATAAGATCTGTGGAGGAACATAGGATTCAACCTGCAGATAGGTTCTATTAATAATGTAGGAATTATAGTAACAACTTGAAAGTTGACACTATTTACTAAATAAAATGGCATGCCATGTGCAACGAGATTGTATATGGCTATATTGAATAGTATTGGTGTGGAGAGATTCCTACTATGAGTTCAATAGATGTCAATAGCAGTACTTGTGTTAAAGAAGAAATTGCTGACGATGATGCAGATGTGAATGACCCGATTGTAATAGACAAGGTTGATGTGATTCTAGATAGTTGTGGAGTAGAGCACACCAACACACCTTCCTTATTTAGAAAGATTTTTTAAGATGTTGAGAGAACATTATACTTAGGTTGTACTAAGATTATGAAGCTGAGCACTATGTTGAGATTGTATACTATGAAGGCTAACAATAAATGCAGCACAAGATCTTCATGCCATTGTTGTCTTTGTCGAAAGAAATTGTTCTTGAAGTCAACGAGCTTCCAATCTCAACATATGAATTAAAGAAAATGATTTGCCCAATGGGAATGAAGGGAAGAAGATACATGATTTCCCATATGACTGTGTTTTATTTTAAAATGACTATGTCGATTTGAAAGACTGTCCAAAATGTGACTCATCAAGGTATAAAATAACGACTTCGGGAAAGTCCAAAAATGGCTCTCCTGCCAAGGTGATGTGATATCTACCTATAATACCATGGTTTCAACTCTTGTTTTCCAATACCATGGACACATAGTATATAACATGGCATGCAGAGGTAAAGAAAAATAATGATGGGATCCTATTACATGCTTCTGATTCCCAACAGTGGAAGAAGATTTATTAATTGTAACCTAAATTTGGTGAAGAAGTCAGGAATATAAGACTTGGGCTTTGTACCAATGGGATGAATTCATACGACATATTGAGAAGCCAACATAGCACTTGGCCTAATATGATTGTTATATACAATCTTCCCCACGAGTAGTGTATGAAAAATAAGTACGTCATGTTGTCATTATTGGTATCGAGGCCTAAAAAACCTGGCAATGATATCATTGTTTATATTGAATCTCTGATTGATGACTTAAAGAAACTTTGAGGAGAACATGTGATGACCTATGATGCTTCGAATAGAGAGACATTTTGTTTGCATGTTAATGTTGTTTTGCACTATTAATGACTTTCTAGAATATGGGAATTTGTTTGGATACAGTGTAAAAGGATCCAAAGCATACCCTATATGTCAAGAGAACACTAATTCCATATGACTAAAACATGGTAGCATGACTATATATCTTGGTCATCGAAGGTTTCTTCCAATATTTCATCCTTACCGAAGGTTGCACAAAGCGTTCAATGGATCAAATGAGGAATAGAGTGTCCCTAAACCTATATCAGAGGAGGTTTTTTATGTAAGAGTAAAAGACTTTGTCAATGCACTAGGTAAGAGATCACAATGTACCATTCCCACACAGAGTGAGAAATCTTTATAAAAGAAGAGGTCAATATTTTGGGATCTTCCTTATTGGAGTTTTATGGCAGTTAGGCTTTGTATCGATGTCATGCATGTTGAGAAAAATATTTGTGATGATATCATTGGTACTATATTGATTATACAGGGTAAGATTAAAGATGGCATTAAATCTAGAATGAACCTATGTGGAATGGGTATAAGGACACAATTAACAAAATAAATCAATAGTGATCGAAGAATATATTTACTTCCTTCTTGTTGCAGACTATCTAGAAAGGAGAGAAAAACTTTTTGCAAGTGCTTGCTTAATGTTAGGGTACCACACGGATACTCTTCCAATATCCGTAGATTGGCATCAATGAAGGATATGAAGTTGATCGGTCTTAAATCTCATGATTGTCACACTCTAATACAACAAATATCACCAGTGGCAATTCGATCTATACCGCCAAAACATGTAAGGTTTGCAATCACTAGGCTTTTTTTCAACTCTCTATGCAACAAAGTTATTGATCATGAGAATCTCGATAAGTTGTAAAGAGAAGTGGTTGTTACCCTGTGCCAGCTTCAGATGTATTTTCCTCCTATATTTTGTGATAACATGGTACATCTTGTTGTCCATTTGACTAGGGAAGTAAAAATGTTTGGACCAATTTTCTTGCATTGGATGTATCCTTTTGAATGGTACATGATTGTTTTTAAAGGTGATGTTTGAATACATTATTGACCATAAGGAAGTATTATTGAAGGTTATGTGGCCAAGGAGGTTATGGAATTTTCCAATGACATTTTGAGTTATAATCAAGCTCTTGTAAATGACAAGAATATTGATGACTATTCCAGAAAATAGATTTTAGGAGCACAAATGAAAGTAATCAGTCTTAAACTGTGGGAACAAGCACACTTGTTTGTTTTACATAACATTGATGAAGTGTGTATTTATATCACCAAGCATACCAATTGTATCAAGACAAAATATCCTCAAGCCAATTCAATGTGGCTTGCTAGAGAGCATAACAAGATATTTATTAGTAGGTTTTAAGATAAAGTTTTACGTCAACTATCTCAAACACCAAATAATGTCGATAAAAATATCAAATGCCTCTCTTTTAAACCAAAATTGAATGTTATATCTTATGAAGAGTTTGACATAAATGGATTTTAATATTACACAATGTGTCAAGCTGATAAGAGTGTCATCTAAAAAAATGGGGTAACCCTTCAAGCATTTTCATTGTATTTTTCTAGCGCGGAAGATAAGATTCATGTGAAGCTAAAATGTCATCTTACAGTGTCAATGAAGACATATGGGAGTTTGACTACATAAATCTCAGAGTTCCAATCTTTAGGTGTAGCTAGATTGTTAACACCAAAGGATTTGTAGTGGATGATTTGGGTTTCACATTAGTGAATGTTGAAAAGATTTCTGAGAAGGGTGAACCATTCATAATGGCATCACAGGTGAATCACACATTTTATATTGATGATCCTTCAAATGGAAAATGATCGGTAGTTCTTAATGGTAAATGGTAGTTTGTTACAGATCCTATAGATGAAGAAGAGTACTATGACAAGTACGCTGACTCCAGTCCATCCTTAGTTGGCTTGCCAACACCAAATATTGAAGCTTATACTGACTTATATATGCCTGCAGATCATACCTAGGGAATGCTAATTGATACAAGATCCAAATATTAGAACCATGTTTTTATTTTTTAAAATGTTAGATAAAATTTTACATCTTTTCACTTATATTTCATTGTAGTCGATACAATATTGAAATATTTGACTATTTTTGATATGACATTTTTTCAGATGGCGTCTGACCATGAGTGTGACGATTGCGATGATGATTACATGAGGATGAGCACCATAACGATGTGCATGACACTTCTATAAGTTGTATTGTTTTATTACATAGATGTACATATTATAATATCTATCTTCTTGTATTATTTTATCACATTTATAAGTTATATCTTTTTATGACTTATATGCGCTTTTTGTCAATTTTAGCATGAGGATGTGTTCCCTGAGGGTTTTGTTGAGCTTGATGTACAATAATAAGAGGCATCACTATGATGAACAAGTTACTGGAGCAAAGGGGTAATGGGCCGAAGCTGGTCTTTGAGTTTGATGATCAAGGAAATCCTTTTGGGAAGAACTGCAATTCTTTTGTATCCTATCTAGAAGTTCTTACTCATAAAAAATCAGATGTCAATGTAGAATCATGGCATAAAATTGATAAAGGCAAGAAAGAGTTTATATTGAAGGAACTATGTGTGAGATGTTATCATTTACAATTATGTTTTTGAAGATATTTATAATTCTATTTGTAAGAATATTCCATTAAGTATATGAACTTTTGTAGAGAAATTTACCTAGATGAAAAACTAAATCATAAAAAGATGATGTAACATTGTAGTAGGGTACTAAGGAATTATAGGACAAATCTAACAATAGAATACATACATAACATTGATAAGAAGAATAAGTCAACCATTGAGCAATGGAACTATCTTGACCCGAAGGTGTGGGAGGTGTTCGTTGCTAAGAGACAAACCAACAAATTCAAGGTATTAGGCCTCACTCCACATTTTGAATTCATTGTATTACATATTTAGCATATGGTTTAGACTAGCCAGGCTATAAGAAATGCTCAAAGAGAAAGGTGTGCAAAGAATGTACACAACTACACGATGGGTTCAGGTAGTTATGCAAATCTTTTTCAAAAGCTACTGCTGGCATCGTCTTCTCAAGACCCTACTCATGCGACTGTTGTGTCCTCTACTAATCCTGAACCTCTACCTTGACATGATCTATGGATAGTTTAGAGGCAAACTAAATCTAGAGAAATACCCAACCCTGCAACAGCTGGCGGATACAAAAATTGCAAAATTCAACTCTTAGAGAAATTACTAGTGATGCTTGTTATGTTTTACTTACCAATTACTAATGATGATGATTAGTGGGAGCTCCATGAGAAAAGGAAACAAATCAAGTTCATCCTTGACGGCATAAGGGATGAATTGATAGTTTGTCAAGGTAACCCAAAGCATCCTGGGTGTGTTAGGGTAGCTAGCTCTGGTATCCGTATAAGAGCCTTCTTTGGGACATCAAATCATAAGTGCAAATCTATCTAGAAAGGGGGATTCTTAGAAGAAAAGGTACAAGAGATGATTGTAAAGGGTATACAGAAAGTAATGAGACAATATCATGCATCTTATTCAGCTCCTTAGGCGGTACCTGTGGTGCCCCATTCTTCATACGAGGTGGACCCTCATACGATATAGATGGTTGGGAGTAATCTCATTGACCCACCACCTATATATAAGTATTTTAATGACATAGCAGTCTTTCAGAATGATTTTTATAATATGTTTGAGTTTAAGTATATATATAACACTCCATGCAAATTTGTAGGGGTTGAGGTCATGTTGTCTTTATTACAAGGATATGTCATTGCAATGGGCGTGACTTACCCACACCTTGAAGTTAACATGATTCATGGTGCTCCATTGCCCTCTGATGCGGTTTGCATGACGACGAGGCTTGTCTACAATGCTTGGAAGCAGATTGTATTGACATATGACCACCCTGAGCACGAGACGATAGGTGATGCAGAAGGCAGCATGGTTGTGGCCCAAAATGGGAGTTGTCTATACCGATGTATGCTAAATTTACATTGTAGTGTATCTATATATACATGAGAATTGATATGATATTATATATATGTAGGATAGAGGGCCTAAGAAACCCCCTACAACTCATCCTCCACCTCCACCTCATCCTCAATTACTTAGTTGGCTTTCAAAGGACCTATTTGACTCACTAGGGTCTCACTGAAGGGATATGGCAGTATGGATAGATAACTTTGAAAAGTGGTTGCCTGTGATGGTCCATATTAATAAGGACGTTGTAGGTCAATCTCATGATACTTGTATATTTTTGCAAAATATTTTGGAGATGTTTACTTATGCTTGTTTGAATACATCTATGATAGAACTTTGGATATGGTGAGATCTTACATAGATAAATATCTCATTTTATATATGTTGATATGTTTTCTTATATATTAATGCATACATGATATATGTTTTGCAGCCACTTACATAGGGTATGTACAGAGTTCACAGCACCCCATGTGGCTTTCTAGTTCCATCACTAATTAGCCGCACAATTAAAGCCCCTACATCTGTTACTGAATACTACTCTACCACATTTGAATATTTTAGTAAAGAGGAAAAGACTGTGATTATAGCTGCCTACAATGTTGAGTAAGTTTACTTGCTTTTCTTATAATTTTGGCTTAAGAATTACATTTCCTTGTGGATTTTGATTTTTATTTTGTTTGCCTTCTTTTCACTCAAGAACAACCATTGGATGTTGTTGGTTATTTTCGTGCTGTACTAACTATGTATTATCTAGATCCTAAGGGTGAAAAAGTAGACAGTGGGGGACACAAATTGAAAAAGGCATTATTCACATGAGTAAATTTTTATATTTATATATGCTAAGATATATTATTATATGACTATTTATTAATGCAATCTAATGTGCTACATTAACGTATAGGGCTATAAAAGATTTCAAAAAGGCTGAAGGAAAGGTGGAAAAGAAAAAGAAAGAGATAATTTGGAATAATGTTGATGTAGTTTTCTGACTCCAATGCATATTTATGCCAACTATGCTTACTTTTATTTATTAACATTTTGCATGTTGAAATTGATAGTGCTCTATTCAAGATAATGATTGGGCATACAGATACTACGTTATGCAGTATATGGAGATGATTGTCAGATATGGGGCAATAGACATCAACTACATACAAAATGTAATATATATATATATATAGTTTTGATCATCATAAGTAAATAGTCTCATTTGATGGTATGAAAATATAAAACTTTTTAATTATATATGTCATTCTTTTTGCATGTATATGACATGAAAAAGCCTCATACGACATAAAAACTAGATGAGATACAAGAATAGTGGGCACCAACCTTCATTAAGGATGTGAACCTTGAATTTGATTGGGGTAAAGATTGAGTTTTTTAAACTTTGATGTCATTATTTCTATATATATGTGGTGCTTATAACTTCTTGCAACTTTAAATTTGATGTGAATAAATTATTGGTGCATCATCTGAATAATGAATATATACATGTGTGTGAATGTGATGTTGAATGGATATGATGAGAATTGTTTTTCTATATGTCATGAGAATAGAATTGGTGTATATGTGAATGAAGTATCATGTGTGTGGATGAATGTGAAAATGAATGAATAGAATTATGCTTGCACATGGGATGAGGACGACATTGGAGAATGGATCTATATGTGGGTAGATAGTTTTTATTATTACAGGTTTTGCAGATTTATTGGCTTGTTTTAAATTGAACACGTAGAATATTGTTAATGTATAGTTTAGAACTGTAATTCTAAACTACAAGTTTTGCATCTTGCGAAACAGTCGAACAACAGGTCTGCTGACCTGCTATTTAAAAAAAACTTAATCATCGATTTTCACAAAAAATTGAGATTGTTGGCCTTAGTCATCGGTTTTAGGCCGAAAACTAACATTATCGAACTAAACCAAAACAATCGTGTTAGATAGCATAGTCGTAGTCATCAGTTTCTATGAAGATACCATCATTGTATCTCTTAATTGTCAGTTTTAAGTGATGTAACCAATGACTAGAATACTAAATCATTGTCGATTTCTTTATCAAATCGACGACTAAGGAACCTTTTCCATTTACAAGTGTGACCTGGTATGCCCATAAGAACGTCTTTCATCATTCCTAAACTGATGATGAAGTCACTTAACTTTTTTGGTTGCTTTTATCATAGCAAGTGAGGCTAGATCTTCATCATCGATTTGCACATCCTCAAATAACTAACCTCTTAGACATGTGCTTTTAGTGTCATCCAATTAGATCTCCATAGAAAGTTGACATTATAGGGTCGTTTTAACCAACGATAGAGATAGTTTTACACTAGTGTTCCTCACATCTAAATTTTGGAATTTCGTTTGAGGGGTGTTTGGGATGATAGCATGCATCAACAACATTGTGGGTGCTAGGAGACAACAACAACACTAGGGGAAGCACTAATTTCTACTGAGATGGTGGGGCAGAAGGATCATTTGGGTCGGTAGAGCTGGTAGGCGACGATAGAGATAGGAGACAACAACTTTGGGATCTACGGAGACATCGAGGAAGGATGCATTGTTTGCCTCACATGCCATCTCAGACAGAGGAGGTTACATATAGGCCAAACATAAGATCAAGTATGCATTTAAGATATATAAATGTGGCTAACTCTGTATTCAAGGTTCTGTCATTCTCTTCATCTTCACTTTACTACAATTCACATCTTTTGGAATCAAACTCTATCGTCGTCAGTCTTTTCTTCATGTTTGCACATTAGGCACTCTTAATTACCCAA
Source organism: Alisma plantago-aquatica (assembly GCA_963693085.1). Classification (NCBI taxonomy): domain Eukaryota; kingdom Viridiplantae; phylum Streptophyta; class Magnoliopsida; order Alismatales; family Alismataceae; genus Alisma; species Alisma plantago-aquatica. Next base: position 57,166,310 of record OY856415.1, read on the forward strand.
GCCTCCTAGCTCCCCTCTTTTACCATTTGATTTCTTTCTTTCCATCATTTTTCTCAATGGTCATAAAGGGTGTCTTCCCTTATATAAACATATTTGAAATAAAATTGTTAAAGGACTGTCGTGTTCTCTACCAATTTTGTTAAACTTCCTTAAATGTTTCCCTTCTCTAATCTCATACCAATTGGTCCTTGATTATCCTCTTATCATTAGACATTACCTCTTTGTCTCTCATGATATAACTCTCTCTATCTGTCATTTTCCAACTTTCAATAATGAAAGGACAATTAGGAGGAAGGCAAGTAGATTAAGTATCCTTTTTGCATCCACAAAACCTAGATACTAATATAGTACTAGATTTAATAACTAATTGAATACTTCAATCATTGATTGGTACTTGCTACATGCTGCTCTTTTTTGCAAGAGAAAATAATGACCATTTGTTCAAAGAATATATTATTTAGCCTACTTGATAAACTAGAAGGTTGTAAATCTAAGTTTCCACACACAGAGTTAAACTTTTGAGTTTAGTTTAGTGCAAAACAAGTTTTCCTCCAAGTCCATACGTACCATTGTTTTGTGTTTGGTTGATATTTTATGTCACTATAACCATAACAAAAGGAACCAAAAAAGGAATGGAAGAAGAGCTTCATTTGTTCTCAATGATTTAACATGATATGGGAAAAGAACATACACATATTTATGTCTCAGTTTTCTATCTTATCCTACAAAATCAAGATGTCTGTTGAATTCCTTTTGTATAATGGTATTGTGTCTATGTAGGCACCATTTAGTATAGAAATCGATCGAGTGACCCCCTTCTTGCACATACTATTAACTAAATACGTAAATGATATATTTTTTATAGTGATCCATACTAATCATATTCATACACATACATGATATGGATACATTAAGCAGACATCTTTCTTGTAGGATCTCTTGTAGTGTCAACACGGTTTCCCCAAGTCTCTTTGTTTGATTTTATCAATGATGTTCTGTTGGTATAAAATTTTCCAATGGTGTTGTTTATTAGGATACTTTGTAGATTTGACATATTAAAGGAATTTACAATTGAGTAATTCAATATAACTTTAAGAGAAAAACTAAGCTATAGAATTATACTAAAAGAAATGTTTAGTTAGCAATACTTCACACTAAGTTTTATATCTAATGCACATACTTGTCTAGGCATCTAGATGGTTCTTCCCGCCAAAGGGGTGCCTAGATGAGAGCCTAGGTGTTTCTAGGCATTTTTATATTTATTTATTTTTACATATATATAGTATATCTACACAAACATTTATCTATATTCATATATATAATTTACGATGTATATTTATATTGGTTATCTTTAATCTTAATCAATCATAACTTAGCCTGCATCGTAGCTCACAAGTGCTTAAATTACACCTAATTTGACATAACTAGATATAAATTAGACCTAAGCCGACTAAAGTTTCCTAAATTTGGCCTAGGTCAAACATAACTTGGCATAAAATGATCTAATCAGATATTTTCCCCAAATAGCCGCATAATGAACTAACCAAGACTAAATTTGGAAAAATTAATTATAGTGCCCCCAAATTAGACCTAATTCCACTATATCAAACACATTTTATTCAAATATGGTCGCTTGCCTTAAATCATGCCTATTTCTACCCTAAAGTGAATATGTTTATGCTGGGGAATCATGCAGTAGAAACAAAAATTCAATGCTTGATTCCCTAACCAGCAGATGACATTAACAACAATGTATTTAGGAAAGAGGGTTGTAAAAATATAACTAGTCCTGAAGTAAGTCTAGTGACTTGTCCTTGCAGCAACATGCTTCTTCCTTAAGCAGAACTGGAGCAGTCATCAAGAACAACCTCCTGGTACAACACCACAAAAAGTGATGCATGACATCCTCCTAGCGGATGGAAAAGGCCTCCTCACCTCTGGAGTAGTCTACGTGGACCACCGGGAACTCCACGTTGCGCTACTAGAGCCAATAGGAACGAGTTATCCCTTTGAACGTCAACCTGCTAGGGTGATTCGCTCTGCTGATTGTCTCTCCTTTTCTATCCCTCCCTTTGACGGGAAGGACTTGCTCAAGCTCTCTTATTACCAAAACTAGAGAAGACAACAATTATCAGAGCTTATTGTTGTATCTGCAAAGCCCCAAGTACCCCTTTATTTATAGGAGGGCTAGGGTCAATGTTTGTAGTCAATATGGGAGTCGAAGAGATGAAATTTCATGAAGTTTATGGAAGCTACAGATGGTGAACCAGTATGTTGAACAGGTTGCTTCACAGGTGAACCGGTCGATTCATGTGCTTTACTTTTTTAAATCACATTAGCATTCAATATTTGATTAATTCAAAACATGATGTCAACATGAATCCTTGATCCAATCGAATTGATCAGTGAACCGGGCAGTTCAACTCTTGAATCAGTTGTGTCAGACCATGATCCATTCGGTTCACTAAATGAATCGGTTTATTCATGCCCTGGTTCAACCAATATTCAATCAATGTAATTTCCTATTGACCTGACACTTGAATCTATAAGTTCAACTCTAGAATCGGTTGGTTCATAGTCTAATCAGCAATTTTCAACCACTATTGTTTAAATTGAATACATAAACACATTAGTAATCAAATTAAACATCAATAATGAATAAACTCCTATTCCAGGTGTATCTTATGTGTGTCACCCTATAGATCCCAAATTACATTGGTAGTGAATGTCCATAGCTAACTTATGACATCACAAGAAATGAACAGGAGCAACACATCATTGCTAACCAAGTAATTAGAAAGTTGGAGAACAACTTCAACCTACAATCTATGATTAGTGTTACAGTGATCGTACAGTTCCTTTGTCTTTGACGTCTGAATTAAACTCGTGGCATAGAATCGTCATCCTCTCAATGTTGAATCCATGTTCCTTGAACTAGAGCAGACTTTCTTAGATGCATGTGAGATCACATATCACATATTAAGTCACATGAGTATTGCCATACATTTCTCAGTCTCTCTTATCAAAAGGCCTGGATATCAATCTCCTATAAAAGGGACAAATTTCATCTACATGACTCACACTCAGTCCCCATGTATCACAGAGTACTCGAGCATTAGATTTATGGAAACCCTTATTCAAGGTCACATTAATTGATGCCGAAGTACAACGAATGACATATGAGAAGAGTAGTGACTTTAGGTCTAAGAACCACAATCACCACTCTCACTATGATAGTTGATTCTGACTACCATTCCATGGTATCCATGTATCACTCTCAAGGTGGGTCTTCCCGATACACTATTGCCTAACATGTACTTGTGTGCTTGACTTGATATCACATATCATGACTAATGGACTCTATCATTCGTCAAAACACACTCCAATCTTTATGTATTACTGTTGCCTATTTTTTACTTCCACATTTAATATCCGATTATGAACATAACAATTATGTATGTACTCTTATCATACATATGATCTCATTGTTCAAGTCCTTAACTTGGAGACATATGTCATTGAGTAACATCATTCTTTATACATGTACTATGTATGTGTCATCATCTCATGATTTAGATAATCATAATAGATGTAATTACCTTTATCATTACCAAATCATGTATTTAATGCCCATTACAATCATCATATGACTGCCCCTCTGGGCATACATACCAACAACTTGGTCTAATTTGACCAAATTTGGAACTAATTTATGCTAAGTTGGCCTTTTCGTGTCTTATTTTGGACCTAAAAGACTTAGGCATCGACTTCAACCACTTAAACGACTTGACACCTAGTAAGAAGACCTACCTAGAGGCTAGGGCACCTAGGCATGCTTAGGTGGTGCATAAGAAAGTGCCTTAGTAACTGTGTCAATAGGACATGGAAAAGCAAAGTGATCTAGCTCCTATCCATTGCATTAGCTAACCACCTACATATTTAGTCTGATTTATGTCTACTAAAATTAGAATCTGGAGAACTTTTGAACGACAGTTTTTTCCCTCAAACTAGGCTTGATCTGGTTGAATTAGGTGCAATTTAGGTCAAATAAATTTTGTTAGTGAAAACTAGGACAATTTCAGTCATATTAGGTTTGATTTAGTCAAAGTAAGGCAAGTTAGGTCCCTTTTAGGTTAAACTAGGCCTAAATTAGACCGAGATATGAAATATAAGTCTAATATAGGTAATGTGAGATGTGATTTCGATGATTTTTCTCAAAGAAAATCAAATCAATGAAAATATGGACAACTTAAGTCATATTAGGTATGATTTAATCAAATTAAGGCACGTTAGGCCTCGTTTAGGTTAAATTAGGCTTAATTTATGTGAAGTTATGGTAACTTAAGTCTTTTTCAGGTAAAGTGAGATTCCAATTTGGTGAAATCAGATTGATTTAAATTTGAGATAACCTTCATACATCTTACTTCTTAAACATACATGCGAGTATATTTATATATGTGTCTAAATTTAATTAACCTAACAAAACAATGCAAATTACAAAATTCCTAGACCGTTTACTCACACCATCAATATGATGAGCCTAATTAAAAATAAACAAACGTTTGACATGAGGAAAAGTCCTTTCCTATTTTCATGAAGTTCGATATATAGAAAATTAATTAATCACACAACTGGATACATAATGATTTTAATGAATGAAATGCAAGACATGCCCGAAGTAATTGATATCGTTGAGATTATCACCGGTGTGGTTGAAAGCAATTCTTAGCGCATGCACACGTTTGGATGACGGATAATTACATGTGATGAGGAAACTAGAGGGATATATGAGATACATCCATTATTAAGAACTATTAAAGGTTAAAATGAAATAGGCATCAGCCACATAAAAACTTGGAAACAACTGCCCACATGAAGTCCCTTGCATAACGACATACTTTTATCCGTGATATTATATTTTTTTACTTCATGTACAAAGTATTGAAAAGATGGATCCCAATGCTCCTCAACAAAGTCCACGCAATCCTCGGTGAGCTGTGGGTACTGAGTTGTGGATAGAGCCAGGACATGATGGTCCCCAAAAAATACGGCATAGTGGCTGATGTTGGTCACCTCAACCCAACTACTTTGTTCAATGTCCTGTTTAAAAATTTGAAAGTGAACTGTCATGTCGACTTGGTCTTTGGGCATACATACCAACAACTTGGTCGAATTTAACCAAATTGGAACTAATTTATGCTAATTTGGCCTTTTAATTAGTGTCTTATTTGGACCTAAAAGAGTTAGGCGCCGACTTCAACCACTTAAACGACTCGAAACCTAGTAAGAAGACCTACCTAGAAGCTAGGGTGCCTAGGCATGCTTAGGTGATGCATAAGAAAGTGCCTTAGTAACTGTGTCAATAGGACATGGAAAAGCAAAGTGATCTAGCTCATATCCATTGCATTAGCTAACCACCTGCAAATTAAGTCTGATTTATGTCTACTAAAGTTAGAGTCTGGAGAACTTATGAACGATTGTTTTTTTCCTCAAACTAGGCCTGATCTGGTTGAATTAGGTGCAATTTAGGTCAAATAAATTTTGTTAGTGAAAACTAGGACAACTCCAGTCATATTAGGTTTGATTTAGTCAAAGTAAGGAAATTGTTAGGTCCCTTTTAGGTTAAACCAGGCCTAAATTAGACCAAGATATGAAATATAAGTCTAATATAGGTAATGTGAGATGTGATTTCGATGATTTTTCTCAAAGAAAATCTAATCAATGAAAATATGGACAACTTAAATCATATTAGGTCTGATTTAATCAAATTAAGGCACGTTAGGCCTCATTTAGGTTCAATTAGGCTTAATTTATATGAAGTTATGGTAACTTAAGTCTTTTTCAAGTAAAGTGAGATTCCAATTTGGTGAAATCGGATTGATTAAAATTTGAGATGACCTTTATACGTCTTACTTCTTAAACATACAATGCGAGTATATTTATATATGTGTCTAAATTCAATTAACCTAACAAAACAATGCAAATTACAAAATTCCTAGACCGTTTACTCACACCATCAATATGATGAGCCTAATTAAAAATAAACAAACGTTCGACATGAGGAAAAATCCTTTCCTATTTTCATGAAGGTTGATATATCGAAAATTAATTAATCACGCAACTGGATATATAATGATTTTAATGAATGAAATGCAAGAGTAATTTATATCGTTGAGATTATCACCTGTGGTTGAAAGCAATTCTTAGCGCATGCACACGTTTGGATGACGGTTAATTACATGTGATGAGGAAACCAGAGGGATATACGAGATACATCCATTATTAAGAACTATTAAAGGTTAAAATGAAATAGGCATCAGCCACATAAAACCTTGGAAACAACCGCCCACATGAAGTCCCTTGCATAACGACATACTTTTATCCGTGATATTATATTTCTTTACTTCATGTACAAAGTATTGAAAAGATGGATCCCAATGCTCCTCAACAAAGTACACGCAATCCTCGGTTAGCTGTGGGGGCAAGGAGTGCCATGTCCTGCAGACGGATCGGAACCGGGCACGGTTGCTGGTAGAGAGACGCTGGAAGATAAGTGATAGAAGATCAATGTGAAGATCCGTCCAGCTGCTCTGGCAGACCATCTCTGGAAGGTTATGGTGTAAGTAGAGAAGCCGGGAATGGGAGCAAAAAGGTTCGAGTTTGGCTTAATTAATAGCTGAGGAAGCTGGGAGCGCATTCCCGCGAAACCGGGATGAGCGGCGTTCACTACTGCCTGATCTCGTTGGCTGACCCAAGTTCCAAACATGGAAGTAAAGTTAAAGCTCAAACCTAACGACTAATAAATGACTCGACAAGGTATTAAAGTTCATAGCTATTGTCATAGAGACAAAACCCAAACTCCTATTACCGGTACGACGGAGTCGGGTAAGTATTTGTCCGGAAGTTGTAAAAATTGTTTTTTTCAGGCAAGTCAATTTCTATGAAAAATTGCTCATAGCATATATTTTCCATCAATATCTATATCCCCGCACCGGGAACACGCCAAACAACCAGCACTTACATCTTTTAGTAGACACGGTTTCTTAGACGAAAAATCTGCTTGTGTGTTATGTACTAATTACATTTATGCAACTAATGTAGTAAAATAACTACCACCTAGCTACCCACTACCCAATTGGTTACACATTATTATTCCTCTTACAAGAAAATAACAAACTTAAAAATTCAAATTTTTTTTGTTTCTGAATTTCCTCCACTTCTTAGCTCGATATAACATGTTATCCAACTACACATGTGTTTATACAAGTTTCATTATTAAGTTCAGAATAAGTATTTGAATCTAATAAATGTAGTGTAAAAATCTTTAACAAATGTACTAGATATAGACTAACACATTGTGTACAGTTAGAGATTCATTTGATTATTTAAATAAAATACGAAGTTGGCTGTTGATTATATTTTTATAATTTTTTTATCCTAATACATATGTACAAACTATTATTTTATTTAGTATGCATAGAACATATTTTATCTAAGGTCATTACTAAGAACACAACAACATGATACTAAAAAATCAATTGATAGTGCCATGCTATAACATGTGACATTGTGAAATTCGAGTGTGTCTAGCATAAATTGCATGCATGTAATTATCGCAACATAGACATTAATGCATGTTGCTAAGTCAGAAATACATATTTATATATATTCAAATTAGTAAGTATTTAATGACACCTTACGAGGAGCAATATCAATCTACTACGACACCACACTAGATGAGAAATCTTTCGTTTGTTTTTTTTTCACTTCTCAGCTAGATATTGCAGATCCCATAGCCACATTTACACACATCTCACTGGTAAATATAAAATGATATTTAATCATATTAAATTCAATATCAAAATATATCAACGGTTGGACTAAGAATAATACTAGTAGATAAGTTGTTTGGTGTTTATATTCATCTAATAAGTTAAATATATTATGAAATATTATCACATCTTCTAATATACTTTCAAAATAATATGAATTGTACAATGGCACCATTTCAAAACTAGCACAACATGACACAAACTCCTAAACACGAAGTCTACTAGTACAACTATATGACTGTATGCATGTAGTTGCTACAACGAGGTCAATGTCGCCATCATGTCACCCACAATCCACCCACTTATCAAACCACTTGCATTTAATCTCCCTCCCATAAATAGAAGTTAATTTATTTCTAATATAAAGTACTTCTTTTCATTTTCCCTCTAATTTTTAAGTTGTGTTCTAACGTTTCAACAACTTAAAGTCACATTCACATTTCACAACTAAGTTTAATTTTTTTACTTAAATATGTTCAAGGTAGTATGAGAAGCTATTAATAATTGGATCTAAAATTAACCAAAATGTGTGTCACATTTAAATAAAATCTCGACCAATTTTGATATCATTTTTTAAATTAGTATGTAGAAAAAAATTATATATGTGGTAAGTGATCATATTTGAGCAAAATATCTGTGCCACATCTCTTCATATTTTAATATAAATTTGAAGTGCGATAACATTCAATATTGATTTTACCACCAGAAAATTATCCACAATTGTACTAGTTATAAACAAAAAAGTACTTATTGTTAGGTTAGTTCCATGATTTGAAAAATAAAACTCAAGACACACTCACTATTCAGTTTTTTATAACTTTTCAAAAATTTTAACATAATCCAACATTATTGTAAATGACTCATACAAGCTCACATTCTTTTACGTGAAATGAAATTAAAACTCATTAACAAATGAAAATATCAAAAGGTAATCAACACATTGAAATTTTATATATCACAATGTTAAGATAGTTTTAGTTCATCCCCACATACTGCAACATTGTCACGACCGATCTCATCAAAAACCACAAATGTCACTGGTGAGGACGACCATATAGTTGGATGCAGTGTTGATCAATCTCGTTTGCTAAAAAAATGTGATCTCAATGGTGTCGCTTGTAGACGTATTTTTACTGCACTAAAAAAATCACCTAAGGGTTGAGATCCCTTAAGTTTTACCAAAACAACATGCATTAAAACTACCTATAAGTGTACATGTCTTATCATAATAGAATCCCAATAGACAAAGTTTTTAAAGTATTCTCAGTTGTATCCAGTTGAACCAAGACTAATATTTAGAACCAAGAGTTGATTTGGATTGGATTAGTCTAACTGTAAGTAAGTAAAGGTGCATGATTAAAACATAATCTAGACTAATGATAAAGATCACTATGGTGATATCGAGTTTCACTACAGCTACATGCACAAGCACATCCATAGCATGTTCACACTAGATGTAACCATCCAAATGGAACAATAATAAGATCCATCTGTTAGGTGTACAAAAACGTGTAGGTATTCCCGTGAGCTCGATGTCTAGTTATCAATGGTCATGTACCTACTACTCCAAAGATATCCTTTCAGAAGTTCTCATTCAGGCATCAACCAAACTTCTTCAAATCCTAAGTATAGTAGTTCTCACAACAAAGGAATATAATAATCATGTCGAGCAGATGATCAATCCACAAAACATGCATAAATCGATTAACACTGATTCGGAAGAGTTATATACAACCTATGGAACATTGAAGAATAGATACGCAAGAATGGGTAGTGGGGTTAGTCCCCGAATCATAGTGGGATGGACTACTCTCTTTTCATAATAAAAAATAGAGGAGGAGGAGGAGGAGAAGGAAGATTCACCCATGGTTACCATAGAGAAGACAGTCAAAGCTCGATGGCACAACCTTATTCTACTTGATGAAGAGGTTGACTCGATCAAAGGAGGAACAGACACATAGGGCATGCTTGGGTGTCTCCGTCTTGACTTCTCCCTTCTCTTTTAGGACCATGCTCTATCGATGAAGAGGGAAAGATGGCAGAACGACGATGAATATGGAGATTGGGCTACCTCTATAGATGAATGATGGATGATGTGGATGGAGGTGGAATGCAGATGGAGTGGTAGCACCCCTACGATGCCTCAATGAAGGCCAGTGAAATGTTAGTCAATGATCTTTTTGGTTGGGCTTGAGCAGCAGCCACTTGTTGTAGATGAGTGGAAGTGAACCCCTTCAATGATGGAGGTGGTTGAGTATTTATAGCCATGGGGTGTGAGAGAAGTAGCTTTGTTGGCTAGCCTTTTCGATGGTCTAGGAAGTGTGAGAGTGCAATGGGTCCAACGGGAACTGAGGATTGGAATCTCATCAGTCACTGAAGTGTTGGATCTAGGTCTCTAGAGGGAGGCAAATAGAGATTTAGAACTTGTACAAAAATAATCAGACCTTCAATTTACTTCAACTAGGCACAATTGCAAATAGTGAATTTGATGCCAATATAAACAAGCATATCAAGGATGAGAGAGATTGAAACAAGGACTTGGACAAGTTGTTTTAGAGTGGTTCCACTCTCCAAACTAGGAGAGAGTCACTCCACTATTTAGAGAGGTCAAGCCTTAGGATTTTGCAACCATGTATACTTATATTACATTATAAGACATACAATTGACCTTTCATTTCTGGGACAAGGGTACCCAGCTTCCCTTTGATATCAAGGGAGCCAACGACCTTACAACTAAGGTCATACCTATCCAAGAGCTAGTCTTCTACCTCACCAAGGTCTTACCTACCTTGCAAGCAGCTGGATACCTTCACCATGGAGATCCCCTTCTTGCACCGAGTCTTTTACCTTGAAGGATTTACCCACTCAGCTCCTTGGATCTTCCGCCTTGTTCTCCTCCTTCACTCAGAGAACTTTTATGCACCTTCTTCTATAGATTGAAGATGCTTGCACCTGCACCTTCACTTGGAGAAGGTTTCACCAACTTGATCTTGAGGAAAGGGGTTGGGAAAAGAGAAGCTTTGAAAGATTTACAAGCATACAATGAGGTAGCTCTCTCACATAGATCCTATCTCAGTCATAGTGATGAATTGAAGTGTAATCAAGAGAGAGAAAGGGGCTCAAGTAGACTGGATGCACTAAACTATAGTAAGGATCTTGAATAGCATGAAGGTGCAACCTTGGAATGAACTCCAAGAGGTCCTATTTATAGATGAGGGTGTCCACTAGAGGGTAGGAACACTTATGAATGTTTTCTAGCCATTTTGAGTGTTACAACAGATATAAGTTTAACTTTTAAATTCCTCAATGGCTAGAATCACTTTTTATGCATTTTACGTACAATACATTTAGTCGAGTTTCAATAAAGATAACTTGACTGATCCCACTATGCGACAAAGCCAATTTAAACCATCAGTCGAGTTTGTCCTGGTGGAAACTTGACCGATCCACTTAAATCGGTTTTGGGTTGCACATGGATTGGTCGAGTTCTGTGAATGTGTAACTGGACTGATCAAAGTCATTCTCAAAATCCATTAAGGATAGGTCGAGTTCGCAACTCAGCCACTGAAAATCCTGTAATGAGTTTTACAAAATGGCTTTTAAGTGATCAAATGTTTGAATTAAGTGTCACTGGTTTTTTCTAATCTTAGTTACATGTCATATGATCAATAAAAATTATTATAACAATTATGTAAGGTGATTTGGAGTGTTTTCCACAAACGTACATTTGCATTTCTTTTGACTTGGGCTTAAACAAGCTAGGGCTTAATCGATTTGATCCTTTTCATGTGCCTAATGCATGAAATCAATCTCAAACAAACATATTAGATACATATGAATGGAATGGTTTTGTAATTATCAAAATATGGACAATGTGTAACACTTAGGGAAACACAAAGTGCTTAAAGTTTCATAAGGTACTAAGAGGTACAGTATGTCAGGTGCTAAGATTTATGATCCCATTGTGTACTGGGCCGGAAGTTCATCGATCTCCAGAACATGGGATCCCATCTGGTGTTGATACTTATGATCCCATCGGACATTGAGAGTAGTGTTTCAACTGGGAACCATGATTTCTGATCCCATCGAGCACTGGGATGACTAGGTTGGATCTTGAGTAGATTCCTACAAGAAAGATGGCAGAAAGGGTGTTTAGGGAAATTATTTGTAAACTATCAAAAAGAAGAAGATTTATAAGCATAAAGCATGTAAAGTCAATAAAATGAAGGGAAAACATGCAATTAAGATCTACATAATTTGATGTTATAAATGTAGGAAAATATGGCATCAAATTTGACAGTAGAAACAAAAACTTTACTACTATATTCCCCTTAGACAACAAATTGTATCAAAAACTATGAATTGGGAAGGAGGGTAGTAGCCCACATACCTAGTCCTAGAGCAAATCCGACGACTATCCCTTGTTGCAGCGTGCTTCTTTCTTCAATTTGCACCTAGAAGGCTATCAGGGGTGGCCTCCTGGTTGATCACCATGAGTGACAGTTGACAATGTCCTCATAGTAGGTGTTAATGTCCTCCTCGCCTCTACCTAGTCCATGTGGACCATCGAGAACTCCTATCATTCTTTAGGAATAGAAAAGAAGGAGTTGTCCCTTCTAGTCAACGTGCTAGTGTCGACTTGTTCTCCCATGTTGTCTCTCCCTTATCCTCCCTCCCTTTTATGGGTTGGACTTCCTTGAGTTTTCATGTTATCATAACCATGATAAGACATTTTTCAAAGCTTATTGTTGTGTCTCTAGAAAGCCTCAAATACCCGTCTATTTATAGGAGGGTCAGGGTCAGGATTTCCAGATCAATCGAGAGTCGAATAAACGAAATTACATGAATTTTCCAGAATGTGCAAATCATGAACTGGTTGGTTCACACCTAAAACAATCGGTTCACACCTGAACTAATCAGTTCACACATGAACCGATCAGTTTAACCCTATAATTAATCAATTCACTACGTTCCATATTTAAAATTGTGTTGGGTTTTAATATTTGATTAATGTATAACATGGCATCAGCATCAATCCTTGATCCAATCTCATTGATCAACCAAATGGTCAGTTCACAACATGAACCGGTCGGTTGATACATCTGAACGAATCGACTCACCAACTGAATGGGTCATTTTAGATTTTTGGTTGCCAAACTTGTTTAAATTGAATACCTAACACTTTAGTAATTAAGTTTAAACCATATTCATTAGTATACTCCTAATCCAAGTGTATCATATGTGTGTGACCCTAGGTTCCAAGTTACATTGGCAGTGAATGTCCATAACCAATTTATGACATCACAAGTAATGAGTGGTGTTTAGCAAGACATCATTACTACCCAAGAACAACTTCAACTTTCAATATGTGATTAGTTTTATAGTGATCTTATAATTTCTTTATCCCTGGTGTCTAGATTGAACTCTAGACTCGGAATTGTCATCTTCTCCAACATTCAATCCATGTTCCTTCAACTATAGCAGACTGTCTGAGATACATATGAACTCAATATCACATACTGACTTACATGAGCATGCCCGTGCATTTCTTAGTCTTTTTTATCAAGTGGCCACAATATCAAAATCATGTAGGAGGGACAAATCCCATATACACCCCTCACAGTCATTCCCCATGTGTGACAATGTTTACACGCATCACCCTTATGGTAACCCTTATGGAAGGTCATCTTGGATGATGTCAAAGTACATCAAACAACATGTGATGAGTGTAATGGTTTCAAGTCTATGAACTATAATCACCACCATCACTATGATAAATAATTCTACTATCAATCCATGGTTTCTATGCATAACTCTCAAGGTGAGTCTGTTCGATACATCATTCTCTAACAAGTACATATGTGTTTGGTTTGATATCACATATCATAACCAATGAGATTATGTGATGTCCCCAAATTTTCAATGCCTTGACCATATGAGCGACGTCCACATTGAAACCCTCACCTCAGAGAGAATCCCAGTTCAAACTCACACACTAGGACAAGAATAATAAAATTAGATGCACATGCACATGAACAAGAACAAAAACATACAACACATAATCAACATTCAACATATAATTACAAAATGAATTATTACATATTGAATAGTAAACTTTTATGTATGCACATACTACATTCCAAACATGATCTTTAGACAATAGGTACACATGTACATCAACTTCCCCATACAACTCTTAACAATCCTAGTTCTTAAAAGAGGAAATTTAGGTCAGTGGGATCAAAGGCGAAATACACCAACATGCAGTATATGCCCACAACCTAAATAAAAGATTATATGTGGTACATGTCAGCACAATATTCTAGAATATTGTACTGAGTATGCCTACTTGTCTTTTTATATACCTCTCATTATATGACTTGACAATAAGGTAAAATTAATACATTGTAGTAATAAAAAAAATATAACAAAAGCATATATGAGCAAAGAATGTTTACTAACAAAAGAGAAAGCATATTTTAGGCACATTTTCCATTATACGTAAAGTTGAGCAACAATATGCACCATTCTACCAAAGAGATTTAGTTCTCACATGTACTATTCTACCAAAGAGATTTAGTACTATATAAATGCACTACTCTACCAAAGAGATTTAGTGCTAACATGTACTATTCTTCCAAAGAGATTTAGTACTTTAAAAAACACACTATTTATCCAAAGAGATTTAATGCTATCATATAACATATCGTATATATTATGTTTCATGTGTTCATAACCATATGTATGGAAAATCAAACATGATAGCATACTAGGACATTTGTTTCATCCAATATGATATACAAAGTATTAATACACATAATACAACCATATTGTATAATAATCCAAGTAAGAGGTAAAGCGCACCTTCCAAAGAGATAATCTAGTCACACATTCTTGAGTCAAACATATCATCAATCAACCCTAATAAAGACAACATAATACATACTATGATTAGGTTCCTAACATCTTAACCCTAGTTTTGATTCATTAGGGTTTTACTTTAGTCATTAAGATATCTAATTATTACTTGTCTTGTCATCTTGGTATTAGGTTACCAGTCCTAATTCTAGATTAAGATACATAATTTGATTCTTTGATTACTTATAATTGTCTACACATATTAATCCTAGGTTACATGCATTAGCCCTAGTTAGGATTTTCTCATCATTTTAGGGTCTCTAACATGTAATAAGATTTATATGCACATTACTAATCTCAGAGTTATATAATATAATACAATTGTTGATATGAGCTCACACTATAATTTTTAGAATTTTGTGAACATATTTGTGATTATTGTACATTATTTAGGATTATAAGCCCTATTTAGCTATAAAAAGCAAAATACATGATTACATGTCGAATCATGATAATAACTGACATTGTATGGATTATATATAATGTTTCATACTGTCGATGCATTCTCATACTTTAATATCATCATTCGATATCTATTACTCATGAAACTAGTGTAATACATTTTACATGATATCATTATTATTTAAGCATCAAAAGATTGAAAAGATGACTCCATGCTATTCTAGCCATTTTAATGAGAATTTGGATAGTTTTTATATTTTTCTAACATACAAACTAAATATTGTGATTAATGGAAGTTTTAGGTATTTTCTGAGTTTTTGGGGCATCATTACCTTTCTGGGCCTATCAACTTCGACCACGTGTCCCTAGGGGCGGGGTGGTGCTACTTGCTGGTGGAGTGGACCTGTCTTGGATCTGGATCTGGTTTATGTCATCTCTCTCATTCTCACTTCTGATAATGTGACCCTCTATTTTCCACAGTGCCACCGAGGCACACCAATGCCGACGAGAAATTCCAGCAACTCTCGGCCTCCTCATCCTTTGGTAAACCCTCCAAAGTATGAGCTGAGTCCATTCATACCTTCTTGGTGACATTCTCATCTTCCGCTCTGAAGCTCCATGGCCACGAGATCGTTGGCCATGGCCGCTGCCCTAGGGGAAGGTCTCTGGCGACGATTGACTGCTGACTCCCTCCTCCTCTGTGATTTGCATGAGGTTACCACGTGCTCTACTCTTGGCACCACAATTGGATGGATCTTCGGTGAGAGAGAAGCCTAAACCACTCCCCCCTTGCTATAATCATCTACCTCTACAAGATTTGGATACAACAAAACATTCTTCTTGGTGTATCGGTCCCTCCTTACCTCGACACCTGCATTTTCCCTGTGTTCCTATCTGTGTGAGCGCCACCATTCAGAACCTAATGGAGAAACCATTGTTGTATGCTCCTCTTCATCCTCTTATAATTCCTACAAGGGATTCCACATTGTAGGAACAATGGAGAGCCAATACATACCTTCTTCCTTCTATTGTAAACCCTACTGGAGATGTCTTCAAGTGTGGGAACTTGTTCTCTATACTCTCACCTATAGAACTTTAGAAAGGTGGTCAGCTAGTTCCTCTCATCCTAGCAATACTATTAGATCCATCAACTTGTTTCCCTTCTCTCGCACGATAGGTGGTCATGGTGAAGTTGGGCGTTGTCTCACAATCACAGGTAACCCCATGACTCTGTTAAAGTTGGAGGTAGATGATACACAACTGGTCGTATGAAATTTAAAAAATAATGGTCCCGATCTCATTTATCTTTGCTAATATGTTTCTTCACCCTTCAGCATGTCCTCATCCAACTGTGGAATAGAAAATAAGTAACATGCAAGTAGATAAGGACATCGTGGCATATAATGTCACACTTATGTTGAACCATTAATGAACTTAGGTCTATTTACATCAATATACCAATTATATCACTATATTCAAATCTAGATATCCTGATATAGAAACAGAAAAATATTATGAAAATTTAACCATAGATTTATCATAGTTTAACATGCATTCTATTCAAATTTGATGTCAACACTAATTTGATCACTCAAATCTCCATCCCATGATTCAATTATTTAATTGAGTAAGCAAGAACTTCAAATGTCCACTCTATTACATTCTACACACTTTAAATGAAATTTTGTCCTCAAAATTAAGTCAAAACTCAGTCCATCAGAGTTTCTATCATCAACCAACACTCACTCTAGTTTTATGTGTTATTGTTGTCTATAGACTTCTACAATGATAATCGACTAGGGACATAACAAGAATGTGTGCACTCTTAACATCTATGACTCATTGTTCAAGTCCTTAACCTGAAGACATACATCATCAATGAACATCATTCTTTAGAAATTGTTTATGTTACATCATTATCTCATAATTGAATAAAATAAAACAAATGGAATTGTCTTATTTTTATTAATCAAATTGTTTACAAGATATGCTATTACAATAATCATATATTTGTCTCTCTGGGCATACATGCCAATAGACTCCCACTTGCACTTAGAGCCAATTACCCCATGAACTTAATCTCAAGTGATATAACATGCCATTCATACTTATACTATAAAAGTGCTTTTGTCAAGGGGTTAGCCACATTGCTTTCAATTGGTAATCTACAAATCTTCACATCTCCTCATTGTACGATCTTATGTAATAGCTCCATTGGGTTCCTTATCTTATGTAATAGCTCCATTGTTGTCATGATATAGCTTTACTACATTTTTGATGCTTGGAACCACCCTAGATCATAAATGAACTTCTTGATCCAAACAACCTCCTTTTCTACATTGGATGCAACACTATACTTAGCCATATTGTAGAATCAACAACTATCTCTTTCTTGGAACTCTTCTAGCTTAAATCTATGTTGTTTAGGTAAAATACAAATCGAGACTGTGATTTACAATCATCTTTGTCAGTTTGGAAGTTTGCACCGATGTAAACCTTTACCACCAACTCTTCCTCACCATTGTAGACAAGGAACTAATCCTTAGTTCTTCTCAAGTACTTAAGGATGTTCTTTATGACAATCCAGTAACATTCACCGGGACGTGACTGATACCTACTAGTCATACTCAAAGAATATGAGACATAAAGGAAAGTACAAAACATTGCACACATGATAGATCTGATTGTAGATGCATATAAAATCTTAATCATGCACTCTTTTTCTTCTAAAGAACTACGACATTGATCTCTAGAGATATTAACACCTTGTGACATGGGTACATTTCCTCTCTTTGAGTTCTCCATGTTGGACTTTTTCATCCCTTTGTCAATGTATGTGTTTTGGCTTAGGCCAAGAATCCTTCTAGATCTATCTCTATAGATCTTGATTACTAAGATATAGGAAGCTTCTCCCAAGTCCTTCATAGATAATCTACTTCTTGTCCATGTCTTTACCATTTCTAAAGTAGGGAATTCATTCTCCATCAAAAGTATCTAATCCACATACAATATGAGGAATACAATCATGCTCCCACTAACCTTCATGTAAACATGTGGTTCATCTTCATTCTGGATAAAGCCAAACTCTTTGACTATATCCTCAAATTGAAGATTCCTACTCTGAGATGCTGGATTCAATCCATAGATTGACTTTTGTAGCTTACAAAATTTATTTGCATCCTTTGGTTTCGTAAAACCCTCACGTTGTGTCATGTATACATCCTCAAGAAAATTTCCATTAAGGAATGTGGTTTAACATCAATTTTCCCAATCTCATAGTCACGACAAGCTAAAATGGCAAGCATGATCCTGATGGACTTAACCATGGCAAGTGGAGAAAAGGCATGGTAATAGTCAACACCTTGAACTTGTCTGAAACCCTTTGCAACCAAATGACCTTTATAAGTTTGTACATTACCATCCATGTTAATCTTCTTCTTGAAGACCCACTTACACCCTATGTGTTTTACCCCTGCAGGTGGATCAACCAAGGTCCATGCCTTGTTGGTGTACATGGATTTTATCCCAGATCTCATGGCCTCAAGCTATTTCTTAGATTCAGGACCCTTAACAACTTCTAGGTAGACAGTTGACACATCCTCAATGATCAACTCATCTCCTTCTTAAGTCACGATATAACCAAATCTATCTATCTCAAGGTGTGTCCTACTAGATCTGTGATGTTCCTGTGTTACATTAGGAATTTTAGATTCCACAATGGTTTGTGACTCTCTATGTTCCTCTTGTACCTCTACAAGTTTAATTCTATCTTGTTGATCTAGAACCTCTTTGAGTTCTACTTTCCTCTCATAGATTCCTTTGGAAATGATTTCCTTTTCTAAGAATACAACATCCTTGGAAACAAACACTTTGTTTTCAGATGGAGTGTAAAAGCAGTATCCTATGGTTTCCCAAGGATATCCAACAAAATAACATTTATCCAATTTTGGTCCAAGTTTCTCATGAAACTTCTCTCTCACATAAGCGTCACATCCCCAAATCTTCATAAAAGACTCATTGGGATGATCCTGATACCATATCTCATATCATGTCTTTTGAATCGATTTAGATGATACATGGTTTTGAGTAAACATTGTGGTTTCAAGAGCATAACTCCTGAAGGAAGTCAAAAGATTAGAAAAACTCATCATTGATCGCACCATATCCAGTAACGTGTGATTCGTTCTGATACACCATTATGTTGTCGTGTTCAGGTGGATTACATTGTGATATGATACTAAGGTCTCACAGAAGGTCCTCAAGCTCTTATATTAAGTATTCTCCACCTCAATCACAATGAAGTGCCTTAATACTTTTACCAAGTTGGTTATATACTTGATTCATGAATCCTTGAACTTTTCAAGAGTTTATGACTTATGTTTCATCAAGTAAACATAATCATATCTACTAAAATTATCAGTAAAGGTAATGAAGTACTGATAATCACCTCTAGCATTTGTTCTAAAAGGGTCACATACATCAGTATATAGGAGTCCTATTAGATCAACCCTCTCATAGCTACCAGTGAAGGGATTCTTTGTCATCTTGCCCAACAACAAGACTCACATATCTCTAAGTATTTGAAATCAAAAGAGTCTAGATATCCACCTTTATGGAGTCTAGAAATGCTATTCTCATTTATGTGACCTAGATGACAATGCCAAAGATATGGTTTGCTTGAGTTATCAATATTTAATAATGTGACATGAACCCACTAACCAGGGTTAGGTCCTGTCAAATAGGGATTACTACTAACCATCATATTTTAACCACTTATATGAAAATCTGTCATAACTTTTTCTTTTCTCGTCTATATAGTAACATTAATTAGCAACAGACAATATCTCGATTAAACATAATATTAAAGTACACAACATTGTTTGACTATTACATGGAATAAAAGGTTTCACAGTTAATATACATCATGTACATTTCATCACAATTTCTCTCTTTTCTCACTTACTCATTCCCAGGATCTATAGGAAGGATAAGAGACCATCTATTTATTCTAACTACTTCTTCTTCAGGACCTCTGATCTATTCTAGATAAAAATTGTCTTCTCTTTCCTCAGAGAGAGATAATCCTTTACCTAAAAAATTGTTTAGTAGATTGATGAGATATTGACTCAGTGAGTAGAAAATCAGTAGGTAACCAAGAATCATTGATATTAGCATCTAATACAACTTAAGCGCTAAATCATAGTGTGGAAGTTTAAAACTGTAAATCACTCAACATGGCTGTTGAATATATATTAAAATCAATAGAAGGACAACTTAATCTATTCACATGATCTTTAATCCAATTATTATGCCACTGGACCTACATCAGGTGTACACAACATGTGAAAGTATCACAACAAGCTACAATCTCACTATAGAAGACTGTGAAGCATGTTAGAATTCCTAAGTCTTTAATCTTAATACTACATCTGCAGCTGGCATCGACACGTCTGCCTCTCGAAGGTTAATGGGAGAGGCTACATATATGGACTCCTCCTCTAAACCTAGGTACTTAGCTGAAGAGTCAAAGAACTTTAGCTTATAGTGCCTCAATGGACCTACTGGTCACTGATCACTACAACTTGTAACACATGTACCACTAAAATCCCTAGTTGGTGTTAGGTACCACACCATTCATAAGGAGTTTGTCCTACCGGTCAAAACCCCAACACCCTACTGGTACGATCCATCTTGCCTCAATTTGGACTACCTCCAGTTTGGAAACCTTTTCCTCCTCACAACGCATACCTCATCCTGTGAGGATTCTATAGTGTCCATGGCATCTAACATCTAGTGATAATTAGTTGATTGAACAATATGTATAGTCATAACTAATGATTATCTTATTTTAGTAAATGATGCATCTTTTATTAAATACATAAATCATCTAGAAATTTTCACAGACCTCATAAACCAAAGTTTGACACTTTAAACATGAATTAGGGCAACCCGAATTCCCAATGCCTCAATTTACACCATTTCATCATCTGTCAAATCATAATAACTCATATGGAGACTTTAAACATGATATTACATCATTCATAATATGATTAATAAAGCATTTCTACTTCTAATAATCAATACATAGGTTCATTAAAACCATCACAGTATCATATATAAAGAATTGAATGCTAAAAATCCATTACTTAAATTTGTATGCTTTAAATCTGGATTGAATGCTAAAAAGCCATTACTTAAATTTGTATGCATTAAATCTGGATTAGAAGTTGATTTTCCACATAGTACACATTTTATCCCGTTGATCTCATCTCTCGCCTATATAAACTCGAAATTTATCCTTTTCTATCATGATCCAAGGTTCAAACTTCAAAAATCTCATCCAAACAGCCGTTCAACAAGTTTATCTGCTCAAAAGAAGATTTGTTGGAGGTAGAAGAAGGGGAACAAAATATAACACAAACCTTTAATTGTTGAACTAGGGATTTGTGATCAAGAATGAAGAGAAGGAATTTTTTATTATTATAAATCACTTACTGAGTCAAAGCTATGATGAGACCTTCGATTTCTGCCTTTTTTGTTCTTTCCCAAAAATTACCCTAGAAATTGCCCTCCATCTCTTGTTTTCATCAACCTAATGGTATGAGATGATAGAGGATTGAATTATGGTTCTAAATCACTTTGTTGCATTGAAAATGGATATGCACAACCTGACATATGATTGTTTTACGATTGTCTATTCTGGGAAGCATTCTCAGTGGTCGCTGAGCCTTGGTGGTCACTGGGCCTTCAGCGGTCGATGGGCCTTAGCGGTAGATGAGCCTCAATGGTCATTGTGTTTCTATACTTGTTACTAAAAATTAATAACTCACTCATTTTGACTATGATTTGGTAGATTCATTTTGCATAATTGAATTCTTTACAATCCTACAATATTAGTTTGATATAACTCTCAAAAGAAAATTTATTTATTAATTATTTTCTCAAGTATTGTTAATTCTCTTCTCACATATATATGGGCTAATTCTATTTCAACCTCGACTCAGATGGTTGTGGTATGCTAAAGTCATGATTGTGAGTTATCATGACAAGTATTTGATTTTGGAAAAGTTAAGATAAATCAATCACATAGTATATGTTATTAATAAAAGCACACCAAATATTAAAGTTATCTTAAGTCTTTAGAATTACCAACAAGGCTAAAAATAGGGTTGTAACAATTGTCCCCCTTTAATAAAAATTTCGTCTCGATATTCCTAGAAGACGAAAGGATACTTGTTATACATCTCTGAATCTACTTCTTAAGTAGCTTCTTCTATGTCGTGATTTCTCCAAAGAGCTTTTACTAGAGGTATCTCCCTCTTTTGAAGCTTCCGTATTCTGTGGTCTAGAATTTGAATTGGTCCTTCAACATAGGAGATATCCTCTCTCAACTATATAAGATCTTGTTCAATAATATTTTTTGTACCAGGATGACACTTCTTCATTGTCAATACATAAAACACATCATGGAAATTAGTTAACTCAAGAGGTAACTCAAAGTTTGAATGCAACTAGTCAAAATCTCTGATTGATTGGATTGGGACCCATGTATCTAGGAGATAGTTTGCCTTGCTTTCCAAACATCAACACACCTTTCCTTGGAAAAACATTTAAATAAACTTCATCCCCAACCTCAAATTGAAGTGGTTTATGCCTTTTCTCTGCATAGTTTTTCTGTCTATCCTGAGCAACCATCAACTGCTATCTGATAACATCTATCTTTTTTGTTGGTTCTTCCACCAACTCTGGACCTAGAATCTTCCTTTGTCCAACTTCATACCAATAAATAGGTGATCTACACTTTCTCCCATACATAGCTTCATAAGGAGCCATGCCTAAGATTGAATGATAACTGGTGTTATAGGAAAACTCCATAAGACTGAGATGATCATCACAACTGCCACTAAACTACAAAACACATGCTCTCAACATATCCTCTAGGGCATGAATTTTTCCTCTCTGACTGTACATCTGTTAGAGGATGAATTGTTGTGCTAAATTTTAGCTTTGTTCCCAAGGAACATTGTGACTAATTCCAGAACCTAGATGTGAATTTGGCATCTCTATCAGATATAATAGAAATAGGTATCTCATGCAATCTGACTGTCTCATTTACATAAACTTTGACTAATTTGGGTGTATCCCAAGTTGCCTTAATTGGTAGAAAGTGAGAAGACTTAGTTATCTTGTCTAATATTACCCATATAGAGTCAAAACCATGTGGTGCCCTAGGGAATCCAACCAAAAAATCCATAGTGATATGCTCCTGCTTCCATTTAGGGATAGGAAGTGACTGCATAGTACTTGTCTGCTTCTAATGTTCATCCTTGACTTGCTAACATACACCACACTTAGCTACATACTCAGCCACATCCTTTTTCATACCAGACCACCAATATAATTCCTTCAAGTTTCTATACATCTTTGTTTTGCATGTATGCATTGCATAGATGGAAGAGTGAGATACCTCGAGATATTTTTCTTTAACTCAGTGTCATCTGGTACACACAGTCTATCATGTTGATATAGAAACCCGTCATATGAATAAATGAACTCTATTATCTTTCCTTCTTTCATATTATGCATGATGTATTGCAATTCTTTGTCACTATATTGAAGCTCCTTGATCTGATCATAAAATGTAGGTAGAACATGCATTAGTGCAATCAGTCCTCCTTGATCAAACACATTCAGATCCGAGTTCATCTCTCTCATCTTAACTAACAAGTCCCTTTATACACATGCCATTAAAAATATTTCTACATAGGATGTTGACTTCCTTCTTAAAGCATATGCCACAACATTAGCCTTTCTAGGGTGGTAACCAATGGTTGCATTATAATCCTTTATAAGCTTCAACCATCTATGATGTCTCAGGTTGAGATCTCTTTCTGTCAAAATGTACTTTAGACTCTTATGATTAGTAAAGACCTGGCATGATTCACCATAGAGATAATGACGCCGTGTTTTCAAGGCATGCACTACTACTGCCAACTCAAGATCATGTGTGGAATAGTTCTCTTCATTCTTCTTAAGTTGTCTAGATGCATAGGCCACCACCTTCCCTTCTCGCATTAGAACACATCCCAAGCCTCTCCTAGATGCATCACAGAAAACACATAACCATTATCTGCCTCTAGTAATATAAAGACTGGTGTTGTGGATAACTTTTGTAAAGTTTGAAAACTTTTATCACATGATTCAGACCAAATAAAAGGTAAGCATGTAAGAGGTGTTGCTAATGCACTGAAGTTCCTTATAAACCTCTTTTAGTATCCAACTAACCCAAGGAAACTTATGATCTCAGTAGGGGTTGTAGGTTGGTCCCACTGAAGAACATATTCCACCTTCTTAGTTTCAACACTGACTCTTCCTGATATGACATGTCCAAGAAAAGATACTTCAGCAAACCAAAACTCACATTTGCTAAGCTTAGCATTAAGCTATTGTTTCCTTAACATATACAGGGATATCCTTAGATGTTTCTCATTTTGTTCTATATCTTTGGAATATATAAGAATATTGTCTATGAATACTACTAAAAACGGATCTAGATAGGATCTGAAGATTCTATTCATCATATCCATAAAAGTTGCAGGGGAACTTGACAGTCCAAA
This sequence comes from Alisma plantago-aquatica, assembly GCA_963693085.1. Taxonomy (NCBI): domain Eukaryota; kingdom Viridiplantae; phylum Streptophyta; class Magnoliopsida; order Alismatales; family Alismataceae; genus Alisma; species Alisma plantago-aquatica. The sequence goes on from OY856415.1 coordinate 57,191,079, forward strand.
AGACATAACTACAAAACCATAATGCCAATATCTTGTTCTAAATATTGACTTAGGTACATCAGATGCATTTATCCTTAACTGATGATATCCTTATCTGAGGTCTATCTTTGAAAAGATTGTAGCTTCACATAGTTGATCAAACATGTCATCAATCCTAGGAAAAGGTTATTTATTCTTAATTGTTATCTTTTCTAGTTGCCTATAGTATGCATAGTTTCATGGTTCCATCCTTGTTTTTCACAAATAGTATTGGAGTTCCCCAAGGTGATGTGCTAGGTTGAATAAATCCCTTATCTAGTAACTCGTGTAATTAAGTTTTTAATTCCTTCAACTTAGTAGGTGTCATTCTATAGGCATGTAATGCTACTCGGTGACTACCAGGTAAAATTTGTATCTCAAAGGTGATGCCCCTTTCAGGTGGTAAACCTGGTAACTCATTAGGAAAGACATCTGGAAACTCACATACTAATGGAACATCTACTCAGGAGACTGGTGATTCCTCTACTGTTACTCCCGCACCTCTGCCTCACCATGTTGTGTGGATAGCAGGGAGGCAAAATAAGAAAGGAGATATGACCAAGCCCGCAACTGCTGAGGCGGCTACAAAAATGGTAAAATTCAACTCTGAGAACAATCAATATTGATGATTGTTATGTTTTCTTACCAATTTCTATTGATGGTGATTAGCGGGGGATTCACGAGCAGAGGAAGCAAGGCAAGCTCATCCCTAAGGGAACAATAGATGAATTGCTAGTTGCTCTGGGTAACCCAGAGCATCCTAGACATGTTAGGGATACATGCGCTGGTGTGGGCATAAAAGTGTTCTTTGGGCCATCACAGTGTAAAAACATGTCCCAAAAGCGGGATTTTCAAAAGTGGAGATAACCTATTATTTTTAGAATGTTTTTGCAAAGGGAATTCAATAATAAAAAACTAGCATTTCTTTTGTCCATGTATAGGTAGATGAGTTAATTGATAGGAGAGTCAAGGAAGCACTTGATAAGAGAGTCGAGGAAGCACTTGACAAGAGACTCCATGAAGCAATGAGCAAGTGGCAGGCATCTCAGGCTGCCACTCAGACAGTACTTGTGTCGTGCCACTCTTCCCCTATGGTAGAGGTGGTTGGGAGTAATCCTATAGACCCACCACCTAGTACGTCCACTGTAAGTATTTTTATGACATAGTAGCTAGTCTTTTCAAGATGATATGTTTATGTATATATGCATATAGCATACTCTATGTAAATTTGTCAAGGTTGAGGTCATGCAGTCTAAGATTCAAAGAATTTTTCATTGCAGAGGACGAGGCTTACCCAAACCTTCCAGGGCACATGATTCATGGCACTCCAATACCTGATGGTGTGGTTTGTGTGAGCCCAAGTCTTGTGTTCCCTCATTGGAGGCAGCATCCATTGCCATATGCCCACCCAGATGCTGACACGCTTGGTGAAGCAGAAGGTAGAGTGATATTGTGGCTTGAAATGGATGTCATCTATATTGATCTTGTATGGTAAATTTACATTACATTAATTTGTTAGCATGTATATACAATTCAATTGATATGAAATTATATATACAAGAGAAAAGGAAGAAACCTACTACAGCTCTGCCTCCACCTCCACCTCCACCTCCTCCTGCAGTACCTAGTTGTCTTATAAAGGACCTCTATGACTCGATAGGTCCTAATTGTAGGGATATGGAAATATGGATAGACAAACATAACAAACATTGTCCTATAAATGTTTATATTCTAGAGGATGTCGTAGGCCAATCATATGATAACACTATATTTATACAAGATAGTTTGGAGTTGTTTAGGTATTATTGGCTGAATACATCTATGATAGAGCTATGGATATGGTGAGATCTTTTTTATATATCTATATACCCTATTTTATATACGGTGATATGCTTTCTTATATATTAATGCATATTTAATATATGTTTTGCAACCACTTACACATGATCTATAAAGAATTTTTATTTACCTATGTAGGATTTCTATTTCCATCTTTGATCATTCTTGTAGATAAAGACCCTTCATCAGTTACCTTATACTACTCTATCACTTTTAAATATTTTGGTTAAAAAAAGAAGAGCGTGAATATAGCTCCATTCAATGTTAAGTAAGTTTACTTTGCTTATAATTTGGACTTCAAAAAATTATATTCTATTGTGGATTTTGAATTATATATTTTTAACTTTCTTATCTCTAGTGGTAAGCATTGGGAGTTACTGGTTATTGTCCCCAAGATGTTCATTGTTTATTATCTAGATCCTGAGGGGAAGTAATTAGACATGCATGGACACGTAATTAAAAGGCCATTATTCAAGTGAGAAATTTTTCATATTTATATCCATTAACATATAATATTCAGTTACTATTTAGTAATGCAATTTAATGTGTTACATTAACATGTAGGTCTTTAAAAGATTTCAAAAAAGATGGAGGAAACATGTCCAAGAAAAAGAATAAATTGTTAGTTTGGGAGAATGTGAATGTAGTTTCCTGACTCCAATGTATATATTATTTATGTGAACAATGCTTGTTTTTACTTATTAACATTGTGTATGTTGAAATTTGTAGTGTGCTAAACAAAACAATGGCTGGGCATGTGCATACTACGTGATGTAATATATGGACCTAATTGTCAGATATGTTGCACTAGAAATTGATACCATACAATAGATATTATATAGTCTTATTAGATAATATGAAATATATCAATCTTATTAATTATATATATATCATTCTCTTTGCATGTGTTTGAAACTAGTGACTTCACTATAGTTGAAAAGTTATTAGATGTACATAGTCCCTATACGATGGAACAATTAGATGACATTAGAGAATAATGGGCAAAAGCCTTAGAAGCATTGGGAATTTTTTATTATCATTGGAATATTGATGACAACAACGATGATGATAAAGCATGACATTTCTAAACTTGGATGTCATAATATATTTTATGTATTTGATGACATGTTAAACTTTGAAAGACACAATTATATATATATATGTCTGAATGAATTTTTTTGAATTGTCTTATCTATATACATGTGTGTGAATGTGAAGATGAATGAATGAATGTGTTTCTACATGTGTGTGAATGTAAAAAGAGATGAATGAATGGAACTACAGGTTGCTACATGTGTGTGAATATGAAATGGAGGAAATGAATGGAACTACAGGTTTCTACATGTGTGTGAATCATATGAATGAATTAAATGTGCTTATACATGTGTGTGAATCACATGATCTATATATAATATTGTCCATCTTGTTAATATTGTAGGTTTGTGGCCTGTTGTTTGCTGAAATCTGAGGATGTTGTAAACTTGTAGTTCAGAACTGTAGGTTCTGCATCTTGCTGACCATCCAGACAGTAGGCCTGTAAGGTGATAAGAAAACAAAACAAAACATAGTCGTCGATTAAATGAAAAAAACCGACAAGGAATGTTCAACTCGTCGGTAAATTATAGTAAATTTATTCCTTTTGTTCTAATGGTGTCAGTTATTTTTTGGTTATCTAAAAGACCTCAATAAGTTGAGGTCAATGGAGTCAGTTATTTATAGAAAACTGACAACTATGGTCTAACTAGGGGCCAATTTTTTTGTTTGGGGTGGAGAATGGCATCAGTTTTGAATGAATAGTCGCCGCCTCTGGTCCCACTACTAGAGGTTCTTTTTTTGGCTGCAATCAGGGATGGCTATATGTCATCAGATTTCTAACCAACACTAAAGGTATCTACTTTTAGTGTCACCCACTTGGGTGTCGCTTGGAAACTGACATAAAATGTCTTATTTAACCAACGTTAAAGGTGATATTTGTACTAGTGACTATTGATCTAGGATCACTTGATCGAGATCTGTATCTTATATTTTAAAATAGGTATGATCTGATGAGCAAAAGATATTAAATGATTTAGTCATTTTCATGTACAAACATGTCAGTGATAGATTGGAATATTATCTAGGAATTATACTAATGTGATCAAGTCACAATATTGAATTCGAGTACAACTTGGTCTTGATGTGATCATGTATTATGTAAATGAGGTCTTTTAGCAAGATTAGGGTTTGAAATATTAATAGAAAACCCTACTTGATCATAATTAGTGAGAGATAAATATTATTGTCAAATAGTACATTAATAAGGAAAGATAGGGGTCTCATGTTGTTTTAGGTATTTTTCTGAGAATAATGATATTTTGTTGGCATTTTTTTTATAATCAAGCTATACACTACCTAATTTACAAAATGGACCAATCAGATAATAGTCAGAAGGATAAAATGAAAAAAGATTTGTCGGCCTGCTTCGCAGATCAGAGGAGGGATTTGGATTTGCAGATCCTCATGCTTGACCCTTGAGCAAGGCATGGCTCAAGGAGTTATCACACGGGCCAAAAGGCCCATTCTTATCATATAAAAAGCGTAAGATATCGAGGACATATTAGTGATATCAATATAGTGATTGTTCATTTGTTCGATCTATTAAAACCTCACACCATTGTTGTGACGAATAGAGAAGTAAAGCCAGGGATGATAGAGACTGAGAATGCTTGTGAGATCAAACCATAGTCGCCATTAGTTTCATAAAGGCACTGTGAATCTAGGGTGTCATCATGTGAATAAGATTGACAATAGTAACGAAAGATGGTAGGTCTAGTACATGTGGAAAGGAAAATAAGGAAGCGAGGAAGAGGTTCGAGAGTTATAACATAAGTGGAGAGAAACTCAGACTGAGGGAAGCTTTGTAGCCTTTCTTGGAGTCATGCACGGGCCTCAATTCTGTGCGAAGGTGATGAACGGGTCCTAGGGACTCTTGTCAGCTCTTGGTAAGCTTTTGGGTAGAGCTCCTTAGGGCATCCCGACACCTGGTAAGCATTTGGAGGATTTTTTTTTTCATTCCCAGGAAGGTGTGGGTGTGAACAATTGGAGAGAGGAGGTCAACAGTGAGGTCTAGATGCCCTATTGTAAGCGGGTAGAGATGGAGTTGGGTGGTGAGAACAAAGGCCTAAAGTGAGCAATTGAGGGCTTAGGATGGATGAGGGAGTAACTATGGAACAATTGGGACCCTTAAATAGCACCTCAATGGTCTATGGTTGCACCTAGGGTCTTCCTCCTTCAAGACATGTCCATCGCCCTTTGGGCATTTTTGAAACTGATGGAGAGTGGGCATCTATCATGGCCCATTTGAAAGAGCAGAAGATTTGGGATGTAATGCATTAAATTTTTCAAGGAAAGGATCAAAGATGAGGGAGTTTCAAAGGTTTAAAAATAGGAGTCATTGTATATTCTCCTCCACATCAGCCAGGTGGAGGAGACGATCCCTCTCTTGTGCTTACCCGGATCTGGGTTGGTAGTCCGGGTTGGGGGTCCAATTAGATTAGAAAAATACAGTAGAAATGTTATTTTGAGGGTATTTTATTGACGAATTCATATCTCTTAATAGGAATACTCACAAATTATGAGATTTTATAGACTTCTTGGTATAGTCTTATAAAGATGTAGAAAAAGTTTGAGGTACATATGATAAAGTTCAGTATATGAATAAAATCATTTGAGTCACAATATAATTTAAGCTAGTTCTTGATGCCATAAGTTTCACATTGGGCATCATAATTGGAATTTTTGGTATTCAATGATCATGAGAGTGATGAAGTGAGTTCAGTTGAGCAATACGTTATTCAAGCAGCATAATTATAATTTGGTCATTAAATGTGTAAAAATCCACTTCATCAGCAATACTTGATAATCGAAGAGCATAATTATAATTTGGTTGTTAAATGTGGAAAAACTTATTCATCACAATAGCCTTGTAGTAGCATGCACCTCTCTTCAAGAAACAACATGCTTATTGAAGAGACACTCGAGAAGTTGTCAGTAGTGGCCTCCTGGTGCAACACCATGGATGGTGATTGATGGCATCCTCCTAGCAACAGGAAAGAGCCTCCCGCCTCCTGCCTCCCGCCTCTAGAGTAATCCACGTGGACCACCAAGAACTTCATGTTGTGCTACTAGAGCCAACAGGGAGGATTTTTCTCTTGAAACACCAATCTTCTCAGATTGATGAGCTCTTCTACAATTGTCTCTCACTTGCTATCCCTCCCTTTAACAGGTAGGACTTGCTCAGGCTCTCTATTGGTTTCCAAAACCAGAGAGGACAAAAATTGACAAATCATGACATCAGTACCAATCCTTAATGCAACCAAATTGATCATTGAACCGGGTGGTCCATCACATGCACCCATCTATTGGGACCATGAAACAATCAGTTCACTAGGTGAATTGGTCAATTAATGCCCTAGTTCATGCATTGCTACCCATATTGATTTTAAATGACCTGACACTCCAACTCAATCAGTTCAACACTTGAATCAGTTGGTTTAGAGTCTAATCAGTCAATTTTGAACTTCACTTACTTAACTGAATACATAAACACTTTTAGTAATCAAGTCAAACATCATTCATGAATAAACTCCTATTCCATGTGCATTCTATGTGTGTGAGCCTATAGGTCCCAAACTACATTGGCAGTAGATGTCCATAACCAACCTATGACATCACAACAATGAGAGGTATCTAGAAACACATCATTGCTACCCAAGTAGTTTAGAAAGTTGGAAAACAAATTCGACCTACAATCCATGATCCATGTTATCATGATCGTGTAGTTCCTCCTTCTCTAATATCCAGATTGAACTTGAGGCATGGAATCATCATCCTCTTCTACATTCAACCATGTCCGTCGAACTAAAGCAGACAGTCTGAGATGCATGTGAGTTCACATATCACATATTGAATCACATGAGTATGGCCATACATTTCTCAATCTCACTTATCAAGAGTCCTAGGTATCAATCTCTAGTTGGAGGGAGAAATCCCATATACATCACTCACACTCAATCCCCATGTGTCACAGAGTACCCAAGCATCACCTTTATGACAATCCTTATTCAAGGTCATGTTGGATGATGTCAAAGTCCAATGAACGACATATGATGAGCGTGGTGACTTCAGGTCTAAGAACAACTATCACCACTATCAGTATGAGAGACGATTTTGTATACCATTCTATGGTATCCATGTATCACTCTCATGGTGGGTCTATCTGATACACCTTTCACTAACATGTACATGTGTGCTTGACTTGATATCACATATCATGACTAATGAGACTCCATAATCAGCCAACACACACTCTAGTTGTATGTATTACTATCATCTATTTTTCTCCCACGGTAATATCTGACTAGGGACATAACAAGAATGTATGTAATCTTATCTTACGTATGATCTCATTGCTCAGGTCATAAACTTGAAGACATATGTCATCGAGTAACAACTTTCTTTAGACGTCTACTATGTTTGTGTCATTATCTCATGATTGAGACAAACTAGACATAATTACCTTTATTATTATCAAATCAAGTATATAATGTCCCTTTACAATCATCATATTATTGGATATCTGGGCATATATACCAATAGCATGATCATTTGCATGATAGCTAGAAGACAATCCTAAACATAAAGAGAAACAAAAGGTTGTCACAACACAATCTAGAAAAAAAATTTGTCGATGCATCTACTCAACCTTCTTCTGCCATTGTTGATGAAGATGACTTTCTCATCATCCAAAATGTTGAAGCATTTGAGATGGGGCTTGAAGTAGTGAAATAAAATGCAATGACATACATTGTACCAACTATTGAAAAGGAAAACTATTGTTTAGAAAAACCTTTCATCAAAGAAGAAAGCATAGTCAATCCAGAGGTACAAGTCTACAAATCTCTCCCCATGTTCCTAGCTCACTTAAGGAAAACAAGGTTTGACACACGCTTCATGAAGTTCAAAGAAGCAATGAAGAAGCTTCACGTGAATATTTATTTTCTAGATGCCTTGGTAGAGATACCAGTATGGTCAAAGTATTTATCAATGCTACTTACAAAGATGTACACAACCAAGGAGTATGAGATAGTTAAGCTTGCTAGGACAATGTCTGACATAATTCAGAGTTAGATGCCAAAGAAATAGAGAGGACCATGTTGTTTTGGAATCTCATGTCACTTTGGTGATTCCACATGCAAAAAAGGATTATCTGACCTTGGATCTAGGATCTCTATCCTGCCCTATAGCCAATGTAAGATTCTAGGATTCATAGAACTTCTCTCAACTAGCATGATATTAAACTCACAAATTCATCAATTACACTTCCTATGGGAATCATCAAAGATCTCCCCATCAAAGTGGGAAAATATTCCCATGTTTCATGTGATTTCTTTGTTGTGGACATAAAAGAAAACCTCGGATACCCCCTTATTTTTTTCCAACCTTTCCTGGACACGTCAAGAAAGTTGACTGATGCTGAAGCAGGAACCTTAATTATAAGGCTAGGAAAAGAAATTTTTGATTTTAGAGTCTTTTACATTATGAAATGATTAAGCATGCAAGAAGAAGTTTTCATGTTAGACTTCATAGAGAATATGCCACTCCTCACTCAAGAAGGATTCAAATCCAGATATCCTCTAGAGACTGCTCTCACTAACCCTAATGCTATTAAGTGTACCGATGAGTGAGTAAAACACTACTCTCTCCATCTCATCTCAACAGAGGAGGACATGGAGGCTAAGTTCGAAGAGATCAAAGTAGTATACCTCATCAATGAACCATAAGAGACACCTAAGGCCCCCGATATGAAACCTTTTCTAGAGGGGATGAAGTATGTTCTATTGGATGACTTAAAAGTCTGAACATTGATAATCAACTCCAATTAAACACCTAAAAAAGAAAAAAATATGATAACCAAAATAATAGAAAGGTGGAAATCCATAGGTTACAAAATGAGTGATCTTCCCAGAGTCAGTCAAACATTGTGCATGTACAAGATCCCAATGGTAGAAGACTACAGTCCAAATATAGAACATCAATGCAAATTGAACCCAAATATATAGGAGGTAGTTTGTCTTGATGTTGTTAAACTACTCAACTCTAGTATCATCTACCTTATATTTGACTCACCATGGGTGAGTCTAGTCCAAGTAGTTCCCAAGAAAGGAGGCACTACTATGATGCGCAATCAAAATAACAAACTCATTCCCCCCACACACCATTAATAGGCCGAGGATGTGCATTAAGTACATGAAACTGAATAAAGCCACACACCAGGACCATTTTCCCTTACCTTTCCTTGACCAGATCTGGGAGCGCCTAGCACACCAAAAATATTTTTGCTATCTCAATGGTCATTTTGGGTTTTCTCATATCCCAATCCATCTTGATGACCGGGGGAAAACAACCTTCCTATCCCTTTGGGACATATGCCTTCAGAAAAATGCCCTTTGGGCTATGTAATGCACAAACATGTTCCCACTGTGCATGGCAACCATCTTTGCTAGATTAACCAAAACTATCATGGAAGTTTTCATAGATGATTTCTCCATACATGGGGATTTATGTGAATCATGCCTAACACATCTCTCTCAAACATTGTGAGGAAGAACACCTGGTGCTAAACTAGATAAATACCATTCGTTGTGAAAGAAGGCATAATGCTTGGACATAGGGTCAGTAACCGAAGAATTGAAGTAGACAAAGAAAAAAATCTACAGGACATTTAGAATATACTTTTATAAAATAGCTAAGCCGATGACAAACTTTATACTTAAAGATGCCAAATTTTGTTTTGATGAAGAGTTTATGAAGAGATTCAACGATCTGAAGCAAGCCCACACTACAACCCTTGTTATCAGAGTGTCGGACTGGTTTCAACCTTTTAAAATCATGTGTGATGCTAGAGATTATGTGGTGGGGGCCGTCCTAGGCCAATACATAGATAAGAAACATCACATAGTTTATTATGCATAGAGAACCCTTGATGAATCTCAAAGAAACTATGCAAATACTTAAAAATAACTTTTACTTGTGGTTTATTCTTTTGACAAATTTTGATCATACCTGGTAGGTGTGAAGGTTATGGTATATAGAGACCATTCGGTGATATGTTACTTGTTGGAAAACAAAGATGCAAACAAAGATTGATTAGATGGATTCTCCTCCTATAAATAGGAATTCAATTTGGGGATATGTAAAAAGAAAAGCACGGAAAACACTGTTGTTGATCATTTCAGTTGTATTATAACATACATGATACAAAATTCATCCCTATCAATGATTCCCTACTAAATGACCAACTCATGAAGTACTCAACACCCATTCCTTGGTACATAGACTTTGTCAATTATCTCACTATGGGTATTATACATCTAGAATGCAGAAGTACTAAGAGAAAAAAGTTTATCCATGATGTTAGACAGTACCACTTGGACTAACCTTTCTTGTTCAAGTTGTGTGTCATTTGCTTATATTGCCTCTGTATTCTAGAGGAGGAAGCACCTCTTGTTATAGAATAGTGCCACTCAGGACTAGTTGGGGTTCACATGAGTTTAAAGAAAACTACACCAAAGGTCCTTAAATGCAGATCTTTTTGGCCAACTATATCCAAGGATGCTTATAATTTTGTCTTATATTGTGATAAATTTCAAAGGTCCAGTAATATTACCAAGAGATTAAATGTCCTTGAAACTTTGGCAAGAAGTTGAATTTTTTATTTATAGGGTTTGTACTATATGGGCTCATTCCCTTCATCATATGATTTTTTCTTTATCCTAGTAGCAGTGTATTATGTGTCCAAATGCATAACATATATACCCACTTTGACAAGTGATTCAAAGTGTCTTATTAAGATATTTAGAGATATCATATTCCCCCTTTTTGGGGTTCCTCGTAGTGTCAAATATGATGGATGATCCCACTTCCTGGAGAAAAGATTTGAAAATATTTTGAGGAAAATGGTGTATAACATAAAGTCATTTCTTCCTACCACCTGCAAATGAGTGAATAGGTGGAAATGTCAAACTGCCAACACAAGGCTATACTAGAGAAGATTGTTGGCCACACTATGAAAGAATGGTCTAGCAAAATCAACGATGCTCTGTGGGCATACAGGACATCATTCAAAAACCCCTTGGAACCACACCCTTCATATAGATTCATGGGAAGTCATGTGACCTACTAGTTAAATTGGAACACAAACCCTAGTGGGAAATCAAGTAGCTAAACTTTGATATAAAGAAGGTTGGCCAAAACATACTTCTACAAATTCAAAAGCTAGAAGAACTAAGAATGACAGTGTATGATAATGCACAAATCTACAAAGAGTGAACAAAGTTATTGAATGATGGTCATATAAATTGAAAGACATACAATTCAGAGACTGATTCTACTTTTCAACTCAATCCTGAGATTATTTCTAGAAAAATTTGATCCCATTGGTTTGACCCAAACGTCATCAAATACACATACCCAAATGGTGCATTTATGTTTTGGAGATAAAAGTCTAGTTAGTTTGTGGTCAACAACCAATGCTTGAAGAGTTATTTTACGATGGCCGATATGACTTTTAACACACCCCTCAATTTGTCTAAGCTTGCACCCTGGCCTAAAAACTCAAACCAACACGTCAGGCCAATGATGCATAACACATGCACTTATTGGGAGGAAGCTGATTGTTTATTTTAGTTTCTGCTTTCAATTCTAGATTAGATATTTTCTTTAAACCTTAAATAATGCATCACAGATGCAAAATAAATTATTGATGACTTTTTGTCGTTTTCTTTTCTAAGATTTTAGAAGATGAGAAATTGATGGTGATAGGAACATGACCACACCTAGTAGCACATGATTTTCCCCTTCATCCAAACATAGAATTAGTGTTTGCTCAGGATGATCAAATCTCTGAAGTTGAGGGTGGAAGAAGGTGGTTGGGTATACATTTGGTTTTATGTTCCAAAACACCTATATGTCCTATGTTAAGATTCCATCTTTAAGATAGAAAAAAATTTCAATTTTATATAAAATTAAACAAAATGGATTGTAAAGAAATTGAAGAGACTTTGATACTCTCTTTCACATAAAATTTGTAGAGAACTTCCTAGTTAAGAAAACTTGTCGATCGATGACATTCTAGGATCCTGACCACTAAAGTGAAAAGGCCTCGTTAGAGATCCCAAATCCAGTATGTTCATTCACTGACGAGATCTAGAGGGCTCACTGGTCAACAAGGAAACCAACTTTCCTTTTGCATCCACATCGACCATCAAGACAATAGGTCACTGTGAAGGTTCCTAGTCTACAATATCTGGCCATCAGTAAGAAATTTAAATTCCCATCGAGATTTATGACTCATTTCTCCTATCAACTGTCAAGATCCCCGGACCCCATATACCAATGAGACACCAGGTCATTAAAGCCCCATCAATGTTTGACAGACCTACACTCTATTTTCATTTCCCTAAAACCCTAAGCATATCTCCGAGCGGTTTGACACTACCACACTAGAGCAAAGGACCTCGCTACAATGACTTATGCTACTTTCGACGCACTTTGCATCTTCACCAACCACCTCTATTGATGCTCTCACCCCCACCAGCACCTCAAATCCATGACCAACAACCATCCTCTATCACACCACCACTGCAATGTTGGAGTGAACAATTGTGGGTTCCTCAAGCATCTTGCTGGTACAAACAAGCACACCACCTCAAAACCTAATCATCCTAATTTCGTTAGAGAGAGGAAACACTCTGATAGTTCCTCACCAAGAATCCTCACCTCGTGTGCATACTATCTCTAAGCCTATTCCTTCTTCATCAATCTTTGTTGCTCGTCAATTGTCTAACTGATCTTTGTGGGTCATTGATCTAAGCATATTTACCTCTTATGTGCTTAGTTGACAAGTTTTTATCTAAACTTGTTGATTAAGGCCATTTGGTTTTTTTGTCAGTAATCTATTTCCCATTGGTCATCTATTTTATGTTGGTATTATGAACTTCCATCGACCAACAAAGTTTAAAAATGTTGATCTCCTACCCATTTTCTCATTGTCTAATATTTATACCACTAATGAAGCCTAGATGAGAATATCTTTGACCTGTTCTTCTGTGATTTAGTCCACTTCAATGTCAACCACTGAATTCAAGTAAACACCTACCTTCAACGATTGGGTACAATCAGTCTTTCACGACTAATGAAGTACTCTCATTTTATCAATACAATGTCAGAAACCAACTCAGATTCCCTCAATCTACAAGCTATATCTTTGAAATGGATTGAGAAGGAGATCAAGGAAATCAATGAACTCCTTAATACAAATAAATGCATGCCTCGTTTAGATCATTTAAAATTACAGTTGAAGAAGGAGCAATTAGTCTTTCTATTATACTATGAACCTATTGAATCTGATGAGGAGGAATAAAATTCAACTATTGTCTCCTAACAGTGTCTTCCATTAGAGGAGGAAGGAAAGAAAAATGGGAAACAAAAAGTAGAAGGAACACCTATTGAAGGACTAACACACAAGAAAACAAGGGCAGATAAGAGGAACGAGTCAGAGGCAATGGATAAGGAATCTTTGATGACTTCCACCCCAACTCAAACTTCCACCAGTGACATGTAGAAAATACTAGAAAGTAATGATGGCACACCTTTAGACCAGTACCCAAACAACATCTTCCAACCTAGAGATGGTAAACATAGAGCGGAGTATAACTGTTCTTAAAAAGAAAGACTTATAAGGCGACCCAATATGCCTTTTACATGGAGACTTTAGAGAATCTGGGGATTTAGCAACAGGTCGATGAATTTTTTAGAGGAGCTAACCTCTTTATTTCCTGCATCTTTAATCAGCATGTCTACATGAACTTAATAGCTGAATTTATGTCATAACTAAAGAAGTTGCTAGTAGAAGACAAAGAGAAGGAAACATTTGGGTGAAAATTAAAGTTGTCCATGAAAAAGTTGGGAAGAGACTTTTTATTGACTGAACAGACATTGAACATTTTTTTCTAAATAGAGGAGCAGGCTTTTGCCTCCACCACAGTAGGGTACGATAGAGACTTTACTAGATTTAGTAGTAACAAGACTTGGGAAAATCTAATAGGGAAAGCAAAACACAAGATTGGATCCTCAAAGGTAGCCAAGGTTCCTTCTAGATTTATTAGGGTAGTCCTAAAGATCATCACTAATGCCATCTTTGAGAGATCTGACACTGAGAGCATGACCACAGGAGATCTTTTCCTTCTCTGGTGCATGTTGGAAAAGAGGCTTGTGAACATTGGATGATTGTAAATAGATAAATTTCCCATTGATGCCAGCCCTGAGGGCCCAAAAGACTTTTGCTTGGGGGGCTTGATCACTCTAATAGGTTCTACCATCGATACCTCCATCCCACTAAGAAAATTCAAGGAGAGAAAAGGTAGCAGGTTCCTCGATATGAACTACATCCTTAAAGAAGGGGTAGTTGCTTCAAAAGATGAGAAGTACTTATATAGATTTGCAAAATTGAATTATCTATTTCCTTTTCTAGAATTGAGCCCTTACGATGCTCATAGGCTCATAATATCCAAGGATGGTATTGGCAAGATGAGATATAGTTTAGTCACTTAACTAGTCTCACCCCCAACGATGATCTCAAGTCCAAAACAACCAGAATATTATGCAAAACAACCAAAATCCACAAAGAAGCTAGTTGTCAGAGACCACACAACGGTCTCAAAGAAACCACAACTCGCCAAGACCCTAGATGTTGTTGAATCAAACATTTTTGCAACAACAGAGCTAAAGTAGTATCATGATGAACTGACTCAACCAGCAAAAGTAGTCCAAGAATGGAGCACGAAAACTGAAGAAGCTCAGGGTACAATGTGATGAATATGTAAATGGAAAGCCTAATTAGTAAATGAGAAACCCTAACCCTAATTACCAATAGTATACTCATTGAGTTTGTTTGCGTGAATAGATGAGCTGGTGATTATGTTTTTATCCTCTACTTGTGTCCTCCTAACCTTGCAGGTGGAATGAGTATCATAGCTAGTGAATGCTATGGTATGTTTGGCATAATACAAGGTGATGTTGTGAGACTTTAGAAGCATGCTGAATAAGTAATGATGTGAATTGGGTCTCATGACATGGAAGAAGCTCAATGCCTAGTACGTGGTGATTTCTTCAATGATGAAATGAGGGATTTTATCTCCTAATGATGTGATAATGTTGATGGCCTTGTATGGAAGTGGCATCAAGTGATGATGTGACAAGATTAAACTTCATATGTTTAATATCTTCTGAAGTCGTAGCATACCCTTATCTTTGTAGAGTTTGTTTAGGGTTTGTGCGTTGAAACTTGATTGCTTAAAAGACACTTGGATTAACTAATCAAGTGAAACCCTAATCATGTAGTACCCTGAGCCATAGATTCATCTTCAATGTTAGTACATGATGGATGGTGAAACGAATTCTCCCTTAGTGTATGCTCGAATTCATATACCTATTGAGTATATGCATTTCATGGGATTGGCTACGGTAATACCCTAGTAGGAGAATGGTCGAGGCCTTATATAAATTATGTGATTACGTATATATTATATGATATGATTTGAGGGTGGTTCTGGTCATACCTCATTAGGGTGGGTGCGGTCGTAACTCAGCTTTCACTAGTGTTGTGCCTATATACTAAGGAAGACTAAGCTATTTTGTAGTTGGACTTTATATGTCACTACGACAGACTCAGACTGACTGAGGGTGTGGGACATCATAGGAGTCTGGATCCTCATAGATCTTGTATGACACTGATTTTGACTTAGCAATGGTTAGTTGGAGCATGGGTGGTATAGCTCATCTCCTCTGGGAATAATAAAACACATAATTAAGTGGTGTGGTGTAATTCTTTAGGATTAAACATGACTCACATTAGATAACCCTTGCCTTATCTCTTGTACTGATTAGTTTATTTATAATTTAGGAAGAGAAATTAACTATTATACATGGTCTTCATATTCCTTCTAAAAGCTTAAGATATCCTACTGCTCAGTTGCAGATGCCTAAATTTCTTAAATAGTGCTAGTTGCTTTATTTATATCATTTAGCTAAATTTGCTCAACTGTTAATAAATGTTATCTTCCCATTTAGCTTATATGTGTTAGTGATAGTTGCTGGAGGATATCTATATCTCTCACTAGGATGTTGGTCTCACTCCATCGGTTTCCACATATTTTAGGTGGTCATGCACGACGAGGTAGAGATCGTGCGATTGAAGCTGAGCAACAAGAGGAATAGTAATTGTTGAAGGTTGGTTATTCTGCTAGTGTGTTGTAGTAGAGTCCTATGCATATTCCCTATAATATTAGGTCCTTTGGGGGTGTATTGGTAGATGTTGTATATCGATACGTGTTTTTGGCAACATGCCATGGTTGTATAGATATGGCTTGTATATGTGAACATGTCATCATATGTAACAGATTGTGGAAAGTTAGCCAGTGAACAATGATATGTAAAGCCCTTGAGCATGATATATGATACGAATGACACAATTTGTGGACTCAGATGTAATATTTTTTAGTGCTTTGTGGATATATGAAATCAGTTTTAATTTATCATGTTTTTTGGTAATTTGGGTGTTTTGTTTTAATATTGCACTCTGTTTTAAGTGATCTTGTTTTATGTGACAAGTGTGTCACAATTTGGTTGGTATTAAATCTCTAGGTTCACTGAGTCTATAGGGACATAGGACTAGGGTTTGTGTCTATTCTAGTGTCCTCCAATATATCTTATGGTAACTTCTACTTATGTAGAAGAAGAAGAAGAAGAAGTGAAGAAAAGATGTTTGGAGAACATGAAGAACATGGAGAGAGAAGTGTTGTTGCACCAAGAGGTGGTTCCAGGAGGTAGGCTATAGATAATGGTGTACCTAAAGTTCCCCAGTTTGACTCGGTGGTCATGGTTAACCCTTCTTTCTGGTCCATGTTTGGACAATTCATGTCCATAATGATGCATGTGGCGGATAGAATGTGTGCACCTTGAGCTAGGCAGTGGTCCCCAACATAGAATCCTCAGGTTTTGGGAAGACCTTTGAAAGGTTAAGGCGTGTGGGGGAGGTTGAGTACGTTGGTACAGAGGACCTATTAGATGGTTTTCTATGGTTAATAGAGTTGGAGAAGGCCTCTAAGATCTTCAATATCCCCAAAGAAGATAAGATAAAGAACACAGTGTTCCTATTGAAGGGGAGTGTTGGCCGTAAACCTCGAATAGTTATCAGTTAGGAGGAGTTTAGGAGAGATTTTGTGATCTGATACATCCCGAAGACCTATCTAGATGAAAAGATTGTGCAGTTTGAGAAGATCCGACATGGATTTATTTGAAGCAATGAGTATGAAGCTAAGTTTATGGAGATTATAAGGTTTTACCCGTATATGGCTGCAATGGATAAGGAGAGGATAAGACACTTTGAAAAAGGTTTGAGCTCTAAGTTGATGACATCAGTGTCAGCTTTAGAGAATAGGGAATAGTTTGCCACTTTTGTTGATTCAGTCAGGAGGATAGAGTGATTAGTGGTGGAGAAGAGAGAGGCAAATGCCAATAATTGACCTACATGATATCAAGGGCAATTGTTTGGAGGCTTCAAGAATCCTAGGTTCTCAGTACCTCAGTTGCAACAGAGGTTGGCGGTTCAATCTCAGTGGCCACCAAGCAAAGGCAGAGGTCATAAACGTGATAGTCTTTATTTAGAAACCCAATTGGTTGGTTCCTCCAAGTTGCGGGAGGTATGTCCTTCATGTTTCCTATCTTTTTCATGACACAACATTCAAGTGGATCTCATACCGCTTGATATGCATGGATTTGATGTGATCCTTAGAATGGATACTTTGGAGAAGTATTGAGTGGTCTTGGACTATACTTCTAGGGTGGTGACATTTTATGACAATGATGTTTCTTGGGTCTTCCAAGGAGATAGGAAGATCATTCTGACATGTTTGGTATTAGCAATGATGGTAGAGAAGTTGATGAGATAAGGTTGTGAGGCATTTTGGGCGCATGTTGTGGATACTAAGGTGAGGATTCCTAATATTCAAGAAGTACCAGTTGTTTGTGAGTTTGAAGATTTGTTTTCTGATGAGTTTCTAGGGGTTCCCCCTCCTAGAAAGATTGACTTTAAGATCAATCTTATTCCTGGTACATAGCTGATAGCTCAGACACCATACATGATGGCACCCGCTGACATGTCAGAGTTAAATAAATAGTTGTGAGAGCTGCTTGAGAAGGGTTTTATCATGTCGAGGACATCACCTTGGGGCTCTTCAGTGTTATTTGTCAAGAAGAAAGATGGGTCCATGAGGTTGTGCATCGATTACCGACAACTGAACAAGGTGACGATCAAGAACAAGTATCCTTTGTCATGGATAGAAGATTTGTTTGATCAGTTGAGGGGTGTTGTAGTTTTCTCCAAGATAGTCTTGAGGTTAGGATATCATCAGTTGTGGATCAAGGCGGGTGACGTACTAAAGCCAGCCTTCAGAATGAGGTATGGTCATTATGAGTTTATGGTTATGTTGTTTGGCCTAACCAATGCACCAGTGGCGTTCATGGACTTGATGAACAAGATGTTTTGGCCTTATCTTGACCATGTCATGGTGGTGTTCATCAATGACATCCTGATCTACCCCCATGATAGCCAGCAACATGAGCAACATTTACTATAGGCATTGACTTTGTTGAGACAACATCAGTTGTATGCTAAATTTAGCAAATGTGAGTTTGGTGTGAAAGAGGTGTCTTTTCTGGGACACGTTATATCTTGTGAAGGTGTGATTAAGGTTCAGTCTATGTTAGAGTGGGAGAATCCAAAGACATCGATGGAAGTTTGTAGTTTTCTCGGTTTGCCAGGCTACTACAGGGTGTTCACGAAGAACTTCAATGCCATACAGTTACCCCTAACGAAGTTGATGAGGAAAGATATGTCTTTTGTTTGGGATGACAAGTGTCAGCGTTCTTTCCAGAAGTTAAAGGAGAAGTAGACCATTGCACCAATGTTAGTGTTGTCTAAGCAAGGAAAAGGTTATGTAGTCTTCTATGATGCGTCAAAGATTGGTTTGGGTTGTGTGATGATGCAAGATAAGAACATGATTTCTTTTGCTTTGTGACATCTTAAGAAACACCAGGTGAGCTACCCAATGCATGATCTAGAGCTTGCAGTGATGATCCATACCTTGAAGATTTGAAGGCATTAACTTTATGGTGAGAAGTGTCAGATCTTCACAGACCACAAGAACCTCAAGTACATCTTCTCACAACAACAGTTGAACATGCGACAATGAAACTGGATGGACTTGATTACAAACTATGATTGCACCATAGACTACCATCTAGGAAAGTAGAACGTAGTGGCAGATGATTTGAGTAGGAAATCTTCTTCATCATCATTTTTTGAGCAAGCATAGTTGTACTCTTTGGTGTTCTATAAGAGAGACATGTTGGTCTCCTTGCGTCATATGAATGTACAACTCGAGGTGTCTTTGTTAGCCAGGTTGTTAGCACAACACAACTAGAGGTGTCTTTGTTAGCAGGGCTGTTAGCACAATTACAGGTGAAGACTACATCGAGGCAGCAGATTAGAGACACAAAGTGTGGTGATATTGTGATACAACATATCTGGGCAGAATTTGGTAGCAAGAAGCATGATGGCTTCCACGAATCAAAAGATGGGACAATATGTTACCATGGTAGAGCAGTTGTTCCTGATGTTGATGATTTGAGAAAGATGATTCTAGAAGAGGCTCATTCTTCGATGTACTCTATGCATCCAGGTAGCACCAAGATGTAACATAATCTAAAATATATGTATTGGTGGACTAGCTTGAAGTGTGATGTGGATGAGTTTGTCGCAAAGTGTCACGTGTGTCAACAGGTCAAGGCAGAGCATTAGAAACCTATAGGTACTTCGCAATTGTTTCCTATACCATAGTGGAAATGGGATCATGTTATGATGGACTTTGTGGTTGGTCTCCCTAGGACAGCCAAAGGTCATGATTCCATTTGGGTGGTCATTGACAGGTTGACCAATTCAACACATTTCATTCATGTGAAGACATCGTATATAACAGAGAAGCTTTCTCAGATGTTTGTCGATGAGATAGTGTGAATGCACGGTATCCCAACCATCATCATGTTATATAGAGGTCCTCAATTTACCAGTCGCATTTGGGAGCGTCTGCATACAAACATGGGTACACAGTTGAGATTCAGTATAGTATTCCACCTATAGATAGATGGACAATCTGAGAGTGCAATACAAATGTTGGAAGATCTATTGAGAGATTGTGTTCTACAATTTTTGGGCAATTGGGATGCACCTCAGTTGATAGAGTTTTCCTACAATAACAGTTATCATAAGAGAATTGATATGGCATCGTATGAGGCTTTATACGAGAGGCATTGCAGATCTCCATTGTGTTGGTATGAAACGGGTGAGTATCAACTTTTGGGACCTGAGCTTGTGCATCAGACTATAGAGAAGATCAAAGTGATCCAACAACAGCTGAAGGAAGCACAAGATAGACAAAATTCTTTTGTTGATAATTGTCGTAGGCCTTTGGAGTTCCAAGTGGGAGACAATGTGTATCTTATAGTCTCTCCTTGGAAAGGCGTTGTGAGTATTGGGAGGAAGGGTAAGTTGGCTCCCATGTATATGAGACCTTACCTTGTTCTAGCACACATCGGGAAGGTGACTTATAAGTTAGAGTTTCCAGTGTTCCATGTTTCGATGCTGAGGAAGTGTCACCCTAACACTGAGTTAATTTTGGAACTAGTGGAAGTTGAGTTGGAAGAAGATAAGTCATCATATGTTGAAGGTCATGTTATGCTCTTTGACAGAAGAGAGAATAAGTTTAATAAGAAGGATATAGTTGGTTAAGGTTTTTTGGCTTCACTATGGCATGGAGGAAGACACATAGGAGCTTGAGGAAGAGATGTGTAGGAAGTACCCATCTCTTTTCGAGTAGGATTTTCGGGGCAAAGTCCTTGTTAGGGGTTTATGGTTGTAAGACTGTTGACCTAGATTTTTAGCTAATCTTGTTTTCTTTGGTTGATAAGATGATTAAACCTTAATCTAATCTCTTTAGATGCCTTAATATCATCTAACAAGTTAATCTCATTAGTTTGGTTGATGTTTGAGCCATGTATCCTTGTTTTGGGACAAGTTGCAATTTACCCATGTTGAGGGTTTATTATGCAATTTGTCACATCTAGAATGTTCTCTCTATGCCTTTGCATCATGAGATCAACAAATATGAATAGGGGCACCTTATTTGGATCTTGGTTGATGATGTGGCATCATATGGTGTATTAGGATTTCTAGGGTGTGCTTAATGGAAGATGGTGTCGACCATGTTGTTCTTTGTTGATTGTAGCGACCAATGTTGCAACATTGAGGTGTAACTTTAGAGTGCTTCGACCAATACACCTTCTTTGGGTGATTTTGTTTTCACCTAGATGCTTTAGTCTTGGTTTTGGCTACTAAGGTTTGGCCATGGTGTTGTGTTGCGGCCGATACACATGTTTTGGCTTGTGTTGTGACCGATTCAAGTGCTTTGTTTTGACCTAGTTGAGCTTGTCAACCAAGTGGTCACTACACCACTTTGTTTTTAAAGTTTATCTTACGTGTGTGCATGCATGGTTGATCCTTTATGGGACAAGTGTCCTTTTGGTGCCCTAACCCCTTGACACCTCATATCCTTACCTCCCTCCTATCCCATGTGTATATAAGCCCTCTCTTTCATATGCAAGCAATCCTTTTATCTCTCTCCTCTTCCTCTCTTCCCCTTATGTTTAGCCTTGGATCTTGGTGGAGCTAGAAAGGGATGATCTTGGTGCTTTAATGGCCGGTCATCCTTGCATGTGGTGCTTTTGAGCTTGATCATCTCCTTTGTGGTGATCCTTGGTGATCTTCTTTCTTGGTAAATGATTCTACACCTTTGATCTCATTTTCCTTAAAAATTTTACCTTCCTTCTTCCTTTCTTGGTCGTGAGACTATGGTGCAATGATGGTAGATAAATTTAGGGAAACTTCTCTTCACAAAGGTCGGAGACTATGGTTTGATCATGGTGGTACCTAAGCGAGATGACTCTTCTCCTCTTTCCTCTTATTCTTTGTTTGGTGTAGGGTTTTAGTTTTCTTCACATTGAGATATCCTTTAACCTTGGTATGTCTTCTTCTACCTAAGATGACCTTTTGTCCATGGAATTGATATTGGTTGGATCTTCCTTCTCTTTCTTAGAGTTTGTGATCTTGGAGCTTGATCTTCTTCATAAGGTAGGTTATATAACTTTCCCCTCTTATATTATAGTGCCATAATCTTTCTTGCATGCTACTGATTTTATCTATAAAATGGGATTCAAATGTGCTAGATGAAGTTATCATGAGCTACGGTTTAAGATTTTGTAGTATTCTCAGGTAGATTGCTCTTTCTCCTAAGACCTAATTTCATGCACTAGATTTTCTAAGTGATAAAGGAGTTGCTAATTCTTGCATGCACTTGATTCTTGGTTAATCTCTATGATATGTTTTTGGCCATTAGGTGATGTCAAAGGTTTGATCTTGATTTCAAGAGTTAGGCACTTGGTTTTCCTTTGATTAACATGGTTTTCATGAGTACCTTGGTAATTTTCTATAAGGGTTTTGATGATCGTTCTTGCATGGAGTTTTCCTTCTTGATGATTCTTAGTTTCCTTGATGTTAATCTTCTGCTTCTAATGTGGTTTAGTTCTATTTTGGGGATGGTTATGTGTTCCTTGGAGTAGCTTGACCTTTAGGTCGCTACACTTCTCTTGGATGCTTTTGGTTGCTATGTGTGAATGGGTTGTTGCGGGAGCACCAAATTCTAACCCTAATGGATGGTCACTACACATGATTCCTATTGGGTTGGTCGCTACAAGTGGTGTGGCCTTAATGTGTTTTAATTCTCTAAGATCTTTTAGCCATGTGTGGTGATGCGTTGTGGTTGCAACACATTCTCTATTTGTTTGTGTCAAAACCCTAACCCTATACCTTGTTGTGGTCGCTACACTTGGTCTTTGTTGTGGTCACAACAAGATGTTGGTCACCTATGGTCGCAACACATACCTTGATGGTTGGTCGATACACACCCAATGAGTGCATGGTCGCTACATATATGTTAAACTAGTAAAACCACTACACATGTATATGGATGTGATGCCTAATTATTATGTGCTCCAAGAAACTAGGAGATAGTGTGTCTAGAGTTTAATGATGAATATTGAAATGGTAACCCTAATCGGTTAATGAGAAATTCTAGCCCTAACTACCAAGAGTATACTTGTTGAGCTTGTTTGAGTGAATAGCATAGCTTGTGATTATGTTTTTATCCTATACTTATGTCCTCCTAACCTTGCAAGTGGAATGAGTATCATATCTAGTGAATGCTATGGTATGTTTGACATGACACAGGGTGATGTTGTGATCCTTTAGAGGCATGCTAAATAAGTAATGATCTGAATTGGGTCTCATGACCTGGTAGAGGCTCAATGCCTAGTATGAGGTGATATCCTCCAGTGATGAAATGAGGGATTGTTGTCCCCTAATGATGTGATAATGTTGATGGCCTTATATGACAGTGGCATCAAGTGATGATGTGACAAGTTCATACTTCATATGTTTCATATCTTTTGAAGTTGTAACATACCCTTATCTTTGTAGAATTTGTTTAGGGTTTGTACATTGTAACTTTATTGATACTAAAAGACACTCAATTGGGTTAACTAATTAAGTTAAACCCTAATCATGTAGTTTCCATATGCCATAGATCCTACTTTAGTGTCTGTACATGCTGGATGATGAAATGAGTTCTCCCCTTAATGGAAGCTCAGAGTTGTATATTGTTGAGTATATGCATTTCGCAGGATTGGTTGCGGTCATACCTTGACAGGAGAATGGTCGAGGCCGTCTCTCAGAGATGTGATTTAGTATATATGATATGATATGTTTTGAGGTTGGCTATAGTCATACCTCAGCATGAGTGTGGATGAGATCGTAACTCAGTTTTCACTAGTGATGTGCCTATATACCAAGGAAGACGAGGTTGTTTTGCAATTGGACTTTATTTGTCACTACGGAAAACTCAGACTGAATAAGGGTGTGGAAGATCATAGGAGTCTGGCTCCTCCTAGATCTTGTGTGGAACTGATTTCAACTTACTAATGGTCAGTTGGAGCATGAGTGGTATACCTCTTCAGGGCATAATAAAAGATGCAATTAAGTCGTATATTGCATTTCCTTAGGATTAAACATGACTCATATTGGATGACCCTTTCCTTATCTCTTGTACTTATTAATTGATTTATATTGTGGTAAGAGAAATCAACTATTATACATGTCTTCATATTCCTTTTAAAAGTTTAAGATATCCTACAACTTAGTTGTAGATGCCTAAATTGCTTAAATAGTGCTAGTTGTTTTACTTATATAATTTAGCTGAATCAGACTATTTATTAATAAATGTTATCTTCCCATTTAGGTTATCTTTGTTAATAATAGTTGATGGCATAGAGTTATATCTGTCATTGGGACGTTGGTCTCACACCATGGGTTTCCACATCTTTTAGGTGGTTGTACATGATGAGGTAGAGATCGTGCAGTTGAAGCTGAGCAACAAGAGGAACAGTAGTCATTGAAGGTTCACTACTACAGAAACAACATTCAGTGTCGCTTTTCTAGGCGTCGATTATTAAGGTAAATCGATGCCTATATTAGTCAATGTTGGGTATTTAGGGAAACTGACGTCTATCATTGAAGACCAGCCAGACACGGGTACCGCTTTGTATTCAGCATCGGATGCATATAACAAACTGACGCCTAAAATCGCCCGCGAAATCCAAATTTTGAGCGAAAAACATTTACGTCACATACAACGTCAGTTTTCTAAATAATCATCGATGCCTATTCAAGAAGGATATTTCTGTGAAAAGTTCCGCTTTCGGTGTCGGTCAATCCTTTGATAACTGATGCTGATAAAAGTTCTCGCCAAATAATTTAGGGCAAAGATTGTCTAATTTGGACGTCGGTTTTTTCCTATCAACCGATGTTGAAGATGAATCGGCGTCGGTTATCTACAGAACAACCGAAAAGGTTTGCTTCGGCATCGGTTTTGTGTAATGACCGACGCTGATTGTTTACTCACTAGCACCCGCGCGAAGCAGACTCTTCCCCTTTCTCTGTTTCACTGCAATCGAACGTCGATTTTAGGTCTGGCAATTCCGATGAGCAAGCACCCACTGCCGTCGCCGCTCCTTCCCCCTGCTTAGGCGCCACCACCTGGCGCTCCTACTGCAACGGCCGACTACTTGCTCGCCGCCGACACTGCCTCCTGGTCACTGCCAACACTGCCTCCTGGTCGCCGCCGACACTACCTCCTGGTCGCCCGACTGCTCACCGCCGACGCTCCTCTCCTCACCGTCGCTGCTCTCTCCCCGTCGGCGCTCTGCTCCTGGTCACCTGCTCACCTGGTACCCTTCTTCTTCCTCTTCCTGCTTAGACAATAGGGTTTCTCCGGCTTGCTCCTTTCTCCTGCTCCTGGCCCCCTACCCCTCTTCCTGCTTCTTCCTCCTCTTCTCATTTTTAATTGAGTTGTACATGCATCAAAATCGTTCCTACTTCATATAAGCTCTGTATGTATGTATTTTTGCACCCATTTACAACTTTATGTATGAACTACTTAATGTATGAACTGCTGCACCTACATTACATATTTATCATTTGTACATACATTGATGCTCTACTATGAACTCAACCACTAATATTTATTGATACATTATACTTGTACCTATACATACATTCATACCTTAGTTTTTCTTGTATTATTATGCGTTCAACTAATGTATTATCTATGTAGATGTACTTTATAGTTTGCAATACATATAATGGTATAATGTACATAGCATGTACTGCCTACTACTATATAATGCATATTCTATACTATGTTTCAGGAATTAATTGATCATCTACTGATGCCCGTCGTCTCCCTGTCCGTCGCCTTCTCACCTTCCTGCTTGCCTATCTACTCACCTACCCTCCGTCTCTCCCTCTCTCCCTGCTGACGTCCGACTGGGCTCAAACAGAGGTAAACGTCCCCCAAAACCCTGATTAAAAGCACTCTTTCCTGGTCCCCTCAGTAACTAATGTTTCCTTGAGATGAGTTTAATTGATCTAGCTTGCTTACATTCCTTGTAATGCCATCTTTTATGTGCTATGACCCACTAGTCACCTTTAGAGTATTAAAATGATGTAACTTGTACACTTGTGAAATTTGAATTTATAAATCCTATGAAATGATATCACCCCACAAAATGATGCAACTTGTACACTCTAGAATCAAGGTCTAATACTCTTATGCCCATTCTAGTGGATTATTATGACCTATGATGACCTAACATGAAACCATGCTCTTAATGATATGATTTTGTTGGTCTAGAAACCCGTCCAAGATTTACTCATTAGGAGTAAATCTTGGATAGTCCCCGGTTTGGGACTGTTCTTGAACACCTAATCTCACTTAGGATGTAAGTTTATAATGTGTATTGGGTTTTTGAGAAAATTTCGACAGCATTTCCCCGTTTGTTCTCTAAGTACATATGTACTTAGAGAACAGCAGGGAAATGCTGCCAAAATTTTCTCAAGAACCCAATACACATTATACACTTACTAGTTAGATTAGGTGTTCAAGGATGGGATAGGTGGTACAAATTTATTATATATAAGAATGACATCACATGTATTTGTTAACCGTAGACCCTAATCTTGTCCTAATATATACTTATTTTCTCTTTGATCATAGAATGGATAGATCATGGATGTCCATTCGCAATCGTTGCACCCCAGAGTTTATATCTGGTCTTGATCAGTTTATTAGATTTGCTAAGGAACATAGGAAAGAACCTGCAGATAGGTTGTACTGTCCATGTAGGCATTGCGGTAACAACTTGAAAGGTAGCACTGGTGACGAAATCAAAAGTCATGTCATGTGCAACGGGATTGTACAAGGCTATACAGAATGGAACTGGCATGGAGAGATTTCAAACTCAAAATCAGTGGATGTCGATAGCAGTGCTTGGGTGGAAGAAGAAATTGCCTCCGATGACGTAGATGTGAACGAACCAGTTCCAGTAGACATTGTTGATGTGATGATGGATAGTTGTAGGGTAGAGCACACCGATCCACCTCCTATCTTTACAAACATTGTGCATGATGTTGAGATACCGTTATACATAGGTTGTGCTAAGTTTACGAAGCTTAGCGTTGTGTTGAGATTGTATAAGTTGAAAGCTAACAATAGATGGAGTGACAAAAGCTTCACTTCACTATTGACTTTGTTCAAAGAAATGCTTCCTGAAGGAAATGAGCTGCCAATCTCAACATACCGGGTAAAGAAATTATTGTGCCCAATGGGAATGGAGGCCAAGAAGATACACGCATGCCTAAATGATTGTGTATTATTTCAAAAGGACTATGTGGATTTGAAAGATCGTCCAAAATGTGGTCTGTCACGGTATAAATTGACGACTTTGGGGGAGTCCAAAACTGGTTCTCCTGCCAAGGTTATGTGGTATCTACCTATAATATCACAGTTTCAACGCTTGTTTGCAAATCCGAAAGATGTGAAGAATTTGAGGTGGCATGCAAATGTTAAGAAAAATAATGATGGGATCCTACGACATGCGTCTGATTCCCCACAGTGGAAGAAGATTGATCTATTGTACCCCAAATTTGGTGAAGAAGATAGGAATATAAGACTTGGGCTTTGTACAAATGGGATGAATCCGTACGGGACATTGAGCAGCCAACATAGCACTTGGCCAGTCATGCTTGTTATATACAATCTTCCTCCCTGGTTGTGTATGAAAAATAAGTACGTTATGCTGTCGTTGTTGATATCGGGCCCTAAACAACTCGAAAATGATATCGATGTTTATCTTGAACCTCTGATTGATTACTTAAAGAAACTTTGGGCTGAAGGTGTGATGACCTATGATGCTTCAAGAAGAGAGACATTTCGTTTGCACGCTATGTTGTTTTGCACTATTAATGACTTTCCATCATACGAGAATTTGTTTGGATATAGTGTCAAAGGAGCTAAAGCGTGTCCTATATGTGAAGAAAACACTGATTCAATAAGACTAAAACATGGCGGCAAGACTGTATATCTTGGTCATCGAAGGTTTCTTTCAAAATTCCATCTGTATCGTAGGAAGCGCAAAACATTCAATGGATGGAATGATGAATGGAGTGCACCTAAACCTATACCAGGTGATGTTGTTTATGAAAGAGTAAAAGACATTGTCAATGAATTTGGTAAGAAATCACAATGTAGTATGGCCACACGGAGTGACAATTCTTCATTCAAGAAGAAGTCAATATTTTGGGATCTTCCTTATTGGAGTTCTTTGACAGTCAGACATTGTATCGATGTAATGCACGTTGAGAAAAATGTCTGTGATAGCATCATTGGTACTCTGTTAAATATACCAGGTAAGACTAAAGATGCGATAAAATCCAGACTGGAACTACGTGAAATGGGAATAAGGTCAGAATTAACAGAATTACGTGAAATGGGTAATAAAAAAACATATTTACCTCCCGCTTGTTACACGTTGTCTAGAAAGGAGAAGAAAGCTTTTTGTGAATGCTTGGTAAATGTTAAGGTGCCACAAGGTTACTCATCTAACATCCGTAGATTGGTATCAATGAAAGATCTGAAGTTGATAAGTCTTAAATCTCATGATTGTCACACTCTAATGCAACAAATATTGCCCGTGGCAATTCGTTCTATATTGCCGAAGCATGTAAGATTTGCAATCACCAGACTTTGTTTCTTTTTCAACAGTCTATGCAGCAAAGTTATTGAGCCTGATACTCTCGATAATTTACAAAGAGAAGTGGTCGTTACCCTATGTCAGCTTGAGATGTATTTCCCTCCTTTGTTCTTTGATATCATGGTACATCTTGTTGTCCACTTGACTAGGAAAGTGAAAATGTTGGGACCAGTTTTCTTGCATTGGATGTATCCCTTTGAATGATACATGAGCATTTTTAAAGGTGATGTTCGAAACCGTTATCGGCCTGAAGGGAGTATTATTGAAGGTTATGTGGCGAGAGAGGTTATGTATTTTTGTAATGAGTTTCTGAGTGGTAATAACAATCTTGTTAATGACAAGAATATTGAGGAGGGCAAAGGAATTTTGAGATCACGGGTGAAAGTAATCAGCCATGAGCAGTTGGAACAAGGTCACTTGTATATTTTACACAACATGGACGAAGTGAGTGTTTATATCGAGGAACATACCAATTTCATTAAGAGACAACATCCTCGAGCAAGTTCAATGTGGCTTGCTAGAGAGCATAATAAGACTTTTACTAAGTGGTTTGAAGATAAAGTCTTAAATCAACTATCTCAAACACCAAATGATATTACGGAAACTATCAAATGCCTTGCCTTTAAACCAAAACCGAATGTTATGTCTTATGAAGGGTTTGAAATTAATGGGTTCACATATAACACAAAGCACCAAGATGATAAGAGTGTCATCCAAAACAGTGGGGTCACTCTTCAAGCATCGACTATGTATTTTGCAAGTGCAAAGGATAAGAGTCCACGTGAAGCTAAAATGTCATATTACGGTGTCATTGAAGACATATGGGAATTTGACTACATAGATTTCAGAATTCCGCTCTTTAAATGTAATTGGGCTGATAACACCAAAGGAGATATAGTGGATGAATTGGGTTTCACTTTAGTGAACTTTGAAAAGATTGGCGAGAAGGGTGAACCATTCATATTGCCATCACATGTGAAACAAATATTCTATATCGATGATCCTACAAATGATAAATGGTCGGTTGTTCTTCATGGTAAAAGACAGTTCATTGAAGATCCTATAGATGAAGAAGAGTAATATGATAAATATGATGACTCCAGTCCATTCTCAGTTGGGTTGCCAACTCCACAAAATATTGAAGCTAATGATGACTTATATGTGCACGGAGATCACAATGAAGAATTGTTAATTGATAAAAGATCACAATTTTAGAGGCATGCATGTTTATATTTTTTTATTGAAGCTAAATGTTTGGTTTTTTAATATCAATATCATTTTCTAATTTAATGTTTCATTATCTTCTAGTTAATACAAATGATAAACGTTTTGGGAGGGTGCTAAGGAACTATAGGACCAATCTCTCCCGAGATTACATACGCGATGCTGAGAATAGGTTCTTGATTGATTCCAATTCTAGACATTGATCAGTATTTCACTAACTCTACACTAATAATTTTTCTTTGTATTCTCTTTGAAAAATAAATATAGGAAGAAGGAAGCCACACAGCAATGGAACTACTTGGACCCCAAAGACTAGGAGGAGTTTGTTACCCAAAGAAAAACAGATCAATTCAAGGTATTAAGCGCCACTCCCAATTTAATTAATATACGTTTTTATGTATTCACCTATTCAAGATTAACCTTTATTGTTACTAACCAAATCAATGTGCTTACTAACTAGGATATCAACGATGCTCAACGACAACTACATGTTACACCACACAATGGGTCCAAGAGGATATGCAGGCATTTGCCAAAGACTACAGGCTATGTAGGATGACCATGACATAGCTATGCAGGATATGCAGGCGTTCGCCAAAGGTTATATAGATATATAGGCAGCAATCCATGAAACAGCAAAAGAAGCCACAATGAAGAGAAGCAGGATACAGATATAATACATAAAGTGCAGCACGCACAAGTGCTTCAGATTCATATAACAACATGACAGACTAACACATATATAGTGCATAACAACAGCAGCACCGAATTTACATACAACACTAGCTTAGTACATATATAGTGGGACTAAGGTGACGATCCCACCTGCTAAAACAGGTTACCGACAACTACATGTTACGACTGGGAGGTCGTGATTTAGAAACCGTATGCATTAGCAGGCGGACAAATAGATTTCACCATTTGTGGTGAAATCTGTTTGTCCTCCTGCTAATGCATACGGTTGCTGAATCACGACCTCCCCGTCGTAACATGTAGTTGTCGAAAACATGTTTTAGCAGGTGGGATCGTCACCTTAGTCCCACTATATATGTACTAAGCTAGTGTTGTATGTAAATTCGTCGCTGTTGTTGTTATACACTATATATGTATTAGTCTGTCATGTTGTTATATGAATCTGAAGAACTTGTGTGTGCTGCACTTTATGTATTTTGTAAATGAATATAGATGTATTTTGTTATATGAATCTGAATGTTTATACATATCTGAATGTTTATAGATGTATTTGAATATTTCTACATGTGTGAATGTGAGAATTGAATTGATGTCTGAATGTATCAATGTATCTACTTGTGTGAAAAGTATATTTTTTTGATTTTTTAGGTTTGTGGCTTGTTTGTTGGATGATATCAATGGATGTCGTAAATCTGCAGTTTAGAAAACTGAACTGCAGGTTCTCATCCTGCTGACCAGCCACAGCAGGCCTGCAAACTGATAAGAAAAAAAAAATTAAAACGAAGGCGTCAGTTATTTATAGAAAACCATCATCAAAGTCTTACAACGTCGGTTATTATATAAAAACCGCCGCCTAATGTGACAAACAACCCGACCGTGCAGGAAAGCACGGCCGTGGTGGAAAATGGCGTCGGTTACTCATACAAAACCGACGCCGATAGTACTAAACACGGCCGTGCAAGGAAGCACGGCGGTGGCGTCTGGGAATATGGTGTCGATTTTGATTGGTAAACCGACGCTGAAAGTGTCGTAGATGCCGTCCTTTTTGTGGCGCGAACCCTTTTGGCGTCGGCTTACGAAACCTAACCGACGCCTATAGTTGCCCTGCTGGCGCATTTTCGGTGGTGTGAATTCTTTTGGCGTCGGATGTAAAATCGACACCGAAGAGTTTGACCTTTAGCGGCGCCCACATAGGCGTCGCTTGAGATCCGTCGCCAAAAGGGGTCAAACAACCGACGCCAAAAACGTGTTCTGTAGCAGTGGTTGGATATGCTACTAGTTTTCTGTAGTAGAGTCCTATGTGTTTTTCTTATACTCATAGGTCCTTTGGAGGTGTTTGGTAGACATTGTATATTGATACGTGTTTTTGGAAATATGCCATGGTTGTATAAATATGGCTTGTATATGTGAACATGTTATCATATGTAAGAAGTTGTGGCAAGTTAGCCAGTGAACAATGATATGTAAAGCCTTTGAGCATGATTCATGATATGAATGATGCATTTATGGACTCAGATGTAATATGTTTCAATCCTTTGTGGATACATGAAATCAGTTTTACTTTACAGTGTTTTCTGGTAACCTGGGTGTTTGGCTTTAATTATGATCTTTGTTTTAAGTAATCTCATTTTGTATGACAAGTGTGTCATAGGTACTACATGAATAACATACTCCAATATTATCATTCTCACTTATATTATATCCATATAGTTTAAAGTTATATAAAAATACAATTGCTATTTTTTTGTTGGTTTCAATTAATTCATTATGTTGTATTCATATTTGTGACTGGAAGTTTATATAGCATTTATCCTATTTTTAAGTTGTGTGTCTTTTTGGCGGTTTATATCTGTCTAAATGATAGAAACATTTTTTTGTGAAATATATCTAAAATTGAAATCACCAAGTACATGAACAAACATGACTACAAAGAGAAGAAGAAATAAGAAGACATCCAAAGATAAACCAACCTATTGGTATGCCAATATTTGGTCTTTGGTTCCTTCTTTTCCTAGTATAGGTGAGTTGATTTAAGGTTTGCTTTGCGCATACTAAAGAATCTTTACTGCATTACATCTCATCCCATGAGGAAGGTACATTTCACTTTATGTTTAAAAGTAAATACCTTGTAAATCATCATTTTAATAGGATCTAATAAAAAAACACAAGCTAATCTCCTTGACACCTTAACATTGATTTTTTATTTACATTATATCCACAACTTATCGCACAACAAGGTGAAAGTTGGCTAACTATTGGAAAAACTGATCTTAACGATTATCATCCTTGATCGCTAAACAAATGAAATGTAGAACTAGAGTGAGAAAACCTTGCATACCATGCTTTCTCTAGCATTAAAAAAAAGTGAAGATAGAACCATTAAACAAAGATGCTATAGTAAACAATTGATTTTCTAATTCAACTCCTTAATAATTACATATGTGTTATACACACACACACACACACACATATATATATATATATATATGTCGTCATATAAGAATATAGTTGATTGCAGTGTATACTCAAGTGGTGTTTACATATGTAGACAATTTTTGGAAAATCCAAATTGTTGATATACATTATTATAACTAATACATGCTAAATGCAAATTCTCATTTGGATTCTCTAAGTTTCTCTTGCATGATCAAAAAAATTGACACACAAAATTAATTTGAATTGCATCATATTTGTCTCCTTTATATGCATGATCTATAACTGTCAAACTGACCTAAAATTTTTTTAGTATGTTTATATGATATCTAAGAAGATCAGTCGTTTAAGATTTCCAAAATAAAGTTTCCATGATGGAAAATGACTTGAGTGCATTCGGTCTCTGCTAGACTTGAGTGTATTCCATCCTGACACTCTCTCTTTGTTATACATAATGTCTAAATATAAAGTAATACAATAAAATTAGTAATATATATAATATTTACTATAATTCTAATTATATATATAACGTTAATAGAATGAGTTAAAGTATAATTTTAATAATAATTTCAATACTATATACAATTATTAAGTTAATAATATATAGTATGTATACATATTGTTGGTTGTTTAAACTAATGAGTTTCAATCATAAGAATGATCTTTTACTCAACTAGCTATATCCCGCAAGTATACAAGAGTAGTTGTAGTCGAGGTTGAACACAAGGAGCGTTGGTTAGTTAGGCGCAAGAGTTATGATTTTCAATAATCTAGATCATTGTACATAAGATGATTGGATTAGAACAACTAAATTATAGATTTAAAACAAAATAGTAAATTATCACTTAAGAAAGGTTAAGATGCAGATTTGGAAGGATCTTAGACTTGGGATTTTACTATCACATCATAGCTTATCTTAAAATATGAATTTAAACATGTTAATTAACTTACAAAGGAGGTTTGTAGTCATCACTCACCTCCCAGTGAAGTAATGATGATTCTAACTCCATACATCACTCTCGTGCATGTATTTCATTTTGAATCACAAACCTTGCTCCTCAACTTAATCTCAGCCACTATCGCGGTCAAGGACAAGTTTCCAAAAGAGTAACACCATACTCTCAAACACATCTTCTCATATTATGAAAGAAAGCATAAAACATGCAAGTATGATGGCCAATCACACAAACAAGCATTTCAGATCTGAAACAACTCTTGGAACATGCAAGAAACTAACATTTAGTACGAAATTCATATGTTCATACAAGCTATGACATGGGAGTTACTCTCAAATGTCCAAGATTCGGATTCTACTCGTCCATGATCATGTATTGCAGACATGTTACAGAATTTTCAGAGTTTAACATGGTTTAAAGAAGGAAAAACTAGGAGAATTGAAAGTGTAACCCAAGAGAAGTAGAATTCCGTCTTGGGGACGAAATTCCACTCCTAAAGCTACTCCAAAACGGACTGGTTCCTCTCCCGAGAAGCTGTACGAAGTTGGGGAAGCTTGGCTGCACCTTGGAGAAGACAATGGAGAAGAAGAGAAGAAAAAATGGACTCCTTTCCCAAGAAACCACCCTTGACCTCCTCAAAATCACCCTCCTTTGCTTTAGGCTTACTCTGGGATGAGGGAACTAATACAAATGACCGAGCATAACCGCCCATTAAGTTCCCACTTCGTTTTAAACAAAAACTCATATTTTTCAAAATGCTGAAACTGCCAGGTGCACGTCGTGCACCTTAAAGTGCACGCCGTGCAACTTTCCAGAAACTTTCAATTTGCTCGATGGTCCAGGTGCACGGCGTGCACTTTTGGTGCATGGCATGCACTTGGCTGTTCTGGGCTGTTGTGTATTCTGATCATAACTTTCAGCGTGTAGGAGGTCCAAATTACATGCCGTAAAAAGTGGTATTTGCGTCGTTTCGAACCCCAAAACATGTAGAAACTTGAGGAGTGATCAAATAAGAGAAATATGATATATTCCTCATCATTTCATTACAAAATATAGTACCTACAATCCAAACCATACGACAGGTAAGAATAGCTAAAAATATAGAATCTAGCATGAATAAGAGTGATAATTGAGTCAAAACAATATGGATATGCAACCAAACATGATCCAAAAGATGATATGATTTGTGCACATCAAATCCCCCTAAGCTTAAACCATTGCTTGTCCTCAAGCAAAAAGAGCATAGAAATACAAATGAAGAATTGTCAAGTTCATGCATAGATCAAATGAAAAGAAAGATGTGTATAAGACCAAAACAACCATGATCAACATGTTTATACTCATAGCCATCAATTCAACTTAAACACCCAAGATGGAGATTTTTAGTTCAGCAGGGGTGGTCACAATTAAATGAATCAATCAATTAAACAACACTAAGTAGAATTTGGATGACCAAGCCAAGCAATTAGTGGATGTGCAACTCAAACTCTCAATTATTAAGGATATAAAAGATGAAATCTTAGTTAAAATTAACGATTTTAGTTGCACTCTCCTTCTTTCCAAAAAAAGATATGACAATGGATTATGGATTCCGACACTCGGCTGCTAATGTAGGCTTATGCACACGTGGAATGTCAGTTGGGGTATTTTACCCTCTTTTTAGACATACCACCTAACCATCGTGGCCAGATCGGACTTACACTAGGCTAGCATGATATGTGGGTAGTTTAGCCATCTTTTATGGGGTATAAAGATGAGATAAGTCAAAAGAACTTTTAATTTTTCCAAAACACAGGAGAGTCAACTAAATTGCAACATCAACTAGATTTCATTCATTTCTTTTGCAATTTTTTCATTGAAAGAGTGGTTGAAAATGCACTAAGAGCTTGGCAAGAGCATACTGTATTCCAAATGATGTTGTGAAGTTGATTTACTCACAAAAATTGAAACCATTACATGTTTTAAGCAATCAAGGATGTGAAAGATGAATGTTCAGGCTAGAAGCATAAACCAGAGTTAATCACATGTTAATGGCCAAAAGGTTTCATTTGATTAATGCATGCCTTTTACAATTTCTCCAAATGATATTTCTCATCAAAAGAGGACAACCAGTTAAGCATAGGAGTTCTATCCACATATAAAAGATAAACCTCATATCATACTAGATTTTCCACCAGAAGAGCAGAATTGAAAACAAAAGACTGAAATGTGAACACAAAATAAAACCAAATGACAAGAAGCAAATAACATGAAAGGGAAAAGCTAAAAGAACTATGTTACCATCCGGTTGCTCCCCCCTAAGCTTGAAATCTGCAGTGTCCCCACTGCATAAATCAAACAAAAAAGGTTGCAACCGGGTACCTAATCATGGTGGAAAACATCAAAGTCCATGGAGGACCGGTGCTCTGATTTGCAGCTGGAAATTGTTGTGCTAAAGATTGATGCCTCCTTGCAAGTATGTCCTTGATTTGGGGCAAGCGAAAGCCCCTATTAGCTGCAGCAAGAATAGTCTTTTGTATGCCAATACTATTTTTCGTCTCACTCTCCTTTGAAACATCATCAAAATATGAGTTGGGAAGAGTGTTCTCATTATAAAGCAATGTGTCATCTAGAATGTGAGGAGGAGGGACATGTGGCTTGCTTGAAGAATCAACATGTAGAGCATGTGTTGTAGATTTCTCCCCTTTAGTTGCAACTTCATAATCATTGTGGATATCAACATCATCATACTTTGAAGGATATACTTCTATGAAAACACCATTCTTCAATGTCACCGGCCTGAAATACGTAGGATTCATCTCCGGTGGACTAGACAAGAAAGGTGGAAATGTTTCTTTGCTAGAAAGAGCTTACTGGGCAATTTATTTCTCCAAGATGTGTGCATGAGTGGAAATATCGTCCACCTTAGAAGACAGTTGGAAAATGGCGCCCTTCATTGATTGTCTTTGTTGATGGAACTCCTCATTTTGCTGCATTTGAGCTGAAATAAATGTTGCAAGCATGGACTCTAATCTAGAAGTTACTTGTGGTTGTTGTGGCTGAATTAAATTCAGCTTTGCATTGTTGTAGAAGCCCGATGGAGTGTAGCCCATTGGAGAATAAAAAGAAGAATCATAACATGCATAAGATAAGTGTCCAAACAACCCACATGCATCACAAATAAAATTGGCTGCTTGAAATGGTTGTGTGCTTAGCTTCTCAAACCTTTGTGATAAAGTGTCCAGCTTTGTTGCAATTATGTCTATAGCATCAACCATGTGACTCCCCACTTGTATCTCAGATGTAGTAGATGAATAAGATGTCTTGTAGCTTGTATCTAAGCTCCACTGGTAATGATTTGCTGCCATATCTTCAATAATAGCATAAGCTTCTCCATAAGATTTGTTCATTAGAGCTCCGTTTGCAGCTGCATCAATAGACATCCTTGTATTGTAACACAAACCATTATAGAAAGATTGCAATAGAAGCCAATTGCTTAGACCATGATGTGGACAAAGATGTTGAAGATCTTGAACCTCTCCCATGTATCATATAAGGTCTCTCCATCCCTTTGAAAATAATTGATGAGTTGACTCCTTAGCTGCAAAGTTTTGCTAGGTGGAAAATATCTTGCCAAAAAGACCTTTAGAAGCTCCTCCCAAGTGCTGATTGACTTCTTTGGCAAAGTATAGAGCCATGCCTTGGCTCTATCTTTAAGATAGAATGGAAAAAGAATTAGGCGTATCCCATCAGTAGGAACACCATACATCTTTATGGTGCTTAGCAACTGTAGAAATCCAACAATGTGGAGGTTTGGATTCTCCATTGGCATCCCTCCAAATGCATTCAGTTGTAGCAATTGTATGATGGATGGGCTGATAGAAAACTCCTCTACCTCAAATTCTGAAATATTAATAGGCCCACTCATGTGCATTGCAGTTGTACCAAAGTAGTCCTTATGAGGAAGGTCATCCTCCTTGATTAGTTCTTCATATGGATCCGGAGGATTAGGTGGATGTGGCGTACATGGTGGTGGTGTATGTGGTATGGATGAAGGTGGTGAATATGAGGGTGTGGAAGAATGTGGCATGGGTGTTGGTGGTATACATGATGGCGGTGAATTAGGTGTGATTGATGGTGGTGTGGATGAAGGATGTGTGGATGAGGGTGGGGCATATGATGGTGACATGGATGATGGTTGTGTGGGTTGTAATTTCTCCATACATGTATGGGTTTCACTCCTTCTTGCTCCATGAGGGCTGCAAATGATGTGTTCATTTTCTGAAAGTAGAGATATGCACGGTTCAAGAATCTTTTGATGAACACCCCATGTGCTCCTGCAAATAAACAAGGTGAGTGAGATACAAAAACAAACATGGAAGATACAACAAATTATGATGATCATGACGAATAATTATTTATGGATATGATGGTGGATATGAAGGTTGTGATCTAGTATCATTTACTTATCAACAACTCTTACTCTAACAGGAATATCGATGCTCCCCGGCAACGGCGCCAAAAACTTGTTAGTTGTTTACACTAACGAGTTTCAATCATAAGAATGATCTTTTACTCAACTAGCTATATCCCGCAAGTATACGAGTGTAGTTGTAGTCGAGGTCGAACACAAGGAGCGTTGGTTAGTTAGGTGCAAGAGTTATGATTTTCAATAATCTAGATCATTGTACATAAGATGATTGGATTAGAACAACTAAATTATAGATTTAAAACAAAATAGTAAAATATCACTTAAGAAAGGTTAAGATGCAGATTTGGAAGGATCTTAGACTTGGGATTTCACTATCACATCATATCTTATATTAAAATATTAATTTAAACATGTTAATTAACTTACAAAGGAGGTTTGTAGTCATCACTCACCTTCTGATGAAGTAATGATGATTCTAACTCCATACATCACTCTCGTGCATGTATTTCATTTTGAATCACAAACCTTGCTCCTCAACTTAATCTCAGCCACTCTCGCGGTCAAGGACAAGTTGCCAAAAGAGTAACATCATACTCTCAAACACATCTTCTCAGATTATGAAAGAAAGCATAAAACAAGAAAGTATGATGGCCAATCACACAAACAAGCATTTCAGATCCGAAACAACTCTTGGAACATGCAAGAAACTAACATTTAGTACGAATTTCATATGTTCATACAAGCTATGACATGGGAGTTACTCTCCCATGTCCAAGATTCGGATTCTACTCGTCCATGATCATGTATTGCAGAAATGTTACAGAATTTTCAGAGTTTAACATGGTTTAGAGAAGGAAAAGCTAGGAGACTTGAAAGTGTAACCCAAGAGAAGTAGAATTCCGTCTTGGGGATGAAATTCCACTCCTAAAGCTGCTCCAAAATAGATTGGCTCCTCTCCCGAGAAGCTGTACAAAGTTGGGGAAGCTTGGCTGCACCTTGGAGAAGACAATGGAGAAGAAGAGAAGAAGAAATGGACTCCTTTCCCAAGAAACCACCCTTGATCTCCTCAAAATCGCCCTCCTCTGCTTTAGGCTTGCTCTGGGACGAGGGAACTAACACAAATGACCGAGCATAACCGCCCATTAAGTTCCCACTTTATTATAAACAAAAACTCGTATTTTTCAAAATGCTGAAACTGCCAGGTGCACGCCGTGCACCTGAAAGTGCATGCCGTGTAACTTTCCAAAAACTTTCAATTTGCTCGATGCTCCAGGTGCACGGTGTGCACTTGGTTGTTCTGGGTTGTTGTGTATTCTGATCATAACTTTCAGCGTGTAGGTCCAAATTACATGCCGTAAAAAGTGGTATTTGTATAGTTTCGAACCCCAAAATATGTAGATACTTGAGGAGTGATCCAATAAGAGATAATATGATATATTTCTCATCATTTCATTACAAAATATAGTACCTACAATCCAAACCATGCGACAGGTAAGAAAAGCTAAAAATATAGAATCTAGCATGAATAAGAGTGATAATTGAGTCAAAACAATATGGATATGCAACCAAACATGATCCAAAAGATGATATGATTTGTGCACATCAAATCCCCCTAAGCTTAAACCATTGCTTGTCCTCAAGCAAAAAGAGCATAGAAATACAAATGAAGAATTGTCAAGTTCATGCATAGATCAAATGAAAAGAAAGATGTGTATAAGACCAAACCAACCATGATCAACATGTTTATACTCATAGACATCAATTGAACTTAAACACCCAAGATGGAGATTTTTAGTTCAGCAGGGGTGGTCACAATTAAATGAATCAATCAATTAAACAACACTAAGTAGAATTTGGATGACCAAGCCAAGCAATTAGTGGATGTGCAACTCAAACTCTCAATTATTAAGGATACAAAAGATGAAATCTTACTTAAAATTAACAATTTTAGTTGCACTCTCCTTCTTTCCAAAAAAAGATATGACAATGGACTATGGATTTCGACACTCGGCTGCTAATGTAGGCTTATGCACATGTGGAATGTCGGTTGGGGTATTTTACCCTCTTTTCAGACATACCACCTAACCATCGTGGCCAGATCGGACTTACACTAGGCTAGCATGATATGTGGGAAGTTTAGCCATCTTTTATGGGGTATAAAGATGAGATAAGTCAAAAGAAATTTTAATTTTTCCAAAACACAGGAGAGTCAACTAAATTGCAACATCAAGTAGATTTCATTCATTTGTTTTGCAATTTTTTCATTGAAAGAGTGGTTGAAAATGCACTAAGAGCTTGGCAAGAGCATACTGTATTCCAAATGATGTTGTGAAGTTGATTTACTCACAAACATTGAAACCATTACATGTTTTAAGCAATCAAGAATGTGAAAGATGAATGTTCAGGCTAGAAGCATAAACCAGAGTTAAGCACATGTTGATGGCCAAAAGGTTTCATTTGATTAATGCATGCCTTTTACAATTTCTCCAAATGATATTTCTCATCAAAAGAGGACAACCAGTTAAGCATAGGAGTTCTATCCACATATAAAAGATAAACCTCATATCATACTAGATTTTCCACCAGAAGAGCAGAATTGAAAACAAAAGACTGAAATGTGAACACAAAATAAAAGCAAATGACAAGAAGCAAATAACATGAAAGGGAAAAGCTAAAAGAACTAGGTTACCATCCGGTTGCTCCCCCCTAAGCTTGAAATATGTAGTGCCCTCACTATATAAATCAAACGAAAAAGGTTGCAACCGGGTACCTCATCATGGTGGAAAACATCAAAGTCCATGGAGGACTGGTGCTCTTATTTGCAGCTGGAAATTGTTGTGCTAAAGATTGATGCCTCCTTACAAGTATGTCCTTGATTTGGGGCAAGCGAAAGCACCTAATAGCTGCAGCAAGAATAGTCTTTTGTATGCCAATACTATTTGTCTTTTCATTCTCCTTTGAAACATCATCAAAATATGATTTGGGAAGAGTGTTCTCATTATAAAGCAATGCATCATCTAGAATGTGAGGAGGAGGGACATGTGGCTTGCTTGAAGAATAAACATTTAGAGCATGTGTTGTAGCTTTCTCCCCTTTAGTTGCAACTTCATAATCATCGTGGATATCAACATCATCATACTTTGAAGGATATACTTCTATGAAAACACCATTCTTCAATGTCACCGGCCTGAAATACGTAGGATTCATCTCCGGTGGACTAGACAAGAAAGGTAGAAATGCTTCTTTGCTAGAAAGAGCTTGGTGGGCAATTTGTTTCTCCAAGATGTGTGCATGAGTGGCAATATCGTCCACCTTAGAAGAGAGTTGGCAAATGGCGCCCTTCATTGATTGTCTTTGTTGATGGAACTCCTCATTTTGCTGCATTTGAGCTGAAATAAATGTTGCAAGCATGGACTCTAATCTAGAAGTTAGTTGTGGTTGTTGTGGCTGAGTTAAATTCGGATTTGCATTGCTGTAGAATCCCGATGGAGTGTAGCCCATTGGAGAATAAAAAGAAGAATCATAACATGTAGAAGATGTGTGTCCAAACAACCCACATGCATCACAAATAAAATTGGCTGCTTGAAATGGTTGTGTGCTTAGCTTCTCAAACCTTTGTGATAAAGTGTCCAACTTTGTTGCAATTATGTCTATAGCATCAACCATGTGACTCTTCACTTATATCTCAGATGTAGTAGATGAATAAGATGGCTTGTAGCTTGTTTCGAA
Source organism: Alisma plantago-aquatica (assembly GCA_963693085.1). Taxonomy (NCBI): domain Eukaryota; kingdom Viridiplantae; phylum Streptophyta; class Magnoliopsida; order Alismatales; family Alismataceae; genus Alisma; species Alisma plantago-aquatica. Next base: position 57,233,298 of record OY856415.1, read on the forward strand.
GCTCCACTAGTAATGGTTTGCTGCCATATCTTCAATAATAGCATAAGCTTCTCCATAAGATTTGTTCATTAGAGCTCCGTTTGCAGCTGCATCAATAGACATCCTTGTATTGTAACACAAACCATTATAGAAAGATTGCAATAGAAGCCAATTGCTTAGACCATGATGTGGAAAAAGATGTTGAAGATCTTTGAACCTCTCCCATGTATCATATAAGGTCTCTCCATCCCTTTGAAAATAATTGATGAGTTGACTCCTTAGCTGCAAAGTTTTGCTAGGTGGAAAATATCTTGCCAAAAAGACCTTTAGAAGCTCCTCCCAAGTGTTGATTGACTTCTTTGGCAAAGTATAGAGCCATGCCTTGGCTCTATCTTTAAGAGAGAATGGAAAAAGAATTAGGTGTATCCCATCAGTAGGAACACCATACATCTTTATGGTGCTTAGCAACTGCAAAAATTCAGCAATGTGGAGGTTTGGATCCTCCATTGGCGTCCCTCCAAATGCATTAAGTTGTAGCAATTGTATGATGGATGGGCTGATAGAAAAATCCTATACCTCAAATTTTGAAATATTAATAGGCCCACTCATGTGCATTGCAGTTGTACCAAAGTAGTCCTTAAGAGGAAGGTCATCCTCCTTGATTAGTTCTTCATGTGGATCCGGAGGATTAGGTGGATGTGGCGTGCATGGTGGTGGTGTATGTGGTATGGATGAAGGTGGTGAATATGAGGGTGTGGAAGAATGTGGCATGGGTGTTGGTGGTATACATGATGGCGGTGAATTAGGTGTGATTGATGGTGGTGTGGATGAAGGATGTGTTGATGAGGGTGGGGCATATGATGGTGACATGGATGATGGTTGTGTGGGTTGTAATTTCTCCATACATGTATGGGTTTCACTCCTTCTTGCTCCATGAGGGCTGCAAATGATGTGTTCATTTTCTGAAAGTAGAGATATGCACGGTTCAATGATCTTTTGATGAGCACCCCATATTCTTCTGCAAATAAACAAGGTGAGTGAGATACAAAAACAAACATGGAAGATACAACAAATTATGATGATCATGATGAATTATGATTTATGGATATGATGGTGGATATGAAGGTTGTGATCTAGTATCATTTACTTATCAACAACTCTTACTCTAACAGGAATACCGATGCTCCCTGACAACGGCGCCAAAAACTTGTTGGTTGTTTACACTAACGAGTTTCAATCATAAGAATGATCTTTTACTCAACTAGCTATATCCCGCAAGTATACGAGAGTAGTTGTAGTCGAGGTTGAACACAAGGAGCGTTGGTTAGTTATGCGCAAGAGTTATGATTTTCAATAATCCAGATCATTGTACATAAGATGATTGGATTAGAACAACTAAATTATAGATTTAAAACAAAACAGTAAATTATCACTTAAGAAAGGTTAAGATGCAGATTTGGAAGGATCTTAGACTTGGGATTTCACTATCACATCATAGCTTATATTAAAATATTAATTTAAACATGTTAATTAACTTACAAAGGAGGTTTGTAGTCACCACTCACCTCCCGGTGAAGTAATGATGATTCTAACTCCATACATCACTCTCGTGCATGTATTTCATTTTGAATCACAAACCTTGCTCCTCAACTTAATCTCAGCCACTCTCGCGGTCAAGGACAAGTTGCCAAAAGAGTAACACCATACTCTCAAACACATCTTCTCAGATTATGAAAGAAAGTATAAAACATGCAAGTATGATGGCCAATCACACAAACAAGCATTTCAGATCTGAAACAACTCTTGGAACATGTAAGAAACTAACATTTAGTACGAATTTCATATGTTCATACAAGGTATGACATGGGAGTTACTCTCCCATGTCCAAGATTCAGATTCTACTCGTCCATGATCATGTATTGCAGAAATGTTACAGAATTTTCAGAGTTTAACATGGTTTAGAGAAAGAAAAGCTAGGAGAATTGAAAGTGTAACCCAAGAGAAGTAGAATTCCGTCTTGGGGACGAAATTCCACTCCTAAAGCTGCTCCAAAACGGACTGGCTCCTCTCCCGAGAAGCTGTACGAAGTTGGGGAAGCTTAGTTGCACCTTGGAGAAGACAATGGAGAAGAAGAGAAGAAGAAATGAACTCCTTTCCCAAGAAACCACCCTTGATCTCCTCAAAATCGCCCTCCTCTACTTTAGGCTTGCTCTAGGACGAGGGAACTAACACAAATGACCGAGCATAACCGCCCATTAAGTTCTCACTTCGTTTTAAACAAAAACTCGTATTTTTCAAAATGTTGAAACTGTCAGGTGCACGCCGTGCACCTTAAAGTGCACGCCGTGCAACTTTCCAGAAACTTTCAATTTGCTCGATGCTCCAGGTGCACGGCGTGCACTTTTGGTGCATGGCATGCACTTGGCTGTTATGGGCTGTTGTGTATTCTGATCATAACTTTCAGCGTGTAGGTCCAAATTACATGCCGTAAAAAGTGGTATTTGCATAGTTGCGAACCCCAAAACATGTAGATACTTGAGGAGTGATCCAATAAGAGATAATATGATATATTCCTCATCATTTCATTGCAAAATATAGTACCTACAATCCAAACCATGCGACAGGTAAGAATAGCTAAAAATATAGAATCTAGCATGAATAAGAGTGATAATTGAGTCAAAACAATATGGATATGCAACCAAACATGATCCAAAAGATGATATGATTTGTGCACATCACATATATTAATACAATAAAGGTAATAATATATGTAACATTAACAATATATATATATATATATAATTTTTTATCATTAAGCATGTTACTCTTTCCATTCAATTTTTCAGCATGGGTACCATATGGAAGCAAGCTTAAAAAAAGGAAAAAAAACCTATCTATGCAGGCCTTTGAAATATATACTAATTATGTCCCAGACTTTATTTGTCAATGGGCTCACATCATCAAAAATTGTTTGGTTCCTAGATTACCAAATGTAATAGAGAACAAGAATGAACATGAGCTTGCTCTTCTTTCCATTCTGACAGTAGGTCTTCAAGAGTTTTGGTAACAACCAACGGCCTTTCCCGCATCCACAGGACTTGCACAAACTAACATTTCCATAGGAGATGCCTGGCTATTTTAGAACTATTCGAACAGAGGAAACATCTTGAATCTAGTTGAAAACCTCTCTATTGCATGTAGTTTTCTGTGGTGATTCCTTCTTGTAATATCTTCCAGCAGCTGACTTACATCCTGTGAGGATCCTTCGTACTACATAACCAAGTAGCCCAAGGCACTTCCGGGTAGTGATCCTTACATACGTTCCATGATCCTTTAAGGAAGAACCTCTTAAGCCCCTTAAAGTAACACATATCATTATCATCACAGATAGGTATGTTTTTGCACAGCTCCCTTAGTTCCTCAGTCAATCTCACACAAGGAAATCCCAGGCTTTATCCTAAATGGTAGTGTTCAAGTTTTTCATTGTGTTTAGCCTAGATCGCATCATCAAGGATCCCACCTCTGACACACTTTGATCAAGGAATCTTTTAACCAAGGGTCACACCATAATGAAATGGAGTTTCCAGTGCCAATTTATGTATCTGACCGTGGGTAACATGATGTCTCTGAACCTAAGAATGGATCTCCACATATAACTATGTGTTTGGTTCACTTTATAGGTCCAAATTGAGTCTTCTTTTAGATATATATTGTGGATCCATTAAATCCAAAGTAAACTCTTCTGGTTAGCAATGTCCCACAAATGCTTCAGCATGCCAGCATTGGACCATTCCTCAACCTTTCTAATGCCTAGACCTGCCTCTTTTTTTGGTTTGCAAATCTTTGATCAAGAAACAATATCTATATGTTTGTTTTCCCCTTTATCTCCCCATAAAAAATTTCTCAAAAGTCTTTCTATCTCTTCCATAGTGGCCCTTGGAAGAGGGAACACACCAGTCCAGAAGAGATGATAGGATGACGAGGTGGAAATAATAAGTTCAACTCTTCCAGCCATGGAGAGAAGCTTCATTTTCCATGACTCCAATTTTGTCTTAATTTTATCAATAAGAGGAGTGCACATACTTTTTGTTATCCTACCGGAAAAAAGGTATACCCAAGTATCTAACAAGGAATTATGTCTCTCTTATTCCCAGCAAGGTGCTTAAACTTTTAGGAGCTTGTTTGCTTAGAAATAATTGGCTCTTGTCTGGATTCAATTGAAGACAGAGAGATCCTTGAACTCTCTCATACAGTGTGTAATGCCTTTAGCATCCTTTTCTTCAGCCTCAGAGAATATGAGTAGGTCATCAAAAAAATATAAGATGGGAGATAGATAGGTTACCAGCTTTGACTGCAGATATAACTCCATCATCAACTGCTTTATTTAGGATAGAGGTTAAGCCTTGCATACCTAAGACAAACAAGTAAGGGGCCATAGGCTCGCCTTGATGGACCCCCCCTAGAGGATTGAATGATATCAGTAGGTGATCCATTGACAAAAATTTGAAAAGAAGCATTGTTCATGCATTCATCCACCCATTGCAACCAACATGGTGGAAAATCTATTTCGTTCAAGATGTTTGGAATATAACCCATGTCTATCTAGTCATACATTGTTCTCAGGTCAGTTTTGATACACAACTTTTTCCTATAACTAGCCTTTTTGAAATCATGAATTATTTCATTTGCTAAGAGGATATCATCAAAAATGTGCCTCCCTTTCACAAATGCACATTGGTTCAGACTAGCAATAGAAGGTAGGACATCCCTTAATCTATTCACCATGATTTTAGATATAACTTTATAAGAAAATTTTCATCAAGACATAGGACACCAATCTCCCAGTTTCATTGGTTGTTTAAATTTGGGAATTAAGGTGATGTATGTCTTGTTCACTTCTATGAACAATTTACCCTTCAGGAAAAATCTTGGACAACAATGCATAAATCCTTCCCAACATTATCCCATGAAGTCTTATAAAAGTGGGAATTCATTCCATTTGGGCCTGGAGAGCTTAGGTAGGTTATACCATGAGCATGTGGCGGCACATGTTCATAAAGTCATTTTTAATATCTTCATCATTTTTTAGTTGAGTGTCATCTTCTTCTAGAAGTTTAATTTGGTTCCTGCATCTTTGTGTCTTCATTGATGCATAGAAAAACTTAGTGTTGTCATTCCCTTCTTTTAGGCATTAGATTCTAGATTTATGATGTATTAGGGATTTCTTAATTTCTCTTGCTTTGAGTGCTTCATCTTTTTTGCTTTTATCTATCTCCCATAATAAATCATCTTCAGGCTTCTTATCTGATTCAACTTGTGGAAAGAGAGCTTCCTTTTACGTTATTGTTAGCTTAATCTATAATATCGCCTGACCTATCCCAATTCCATGTTTGCAGTTGCTTCTTTGTGTCTTTGACCTTTTGACAAAGTCTAAACATAGGTGTACGTCTACCTTTAGGTTCCAAGCTCTTCTGATAGTTTCACCATATCGTGGGAGTGATGCCCACACATTGAAGTATTGAATAGGATATTTAGCTTTTGGTTTTTCTTCTTGTAGATGTATCACTTGCGCATAGTGATCACAATATATGGATGGCATGATTTCAACCCAGATGCTTGGATGATTTGCAATAATCTACAATTGGTAGAAAGTGTGATCTAACTTGCTTCTAGTGTTATTAGCTCCTTGTTGCTGGTTGTTCCAAGTGAAAAATGGTCCTTTTGATGGTAGCTCAATCAAATCAGTTGCTAGGATAGCTTCATTGAAGTCACCCATAGACTTGGCTGAGGGGGTGGATCTTCCTGTCCGTTCTTCAATTAGACGAACAACATTAAAACCAAATGTTACTATCCACGGAGCTTTGATGTTAGATTTGATATGTTTGATATCTCCCCAAAGAATTTCCCTTTTAACATCATTATTCTCTACTGACATAGAAGATAGGGACTCAGAGAAAGAATTAGAATGTCAAACATCCTAATAACATGAAAGAAAACCTAACATAACATGAATGTAAAGATGAACTATAGGAACACTCTAGAATCGCACCCCACCAGGGTAGGATCTAAAAGCTTCATGAACTACACCTTCTGGTACTTCTGATGTGAGCCTATTGCTGGCGATGTCCTCCACCTATTTGCATCCACACATAGTCATGCATTTGATAGAACCTTTGTAAGTAGTTGAGTTTAATAAGATTAAATGAACATAACTTCAATGATCTTAAAACCCAAATTTATTATCTTATAAACCCTATTTAGGTTAGTTTTTGAAACACGAAAAAACAAAGTTAGAATCATGACTTCTAACCTATCCCAAAGAATAGATCTTGAAAAACTGATCAAAAATTGTATATTATTCGACCCCATTGGAGTTATCAATTAAAAGATATGAAATTCCTAGTATCGGCCAATAAAAAAACAAATAATTTCTTTTATTATTTTTCATGAATCGGATAATATAAATTAAAAATATTGAAATTCCCTTTGATCCAAAATGAGGGCTTTAGGCATGACAAGGGGTATTTTTTTTAACCAAATCCTCCTAAAACATTCACCCAAAGATCCAAAAACCTATGTTTTATTTTAGTCTATGTGACACATCAACATAATGATATAGGGATCTCGGGACCCTTTCCCCTTCACCCCGACTCCTGAGACTCTCACAGTCTCCATGGTGAAAGCAGCCTCCTGGAGCTGCAAGCTCCATACCAACTCTCACCCTGCTGGACGATCGGGTGCAGGGGAGGCCTTCAATCACTTCTCCTTGATAGACCAAAAATAGAGAATCAAAATAGGGCAACGAAGATTGCTCAAAACCTTGTCCATGACCCAGTCATGGCTGGAGAATAGGATTGAAGAAAATGATTCATGAAAATTAGATGTTAATGAGGGAACTCAAAACTGAGGGCAATAATATGTTCTTCGACATATTTTGAAGTCAACCAAAACAGAAACATGGCAAAACGTTGCGATCTGGCCCAAAAACCACCCTCATATATGGGGCTACATCGCCAAAGTTTGTTGACCACCACCTAATGAAGACTCACAATAAACTAATCATGTAGGAAGAACACACAAAGGGTCAGGGTGCTTACTACAAAATGAATTGGTTGGAGACATCCAGAGCTGGGAGCACCGGTCCGTCTTTGATGGATCTGAAGATGGATTATGTGGGCGGGAGGGGGGTCCAGGCCGGTTCAAACAAAAATTGATGGAGAAGATAGGCTCCCAAACGACCAGAGGTGCTTCCAAGACCCTCGAACACCACCGTGAGGTGACACCCAGGGATCTGCTAATGACGCCAGAGGGGAAAGAAGAAGGAGAGTGGTGTGTTTTGTGTTCAAGGCGGTTTAGGGTTAGCAACCCTATATAAATAGGTTCCTCAAGCCATTGGGATTTAAATCCCTCTCTAGTTCACACTAGGCACTGCGAAAATCAAACTTCTCAGAGGGGGGTCGGACTTTGTAAGAGTCCAACTGAAGCAATAGGTAGGAGATGAGGGACCGACCCTTGGATCTTCATCCAACGGTAGCTTCCACCCACACATAAGTAAAAAAATAGAAAGGGTGTGCGACATATCTATAACACCAAAACTTTGGGCAAAACTTTGAATATATCAGCGTGACATCACATAAATTTGCAATCTTAGGAAATTGATATGATTAAATCAAAAATCAATGTTATATAGGTCCCAACTATATAGAAACTTTCAAAAATCAGTTGAGGGTTAAACAAGGTAAAAAAGCTTTCAAATTTTGACCATGATTCTCTAATAACTCCTAGAACATAATTATGAGTTGAAATTTTCAAATTTCTCAAAATAAAGCCCTAGGTAATTTAGTTAGGTTTAAATCCCTCATAAATCATATCTAAGTAATTGTTGGTATGTATGCCCGGAGAGCCAATCATGGGATGATTGGTGGGATACATTAAGATTGATTTGATAAACATCAAAGGCAAGCTTCCAATTCTTTCTGGTTCAGCCATATGAGATAGTGATAGAACAGACTGAATGTCTAGAGAATGACAGTACTCAATGACGTATGCTTTCAGGTTAAGGACCTGAACGATGAGATCATACGGATGCTAAGAGTTTGTACATTCTTGTTATGTCCCTAGTCGGATGTCATTGTGGAAGGTAGATAGACAGCAATGACACACAAGACTAGATTGTGGTGTTGGTTGATGACAGAATCTCATTAGTCATGATATAGAGATATCAAACCAAACACATAGGTACTTGTTAGAGAACAAGTGTACCGGACAGACCCACCGTGAGTTTGACACATGGAACCATAAGATGGTAGTCACAGTCAGTACTCACAGTGATGGTGGTGAGTGTGATTCTTAGACCTGAAATCACTGCACTCAACACATGTCGTTGGGCACACTTTGACATCATCAAACGCAGTCCTGAAACATGGGTTGTTATAAAGGTGATGATTGGGTGGCTTTGACACATGGGGCTTTTGAGGGGTGAGTGATAGATATGGGATTTGTCCCTCCTGAGGGAGTTTGATATCCAAGGCCACTTGATGAGTAGGATTGAGATAGGCATGTGCACGCATGTGTGAATCAGTATGTGATATTGATGTCATACATATCTCCTTCAATCTACTCTGAGATCAAGAAAGTGAATGAACGTTGACAGGATGACTGTTCCATGCCTTGAGTTCATTCGGGATATCAGTGACAAAGGAATTATACATTCAATGTAACACCATTCACGGATTGTAGGATGAAAGTTGTTCTCCAACTTTCTACTTTCACTTGGGTAGCACTGATGTGTGACTGGGCACCGCTCTTTGCTTGTGAAGTCATAAGTGTTATGGACTTTCACTACCAACGTGAAATGGACCTGCAGGGTCACACACATAGGATTTAACCTGGAAGAGGAGTTTTGTCCACAAGCAACGTTTAGATTGATTACTAAAGGAGTTTAGTAGTTCAATTAAACGCTCAATCAGTAGATAGCTCAGTATCATATGGTTCAAGGTGTTGGACGCATTGATTGGAGTATCAGATTGATTGAAATCGCATTTGACTGATTCTGCACAACCTGTACTCCCAACCGATCGGTTCAAGTGTTGAACTGGTCGGCTGAGGTTGCTGAACCGGTCGGCTCAAGTGTTGAGCCGATCGGCTCAAGCCCAGGGTGAAACGAGCGGTTCAAGTGTTGAACCGATCGGTTCAACTGGTGCAACCGAGCAAGTTGGGAAAGTCAGGTCGGTGAGAATTTTCCTTGCGTTTCACTTGCCCAATTTGATTGGAACAAGGATTGGTATTCGATACCAATTAGAAACTAAAGTTGGAAAGTCAATCGGGAACTGATCAGGACCACGAACCGACCGGTTCAGAAGTAAACCGATCGGCTCATGGGTCCCAACCGACCGGTTCAGGTCCCCAACCGACCGGTTCACTTGTGAACCGATCGGTTCAGGTTGTGAGTTGGTTGCTTTTTGTGGAAAATCTCGAACCCTTCTACTCCTACTTTAGTCCCATATTGTCGGGCACAGAGAACCCTGTCCCATGACCCGCCTATATATAGGGGTATTGGGGGCTTCTCAAAGTACAACTCAATGCAAGCCGGTTGCTTTGCGAAGTTGTCGTTCTCTCTGGTTTTGGTAACCGTGAGAGATCCCGAGCAAGTGCTTCCCGCAAAAGGGAGGTGCAGTAAGGGAAGGACAACTGCAGTTGCAACTGGTAGCAGGAGAGTGTGTTGGCGACTAGTACGTCAACAGGAGGGTGCGACTCCTTCCACTTCCTTGTGGGACAAGGAGAGTGGAGTTCCAGGTGGTCCATGTGGACTACTACAGAGGCGGGAGGACACTGCCGCTCAGGAGGACAACTGTCATCTGACAGTCCGGTAGGAGGAGGAGTCGTCAGTCCCGGTGCGACCAGGAGCTGCACAGACGCCGTCCAAGACCGGAGTTGAAGACCGCGCATTGCGCGAGGTATTGTCGCCGAGCAAGCCTCGGGACAAGGTATGAATCCACAAACCATCCTTTCCTATTATATAGACGTTGACGCGTTTCCTCGGTATGGGTTGGGGGAGAAAAAAAAATTTTTCCGCTGCCTTCTCCGTCTCCCCTAAAACCCAACAGTGGTATCAGAGGCACGTCAACTGCTCTATATTTTAGGAATATCGATATGATCGATTTTGGTTTGTCACCTTTATTTATTGCATACGATGCGAATAATATCGGCTTTATGCATTTCCAATCCTAAATCCACAAATCCCTAATTACATATATGATATGTATTATTAATGCACTCGATACACGTCGCCCTTAAACGAGTTTTGTGGTGGATGTGTGTAGCGTGATTATGGCCTATAAACCCCTATCTATGTGTGGTTGTTTGTGGTTGCTTGCATCTCGGTCTGCGCACCGATCTTCCCTCTCTTATTCCTGATGTAACTCGAATTAATTCAAGATTATTTCCTACCTTTGCTCCCCCCGAATGTAACTCGGGGTTTCCCTTTTAAAGCAATGTAAAATAGGATAGATTTTATTTCCTATTATGTCAAAGACCGGCGGACATCAAGACGACAGCTGAGACGATCGGTTCAAGGCGTGAACCGATCGGTTGACGTTCCAGATGGTCGGTTCAAGGTATGAACCGATCGGTTGATGACCGGTTCGAGGAGCGAGATGAGCGGGTGGCGGACATGACGAGATGCACGACGACCAGGTGAACCGATCGGTTGGAGGAGCCAACCAATTGGCTGGTGGCACCCAGACGACCGGCTGGAGAGTACAGATCATTCATGAGATGAGTTGATCAACTTTGGAAGGCAAGGCACAGAGTTCATCTTGTACAGGTTGCATGAGATGTAGACCTAGATGACCGTGATTCCTCTTGGCTCAAGGAATCACATTAGGATGGCCATAATCATCGCTTTTTATCGTTTGTGCATGTTTTCTGTGGGATATAGCATGTATATGATACGTACTATGTATTGTGGTGATTGGATATGTATATGTATATAAAAACCAAATCCCTCATTAAAATATTAAGTCTTACATTCCTTCCATTAGCGGCACACATGAAAAGCTCGATCGACCAAGCGTAGGTTATGCCAAAGCGTGGTGCGCCGTCTATCTTGTGGAAGTGTGAAGGGTAGACATGTAGGTTCTGCCAAAGCAGGGTGCATGTTTACCGTGTTGGCTTTTGGGTTAGACTTAACTGGTGATTCTTAGAGCGTCTAAGCCCAGAGGAAAGGAATGTTCATGGCAAGGAGTTGTGCATGTTCATTCAACAAGAGTTGCATATGATGCAATTGGCAAGAGTTGCCTACCTGAGAGATCTAAGTTGTGGGCGATCAGCCAAAGCTGACTCATGACTTAGAGGATTTTAGGATCTTGCCCACTAGAAGGTTGTACGCTGCAATCTTCCGAATTGATGGTGAGGGCTATCAATTTGAAGTAAAATAGTGGGAGCAATAATTAATTAAAGGCCTAATTTTATCGTCAACTTTTCAAATCAATCAAATAAGTCAAAAGAGTTTTGGACTAAAATTGCATATATTTCCTTTCGTTAAAATAAACGGTAATCGAAAAATCACTTTATTTGTGATCGGTCTTTGAGACCAAAAAATTAAATGGGAATAATTCCACGACTGGTTAGGATGGTGAGAAGTGTTCTCAAAGAGTGAAAGCTCCAAGTCCTAGTTATACCAGAACTAGATGAACTCGATCCCACCACATAAATGGTTGAAATTATGCTTATGGAAGCATACCGAGGATGACATTGATGAGGAGTGCTTGATGTTGTGTTCTCTGAACTATGAGTTGCAGAGACAACATTAGACATATGATGTCTCCAAGAGACTATCCTAGTATGTCATGACAGAAGGAGATCCAGTAAGGGATTCACACACTCAATGTGATTGGGTATGTTGAAAACCTGACTGAGAAGGATTCCCTCTGAGCCAAGGATTGGCTATTGGTATGATACTGCAAATGTTGCAAGAATCATACAATTCATGATAAGCTACAACATGAACAACTTTGACAAGCGTTGACAGAGTTGTTGGACATGTTGAGGACAGTAGAGGAAAAGATGAAGAAAGACAAACCATAATCTTTGATGTGATCAAAGAGAAAGGTAAGTCTTAAGGGCAAGGATAAGGGCAAAGCAAAGAAGTGTTCTATTGCTAGCCGTCAATCCAAGCCGTCTTCAGCCTCAAGGCACATGGGGAAAGGGTGTATGAGGGATTGCCCTCTATATCTGGAAGAACAAAAGAAGATGAAGGAGGGGATGGAGATCTCCACCTAAGGTATCATGAAATGAACCACTTCTTTATCTGAGGTATATGATACCAAGATATGGATATGTCATATATGATATGCAATATCCGCAAAGAAGTGATGGCCTTTGTGAAAGGACCAAGAAAGAAGTACCCATCATTGGAGCAAGTGTTGCGGCCATAGATAGGAGTATCTTTCAGTTTATTTCAGCCTAAAGGGCACAAAATAGAGTTGAGAACTGCTATTTCATATATTTCCAATAGATAGAAACACTTTCTTATTACATATTGTATGACAATGATGGCAATTAATAAAGTTGATGTTTCAATCTTAAAGATATTATCTTAGTGGCAATGCCTTGTTTATCTTGTGATACATGGTATGCATAAGATAAAATGATACCTAAAGTTATTGATAACTCAAACAATCAAATTAGCATCAATCATGAGAAATTCATTTCTAGTTTCCATATGATGGATAAACCTAGACTCTTTTGGTTTGAGAACCATTAAGAGACATGAATATCTTGGACATGATTAATCAATCTTCACTAAAGGTAGTGGGAGAGTGATTATCCTATTAGGTATAATACATGTGATGTATTTACATACCAATTGGAACAAATGCTAATACTTCAAATGGTGTTTAGTGAAATACCAATATGAACATCTTGAAGTGTTCAAGATTGTCATAGATGAAGTACAAATTTGGTAAAGTATTAATTCTTGATGAGATCAATGAATGAAATACTTGGACCAAATGTTTGAGATCCTTATGAGTGATTATGATAGTGTATCATAGTGAACTCATGATTAAGGCATGGTGATGTCTAAATCAAGAAGGAATCATACTCTAAGGAGTTAGAGAATGATTATCGAATAACTGAATTCTTCTTAATAAAAGAATACCCCACACTAATGAAGGAAATTAAGAAACACAAGGGTTGTGAGTTCTTATATCCTTAACAGATACACCTCAATTATCTATGTGATGAGTTGTTCATGTGATGAGTCAACTATCTAGATGAATATGAGGAACCAAATTTTGAGTTATGATTTATGATCATTACATCCTAAATGATTTCCATGTGAACCATAAGGTATGACCTTGATGTTAGCACTCATTGGATGAAATCCATAAGTGCAAATGAGTCTTAAGTGTTAAGACACATGGATAACATTTTGAGAAGGATGATGCTTGTTGATTGCAACTTAATGACTGAGACATTTGGCATATGGATACTAAAACAACATTCCTATGAGGAATAAAACAAGGATGTGTATGTGACACAACCTATAAGGTTTATGAATCCACTAATGCAAATGAAGTCTATAAGTTACAATGGACTAATCAATGTGATTGATTGAGTGTAAGCAACTCAAAATTAGATCTTTACTTTGATGATAGAGTCAAAGGGTTTGACTGATATGTCAAAGATAAAGAAGGGATCTGTGATTTAGTGGGAGTGTATTCACATTCCACATGTTGATGTGAAACGGAAATGTTCTAAAATGGAAATCCAAAAGTGGAAATTATCTTTAAGGAAGATAGAGATGTTTCCTATGTGATAGGAATAGAGATCTATAGAGATAGTTCTCGACAAATCTCTTGACCTGAAAAGTGAGAGCATACATTGGCAATCTGTACTGAAGGGTTCAGTATGCACAAATTCAGTGGGAGACAACTTGTCCAAATTATATGGATATTAGTATCCCAACGCCAAGTGTCCAATTCTTATGAAGAATGGGAACACTAAGAATAGATATGGATCTATCATGTATGCAATCATCCCATTATCTTGCATGTATTAACATGGCAAGAATAAAATGCATTCATCATCTTGTATGTGTGACATGACAATATGATGTGCTCATCCTGATAACTCGTATGTGGGACATGACGAGTGGATGTCTGTCTGTTTCCAGTAAGGGTTACTGGAATACCATGAGAACTTGATAAGTGCTTGTTAAGTACTAGTTCTATGGAGATAAGGAAGAGTTCGATGTAAAGAGTTACATTGATGTGAACTTCTGAAAGGACAGAAGATTAATCGCAAAATATACATAGGATGTATAAAAGTGAAAGTTTATTGATAATTGGAAGTGTTCCAATAAAACCATTTAAAAGGAAATGTCGAGTATCTGTGTGTTAGTGAACAGCAATGGATACTATATGGATCTGAAGGTTCATGAGATGAACTTATATTCCACTCATTGATGACAAGTCTGGAATCCTTGATCATGCAATGTGGCTAAAGGTTAGCAAAGGAATACTAGATCGCATATTACGGCAACTCCATCTCATACGTGCAATGTACAGCGAAGAGATGAGAGACATGCAATTTATACTGACTTTGGCAAGGTGTTGTCATTACTCACTATGTTCGCACTAAGAGCACAATAACATGTGGGACATGTTTGAAGATCACTATGAATATGATTCAAGAGTGATTGGCTCGCATTGCAAGTGGGAGTCTGATGGTATGTATGCCCTAAGAGCCAATCATGGGATGATTGGTGGGATACATTAAGATTGATTTGATAAACATCAAAGGCAAGCTTCCAATTCTTCCTGGTTCAGTCATATGAGATAGTGATAGAACATATTGAATGTCTAGAGAATGACAGTACTCAATGACGTATGCTTTTAGGTTAAGGACCTGAACGATGAGATCATACGGATGCTAAGAGTTTGTACATTCTTGTTATGTCCCTAGTCGGATGTCATTGTGGAAGGTAGATAGACAGCAATGACACACAAGACTAGATTGTGGTGTTGGTTGATGACAGAATCTCATTAGTCATGATATAGAGATATCAAACCAAACACATAGGTACTTGTTAGAGAACAAGTGTACCGGACAGACCCACTGTGAGTTTGACACATGGAACCATAAGATGGTAGTCACAGTCAGTACTCACAGTGATGGTGGTGAGTGTGATTCTTAGACCTGAAATCACTGCACTCAACACATGTCATTGGGCACACTTTGACATCATCAAACACAGTCCTGAAACATGGGTTGTTATAAAGGTGATGATTGGGTGGCTTTGACACATGGGGCTTTTGAGGGGTGAGTGATAGATATGGGATTTGTCCCTCCTGAGGGAGTTTGATATCCAAGGCCACTTGATGAGTAGGATTGAGATAGGCGTGCGCACGCATGTGTGAATCAGTATGTGATATTGATGTCATACATATCTCCTTCAATCTATTCTGAGATCAAGAAAGTGAATGAACGTTGACAGGATGATTGTTCCATGCCTTGAGTTCATTCGGGATATCAGTGACAAAGGAATTATACATTCACTGTAACACCATTCACGAATTGTAGGATGAAAGTTTTTCTCCAACTTTCTACTTTCACTTGGGTAGCACTGATGTGTGACTGGGCACCGCTCTTTGCTTGTGAAGTCATAAGTGTTATGGACTTTCACTGCCAACGTGAAATGGACCTGCAGGGTCACACACATAGGATTTAACCTGGAAGAGGAGTTTTGTCCACAAGCAATGTTTAGATTGATTACTAAAGGAGTTTAGTAGTTCAATTAAACGCTCAATCAGTAGATAGCTCAGTATCATATGGTTCAAGGTGTTGGACGCATTGATTGGAGTATCGGATTGATTGAAATCGCATTTGACTAATTCTGCACAACCTGTACTCCCAACCGATCGGTTCAAGTGTTGAACCGGTCGGCTGAGGTTGCTGAACTGGTCGGCTCAAGTGTTGAGCCGATCGGCTCAAGCCCAGGGTGAAACGAGCGGTTCAAGTGTTGAACCGATCGGTTCAACTGGTGCAACCGAGCAAGTTGGGAAAGTCAGGTCGGTGAGAATTTTCCTTGCGTTTCACTTGCCCAATTTGATTGGAACAAGGATTGGTATTCGATACCAATTAGAAATGAAAGTTGGAAAGTCAATCGAGAACTGATCAGGACCACGAACCGACCGGTTCAGAAGTAAACCGATCGGCTCATGGGTCCCAACCGATCGGTTGGTGCTCCAACCGACCGGTTCAGGTCCCCAACCGACCGGTTCACTTGTGAACCGATCGGTTCAGGTTGCGAGTTGGTTGCTTTTTGTGGAAAATCCCGAACCCTTCTACTCCTGCTTTAGTCCCATATTGCCGGGCACAGAGAACCCTGTCCTATGACCCGCCTATATATATAGGGGTATTGGGGGCTTCTCAAAGTACAACTCAATGCAAGCCTGTTGCTTTGCGAAGTTGTCGTTCTCTATGGTTTTGGTAACCGTGAGAGATCCCGAGCAAGTGCTTCCCGCAAAAGGGAGGTGCAGCAAGGGAAGGACAACTGCAGTTGCAACTGGTAGCAGGAGAGTGTGTTGGCGACTAGTACGTCAACAGGAGGGTGCGACTCCTTCCACTTCCTTGTGGGACAAGGAGAGTGGAGTTCCAGGTGGTCCGTGTGGACTACTACAGAGGCGGGAGGACACTGCCACTCAGGAGGACAACTGTCATCCGACAGTCCGGTAGGAGGAGGAGTCGTCAGTCCCGGTGCGACCAGAAGCTGCACAGACGCCGTCCAAGACCGGAGTTGAAGAACGTGCATTGCGCGAGGTATTGTCGCCGAGCAAGCCTCGGGACAAGGTATGATTCCACAAACCATCCTTTCCTATTATATAGACGTTGACGCGTTTCCTCGGTATGGGTTGGGGGAGAAAATTTTTTATTTCCGCTGCCTTCTCCGTCTCCCCTAAAACCCAACAGTAATATGAATAACATTATTTTGCCAAATTGATCATGATGCTTAATCCATCATGCTCTTTTTAATATAAATTCATTGCATCACTAGTATACCAAAAAAAAAAGCTATAAATAACATCCCAAGGTATCCTAAACCAATACATGAGTAAATTATATAATACTTGGAATTACATACCTAAAGAAAATGAGGATGTGACATACTAATTTTACAAAATTAATATATTTTCTACTATTTATACAATAAATCTTGACACAAGATCAATACGCCACTCATAATGAAATTTGAACAAATGGTCATACACATTTAGATCAAAGGATTAAACCTTGCATGGACAAGCTTAGAAACATAAGTCAAAAAATAAGAACACCCTCACTATCCAAGTCAATAGACAATCAAACAAAGGGTTGATTCGTAAATTCTAGGATTTCCTGCTCCTATTTAAAAGTGCACTGCAGATAGTTGAGGGTGAATCCACATGTCTAATGAATTCAATTTACATCCTAGTGTTTGATCTGTATATAGACGTGTTAGTAAATGAAAGGAGGTGTAGCGTACACACCTCCAGATGTAGATCAACGAATCCTTCCTTGATTACCCTCAAATACTATATCTCCAAATATGTTATCTTGAATTGATATTTAAATTTATATTTCATAAATTCCTAACTATACATCTATCCAAAAGCCCACTTTTATAAAAGCTTTTAGGTTTGTGTATGAAAGAGATTGAAGATGACAACCCAAATGTTCTTTTGTTAGCACGACATAACCAAAGCTGGTCGGTGGGATTGTATCTGAGTTGTCCCCTTATGAAGCCATCCTGGAACTGATGATGGTGAGATTATCTCCGATGAGTTGGATGTACAACTGGTTGGTGTTGGTCAAAGTTACATCAAGGTCCAACCGAGTTGTACTCTAGGTCTCTTCATAAGATCCTTAGAAGCCCAAATGGATGCTATGAACACAAAGTCATTTCTAAGGAATAGTACTACATAGAAAAGGTAGTGGCCTATTTGGATTCCGACCCATATGTGCCCTATATCGAGACTGTGGCAATTATGAAATGTGGGGAGAGGGATGCATCTTAGAAAGATGTTTTCCACCATGTAGCTCACTCTTTGGTCACTAGAGAACTTGATGGGATCTTTGCCAGGGCGTTGAAGGAGTGTTAGCTAGGATTCTTGTTTGGCGGTAGTTGGGGTGATATAAGTAGTTATTCCATTTTCACCACATTTTTCTATGTTTCTTTCTACATACGCGTCGTTGAGTTGACTTAGCAGATAAAAACATTACACTGGAACCCTATTATATAGCGCAAATGGATGACTAGTCGTATACCCAATGGAAGATAAATAAGGAAGAGAGGATTTTGCAAAGGTTGGCAAGCCATTGCCATCTCTCACGAGTTCCTACGGGTGCTCAGTATTGAAAATTATGTATGGTGATATGAAGACCGGTAGATGTGGCGCGTAATTCCATGATTGAATGAGTGAGGGCCCAAAAATGGATAACAGGATAAGCGAAAGGAGTCACTATTACGCTCATTTAAATGTTTATTCTTTGATAATACAGAGATTGTCCAAAGAAATTAAAATGGAAGGGCATAGTACGGGGTGGTGCACCTTGCCGTCTCCTCCGGGAGGGTGTGGTGGAAGATTGTGTCGCTTATCCTGTTGTGGAACTTGTTCTACCCGTCTATACGCTATGAGATGATAATATATAATAGGTGAAAAAGTGAAGCAGGACTGATTATCGATGGATCGGTATTCATTAATTGTCGCGCAATGATGTGGCTTGGCTTACAGAAATCAACAACTCTTATTCTCAATTCCTCAGCTCATGCCACCTATGAATAGTCGTGATCGCATTTGTTGCGGCCTTATTTTGACTAATTTATTTACCAAACTTAGTTTTTAACTTATTTTCTAATAACCAAGTTTGAATGAAAAAACTGTCGTGCCATATGACAGGCCTTTTTTTAAAGACGATATTCCATTTAGAGTCTTCAACGTAAAGCTGTCACACGACAGCCTTTGATTTTTTTTCCAGTATTATGATGCCATGTAGTAAGTATTCAGTACAATAACGTATACAATTGTTTTTCAAATAATAGTTATTTTAATATAAAATAATACAGTTAGGTTAATATATATATTTGTATATATGCATATAGGACATATACCTAATATGTTAAATATATATTATATTTTTTTATATATTTGTTAATATATATATTCTGTTATATATTATACATTATATATTATGTATTACATGTTTAATATATATTATATGCTATATGACATATAGCTTAACATTGGTTAAGGCATTGTTTTCTATTGAACAAAATAATATAAATTTTTTATAATAATTGGTCTAAGAATAAAATTATACAATAAGATTAACATTATAATATACATGGCATACATTTCATGTGTTAAATATACAATAGACACTTGTATTTGTGTATTTTTGTATAATTGATATATTTAACAACATATAATACATTTTTTCTATTCAAATTTATCTTCTAATTAGATATTATTTTACATTACATATAAAATAACAAAATAAAACTTAAATTAGATATTACTGTATTCAGTATCGAAAATGTATGAATAATAGTTACATGCATATATCAATGAAGTAGATTGTTCATAGTTAGAAATATTAACAAAAATGTATGCATATAGTATACAGAATCAATAAAATAGATTGTTCATAGTTAGAAATATTAACAAAAAAATGTATACACATAATATACAGAATATATATTCGGTATACTATGTGTATACATTTTTTGTTAATATTTCTAACTATGAACAATCTACATCATTGATATATGCATGTAACTATTATTCATACATTTTCGATACAGTAATATCTAATTTAAGTTTTATTTTGCTATTTTAAATATAATGTAAAATAATATCTAATTAGAAGATAAATTTGAATAGAAAAAATGTATTATATGTTGTTAAATACATCAATTATACAAAAATACACAAATACAAGTGTATATTGTATATTTAACACATGAAATTTATGCCATGTATATTGTAATGTTAATCTTATTGTATAATTTTATTCTTAGACCAATTATCATAAAAATTTTATATTATTTTGTTCAATAGAAAAAACAATGCATTAACCAATATTAAGGTATATGTCATATAGCATATAATATATATTAAACATATAATACATAATATATAATATATAATATATAATATATAATTGAATATATATATTAACAAATATATAAAAAACATAATATATATTTAACATATTAGGTATATGTCCTATATGCATATATACAAATATATATATTAACCTAACTGTATTATTTTATATTAAAATAACTATTATTTGAATAACAATTGTATACGTTGTACTGAATACTTACTACATGGCATCATAATACTGGGAAAAAAAAATCAAAGGCGGTCGTGTGATAGCTTTTCATTGAAGACGTTAAATGGAATGTCGTCTTTAAAAAAAGGCCCCTCATATGGCACAAGCCGACAGTTTTTTCATTCAAACTTGGTTATTAGAAAATAAGTTTAAAACTAAGTTTGGTAAATAAATTAGTCAAAATAGCTTGATTAATTTTAAAAAAATAAGTGGCGGTGACGATTACGGACATTGGGCAAGGGGTGCGGCATACATTGCGGCTGTGAACACCGTGCATATATTACCTTCTCATGGCGTATATGCACGCCGGGTAGAACAAGTTCCACAACGGCCGCAACAAATGCGATCACGACTATTCATAGGTGGCATGAGCTGAGGAATTGAGAATAAGAGTTGTTGATTTCTGTAAGCCAAGCCACATCATTGCGCGACAATTAATGAATACTGATCCATCGATCTAATCAGTCCTGCTTCACTTTTTCACCTATTATATATTACCATCTCATAGCGTATACGACGGGTAGAACAAGTTCCACAACGGGATTAGCGACACCATCTTCCACCACACCCTCCCGGAGTAGACGGCAAGGTGCACCACCCCGTACTATGCCCTTCCATTTTAATTTCTTTAGACAATCTCCGTATATATCAAAGAATAAACATTTAAATGAGCGTAATAGTGACTCCTTTCGCTTACATATCACCATACGTAATTTTCAATATTGAGCACCCACTAGTACAAAACTAGGCTGAAAGAACATCATTCTATGCCACATTTCTAGAGAAATTATCACACACTGGAGTCCAATCTGGAACTGGTGTCGAATTCAATACATCTTGTATGCCCAAGACAAATTAAATTGATAAACCCACACACTAGTAAAAAATAAGCAAACACCTGTGTCGAAATATAAGAGAGCTAACTTCCAATACGTCTTCCCATACATAAACAAGCTTCTGTGTCAGTTTAGCAAGGACCAGTGGCCCACAACGAAACTTTGGCTTCTGATACATCTTGAAACACGTGATCTAGTATGTAGCTGGAAATAAGTTTGGCCCTGAGACATTTTGAAACACGTGATCCAATATGTAACTGGAAATATTTACAAAATAGGAGCTATCAATTAGAATGTGTTTCATTAAGATAAATACTCTCGTTCATTACATTAAGACCAAGTTGCATATCACGGTAAATACACTGAAATACCAAATACCTAATTGTCCAACAAATAATTACAGATTACATATTGGTCAAATTCATCGTTCTTAAACAAAAAAGGAAAAAAAACCAAACTAACCTACTTTTACTAACTTATTTACCACACTAACCTAGTTTCTAACTTATTTCCCAAATAACCTACTTTGAGTAAGAAAAAGAGACGGCCGTCGCCACATGGCGGACCTCTCTTTGGAGACGCCATTCAATTTAGCGTCTTCAAGGAGAAACTGCCACGTGGAGTGCCGGCATTCAATTTGTTTAATTTTTTTTCAATACTATGATACCATGTATTATTTTAATGAACTACAATAACGCTAATTGTTATTATGTAACTAATTATTTGTCAACATTGAATTATATTTATATATATATATATTATTCGTTTACATACATTAGTTGAATATTATACAAAATATTATATAATTTGATTTAGATGGAAAATAATATAATAAAATTAATATATTATTGTTTATGTTAATTTTAATACATATCATATATTATTTGATTACAATTTAAATAATTATCCTCTAAATAGAAAATATTACGATAAGAATAATAATGTAATATATGCATATATATACATATATATGACATGTAATTGATATGTTAAATATATAATATACATTTATATTTGTGTATTTATATATAATAATATATCATTACAAGTTTTGCACTCATTCTAAATAGATATACTATATTATTCAAGAAAGCATACATTAGATATTAATATAGTCTATATAAGGAATATATAACTAATAATTACATGCATGTATTATTGAAGTGATTATTTATTTTTAAATAAGATATATTAGAAAAGAGATATGTCTTAGAAGCTTATAGTCGCTATAATTAAGTAAAAGAAATATATCTTAAAAATCTTATGCAATGTGAATCGAAAAAATTTAAATAAAATTACCATATTCTATTATACAATATGAACAATGATTATATATGCCTGCACATATTAATAGAATATATTTTAAAAATAAATATGACTATATTATCATTTAGTAGATGTCAATTTTTTTTCCTATTTCATATATTAACTAATTATATATATTGAACAATTATTTCTAATATGTATACTACAAGATTTTTTTCTTGATATTTCTCTAAATAAATAATCACTTCAATAATACATGCATGTAATTATTAGTTATATATTCCTTATATAGACTATATTAATATCTAATATATGCATTCATGAATAATATAATAGCATATCTATTTATCATGAGTGCAAAACTTGTAATGATATATTAATATATATGAATACACAAATATAAATGTATATTATATATTTAACATATCAATTGCATGTCATATATATGTATATATATGCATATATTACATTATTAATCTTATTGTACTATTTTCTATTTAGAGGATAATTATTTAAATTGTAATCAAATAATATATGATATGTATTAAAATTAACATAGACAATAATATATTAATTTTATTATATTATTTTCCATCTAAATCAAATTATATAATATTTTGTATAATATTCAAATAATGTATGTAGACAAATAATATATATATATATATATAAATATAATTCAATGTTGAAAAATAATTAGTTACATAACAGCAATTAGCGTTATTGTAGTTTATTAAAATGATACATGGTATCATAGTATTGAAAAAAATTAACAAATTGAATGTCGACGCTCCACGTGGCAGCTTCTCCTTGAAGACGCCAAATAGAATGGCGTCTCCAAAGAGAGGCCCGCCATGTGGCGACGGCTGTCTCTTTTTTTTTACTCAAACTAGGTTATTTGGGAAATAAGTTAGAAACTAGGTTAGTGTGGTAAATAAGTTAGTAAAAGTAGGTTAGTTTGGTTTTTTTTCCAACAAAAAAGCATGCCCATTACACTGACTAAACATCCCACATTTGGCAAGAGAACAATGATCCTTGTTTATCACGTATGATTCACTAGCGTCCAAGCCATGCCGAAAAAGATATACTATGTCTGAATTCCAGTAAAAAAACTAATATAATCCAATGGTCCTTGTGAATGATCTTTGTAATTCCGCATTGGAAAATCTGCAAGGAACTTACAACCTGAGAACTGTAAAGAAATATAAAAAATTAGTTTAATCTTATAAATAATAGTTTTCAAATGGCTACAAATAGATGAGTTGTGAGAATTTAGTAATGTGGGCTACATGCCTCTTGTACACACAATTCAAATAACCTTTGAAAGGCATGCAACGTACATATCATTTTTAAAATTCATAAACTAATCAACATCAAGTACAAGAATTTTGTATTTAACTCAAAACTATGGCACCACCAATGTTACATATCGGCTAGGAAGAAGTGAAATGTTAAAAGACACACGATGTTTATGACAAGGTAATGATGCAACATAACCAATTATAAAACCTTGATTTCATATGAATTGGAGTATGGGCCCATGCTGTAAGTTCAAAGCTGAACTGAAACATTAAGAATTATATGATTTCAATTCTATTTTGAAGTCTGCATATTCAATGACTCGTGCATGTCTAAAGTCCAGGTGGAGTAAGGTTGGATCATGTTTATCGGCTAAGGTTTAGTTTTGCAGGACCTTATGTTAACTTTATATGGATAAATTGCAGCCAATCAGCAATCCTTAAGTCCATCTAGTACTGAAGGACAAAGTTCAATATTACAATGTAAAACGTAATGGATTACCTTGTCCAGGGTTTATACATTAAGGAACTATTTGGTTTATTGGATTCTGGGTCAAGATCTTATTCTCTAAACTCCCTTTGATAGCCTTTGAGAGGAAACACTTTCAGTTATCAACAACTAATCTGAATCTACCCAAATTAACACGCCAAAGAATAAATATTGACAAAATACCAGATCCATTTCCAAAATGTTTATCCCATGAAGAGGAATTGATGAAGTTGTTTGGTTTTATTGGGGCATGTAAAAGGGGTCTTTCCTCATTCTCAACTACGTGAAATGTATTTTCGTGTGGCTGCCTAGAGTGCTCTGCAGTAGATCCATTTTGAATCAGTAAAAATACATCAAATTGAAGTCTAAAGTGTCTGATTTAAATAAATGACAGAAGTTAGATAGTAAATCTACCTTGAAAAAATGGAAGGATATTCTCTAATAACGTTTGCACTGGTGTGTCATTAGAAGAGCATTCATTCTCTAATAGGAAGTTTGAAATCGGTAATCTAAAATGATCTATCATGGAAAACATTAGAGAACTGATGAGATATACTTAATAAAGCCAATTTTTTTTCAAAAGAACACTTATAACTAAATCGATGCCAGGTAAATAAATAACAATGAGATGTAAGTAAAAAAAAAAATCTCTTGGTACTTAGAATTATGGCTAAATTTGACAAAGCATCACTTGGTTTTGAAATTAAATATCTCTTTAAGGGGGAGCATAGCATAAAATTAAGGGGGAGAACTAAAGAGTCATACAAAATGATTATATTGGATATCATGTAAAATCTTGTACAAGTACTTAGATATCATGTAAATCAAGCGTTAGATCTTACCTAGCCATTTACAACACTTAGATAGGTCGTCCCCTACAATAGTGTCACAACCGCACACTCATACACACACTTGGTACTTAATTTAAAACACTGAAACAGGGTTAATCTTGGTCGAAAATATTATCGACCAAGACACTCTCGGTCGACAATATTGTCGACCGAGTAGGACTTAGGATCCAGTTTATGTATAAGCACCTCTAGGGTCGGTTATAAGCACCTCTAAGGCACCTCGGTTGACAAATTCGTCGACTGAATAAGAGCCAAATTTAACGTGTATAAGCACCTCTAGGGTCGGTTTTTCGCTTATAACCAACCCTTAAGGGCTCCTCAGTTGACAAATTCATCGACTGAATAAGAGCCAGATTTCACGTGTATAAGCACCTCTAGGGTCGGTTTTTTCCTTATAACCGATCCTAGAGGTCTTCTCGGTCGACGAATTTGTCGACCGATAAGCTCTCGGTCGACAAATTGTCGTCCGAGAAGGAGCCCGATTTCATGTGTATAAGCACCTCTAGGGCCAGTTTTTCCTTATAACTGACCCTAAAGGGCTCCTCAGTCGACAATATTGTCGACCGATATAAATTTTGGATCGAGTTTAGTACTTTTCAAAACGTTATAAAGCATTGGGATCTCAATATTTTGTCTCATTGTTAGGAATTCACATCCCTCAATACCACCATCATCACATTTGCTGGATCTGGGTATTCAAACCCTTAGTTCATCACTAAACATGGTTATCAGTTATCAAGTAACTATTACCTTCAGGTCATGTGACCAAGGTATTCAGGATATTTGTTACACAAGCATCTCAATTTCATATCAACCATATCAATTTCATATCAACATCATGCAATACAAAAATAACATCACTATTCCCTCATTAGGGTTAGAGTTTCCCATCTTTATCAATTAGGGTTTCACATCATCATCCCATATTGAAATTTCACATAACATTATCCCATGTTAGGGTTTTTACACAACATCACCCTATATTAGGGTTTCACATAACATTCCCATATTAGGGTTTCACATAACATTATCCCATATTAGGGTTTCATACGACATCACCATATATTAGGGTTTCACATAACATCATTATTAGGATTGTGTAAGCACCTTAGAGCTCCCTCGGTTGACGAATTTGTCGACCGAGAAAGAGTCATATTTCACATGTATAAGCACCTCTAGGGTCGGTTTTTTCTTTATAACCGACCCTAAAACGCTCCTCGGTCGACAATAAAAAACAACCGACCCTAAAACGCTCCTCGGTCGACAATTATTGTCGACCGACATAAATTTTCGATCCAGTTTAGTTCACGCATCCTCGGTCAATGAATTTATCGACTGACAACCATTCGTTCGGCAAATTTTTCGACCTAGAAGGAGCCAGATTTTACCTCTGGCTCCTTCTCAGTCGACAAATTTGTCGACCGATAGATATCAGTCGACAAATTCATCGACCGAAAGGAGCCAGATTTTCCTTCTTAGAAGCACCTCTAGGGTCGGTTTTTTCTTTATAACTGACCCTAAAGTCCTCTTCGGTCGACAATATTGTCGACCGAGATAAACTTAGGATCCAGTTTAGTTTTTCACACATGTATAAGCACCTGTAGGGTCGGTTATAAGGAAAAAACCGACCCTAGAGGTGCTTATACGAAGGAAATCTTGCTCCTTCTCGGTCGACGAATTTGTCGACCGATAACCGCTCGGTCGACAAATTGTCGAACGAAAGGGGCCAGATTTCCTTCGTATAAGCACTTGTAGCGTCGGTTTTTTCCTTATAACCGACCCTAGAGGTCCTTCCGGTCGACAAATTCGTCGACCGAGAATGCGTTTGAGTGCTTGTAGCGTCGGTTTTTCCTTATAACCGACCCTAGAGGTCTTTTCGATCGACAAATTCGTCGATCGAAAATGTGTTTGAGTGTTTTTAAACAACCCGACATGGGCGCCGTATATCTTTAGCGTCAGTTTTTTTGGTGTTAACCGACGCTACAGGTCTTTCTCTCTGTGAAAAAAGCCGAAACTTTAGTCTTTCTTCCTCCCGTGAAACCCTTTTCTCTGTTCTATTCTCTCTCCCGTGGCGTCGCGAACCCTTGTTTTTTCCTGTGTCATTCCGCCATGAATGCCTTGCCTTCTCTCTGTGAAGTCGTTGCCGTGAAGCCTGTGCCACCTCTCCGCGCCGCCAAGAGGATCGTGGTGTCCGTACGTGAAGACGTTGCCACATCTCCGCGCCGCCAAAGTTTTGCCTCCTCTCTGCGAAAAGAGCTCGTCGTCGCCGCCTCTCCACTCTTCCACGAAGGTCGCCGCCTCTCTGTGAAGGTCATCTCATCCTCCACGAAGGTCGCTGCCATTTCCAAGTAAGTTCGCCGCTTCCTTCATTCCTTCGTTCCTGCCTTCCTTCATTCCCGCCCGCCGCCATTGTTGCGTCCAGGTCCATCTCTGTCGACAATTAGTCGACCGAGAGCCCACCTGCACGCAGCGTCCAGGTCCACTCTCGGTCGAAGAATACGTTGACCGAGAGTGGACCTGGACGCTGCGCGCAGGTGGGCTCTTGGTCGACTAATTGTCCACCGAGAGTGGACCTGCTCCTTATTTATGTGGGAGCTATAAATGTTTTAATCATATTTGTTGTAATGTTCATAAATAGTTATGAATATTATAATGATTTCAATCTTTGGACTGTTGGAAACGGCCTTACTTTGCTAATTTGTACAAGTATTTTCCATTTTATATGATTTGATAACCCAATAATAAAAACATGTCTTTTTTCATATGTAATCATTATATAAATTTTAGAAATTAATACTAGATTAGTCATGTGTACTCCTAGATTGACACTTTAGGGTTGATGCATGATGTTTAACTTAATATATAAATATGAAAATAATGCATTTATATATTAACTTAGAAACTCGTTCAAAATTTACTCATTAGGAGTAAACTTTGGATAATCCCCTATTTGGAACTATTTTTGGATATTTTAATCTCACTTAGGATGTACCTATATAATGTATGTTTAGTTTTGTAGATTATTTCAGTAGGATTTCTTCATTTGTTCTCTGGGTACATATGTGAGTGGTTATTTTCCATTTACATCAGTGTACTTGGAGAACTTAGGGGAAATGCTGCTGAAATTTTCTTCAAAACTAAACATACATTATACAGTTACTATTGAGATTAAATATTCAAAAATGGATAGGTGGTACACTTTAGTATATAAGTAATTAACTTTCTATCAATAAAAACTTACAGATTATTATAGTATCAATATTAAATTGTTAGTTTTATAATTAATTTTAATGTGATATAGAAAATGGATCGAAGCTGGATGTCTATCAAGAACCGTTGCAGTCCAAAGTTTGCCAAAGGTCTTGATGAATTTATCAGATTTGCTGAGGAACATAGGAAACTACCTACAGATAGGCTATATTGTCCATGTAGAAATTGTTGTAACAATTTGAAAGTTGATATTGGTGAGGAAATTAAGAATCATGTCATATGCAATGGGATCATACAAGGTTATAATGAATGGTATTGGCATGGAGAGAAATTGAATTATGGATCAGAAAATGTCGATACTAATAGTTGTGGCATAGAAGATATAGATAATGATGATAATGTTAATGATGAACCGATTCAAGATGACCAGATTCAGGATGATATGGTTGATGAGATGCTACGTAGTTGTCGGGACAATGTCATTGATCCACCTTCTTTATTTGCAAACATTGTCCATGATGCTGAAAAACCATTATATAAGGGTTGTACTAAGTTCACGAGGTTGAGTGTTGTGATGCGATTATATACTCTTAAAGCTCAAAATTGGTGGAGCGATAAGAGTTTCACTTCACTGTTGTCTTTGTTAAAGGAAATTCTTCCTGAAGGCAACGAGCTTCCAATTTCAACATATCAAGCAAAGAAAATAATGTGCCCAATGGGAATGGAGGCTAAGAAGATTCATGCATGTCCAAATGATTGTGTGTTATTTCAGAAGGACTATAGTAATTTGATAAATTGTCCAAAATGTGGTGCATCAAGGTATAAGACTACAAATTCAGATAAGGCTAAAAATAGCTCTCCTGCCAAGGTGATGTGGTATCTACCAATAATACCACGATTTCAACGCTTATTTGCTAATACAGAAGATGCACAAAATTTGTCTTGGTATGGGGAGTTAAAGGTCAATGATGATGGCGTCCTACGACATGCATCTAATTCACCACAATGGAAGAAAATGGATTTATTATACCCTCAATTTGGTAAAGAACCAAGAAACCTAAGACTTGGACTCTGTACAGATGGAATGAATCCCTATGGTACATTAAGCAGCCAACATAGCACGTGGCCTGTTATGATTGTTATATACAATCTTCCTCCTTGGTTGTGTATGAAAAATAAGTATGTGATGTTGTCAATATTGATATCAGGGCCCAAGCAACCTGGAAATGATTTTGATGTTTACCTTCAACCTCTAATTGATGACCTAATGAAACTATGAGAAGAAGGTATTATGACATATGATGCTTCACGTAAAGAGATCTTCAGTTTGCATGTTATGTTATTTTACACGATTAATGACTTTCCAGCTTATGGAAATTTGTCTGGATATAGCATAAAAGGATACAAAGCATGTCCTGTTTGTGAGGAAAATATTGATTCAATCAGACTGAAACATGGTGGTAAAATCGTATATCTTGGTCATTGGAGATTTCTCCCACCAGTGCATCCTTATCGAAGGCAATGCAAAACCTTTAATGGGTCAACTGAGGAACGAAGTGCTCCTAAACCTATACCAGGAAATGTTGTATATGATAGGGTGAAACATATTGTTAATGAATTTGGAAAGAGTTCAAGTAGTCATACACTCGCATGTGACAAATCTCTATACAAGAAGAGGTCAATATTCTGGGATCTTCTTTATTGGAGATCTTTGGCAATTAGACACTGCATTGACATCATGCATGTTGAAAAAAATATTTGTGATAGCATCATCGGTACGCTATTGAACATACAAGGAAAGACTAAAGATGGCATCAAATCTAGAAAAGATTTAGAATTAATGGGTATTAGAAAAGAATTATCAGTGGAGATCAGGGGTCGCCACACATATTTGCCACCGACTTGTTACACTTTGTCAAAGAAAGAGAAAAAGACTTTCTGTGAGTGCTTGTATAATATTAAGGTTCCACAAGGATACTCTTCTAATATTCATAGATTGGTATCAATGAAGGATCTGAAATTGATAGGTCTCAAATCTCACGATTGTCACACCTTAATGCAACAAATTTTACCTGTGGCTATTCGATCTATATTGCCGAAGCATGTAAGGTTTGCAATCACAAGACTCTATTTCTTCTTCAATGAAATATGCAATAAAGTGATACATCCTGATACTCTCGATAAATTACAGAAAGATGTAATTGTTACCATGTGTCAGCTTGAAATGTACTTTTCTCCTTCATTTTTTGATATCATGGTTCATCTTGTAGTACATATTACAAGGGAGGAGAAGATGTTGGGTCCAATTTTCTTACATTGGATGTATCCATTTCAACGCTACATGAGAGTTTTTAAAGGTGATGTTCGGAATCGTTATCGTCTTGAAGGGAGTATTGTTGAGGGTTACGTGGCTAGGGAGGTGATGGACTTTTGTAATGATTTTTTGAATTGCAATGAAACTTGTAACGATCAAAAAAATTCCCATCACACTGGATCTTATTGTGGCAAAGGAACTCTGGGAGGACGAGTGAAAGGAATCAATCGTGAGTTGTGGGAACAAGCGCATTTGTATATTTTACACAACATCGATGAAGTTAGTAGCTACATCACAGAACACAATGATCTTATCAAGAGAAATCATCTGCGATCCAGTTCAATGTGGCTTGTAAGAGAACATAATCGAACATTTATTAGGTGGTTTGAAGAGAAAGTATTTAATCAACTATCTGAATCACCAAATAATGTTGCTGAGAACATAAAATAGCTCGCCTTTAAGCCAAAAATGGATGTCATGTCATATGAAGGTTATGACATTAACGGATTTTCATACTACACAAAGCGTCAAGATGAAAGTAGTGTAGTTCAAAATAGTGGGGTCACTGTTAAAGCTTATTCATTGTATTTTGCTAGTGCCAAAGATAAAAGACAACACGAAGCTGAGATGTCATATTACGGCGTCATTGAGGACATATGGGAAATGGACTATACAAATTTTTGAGTTCCTATATTTAGGTGTAATTGGGTTGACAACAACAAAGGAGTTTTAGTGGATGAGTTGGGTTTGAAATTGGTGAATTTTGAAAAGATTGGTTTCAAAGATGAGCCATTCATCATGGCAGACCAAGCAAAACAAGTATTCTATATTGATGACCCGGCAAATAAAAATTGGTCTGTCGTTCTTAATGGAAAAAGACAGTTTACTGTAGATCCTATAAATGAAGAAGAATACTACGAAAAGTATGATGATTCCAGTCCATTCTCAATTGGTTTGCCAAGTGTAAATGTTGAAGATAACACCGATGAATATTATAAACGTCAAGACCATGTTGAAGGAATTTTCCTTGACTAACAACTCAACCAATACTAAAGGCATATATTCTTTGAATTATTTATTTTATTATCATGTATACATTATCACTTGTGCTTTTATTATCACTTATTTTTTTTATCATGTATACTTACAGGTTCTAAAATGGTGAGTGAAGATGAACATTCTGAGCATGAGAACCATGAGGATGGTAGTGGTGATGCTAAGAAAAGTAGAGGTCCTACATTGATGTGTAGGTTGCAGGAGCTCAGGGCTAAAGGGGATAAATTTCCAGTTCAGTTTGATATCACAGGAGCACCTGTTGGGGAACATGCTAGTACTTTCCAGCATTACGTAGGGGCGACCACGCGCAGTAAGGTGGCAATAGATATAGAAAATTGGCATGATGTTCCTAATGCCCAAAAAGACCTCTTATGGAAAGATATATCTGTGAGTGGATGTGATATTATTTTAATATGTTTTTTATCTATTGATTCTAATTTAGTTTGCTTGGAATTAATTCCTTTTCAAAGCAACATTATTAATTGCTTCTTTTGTATGTATAGGGTGTTTTTTATCTAAATGAAAAAGATCACAAGAAAAGAGTGCTACAACGTTGTGGTGTACGATGGAGGGGTTTTAAGACATATCTTGTAAGGGAATTTATAAATAATCCTAAACAAAAGAAGAAAGCTACAGATGTATATATTTTTATAGATCCTGAGGTGTGGGAAAGATTTGTTGCAGCTAGGAGATCGGAAGAGCTTGAGGTAATAAAGATTGTGATGTATTGTATGAATATTTAATTTTATAGATCCTGAGGTGTGGGAAAGATTTGTTGCAGCTAGGAGATCGGAAGAGCTTGAGGTAATAAAGATTGTGATGTATTGAATGAATATTTAATTTTATACAATTAAGGAGGTGAATCTTTTTATACATGTTTGCCAAGTCTAAATTGCAATACCTCATTTTAAATTATCAGGCTATTCACCAGGCTCAAATGGAAAGACGGGCTAAAAATGTGCATGACCATCGCTTGGGGCCCGGTGGTTATGCCTTCCGCCGCCAACTACAAGAGAAGCAATCATCTTCTGGAGAAGAATCTAGTACAACTCAAGTTGAGCGACCACCTCGACACTTGACATGGATTGATGCTAGAAAGAATCGAGCCGGTGAAATTGTCAACCCTACAACTAAGGAGGTGGCACAAAAGATGGTAGGTTTATCCCAACTAGGTAAAGAGTAACTCCCACAAACTTAGATTTATTTATATCTAATTGATATTGTGATTTAATATTTTTATTAACTATGAATAGATTGATCTCCACGAGCAAAGGAAGGAAGGAAAGTTCATCCCAACTGGATACATGGATGAACTAGCAGTTGCTCTTGGTACGAAGGAGCATCCTGGCCGTGTTAGGGGATTAGGAGTTGGCATAGGATTCAAGTCTTATTTTGGCCCTTCGTAATCTAAAAGAGGTCGTGCAGGAGGTCTTACACAAGAGGATGTTGAAGCATTAGTAGCACAGAAAGTAAAAGAAATAATATCTTCATTTCAGCCTACTCAACCTTCTCAACCTATTCATATTGCGCGTCTCTCAAGTGATGAGGTACAAGCCCATTCTCCACTTGTAGAAGGTCATGGGAGCACTCCCGATGACCCACCACAACAATCTGCAGTAAGTTTTTATTCTATATGTTGTGTTATTAGTATGATAAATATATGATAATATATATAGTTGTAACATGTATCTGTTCTACTGTTTCTTATATAACTTATATTATTTCAATCTAGGTTGGTATGAACTGTAAACTTGCAGTGGAGGTTCCAGAATATAATGTTGTGGCAGCGGGCAAGGTGTACAACCTTGGTGGTACATTGCATTGCCAACAAATTACTGATGACATTTGTCGTGTGTCCATCCATCTTGTGTATGACGGAATGGGGGACAAACCACTACCCATACCTAATCCTGAATATAGTATAGTTGTAGAAGCTGAGGGTGCTATGGTGGGTTAGCCTAGACACTTGGTTATCAATGGCAAGGTATACCTTATTTCTACCATATTTTTCATATTTGACTGCATATATGAACTCATGTAATATAAATATGTAATTTAATTAACAGGTTTGTAAACCAAAAAGTAAAACGTCTACTAGTCGTCCTCCTATGCCCAAGCTATCTTTCATTCCTAAAACTACATTCGATGAATTGGGAAGCAAATCTAAATGTTTGTGTCAATACTTAGCCAACCAAAGATCGGGATCACATATGCTGGTCAATTTAACACAAGATGCATCTGGGAGGGACTTTCAGAATTTTATTTTTCTTGATGATATTATAGAGTTGTTCCGGTATGATTGGATGAACACTTTGATAATAGAAGTATGGATAATGTAACATACCAGATCTAGAACCCTACCCTAGAGCTTTGACCTTTTGGGTTTAGCCAAACAAGGTTGAGGTTAGGATGATCCTAATAATCTAATGCATGAATAATGTAATATAATACGTCAAATAATTCATTTGGTGATAATAAAATGATAAATAACTTAATTGGATGCATAATGATGTTAATGGGCCTCTAATGGGCCAGATGACAAAACCCATGTAAGAAATTCTTAAAAGTGGAAATAAACTCCAAATTCGTAATCTATACATAAAAATAAGTTTACATGTTAATTTTCATTTAATTTGAACCACCTTGAAATAATATGATAAGTTCAGAGAGAGAAATTGCCTAAAAGGTGTAATTAATAAATAAAATATTTAATGACTCCAAAAGAGGAAAATAATCTTAGATTCGTAATCTACATAATGAATATAGCCTTTGGGTGAATTTTTATCCAATTTGGAGAAAGTTTGCTTAAAAGGTAAAATCGGGAGAGAGAAAGTGTGTAAAACCTTCAAGATATTAAATAAATATGCAAATATATCCAATATGTAAAATTGATGGCAATTCGTATCCAACACATTAATTATAACTAGTGGGTCAAGTTTCATCAAATTTGGATAATCCTAAAGCCATTATTGTAGGAGGAAAGAGAAAATAGAAATTAATTTATTTGACACATTAAAAGTCGCCAAAAGGAAAATCTAATTTTATAATCGAAATCCTAATTTAACCTATGTGTAAAATTTTGTTTAATTTGGATAATGTTTGACCCTCCAAATCAAGAGAGAGAGAAAAAGGAAACAATGCATTCACACTTTATTAATATCAGATTCGAAATTAGTATTTTGTCACGTTGGTTTCCTGATTTCACTTATACGCGCTTCTTTCCCTACCGTCGGATTTTGATCTAGTGGATGGCAGATCGTCTCCTACCTTGGGTAGGAGACCGATTCTTCTGTGAACAGTATCTTTGATTTCCATCGCCTATACCTCCCGTGATTCTCGATTATTTCTCAAGATTTCTTCACCGTTGCCTTTTTCATTTGACTCCGATTGTTTTGATCCCAAGTTTTATGGGGTATATATACCCCGTGTTCTCTAACCTTGAGCACCACCTGTTGTTCCCCTGTTTTGATCCCTTTTCGGTTCTCCTTCGCGCGTGAGGTCTCTGATTCTTTGAGAATTGATTTCCTAACCTCCGCTGAGGTCCCATGCATGTTATCACCCCATGGACCGGCTTCTATAGGTTCTGTGCATAGCTTCCCTACTCCGACTGCTTTCTACCTGCTCTCAGTTGTTGTCCCATCGGTCGGTACCCTCAGGGCCACCAGAGACGACGGCGTGATCTTTTGAGTGACCTTATGAAGCTTTTTCTTCTACTAATTGAACCAGAACAGGTGTGTGTGTCGCCGGAGATCAACTGGATGTCCTGGCTGTTGCGACAGGTCTCTCTCTCTTTACTCACCACCTCCGCGTGAATTGAAGGTATGAATAGCTTCGTCTTTGCTCAAGCTTTCTTTTGATATCTTCATCACTGAGTTTCATCAAGTTTCGGGAAATCGCCCAATCTCGCCCCTAGCCTACAGTCGCCGTGCGTGCGAGCGAAAGGAAGAAAAAGAAGGCCTCTTTTGGATTTACCGTTTTACCCTTCGTTTTCCTCCTTTAGCTGTTTTGTTTGCCCAGGGGCGTTTCTGTCTTTTACCCTTCAAATCCGTTGTTTGGGAGTGAGTCGACTGAGCCTTGACCCGCTGACTTTGCCAGCGTTCATTGGGCCATGTCAGGTCGGGCCCGCTCTATCTCTCCTTTCTTATTGGACAAACGATGAATTGGCTTTTCCTGGATTTTTGATTGGTCGAATTTCTAAAATCTATAACTAATTAATGGATGATCAGAAAAATATAAATAAATATTCGTTGGAATCAGAAAAATAAGATCTAGCTAATGGTATAAGTTTTGATAACTGAATCCAAATATTAATAACAGGTGTTTTTAATGGATCTGATTAATAAGATATTAACTTGTATAATTCATAACTAAATATATAAAAGTTAGAAAAATATAATAAAATATGTTTTGAACTCAGGAAAATATAATCTAAAATATGGAGTCATTTTGGAAACCTAATTCATATAATAATAAAAAGGTGTTTTTAGGGTTTTGTATAATTAATCAAAACCTAACCCTAATTTCACATATATGTTAAATAGGTGTTTTGGAAGCCTAGGCTTGGACCTAGAAGTGGCTTTGGATCTGTTTGACTCTGAAGTTGAGGTATGTTGTATCCCTGATTAATCTTCATTGAGAAATTTACCTACTTTATCTTTCTTTTGACTTTTGCCTACACATATGTCTATTCTCTTGATATCATGGTTCGTGTGAACTATCTTATTTGTTATGTACTTGGATATTATCTTGCTATCTATCTTGTGTCGTGGTGCATGTTGTTATCTTTTATTGTTATGTGCCACTTGGAAGTGGATGTCATATGTTTGTGTTGTCCATTGTGTGATGGCAACCTTTGTATCATATTCTGACTAAACTATTTACTTGCCTCAATATTTACTTGCAATGTGAATAAGTAGCTCTAGAATAATGTAAATTACTTTGGTTTTGGGTGTGTGCCCTTTTTGTTTATGGGATGGTGGTGGTGGTGCCCCATACCCGAGTTTCAAGGATGTGAAGCCTTGGCTCAACTTTTATATATATTGGGGAGTTTGACGGTGAGTCATTCTCTATCAGGTTTTCAAGGATGTGAAGCCTTGGCCGCCTTTGTATTTTATATTTTTCTAGGACTATGTTTATCTCACATGCATGCAGGTTTGATGATTGGTTGTGGGTTGTGTGCCCTACTACCTATCTATGTGCTTTTGTTGCACAAATTTTATTGTTTATGGCAAGTATCCTCTTTTATCTCTTATGTCATGGTCGTATTCTTTTATGCCCATGTGGGTAGTCTTTATCTCTTGTATGGGAAGCATTTTACTTTTGTAGTCCTTATTTCTTAAATTGCTCAATTTGCTTTTTAGTATGCACATACCAGCCTTTGCTGATGTCTCCTTTTTGTTTCTTCTTTTGCTGGGGTATGCTTCCAACCCTAGGTGGAAGACTTGGATGCATGGCATGTGGACCTGGACTTAGTTTGTGATGATGAAGCTTGGAGACAATCTTGAGGTGGTTTAGATTTCCTCTACATGGATCCTTGTGATGTAAGTTTAAGTTTGTAACCCTTTGTTTTATAATTGAATAGTCAAATATTTTCTTCCGCTGCTATACATTGGTCTTTTGATTACCATTATATAAAGATTTGAAAATTTTACACCCACTCCATCTCACCTTTTGAGTGTGTTTGGACTGGATGTTTTGTTATTCAAATTTTTAGTAAGGAAGTGGTTTCACTTCTTTACATATAAGGTAAGGATCTATCAATATATATAGAAAATTCCAATACACATTTTTAGCTTATTTCAACATATGAAAATAATTACAAATGTTTAACAACCATTTATATACCGAGGCCACAAACTTTGATATAAAGAATGTTGGATTCTTAGTTCCTTCGGTCACTAGTCAGGCGGAGACACATATTGAGGATGTGAATGAGTACTTCTCTGATGCATTCAAATATTTTGCTAGTGAGGGGAAGGAAATTATCCTAATTCCTTTTAACGTCCAGTAAGTATTATTATTCAATATAATTTTAATAATGAATAAAATTATTTATTTTAATGTTTGTTTTATTCTTACTCAGAGCTAGACATTGGGAATTAGTGGTGATTGCCCCAAAATTGATGACTCTTTATTATCTTGACCCAATGGGTAAAACAACAAGGAGTCACAAACTGAAATTGACAGCTATGGATTAAGCATAAATTTAATCAATGCTTCAACATGATATTTCTATTTAGAATTTCTATTTTACCAACTATCGTTTAATTTGATAGGGGTATAAAGGCTTTGCATGAAGCTGGAGGACAAATACCCACAAATTAAAGACATTGACTTTGAAAAATGTCAAAGTAGCTACTTTGACAACTGTTTACTCTTATATGTATTAATTTTCAACTGTAATATGTCAACTCTTATACTCTTATCTCAATTGCTATTTATAGTAGTTTACTAACATCAAGTATAATTTGTTATTTGTAGTGTCCTATGCAAAATAATGATTGGGATTGTGGCTACTATGTAATGAAATATATGCAAGCTATTGTCAAACAAGCATCACATGACATTCAGACTATAAGTCAGGTAATAAAGAATAACATCATAAATTTACAAGTGATTGTAGTCATTTTATAAAATATTAGCATGTGCATTTTCTGTTACAGATGTTTACAACCCAGCCTTACACACATGTGGACTTGGATGAATTTCAAGAAGAGTGGTCAGAGTCTTTTATAAATGAAGTCGATATAGCATTGGATTAAATATGTTGGCTCCATTTATGTATGTGGTTTGAGTACTCTTTCATATTTACTTTTGTATCTGTCATCTCAGACTTGCACTCTATCATTTTGTAAATTATGATGTGATTCTGAATCATTTTTATTATGAATGTGTGGTTTTGAATGGTGACGGTTGAGCATCAATGCTCCCCTCTCCCAGAATATATGAATCTTCTTGTTCTTCTGTTCTATTTCAATTTCTACAGAAATTTAAAAAAAAATCGTAACTTCTAACGTCGGTTTTTTAAATAACCAACCCTAAAGATTGAATTCAGTGTACCCTCTTCGGTCGAGAAAATTTTCGACCAAAATATAACTTCTAGCATCGGTTTTTTGTACAAAACCGACTCTAAATGTCCTCTATAAGGTCGGTTATTTACAAAAACCGGCCTTAATGATTGAATAAACATTTTCATTGTACCCCTCGGTCGACAAGTTTGTCGACCGAAATATTTTCGGTCGACAATTTTCTCGAACGAGTGTTACACTGAAATATTTATTCAATCTTTAGGGTCGGTTATTTAAAAAAAAACCGACCCTGTAAACTCTCTCGGTCGAGAAAATTGTCGATCGAAAAACTTTTGGTCGAGAATTTTCTCGACCGAGACTGTTTACAGGGTCGGTTTTTTTTCGAATAACCGACCTTACACGCTCCTTTTTTCTCGACTAGGTCAGAATTTTTACAACCTTTTACGTCGGTGTTTACTCTGTAAGGTCGGTTTTATTTGGTTAAATAAACTGACGCTATAGAGCAAATTCTATAGCGACGACCACTTAGGCGTCGGTTAAAAAGTGACGCTACATGCTTAAAAAAAGGATGCTACAGACCATTCATATACTAGTGCTCTTT
This sequence comes from Alisma plantago-aquatica, assembly GCA_963693085.1. Taxonomy (NCBI): domain Eukaryota; kingdom Viridiplantae; phylum Streptophyta; class Magnoliopsida; order Alismatales; family Alismataceae; genus Alisma; species Alisma plantago-aquatica. Next base: position 57,272,612 of record OY856415.1, read on the forward strand.
ATCAAAATTGGAATTACTTGGACTATTATATGTGTGCCTAGGCCTCCAATGACAAACAACACTCCATTCTAGAAATTCTGAATCAACTGAGTAGTATACTTGGTGTGTTAAGGAAGGAAAGATGAATGGCTCATCTTTATAGCTCCTTTGCACAATATCGATCAGTATGAAATTGTATTCATCTTTTTGGCATCCATATTGCATATCATACCATATGCACTTGAATAGATGCACCACAATATTCCTCGAGTATGAAATCTCTATGATGTCTACTAGTGAACCATAAAATATGTTTCCATCTTCTCCAAGAGTTGCTACTCCACTATTTTGGGTGGTTCTCATGTTTTTCGTTTCTTTTATCTCAAACTTATAACCATTAACATAATATCCTTTGTAAGAAACTACCCCAACTTTTGGGCCACGAGCTAAGCATTATATTTCATCGGACAAACCAGGAGATTTGTCTAGTTCTAAAATCTGCAATATAGAAGAAGTATATTTAATGTTTACATGTTTGATGATTTGGATTTTGAACCATTACAAACTTACATGTTGTTTGAACCAGTAGGGAAATTGATCATGTTGTGCTTTTTGAATATGAAAATCACTCCAATATGGGTGTTGGGCTTGTATAAGCATTTTATGCATCCTACATTTATTAATATTATGTTACAAATCTGTCAACAATGACCTCAATGACAAATAAACTGAAGTTTACCTCAAATAAGGTTGTACTTCATCTGTATTAAACAACATAAAATGATGTGCTTTAAATAAATCCTCTTCAGAAATCAAATGCTCCACACCAACTCCAATTGGCCCATCAACATATCTTTTTGAATTATCTAACTTAGGGACCATTTGATTCTTGTATCGATAACAAAAGGTGACAGCTTCTTCCATAAGATAAGCCTCAACAATGGAACCCTCCGGCCTATTTTTGTACGAATGTAACTTTTAAGTCTAAACAAATATCTCTCAATTGGATATCCATCTAAAGTACACAGGACCTACAATTTTTGCCTCTGTGGCTAGATGAATAGTCAAGTGCACCATTACATCAAAAAAAGTTGGAGGAAAGATTCTTTCGAGCTTGCAAAGAATTACTGGAATTTTTTGTTCCAAGTGTTCCAACTTTTTAACATCAACTACTTTGTTGCAAATTTCCTTAAAGAAAGAGGACAACTCAAAGATTGCCATTCCAAGAGGTTTTGATCATGTGGTTCTTAAAGCTAAAGGTAGTAGTTGTTGCATTAGAACATGATGGTCATGATTTGTCAAAGAACCTATCTTTTTATCTGAAATATGAATCTTATTAGAAATATTTGATGAAAATCCATAAGGCAATTTCAGATCTTTCAAGACGTTCAAGAAGACCTCTCTTTCTTCACTTGTCATGTTATACAATGCACGAGGAAGAATAGTTTTTTTAGTTCTTTTTAAAGTCTTCAACCATAATCATTGTATTAACTTTAGGTCTTTCAAATCTAATCTTGCATTGATGTCTCTAGTTTTGCCATCTTTTTCTAACAACCACTCTAATATAGTTTCACAAACATTTTTTTCAATATGCATAACATCTAAATTATGTCGCATCAATAATGTTTTCCAATAAGGATGCTCAAAAAATATGCTTCTTTTCTTCCACCCCTCTTTGAAAATGTAGTATGATCATAATCCTTCAAAAGGTTATCCACCTCTTCTCCAGTTAAAGGTTTAGGAGCATTTGAAGATTCAATCTTGCCATTGAAATTGTTGACATCATTACGCCATGGATGATCAACAGGTAGAAAACGTCTATGCCTCATATATGCAACTTTCTTACTAGCAGGAAGGTAACAAGATCCAGGGTCAGAGTGACAAATTGGGCATGCTTTGTACCCTTTCGTGCTCCACCCAGAAAACATTGCATATGCTGGAAAATCACTAATTGTCCACAATAAAGTTGCATGCATAGTAAAGTTCTCACTAGCAAAAGAATCATATGTTCTCACCCCATCAGCCCATAGTATCTTCAACTCGTCAAGCAAAGGCCGAAGATAAACATCAATTTCTTTTGGTGTTTTAGGTCCATTAATTAAAAGTGTCAACATAAAATAAGATTGATCTAACACAAACCAAGGAGGCAAATTATATACCATCAGAATCACAGGCCATATTGATCGATTTGTACCCTTAGCTATGTTAAAAGGATTGAATCCATCACATGCTATCCCTAATCGAACATTACGTGCTTCGCTACTGAACATTGGGTGCTTTTTATCAAAATATTTCCATGCTTCAGAGTCACGAGGATGGCTCATTTCTCCTTCCTTACTAGGTGGCGCATTTTTGTGCCAATTCATAAGTGAAGAGGTAGTTTTACACATGAAAAGTCTTATCAATCTCAAAATCAAAGGGAAGTAGCGAAGAATCTTTGTTGGCACATTCTTTTTCTTCTTCTCCATAGAACTAATCCATCTAGATTTAACACATTTTAGACAAGAGTTTAATTTCTCATTTTCTACATAGTACAACATACAATCATTAGAGCACGCATGGATTTTCTTGCACTTTAGACCTATGTTGCTCATTAACTTCTTACACTCATACCAACTTTTAGGTAGTGTATTATTAGGAGGAAGAATTTTATGGGTAAAATCAAGAACGTCAGAAGCACCGTTCTTTGTCCATTTGTTATGACATTTAATCTTCCACAATTCCAATATGGTGTCAAACTTTGAAATGGAACAATTAGGATAAAGAGGGGTATTAGCATCTTGTATCAATTTTTCAAATTCTCTAATGTCAGTCTCAATAAATTGTTTATGTGTACTTGAATCATTGACCTCCTCAACTTCTTCACCATTTCCCATCAAATCATTAAGCATATTCAATGTCTCATTTTTGTGTAAATCTCCCAACCGACATCCACCCTTAGTTTCACCATGATAAATCCATGATGTGTATCTTTCAAGAAACCCGTTGCATAAGATGTGGTATTGAATGATGTCTATATGTTGATGAAACTTATTCTCACACATGTTGCACGGGCAAAGCTTCTGAGAGTTAGCATTATCGTGAAATGCAAATTCCAAAAAGAACTCTAAACCCTTCTGAAAGTAGATATCATGGAGTCGTTCATATTTAGTTTTGCATCTATACATCCAACTCCTATCTTCCATGAACTGGCTAGCCATTATAATCTTCAAAAAGATTAATACCATTTAATAATATTTGTTCACCAACAATTTAAGAAAAATAGAAATAACTATGTAAAGAATGAGAGAACTTATAGAAGGCATTAGCACATTAGAGATGATAAAACTATATGTCGATGGAAGATAAGTGTCATGTCACATGCTATCACCCTATGTAGATAAAAGTGGGGATCTTAACTTACATATAATGGTCAGAGATCAAAGTAAATGCAATGTAACAGATTTTCAATCAATGATTAAATAGTTTAAGTAAATATGAAGTCATACATGGGTAGTCTAATGCAGCGAATGATATTCTAAGAGAAAGGAGGATTTTGTTATTGTGACCTTCACATGAAATTGTGTTATTATTCTCTAGATGATTGGTTGATCTTATACTGATATTTTTAGAGAACAAGTATGTTTGTGAATTTCTTCCATTTAAATAGCTAGCTTTCAAGGAGAGTTCTTCTAGTAGGTAAAAGAAATAGAAAAAAAAATAAGACAAGGAATGATAAAAAAGAACATTATCATAAAAAGTTAGTTATAGTAAGACATTTAATGCTTGATAGCCTAGAATAAAAGATATAGTCGTGTCACTACTTTTCCACTGGATACTTTAAATTTATCAAGTACTGGTTTACAACTGTAAAAAATATAATAAATAAATTTTCTATGAGAACAAGATCTATATGACTTGTTTTAACATAGATGCATTTAAGGTCACTGAATTTGGTAGTGCACCAAGTTATGACTCCTAGAAAAAATGGACTAGAAAATAAGAACCTTAGAAGCTCTACTTGATAACAGGCAACAAAAGGAAGATAAAATCTATTGTTTGTGTTGTTGTCTAGTTTTCACTAATTAAGTGAACGACCTTGACACTTGATAGTCAATAAAATAATATTGAAAACAACATGCCATGCAATGAATATTCCCAGTCTCTGCCTAAGATTGTTATCCCCATTGTGTTTCATTTTGTATAGTATATAATAAATAATTGAGCAAACTATGAAATTAAGTAGCATCTAAATTTTGATATATGATGTAGTAACTCTATAATGATATAGCTTTTCATAACAAGGCTGATATTTGAAAGCTAACTCTATGAAAGATTGCACACCCTCAAGAAAATATAACCATTGTGTAAAGAAGTGAAACCACTCCTCTACTAGAAAGAAAAGACCACATCCCTTAAAACAAACACCACATAAAATTTTTCACCAAAGGGATGGAGATCAATTCATTCAACATGTATGTATCATTACACAATGAGTAGCAGCAGAAAAAGAAGTTTTATCTAACAATTTACAAAGCTTGTTACAACACTTCACCACATAAGGTAATATAAAGGAAAACTAAACATAAAGCCAAGGACTAAGTCGAGGGTCATCTAACCACCTCTTCAAGCCTCCCGAAGATCAGCTACAAGGTTGTTGTGAAGTTCACTCTCCTCGATCTAATCTGGGGTTGGAAGCATACCCCGACAAAAGAAGAAGAAAAGAGAAATACATCAGCAAAAGCTGGTATGTGTATTCTAAAGAAAAGCTTGAGAAATATATGACATTAAGGACATCAAGTATGAATGCTTCCCATGCAAAAGAATAGGACTACCCACATGGGCATAATAGATAAGATTCTTAACAAAAGAGATACTTGCCATATGTAAACAATAAAGAAATGTCACATGCACATATCATGACCAATATCCTACATACATGTGAGATAAGCATAACACTAGAATATTATAAAAGACAAAGGCGGTCAAGAATCACACATCTTGAACCTGGTGAGACATGGGCCAAGAATCACACATCTTGCCCTGGCATGGGGAATCACACATCCACCATCAAATACATATGACATGGGCCAGGAATCACACATCCTGCCTGGGAATGGGGAATCACACATCCACCATCCAAAATATCACAATATTGCCACAAATGAGACAAAACCAATGCAATTATACTACTCTAGGGTTACTGAATCACATAGTAGGAAAATGTAGAGGCAAGTAGGAAAGTTTAGTCAAACATCAAATAAGATTTTCCACAATGGTCAACATATGAAACATCAATAAACTTCCACATAACAATGGTAGATACCATCAACAACATCATCATGTTTCCATATCTCAACAAAAGATTCCAAGAAATTATCCAAGATCACAATAACCAGGATAGTTCACAAGAACTATGATAACAAAAGAATATACATGTGTGTAGGAAAAAGTCAAAAGAAAGATAAGATAGGTGAATCGCTCAACAAAGATGAATAGGGGATACAACATACCTTAGTATCAAAGTCCAACAGGTCCTAAGCACTTCTGGATCCAAAACTAGGTCACCAAAGAGCCTATTAAACACATATATCAATTTTATGTCAATTTCATACATAAAGACCAAACCCTAAACACTACCTTTTTATTATTATGTGAATTAGGTTATGAAAAATATTCCATATTTTAGGTTATGTTATTACGAGTTTAAAACATATTTTATTGTATTTTTCTGACTTATATATTATTAGTTAGGATTTTTACAAGTTAATTATCATAAATTAGATCCAAAGAAAAACACCTATTATTAATATTTGGATTCAGTTATCAAAACTTATACCATTAGCTATATATTATTTTTCTGATTCCAACGAATATTTTTCCATAATTTTCTGATCATCCGATAATTAGTTATCAATTTTTTACTACTGACCAATCAGATAATTACAAATAATTCGATCGCAGATAAAGGGCAGAGAATGTCCACGCGGACCTGGGCAGGCCAATCAGGGCCGCCCATGTCAGTGGACATCTTAAGCCAAGTCAGCGGAACCAGGCACTAAACAAAAGGAAGAGGAGTGCGTGAAATGACCAAATTACCCTTCGGTCGTAAAACTAAAACACAGACCGGACAGAGGGGTATAGAGGACAAAGTGCAGGTGTCTTTGTTCTTCGCTGCTCAAGCACGAAGCCCTGCTAGCAGAAGCTCAAATCCCCGATCAAAACCCGATCAAAGGAGGTAGTTTTGAGAAAACGACCACGCCAACGAGTTCGCAAGCCCAAAACGTAGCTATCAACCTAAACTACAACTTGAATGACAACCAGAAACACCATAACCAACTTCCGCCATCACCAGAAGGTCAAGGAGAAATGAGAGCGAGGCTGGGAAGATCAGATGACGATTCGAGGTCAGGAAAAAGAAGAAAATACTCGGCCGATGGTGCCCAAACCAAAATGAAGCCAAAAACGCGAGGAGGGCGAACAGGGACCTCGCCGGAAACGACCAGAAACCAAGCCCAACCCAATCTTGTCGACCGGGAGGTAGAGACATCCACAGATGAAAGAGTAAGAATGAAAAAGGAAGAGGAAGGTCCAGGGATGCTCATCGGAGAACGAATTGGATCGGAGGTGGCAGAGTTGGACGGGATGTCGCCGAGGTCGCCGAAGAAGAAATCGAGTAGGCCCGGCTGCACCTTGCGCTTCGCGGTCCAATTGAAGTCAGGGTTGAAGAGAAGGATGGTAGGGGGTTCTTCTTGGGCGATTGCGCGGGTAGAAAGTGCACCAAGAGGGCGGCTGCAGAAGACGCTCGAGAACAGGAAATTGGGGGTTCTCTTCTTATAGGGTTTTAGGGGTTAAGTTACGGATCAATGGGATCGGAATCATAAAAGGAAACGTTTAGAAGAAGAATCAGAAGATTTCGCCGAGAAACAAGAGAGAACAGAAATCAGGAAAACTTGCGCCACAGTCTGACGTCGAGCGGACTCCTACCCAAGGTAGGAGACGACCCACATCCGTCAAATCGCGCATCCGACGGTCAGAAATCGCCAGGGAAAATTAAAAGGGTGTGTGACAGAGACTTTAGGCAATAAATAGGAAAAATAATTCGTATTATCCAAAGTGTAAACCAATAATGCATGTATTTTATCTTTCCTCATTTAGGGGTTCTAGACTCATCCAAATTTAACCAAAATTTGCACATATGTCAAATTAAGCATGTAGATTCCGAATATACTCTTAGTTTTGCCTTTTGGAAACCTTTAATGGGTTAAATAAATCAAATATCATTTTCTCTTTCTTTCTTCATTTATGGCTTTAGGATTATCCAAATTAGTTGTAAATTTTCCCAAAGGCTTATTTTTATGTTTAGATTATGAAATTAGAGTTAGTTTTCCAATGTGAGGGCATTAAATATTTTATCTCACTTTATTGACCTAATTCCTATTTTCTTTAGATAAGGACATTAATATATACAATTATCTTCCAAATTAAATGATACTTGGCCCTTAAGTTACTTTTTGGTCAAGAAAATGAATTTTAGTGTCAAATTATCCTGATGGGTTTCCAATTATAAATTTTGGTACATTATCTTTCTAATTATCTTCTTTACCCATTAATTCCCATATTACCTTTAATTTTGCATTTATCTTCTCCTTTATATAAAATTCGGATTTTCTCCTATTTCTCTTATTTTAGGAAGTGCTAGAAAGTTCTAAGACGAAATACTTTATGATTTCTATTACTTAGTGACAAATTATATTTCAGCCCCATAATTAAAACTAAACTAGTGTATATGTGCATATAACCTTATATATGAGAAGTATTTATCCAACTAAATTCTTTAATTTCTTATTATCATCTAAATGAGTTATTATTAAGCACAAAGTATTTGTATTCTCTTAATTACATGCATTAGTTTATTCTTGTTTGGCCAAAAGGGTAAAACTACTAGGGTAGGGTTCTAGTTCTAGTATGTTACACATTGAATCAAGCTCAGAATCATGTTTTAAATACTAAGATTTTATCATTCATAAATTCATTCCTGGTTTCCGTATACCTTCAAATAACAAAAAATATTTTTTGAAATGACAAGTAGGGTACATATGGAAGGTACATAATGCAATATAAATAGATTAATTCATACATTGCAATATAAAAAAAATCAAAGAAGAAATCAAAAATAGAGATGAAAAAAAAAAAGCAAAATGATACCTAGCACTGTGGTGTGTGCTCTTTGTCGTTCAAGTATTGTTCCTTTCCCTCACTATGCAATATTTCACAAACGAGGAAGGATGATCTGGTGTCCACCTTCAACCATCAAAAACTCACGACCTCTGCCAACAATAAAAATAATTGTGCATGTATATCAACCTAAACAAAACATATACTTTATCTGGAGTTCAGAAAATGATGGAGATGTAGAGTTTAGAGGATGAGACACAATATAGACGTGAGAGGATTATGGGTGGGTATGACAAGGAGGAAAGGGAAAAAAGTCTTGGTTTGGTATATACTTGTAAACAAAGTGGTGGAGGTGAATGTGGAATTGGCATTAGTGGTGGTGAAGGATATTGTGGACACCACATGATAGGGTGTTGCAGTGAGGGGGTTGTGACCAAACGGGGATAAGAGCTTGCATACTATATTTTCTTTAGGAATAGGATGGGGACGTATGAGGAGTTTACAGAAAAGAAAACCTGGGGAGCAGGGAAGAAGGTGAATAGATATAGGTATGGCCCGGACGGATTTGAGGATCTAGAAATTTATCAAGTTGGGCAAGAATGATCCCAAAGGTGACGTTCTGGATGGAAAATACAGTCAACAACGTAGTCCGGAACAAATTTAAAAGAGGGTTCAAACAGGGAGACATTCTGACGGTGGAACAACTTAGGAGTCATACGGAAGGCAGAAGAATCTGAAATGAAGAGTAGACGGAAGAGACACCAAGGGGGGAAATAAGCGATTCCCAATTTCGGAAAATTTGTCGGTCGATAATAAATGGAGGGGAGATGATCGCTACATACCCAATTATAGATGACCACCGCCAGCACCAAGTTCCTAGTACTGATCTTTTATCTTCCACTTCACAAGCACAGTTGTTCTTTCTGGGAGATTGCTGTTTCTTCGCTCTGTATGCTTGACGCACCTCGTCGTCCTCTGGTTAGGGCAGAAGACGGAAAGGGGGAAGAGAACAGAGCGGAAAAAGTGAGAAGTCGGAAAGCCGAGAAAATAACCGGGTTGATGGGAATCCACGAGGAGGCAATTGAGAATTGGAAGGAAGTTAACTTCCGCCAACATGGCCCGCGAAGCCTGAAATGGTGGGCAAAACAAAATAATAATTTATTATTTCTAAGGAATAGCAGTGCATATCCCAACCACAGAATTCGACACGTCACTGTTCCATGCCATTTTTTCTGTCAAAATATTTTAAAACAAACGTCAAAATATGCTAATCCTTGCGGTAGTGACCCGTAGGAACTCGTGAGAGATGGCAATGGCTTGCCAACCTTTGCAAAACCCTCTCTTCCTTATTAATCTTCCATTGGGTATACGACTAGTCATCCATTTGCGCTATATAATAGGGTTCCAATGGAATGTTTTCATCCGCTAAGTCAACTGAACGACGCGTATGTAGAAAGAAACATAGAAAATGTGGTGAAAATGGAATAACTACTTATATCACCCCAACTACCGCCAAACAAGAACCCTAGCTAACACTCCTTCAATGCCCTGGCAAAGATCCCATCAAGTTCTCTAGTGACCAAAGAGTGAGCTGCATGGTGGAAAACATCTTTCTAAGATGCATCCCTCTCCCCACGTTTCGGAATTGCCACAGTCTCGATATAGGGCACATATGGGTCAGAATCCAAATAGGCCACTACCTTTTCTATGTAGTACTATTCCTTAGAAATGACTTTGTGTTCATAGCATCCATTTGGGCTTCTAAGGATCTTATGAAGAGAGCTGGAGTACAACTCGGTTGGACCTTGATGTAACTCTGGCCAACACGAACCAGTTGTACATCCAACTCATCAGAGATAATCTCACCATCATCAGTTCTAGGATGGCTTCATAATGGAACAACTCAGATACAGTCCCACCGACCAGCTTTGAGACATGGTTATGTCATGCTAACAAAAGAACATTTGGGTTGTCACCTTCAATCTCTTTCATACACAAACCTAAAAGCTTTTATAAAAGTGGGCTTTTGGATAGATGTATAGTTAGGAATTTATGAAATATAAATTTAAATATCAATTCAAGACAACAGATTTGGAGATATGGTATTTGAGGGTAATCAAGGTAGGATTTGTTGATCTACATCTAGAGGTGTGTACGCTACACCTCCTTTCATTTACTAACACGTCTACATACAGATCAAACTCTAGGGTGTAAATTGAATTCATTAGACATGTGGATTCACTCCCAACTATCTGCATTGCACTTTTAAATAGGTGCAGGAAATTCTAGAATTTACAAATCAACCCTTTGTTTGATTGTCCATTGACTTGGATAGTGCCGGTGTTCTTATTTTTTCACTTATGTTTCAAAGCCTGTCCACGCAAGGTTTAATCCTTTGATCTAAATGTGTATGGCCATTTGTTCAAATTTCAATATAAGTGGTGTATTGATCTTGTGTCAAGATTTATTGTATAAATAGTAGAAATATATTAATTTTGTGAAATTAGTATGTCACGTCCTCATTTTCTTTAGGTATGTAATTCCAAGTATTATATAATTTACTCCTGTATTGGTTCAGGATACCTTAGGATGTTATTTATACCTTTTTTTTGGATATACTAAGTGATGCAATGAATTTATATTAAAAAGAGCATGATGGATTAAGCACCATGATCAATTTGGAAAAACAATGTTATTCCAATGATTTAGATACGATTAATGAGGGATTTAAACCTAACTAAATTACCTAGGGCTTTATTTTGAGAAATTTGAAAATTGCAGCTCATAATTATGTTCTAGGAGTTATTAGAGAATCATGGTCAAAATTTGAAAGCTTTTTGACCTTGTTTAACCCTCAACTGATTTTTGAAAGTTTCTATATAGTTGGGACCTATATAACAATGATTTTCGATTTAATCATATCAATTTCCTAAGATTGTGAATTTATGTGATGTCATGCTGATATATTCACATGTTTTCCCAAAGTTTTGGTGTTATAGATATGTCGCACACCCCTTTCTATTTTTTTACTTATGCGCGGGTGGAAGCTATCGTTGGATGAAGATCCAAGGGTCGGTGCCTCATCTCCTACCTACTGCTTCAGTTGGACTCTTGCACAGTTCGACCCCCCTCTGAGAAGTTTGATTTTCATGGTGCCTAGTGTGAACTAGAGAGGGATTTCAATCCCAATGGCTTGAGGAGTCTAAAAGAACCTATTTGTATAGGGTTGCTAACCCTAAACTGCTTTTAACAAATGCGCACCACTCTCCTTCTTCCTTCCCCTCTGGCATCGTTAGCATATCACTAGGTGTCACCTCGCGGTGGTGTTTGAGGGTCTCGGAAGCACCTCTAGTCGTTGGGGAGCCTGTCTTCTCCATCAATTTTTGCTTGAACCGGCCTGGACCCCCCCACAGAATCCATCTTCAGATCCATCAAAGATGGATCGGTGCTCCCAGCTCTAGACGTCTCCGGCCAATTAATTTTGTAGTAAGCACCCTGACCCTTTGTGTGTTCTTCCTGCACAATTAGTTTATTGTGAGTCTTCATTAGGTGGTGGTCAACAAACTTTGGCGATGTAGCTAGATATGAGGGTGGCTTTTGGGCCATCTCGCAACGTTTTTCCATGTTTCAGTTTTGGTTGACTCCAAAATACGTCGAAGAATATATTACTGCCCTCAGTTTTGAGTTCCCTCGTTGACATCTCATTTTCATGAATCATTTTATTCAGTCCTATTCTCCAGCCATGGTTGGGTCATGGACAAGGTTTTGAGCAGTCTTCGTCACCCAGTTTTGATTCTCTATTTTTTGTCTATCAAGGCAAAGTGATTGAAGGCCTCCCCTGCACTCGATCGTCCAGCAGGGTGAGAGTTGGTATGGAGCTTGCAGCTCCAGGAGGCTTCTCAAACCATGGAGACTGCGAGAGTCTCAGGGGTCGGGGTGAAGGGGAAAGGGACCCGAGATCCCTATATCATTATGTTGATGTGACACATAGACTATGATAAAACATAGGTTTTTGGATCTTTGGGTGAATGTTTTAGGAGGATTTGGTTTTAAAAAAAATACTCATTGTCATGCCTAAAGCCCTCGTTTTGGATCAAAGGGAATTTCAATATTTTTATTTTATATTATCCGATTCATGAAAAATAATAAAAGAAATTATTTGTTTTTTTATTGGCCGATACTGGGAATTTCATATCTTTTTATTGGTAACTCCAATGGGGTCAAATAATATATAGTTTTTGATCAGTTTTTCACGATCTGTTCTTTGGGATAGGTTAGAAGTCATGATTTTAACTTTGGTTTTTCGTGTTTCAAAAATTAACCTAAATAGGGTTTATAAGATAATGATTTGGGTTTTGGGTTATTATGATACGAAAATATTAAATCCTAAAGTCAAGAACCCAAGAGAGAGTGTTCCTACTAAATTTGGTAAGTGGTCAATGCTTTGGGTTTAATGTATTACATTCATACAGTTTTTCTCCTTTAATCATGTTTAAAGTTCATATTATACATATGTTATCATGTGAGCATCTAAATGTTTAAAGAGGTAGTTATATATGCATATCTTATCAAGATTTATTGCATAAACATTCACATTAAGATCAGATCAGTTAAAAGAACATACCGCATCATATGTGCCTTATGAGCCCCCTTCATTTTATGGGTTCAAGCCCAATCATGTTCACTTTCAGTGTGTTCAGATGACTATTCAGTTTCAGTGTGTTTGGTATGTTTATGTTCCTGTTGACTTTCAGTGTGTTCAGATGACTGTTCACTTTCAGTTTGTTTGGTACGTTTATGGTTCATTGAGTAGGTGTCCTAATAAGAATGTTAATCCAGTTAAAAATGCATCCTTAAGCCATATTTAATGTTTATGAAAGTCCATAACAGTTTTAAGATCATTGAAGTTATGTTCATTTATTCTTATTAAACTCAACTACTTACAATAGTTCTATCAAATGCATGACTATTTGTGGATGCAAATAGGTGGAGGACATCGCCAGCAATAGCCACACATCAGGCATACCAGAAGGTGCAGTTCATGAAGCTTTCAGATCCTACCCTGGTGGGGTGCCATTCTAGAGTGTTCCTATAGTTCATCTTCACATTCATGTTATGTTAGGTTTTCTTTCATGTTATTAGGATGTTTGACATTATATTTATTTCTCTGAGTCCCTATCTTCTATGAAAACTAGGACTGTTAAAATTTGTTTGGACTTGTGAACTTGGTCCCATCTGACTTGAAAATATTCAATTTTGTTTTTGGATTAGTTTTGGGCTTGATATAATGTTTGAATTTAAATCGGGTCAGTTTTGGGTGGTGATTTGGTTAAATCGGGATTGAATTTGGTTTGAAAATTTAGAGAAAGCAAGTACTTATCATGTCAAAAGTAATACTTTTGATACATAATTCACAAAAGTATATAATCTAGGTTCGGTTTTGAGTTACACATTATAAAATCAGGTCCGGTTCTGAACATACCACCCTATAAATTTTTTGGTTTTGGGTTGAGTTATTTTCTATCAACCCGGTTGTTGTTTGACCTAGAATCGACCCGAAACCATTTTTTGACACCCCTCATGAAACCCACTTGAAATCATGGTTCTATTATAGTTTACCAATTCATTTTCAAAGTTGCTACATGAACACTTCCAATTTATTTAATAAGAAAAGCTTTTCTACAAGTAATGTTTTGGCATACCCCCATAATTAATGTCTCATTGGAACAATCATGGCTCGTTATATTGTATTGGATATACTTCGAATGTATACCAAACATCACAATGGATACACAAAGCCTTGATCTTTTCTATTATGGGGTTTAAAATACATTTAGGAGTCTAGTTTTGATTATCAATTAAACGTTGTCTTCCATTTTGATTAAAAAAGGTGATGTTTTGGAAATACTTGGTGCTACTTCATACCAAGCAGTGTAATAATGGAATTTTTGTGGACATTTTATCACCTATAAGACAATATTGGATTGCATAAATGGACGTTGAACACTTGTTTTCCATGATCCAATTTTATTCCCCATTAAATAGTTGTGATATGATGCAATAGTTGCATGATAACCAGCTCTAATAATTATATATTTATTATTTTTCCAAACTTTCATGTTACAAGTATTTGTGTGAAGAAGGGACAAACAAAAGTCTATGATACTGTTGGAAAATGATCAACACAGTTCTTGTCTCTTGTAGCATGTTGATTTCAATGCAAAACACTAGAAGGTAATTCTTTACAATAGTAGTTGAAGTAGCATGTTTTGCAAGAACTACTAGAACACTTGGAATGATCAACTTGTGTTTGTTTTTAGTAAATATTAGGTATGGTATCAACTTGAAATATTACAAGAATCACTTCTATTTGCAAAATTCACTAAATGTAAAATAAGTGATTGATTGTTTTCTCATCTCCTGTCTACATTACTTTCTTGCAATAACAAAGTAATAATTTAATTTATAGAAAAAATACATGAAGCATGTACATTTAGCATCCTCTATCTCACACAATTTTTTTATTAACAATGTATTTCTTTTACCCCTTCCCTATCCTATTTCTACCCAGCCCAGTTCACCAGCAAGATCAAAATCATGACCAGTAGCCCATTGATCAGATGACTTACCATCTGAGATCACCGACAAGTACATTGACTACATATTTTTGGGCTCATTATTGGTGTGTAACTATGGCTTTTTGAAGCAAGTAATAGTATCATGTGAGAGAATAAAATAGTAACACCACACTACTATCTTGCTTTGATCAAATGAGAGATGATGATTCAAGTCACTATTGGGGGTTTTGAACGTAGCCGATTAATCCAATGATGTCTATGAAAACATATTCTTTGATGTCACATATAATTGATCTGCAATATTGGAATTGTTCTAAATAATTAGTAACTATGTTAATGTGATTGTAGTATACCATCAACATTGTTTAGAAGGTAGTGTGAAATGTGAAAGCCACTAAAGTATTAAAGATTTAATGCAACCCACCAAGTTTTAACTAATAATTAACTTCTTGAGTGTACACCAATGGAAGAAAACATGCACAAGCACATTGTTCTTTCTGTTTATGCATGATATAAGATTTTGCATAAGATATTAACGATGCACTTCTTAAATGTATAACGATGTTGAATGATTTTATTCATGTTGTTCTTATTGAAAAGGGAACACATACTTATTTTGGTGATATGATGCATCAATGGAATAGTCTTGAGATATTTTCCATAATAATAGACTACTTAGTGTAGCTTTGATTTTGAAGTATTACATACTATTTTAATTTTATATAACCTTATCTGATGCTATGTGACTTTGAGAAAAGTACTTTTGATCATTACATGTGAATTGGGTAATAATTTAATAGATTTTAGCCTAATTTATGGATGAATAAAGGTCTAATCTTGAAATAGAAATATGTAAATATGACTTGCAATATTTCTCTAACTGAGTGATTAAAAAAAATCAAAAAAATCCTAGCATTATCAATGTAGGTTCCAAAATAGCACAAACAATCAATACAGTTAGATGGTAAGACTTGTCATGACAAATAAAGGTAGTACAAAGGAAGATGGTTTGTTGCCTTCACTAGTTGAACGAATAAGGATAGCATAATAGGAAATGATACATTTAACCCTAGAGATTGAATAAATTAGTGTATAAGGATACATATAGAATAAATAGTAAAAAATAACCAAGCTTTTTCCTACTGGGTGGAGTCAGTAAAAGGGGTACATAGCCTTACCTCTTTTTTGGATAGGTAGTTTGCATCCACTATGAGATTTGGTATAAATTTAGAGTATAACTAACACAACAACAAAGAGGAGCTACAACTATTCCAATAAGACATTCATTAGAAGACAATGTCAGTGCATTAGTTGTAGAATATAACCTTTTTTATTTAGGAAATTTGGAGTATACATGTAGCTGCTCTAAAATCAATAAAAAACTATGACGGGCCGATAATTTCACCTGGGTTTTTCATAGAAGATATTTATTGACTAACATCACAAAAATATCAATAAATTCCTAAACACTATCAATGTAGGTTATATTTATTGTTTCCGCAATCAACACTATCATAAATAGAACAAACAAGCAATGCAGATAGATGGTAAGACATATCATAACAAAGTGGGGAAGTGCTTTCATCAATTCTTGTTTTGATCCCTAATGGTTTCCTTCACTAGTTGAATATTGATTAATACATAATTAAATTGTCAACAATTTCATATTTATGAATAAATAAGGATAGAAAAATATGAAATGATCCATTACATATTTATAAAAACTTAAATTTGACCATAGCAGAAGCTATATATATAAAAAAAAACAACCAAGCCATTTTCTCACTAGGTGGGCTAAGCAAAGGGGTAGTAACAAATTTTTGCAACCTTACCTCTTTTTTAGAGAGCATGTTTGCATCCATGTGGAATTTGGTATATATTTAGGTTCCGTTTAGTTTGTAGGATTCTGCATAGAATAGGATTTTAATCCCCTTAAAATAAAAACCCCACATTTTTTGTATATAAAGAAAATAAGGATGACATTTGGACGGTAGTAGAGTCAAACCATTTGGAACTTCAAGTTCTACAATATCCCTAGGTACTAGTGCGGACTAAAGCACCTCGTAGACCCCCGATGCATTTGTCCTCGTCTCCCATCTTTCATTTCCATTGCCCCCTCCTACTGCATGAAGAGGCAATGCCTATCCCAGACTATGTTGCTTCTCACTCGTTCTACTACACTCTTCTAGTGCACACATATGGGTCAAAAGACATCTTCTTGATTTTCTTCCCTTCCCCTCCATCATCCTCCCTTCCCCTCATTCTTCTAATCTTTTGTTCCTCTGTAGGAAGAACATGTTGTTCTTCTTCCTTTCCAGGAAAGGAATGTGCTCTAGAACTTGTGCCTAAACTTTGCCTCTTCCTTCGTGCCCTCAAGTGCCTAGCAATGGGTGCCTTATTTTGGTTAATTGTTTGTATTGATTAAGCATCAAGTTGTTGTTCCTTTGGTTCTTTTGATTAGGCAAAGAGGAACTTGACGATCATGAGTCTCCTCATCTAAATGTAATGGCAAATATTCATATATAACAAAGTGGACTTTATTGCAAATCTTGTCCTAGTTACACCCAAACATAGAATAGGAGAGCAAACATCCCTTCCATTGTACGTTCCATCCAATCCTTTCTCATTTCACTACCCAAATTAATTGTTTCTAGTGAACCAAACATGGCGTTGAAGTGTAACCAATACAACAACGAAGAGTTGCCATGATTGTCCCAATAAGATGTTAATTATGAGGCCATCCAAAACATTTGTGGCAAAAATGAACCTTTTTATTAAATAAAATTGGAGTGTAAAAATATCTACTTTTAAAATCGATAAAGAAGCTGCACTAATCCCATAGTTGCACATTGGTTGTCATAGGAGATAATGATTAATATTACAAAAAAGTTCAACACATTCCTAAACATTATCAATGAAGGTTCTATATATCTATCATTTCCACAATGAACATTATGATAAATAGCACAAAAAATCAATGTGGATGGATGGTAAGACTTGTCATAACAAAGCCAGGTAGTGCACAAAGGGTGCACCTTACTAGTACAATAAGGTTCACCACTACAAAGAATAACATATCATGTAAATAATATAGAAAGAATCCATGCAAATAAGTGGTAACTACAATGTAAATGAACAAGTGAGTTGGATTTGACTAGAAATGTCAGTGTAGTCAAACTAGTTAATAACTATCTAAATGAATAGCTCAAGAAGGAAGTACATGTTAAAAAACAAATTCAATTTAACCACAAACTGAGATTAATAATGAACTTAACTTGAAGACATTACATTTATGTTGTACACAATTGAAATGTGTTAAATTCAATAAAAGTTGAACATATCCATGTTGTAGGTACCAAAGGTGAAATGAATTAAAATATGCAAGTATATTCATCTATGGTGGCCTAACCACGTCATAACAAATGCTAGTTTTGATTCTTAAGTTGAAATTATACCTTCATGCCCATGATATTAGCAAGGTTAGCCACATGAGTTCCTCCACAAGGGCAACCACGATAATCTCCGAATTTCACAATACGTGCATTGCCACCCTAAATGATTACAACAAGTAAAAAGATAATGAAATGAAATCAGCAAGAAAAAGCTAACTCTTTCATAACCATATCAGAATGCAAATATATGAAGAGCACATATCTAACTGGTATTAAATAATGAAATTAAGGAATGCAATATGCCTATGAAGGGAATTAAATTTGAGAAGATATTATAATATCATTGTACGAGAAGCATGTGATTTTTACCTTTTCCTTTAGACGTAGCAAATCAAATGCCACAGGAACTATAAATGCTTTGGTGATGTGGGTCTACTTTGAGAAGCACATCACATAGAAGTGTAAGCAATTATCTAATAGCTACTCAGACTATATTAGATAGATATTTGAATGGATCACAAAAGCATTATAATTTTTTTAATTTTTGTGCAACAAATTCCAGATGACCTAAGAAAAGCATGCTTTCCGTTCTACAAAACTTCCCTCAATGTATTTCCATCATCTCATAAGGCATGCCAAGGATATTTGTTTGGCACCAATGATCACAATTTTAAATATAAAGACTCATATAGTGGTATTACCAATTTATAAGTACTGCTCTACCTGGTAGCCCGCTAAGTTGAGACACCAGTCATGCCAGCTGCATCGATATAGATGACAAATACATTGACTGGTTGTCTTCACGGAAACTTGAAGTTCGAATGCTTGATCGTTACTTTATAATTAGCGTCTAAATATCAAACGACGCCTTAGCTCGTTTGTGTTCATTACCAGGCTGCAATATTTTTGTTACGTATGTTATCAAATATATTTTGATGGATATCCCAGCATTTCATAGAATATGTAAAAACAATCCCAAATCCACACTACCCATGCAAGCCTTACAATCATTGCATCCCCTAAATGAATGAATGAATTTAAAATGCGTCTTAATGGTAACTCTTTATACATATGAATTGAACTTCAAGTCTTCATGGCACGCCCCTTTCTTGCACAAAGGCTACCCAGAGAAAGACTATGTTAGTTGTTGTTAATATTTGTTATTGTCGTTCATGCAATAGCGACAGGTGCAATGTAATTAACAGTCTAGGCAGATCCAAAATAAGAATCGAAGAACAAACAAAGCAGGAGAACATAAAACAAGAGTTAGATTCACAAACCAGGTCGTTCGTTAAAAAATGAACGTGTTATTTAAAGAAATCAGTGATCGGCAATCCTCGCGGATAAGCACCGTTCTCCCAGTCGTGATCCTTCACGAACCTGGAACTTGCACGTCTCGCTCGCGCTCGACGTAGTCGCGTTGCACTGCTACCAGTGCAGCATAGCAACCGCAGGAACCACCGCCTGACAGCTGCGTCTCGACGACAGGAAGGAGGAGTCGTGCTTCGCACACGAGGACAACTCCACAAAGAGACTCCAGGGACGACAACTATTGCACTCTGGATTAGGGCTCTCAAAACACACGGCGGCAAAAGATTGTTTTCGGTGTGTTTAACCCTAATGACCGGATGCGTATATATAGCCACACACGTCCCTAATCCTATTCCCAGTAAGACGCAAACACTCGGTTGCTCTTGTACACAATACGGAATAATCCGCAAAAGAGAACCACTTTCTAATTAGGATTAAGAAATCCAAATTAGAAAGCAACAATTAATTACATGAGTAATTAATTACTTAGTCGTATTCTAGTACAAAAAGAAGACGCAAGACGGAAGACATTCTCCACAATCCACAAGAGCCCGGCCCTGCCCGGCAAGGCCAGGCCAGGACAAGCGAGGCGAGGCGTGGTGCGCGCGTGCGTGCGTACGTGCGTTGTGATGTGGCAATCCCACCCACCAAGGAGGTGAACATACCTCCCTCCTAGGACTCCTTTGGACACTAGTGCCCCATGTGATCCTACATATGAGGTCCACAAAAGTTCTAGGAGTGAGCAATATGGGATAAAACTTCTTTGCCATTTGCACTAGAAACAACACAACATTCTCACATGTACTTGCTGCACTACATTGGGCTTAACTCATGCTAAATAAATGATTTGCTACAGCAACGACGCTACAGTAATTATGTGCTACAGTAATTACGTGACACTACAGTAACTACCTGTAACAGTAATCATCATTTATCTAACAATCCCCCACAAAGTCCAATGTGTAGTGTGCTCTACTATTCAGTCCTCCATATTGTGCTTTCAGCAGATACTTTTCGGTTTGAATCTACCTGAGTTATCCAACTGTGACCCCCGTAGGAACTAGGTGAACAAAAGTCTTGAACCTGAACCTTGGGTACAAGAGTATAGGTTGGTAACAACACAATAAAGACATGGTAGTAAAGAAAAACAATGCATTAAGGCCATGCATATAAAATTTTATATCATGATTGATAACAGAGAACAACCCAATTCTCCTGTTGCGGCGTACACAACATCAATCACTTAGCTGGAGTCTCCAAGGATGTACTGCTAACATCCTGTCCTAAGACTTGACACCATTAAGAGACTACTCTCTTACTAACTTGCAGTCATGACACTAATAGATTTCCATGAGATAGACACACAGATGCTAGAAGCATCAAACAAGAATACATAGTGTCATCCGATTTACCCGACAGCTTGTTATTACCACATTGAACCCAATTTCTGGGATCTCCACTCTTTTAGGTTGGGTTGCTACTGCCTGCAAATCTATAGGGATTTCAGTCCCATCCCCAACCTGGATTTTCCACTAAAGCTAAGGTAAGACCTTTAGTGAAAGGATCGGCTGTATTATCTTTGATACTGACATAGTCCACAGCCATGACCCCATTAGACACTAATTCCCTTACAGATTTCAATCTGACTTGGATGTGTCTACGTTGTTTTTGATTGTACTTGGAACTCTTTATCTTAGCAATAGTTGTAGTGCTATCACAGTGAACTGAAATTGCAGGAAGCGGCTTCATTACCATAGGTAAACTAGACATAAGTCCATGTAGCCATTCAACTTCCAATCCAGTTTCATCTAAAACACACAACTCTGCTTCAAAAGTGGACCGAGACAATATGGTCTGTTTCTTAGACCTCCAGGAAATAGCTCCTCCTCCCAACAGGAATACATATCTGAGACACCATTACTCCCAGAATTCACGGCAATCCAGCTTGCATCACTATATCCTTCGACTACGGAAGGATGTTTACCATAATGCAGCCCAAGGGAACATGTTCGCTTGATATACCTCAGAACTCTGTCAAGAGCTTCCCAATAGGTCTTGTCGGGACAACTGGTGTATCTACTTAACTTGTTCACGGCAAATGCAATGTCTAGACGTGTACAGTTCATAACATACATCAAACTTCCGATAATCTGAGAGTATCATAATTGAGACACTGGAACCACAGTCCCATTCTTGAACAAGGGTTTGGATGAATCATATGGAGTCTTAACAATTTTACGTGATGTGTACTCAAACCTCTCGAGTATCTTCTCAACATAGTGAGACTGAGATAGAGTTATACCATCAATAGACCTTATGATTTTAAGCCCTAAAATCACATCAGCGACACCCATATCCTTCATCTCAAACTTGCTACACAAGAATGACTTTATCTCATTTACTACTTTCATATCGGAACCAAAAAGCAGGATATCATCGACGTATAAGCATAATAAAATGAATCCATTATTGACAATCTTACAGTAGAGACACTTATCAAATTCATTAGAAATAAAGCCAAACGATGATATCACAGAATCAAACTTCTCATGCCATTGCTTAGGGGCTTGTTTCAAGCCATATAATGACTTAACAAGTTTACACACTTTGGACTCATTCTCACGACCCACAAATCCCTCAGGTTGTTCCATATATATCTCTTCTTGAAGATCACCATGTAATAACGTGGTCTTCACATCCATCTGATGGATATAGAGATTATAAATGGAAGCCAATGCTAGAAGCACTCGGATTGTGGTCATTCAAAACTGGTGAATAGGTATCAAAATAATCTATTCCTTCCCTTTGTGTGTAACCCTTAGCAACTAACCTCGCCTTATACTTATTGATTGTCCCATCTGCATTAAGTTTCTTCTTAAAAATCCATTTGCAACCAACTGCAGAACAATTAGGAGGCAAATCCACCAATTCTCAAGTTCCATTCGAGAGAATTGATTGGATTTCGTCATTAACGACTTCTTTCCAAAACTTAGCTTCTGGAGATTCCATAGCTTGTTTGAAAGTAACAGGATCATCCTCAACATTGTAAGTGAGAAACTCACTTCCAAAGTCCTTGGATGTCCTATGCCGTTTACTTCTCCTTCGTTCAACTATTTCTTCATAATTATCCGATTCAGAAATAGCTTGTTCTGAGTCCCCCCCACATTTGTCATCCTTTCCATGTGCTCGGGAATGGAACCTGTGGTGAATGAATCTTCTTGAGACACTTCATTGGGTACACCAGTTTTCATAGGAAACACATCCTCAAAGAATGTAGCATCATGTAATTCCACAATTGTATTGACCTCAATGCTAGAGATATTTGATTTTACAATCATGAATCTATAAGCATAGCTTGTCTCTACATAACTTAAGAATATGGCATCAACTATTTTCAGTCCTAATTTCTTCCTTTTGTGTTCAGGGACAAGTACCTTTGCAAGGCACCCCCACACTCGAAGATATTTAAGACTCAGTTTCCTTCCTCTCCATAACTCAAACGGACTACTCTCTGAATGTTTATGGGGAACTCTATTCAGAATATGGCAAGCCGTATTCAAAGCTTCCCCCCACATAAAGTTGGGTAATCCAGATGTTTGGAGTAAGGTATTTACCATATCTATTAAGGTTCAGTTTTTACGTTCAGCTATCCCATTTGATTGTGGTGAATAAAGAGTAGTTACCTCATGAACTATACCATACAATTGGAAAAATTCCAAAAACAAATTCGAGGTATAATCTCCTCCCCTATCAGACCTTAATCGCTTAAGTATTTTACCGGTTTGAGTTTTGGCTTCTTTCTTATAAATTTGAAATTTATCCAATGTCTCATATTTACTTCTAAGTAAAAAGACATAACAATATCTACTCATATCGTCAATAAAAGTTATAAAATAACACTTTTGATCCCTCGTAGCAACACCATTAAATTCACAGATATCTGTATGAACTAAATCCAAATTTTCCGAATTCCTATTCACAG
Source organism: Alisma plantago-aquatica (assembly GCA_963693085.1). NCBI lineage: Eukaryota > Viridiplantae > Streptophyta > Magnoliopsida > Alismatales > Alismataceae > Alisma > Alisma plantago-aquatica. The sequence continues at coordinate 57,296,011 of OY856415.1, forward strand.
AATGAAAAGGCTTCCTAGGCAATTTAGCTTGTACACAGATTTCACATTTATTGTTGCTAATTTCTGATTTAGGGATCAAATTTAGATTCATCATATGCTTCATTGAGGAAACATAAACATGTCCCAAACGTGAATGCCATACATCGAATGAAACAAGATTCATGCAAACAGAACTATAACCATTCAAATTTAAAACGGAATTTGAAACAGGTTCAACATGAATCTTAAACAAGTTCTCCACATCACATAAGTACCCCTTGCCAAAAAACAAAGAATCATGAAGGCGTGTAATCATAGCCTTATTACATTTACAGTCTACTCTTTAACCTTCTCTAACTAATATGACGCCACTAAGGATATTGCGTCGAATGGTTGGAACATGTATGACCTTGTTAAGAGTCAAAACTTTCCCCGAAGGGAACTTCAAGTCCACCAGTCCTTCGCCTTTGACTTCTGCAGAGCTAGAATCGCCCAAAGTCATGGATCGACCTCGAGAGGCCTGATAAGACACAAATAGGGATTTATCAGCACACACATGTACATTAGCCCCAATGTCAATTATCCAATAAAGTGGTTCAAAAATAGAAAGAATTTCATGTTTAATAGACACGTACCCATCATTGAGGTTCAAGGATGTAGTCATCATGTTGATCACAACCTCCTCAGTTGCAGATGCGGTAGCTTTCTTTGGCTTCTTAGTAGGACAATCCTTGTTCCAGTGGCCAACCTGTCCACAAGTCCAACAAGGTTTGTTCTTTGGTTTCTTTTGGATCTTTGCCTTGGGTTTATGTGCATTCTTAGATTTCTTATCTTTGGTGATTTTCGTAGAAGTAAGATTAACAGTTGGATTTGCATCAGTAGGCACCTTGACCCCTTTCTCCTTTAAGTGTTCTTCTTGTATATTAATATCCATCATTAGTTCATCCATAGTGTGAGTCCCTTTGCGATGCTTCAGAGACATACCAAACGACTCCCAAGACTTAGGGAATTTTTCTATGATAGACATAACAACAAACTTCTCAGGCAACACCATCTTGGCATCTGAGAGTTCATGAACTAGGAGTTGTAGATCATGTGTTTGATCAGAAACTGACTTACCCTCAACCATCTGAAACTTAAGAAATTTAGACACGCAATATTTTTCAACACCTTGATTTTCCGTGCTAAAATTCTTAATTAACAATTCCCATAAATCCTTGGACGTAGTGACTGGCGGCTTTGAGTAAGTATCATACAATTTGTTATTTAAACCAAATAGAATCAAATCATGGCACGTTTTATCACCCTTCTTCCAATTAGCAATTATATTTGTATTATCATGAATTGTTTCATCAGATACAGGTTCAATTTCAACTAAGTACTGATCATAACCCGCAATATTCAGCCAAATTTCCATAAGACTCTGCCAATAGGCAAAGTCCGTACCAGTAAAATTTTCAGGCATATTGGTTGTATCAATTTTACATCCCGAACCACCCCGACCAGCCATTGTTAATTAACGACAGAAAATGATTTCTTTAAGATTGTTGTTAATATTTGTTATTGTCGTTCATGCAACAGTGACATGTGCAATGTAATTAACAGTCCAGGAAAATCCAAAATAAGAATCAAAGAACAAACAAAGCAGGAGAACAGAAAACAAGAGTTAGATTCGCAAACAAGATTGTTCGTTGAAAAAAGAATGTGTCACTTAAAGAAATTAGTGCCCGACAATCCTCGCGGATAGGCACCGTTCTCCCAGTCGTGATCCTTCACGAACCTGGAACTTACACGTCTCGCTCGCGCTCGACGTAGTCGCGTTGTACTGCTACCAGTGCAGCACATCAACCACAGGAACCACCGCTTGACAGTTGCGTCTCGACGACAGGAAGGAGGAGTCGCGCTTCACACAGGAGGACAACTCCACAAAGCGACTCCAGGGACGACAACATTGCACTCTGGATTAGGGCTCATAAAACACACGACGGCAGAAGATTGTTTTCGGTGTGTTTAACCCTAATGACCGGATGTGTATATATAGCCACGCACGTCCCTAATCCTATTCCCAGTAAGACGCAAATACTCGGTTGCTCTTGTACACAATACGGAATAATCCGCAAAAGAGAAACACTTTCTAATTAGGATTAAGAAATCCAAATAAGAAAGAAACAATTAATTACACGAGTAATTAATTACTTAGTCGTATTCTAGTGCAAAAAGTAGACGGAAGACATTCTCCACAATCAACAATCCACAAGCTCGAGCCCGAGCCCGAGCCCGGCCTGGCGAGGCGTGGCTCGCGTGCGCGTGCGTTGTGATGTGGCAGTCCCACCCACCAAGGAGGTGAGCATACATCCCTCCTAGGACTCCTTTGGACACCAGTGCCCAATGTGATCCTACATATGAGGACCACAAAAGTTTTAGGAGTGAGCAATATGGGATAAAACTTCTTTGCCATTTGCACTAGAAACAACACAACATTCTCACATGTACTTGTTGTACTACATTGGGCTTAACCCATACTAAATAAATGATTTGCTACAGTAACGACGCTACAGTAATTATGTGACGCTACAGTAACTACCTGTAACAGTAATAATCATTTATCTAACATTAGCACCTTAGACTTTTGGCATCATGTGGATGACAGTATGTGCCTCTTGAGTTCCTTTATTTGCAAGTATTGAAAAAGTGTAACAGTTGAATAAAACTAGGAAAATTCAGTAACTTTTTTATGTTATACCAAAGACTAGTACATTTTAGTCACAATGTACATACATAATATTCTTTAAGAATAGGTCGAAAATAAGCCCCTAAGTGCTAAGTACTAACCTTGGGTATATAGCTAGGAAGGGATCCACCACACATTTCAGAAGCATCCTCATATGATAAAACAGATGCATGTACCTGAAAAGATTTACATAAATTCAGTGATCAAATTACTGTACAAAGCACATTGATTAAGAAAATACGCTGCTTAATCAGAAGACAGTCTCAAGGTAGGATTTTTTTTCACCTTTAACGCATCAGAAATAAGCTTGTTTGCTTGCATTTCCAACTCTTTTTGTTTGACTTCAATCTGATCCTTTGGAATTGTGCCTTTATACTCCACCCATGGTCTGCAAAAGGCAAAAATCTAATCAGATTCATAATTAAAATTGTCCGAGTGCATCATACTTAGATGATAAAGTGTGTGGTGTTAAAAGTTAGATCAATAGTGAAATAATGCTCCATTCAAAAGTAAAGATTTCATAGTACAACCTTATGTACCCATTTCAGCTCTCAATCTAGTGTACATAGTGTACATACCTCCATAGTCATTCAGTAGGAAAAAAGGGTTCACCTACTTGTCACTTCAATGCAATACAACCATGCATTCCAAACTTAAATACCAGTGGGTTCATTGCACAGGAACTACTGAGTTTATCAGAGGATCAAGAGCAGCCTCAAAGAAAGTGGGGAATAAAAAAACAACGTTGATATTAATAAGAAAACCAATTGCAGGAGATGGAGGCGAGAAAATGGGAAACTGAACAAATTTAAACTTTACCCATCAGGGAAATGGTAGCCCTGCCAGCTTCCAAATAAGAAAGGCCAACATCAGGAAGACAGACATCCAACACATGTCCTGCTGAATGGAGCCTGCAAAAGCAAGGCAAGAGAAATACAGTTCACAGAGTAAAACTACTTAAGACGACAACATCACAAATTCCGCTCCGCTAAGGGTTCGTTTGGTTGGACATAACTGAAACTGAGTGCAGTTGATTTTCATTGTGAGTTGCAAAGTCAAACGTTTGGTTACGAGTATTTGGAAAACATAGTGTGAAACCAAACCGCACAGCAATTTTCCTTTCTGTATAAATTGGTGGAAAGCAGACTGCGCACAAAAACAGACGCGGTTCATTTTCACTTTTCTGTTTAATGTGCCAGCTGGACATATATCATGCAGTCTTCTGGTCAAACGTGAGATATGTCCAGTTTGTCGTAAGGCGTGTTTAGACTCTTTTGGGGAGCATGCAGTTCATTGCAGGGTACTTCCAGATTTTAAGTACAGACATGATCTTCTTAGAGATGTTTTCTTTGATGTTCTCAGACGTGCAGGTGTTGCTGCTAAGAAAGAGGCACCAGTGAACTTTCTAAGTGATCCACAAGAAGGGAGGTCGACACTTAGACCTGCTGATGTTTTGATTTTTGGATGGATAGGAGGAAAACATACATGTGTAGATCTGACAGGAGTTTCTCCGTTAGTGGGATTGAGAAGTGAGACTTTTACATCAGGACATGTTGTTCTTAAAGCTGCTTCAGCCAAAGTAGCCAAGTATGAGAAAGCATGTATTGAGAATCAACACGTATTTATCCCGTTTGCTTTTGATACTTTTGGATTCTTAGCACCAGAAGCTGTGAAGCTTCTGAAGAGGGTCCAAAAAGTTATGAATAGTAATGTAATGTCTCCTAAGTGTATGGATGTAGTGTTTCAAAGGATTGACTTTGCCATCCAGAAAGGAATAGCGGCGCAGCTTGTTGCCCGCTTGTCTCATGTTTGGATGTAATTCAGATTTGGTTTTACACAAACGTGAGCAATTTTAACATAAACCCACGGAATTGACGTCAGATTTCTGTGAATTGCTTCTATAAACCACACTTAACCAGACAAATGCAAATGAACTTGTCGAATCGAGTTTACACAGTACCAAACTATTTAGTTCCAGTTTCAACTTGTTGAGTTTGATTTCATGTTTCAGATTTCACATCGTAGTTTGATTTTACTCGCAACCAAACTAGCCCTAAATATATCTCATTGCTGTGGGAGGAATATTTACCTAGAATTCAGTTCACGCCTTTGTTGGTCCACATGCAAGGAAACTTCTTGTCCCTTTTCAAGTTTGGATTCCCAATCATGTTGAGGATCTTCAAAGAAGCCATAATGTAAAATCTGCCAAGCAAATCATATCAGTTGTTGAATCAACTCCAGTAAGTAGGTCCACAGATTAAATGGCATGTGGCAAAGCATTGCTTTAATTGCACTCTTTGATGCACGAAGCTTGTTAGATCCGATGAATGACATCAGGCTGTGGACAATTTGGACTGGCATCAAATGTCCAACCCAAACTCCTAGAGTCCGGGTACCAAATTATGAACTTCTAATCTGTTACCGAGATCAGATGTCTTCCCAAAGAGTAATCTGATATCGGATACATCCCTTGGCATGCGGTTCAAAATATCAGTGGCCTAACAAGCCATTTATTATATCAATAAGGAAAGAGAACTGACCACGTCCCTGTCCTTGGACCTGACGTCATTGACGACAAACTTGAACTCGAACTCGGGGCCGACCCCGAGGATGTACCCATGATCCGCCGGCTGGCCGCCGCCTTGCGGGTGGAATATGGTGGAATCAAGCATCATCGCGAGCCGCCCGTCCTCTTCCTGCAGCAACACCTTCGAATCGCAATCAAGAGAACAAAGAAGAGAGCGAACAAGGGGAGGGGGTGGAGTTTTGGATGGCCGAGTGGTGCTGACCTTGAGGATGGAGAGGAAGGTGGATTTGGACTGGAGCTTAAACATGTAATCGAAGTACTCCTGCCTCGTCCAGACCGGCGGTTCCATTTTAGTCGGGGAGGGAGAAGAGTTGTCGTCCAGCCGGTTTCTTCCTTGTTTACTGGAAAATTTTTAATCATCGGCTGTTGCTGCCTGCTGGCTTTTGTACACAAGGCGCGGCGCGGGAGGGGATCCCAAACGACGCAAGGAGTATTGGACTTGTCCTATACAAAAAGTACAAGATACCAGTTAGATTCTCACACCTGTACGGTTTGTTTATTGCAGGTGAGATTTCCGTTTTGCGTCTCCGTCACAGGCTCACAGCCTCCTCATATCCTCCTTTCTTTCTTAATTTAATATCTATTTGTTTCCGCCCCCGCTAAAGGACTATACATCGTTCTTCTTTCTAGCCGCCGTTAAAGTCGAGCGGTATCCATTCTCCATGCAAAACCAGTCAGTTATCCATTCTACCATAAAAAGGAGCTTTTTAACTAATTACTAGTGAACCCACACGTGTCATGTACATGAAAACAAAATAAGATTTTTTTATTATATTATTTTTGTTAGTAACTTTGATGTATATTTCTATCTATAAATAGACGTCATGAATATTTCCGTTATTGTATTATTGTAATTAATGCTTATTTCTCGGGTGTAAAATAAGTGTCATTGTAATGTACTTGCTGCAACTCTTTTTATTCGCTAACTAATTGTTGTCATTTTACTATACAACGGGTTGTTGTGAGTAACTTATGTTTTGGTTTCGCCCTTACCCTTAGCGAAATTTTAATATAGATATTTTTTATCAAAATTTTCAAAACCAAATGTGTAGGAGTCAAACTCTAATTTCCAAAATAATTCCATTTATTGCCAAACACAAAAAAGAACGGTATAAGTTGAGAGTCAAACATTGTAACAAGGTTATACTTATTTGAATCATTTTTAAAAATGATTATTTGAATTAAAAAAATTGTGCTTTAGATTTTAATAGTGTGAAAATGTGACATGTTTTTTTTATAAACTAAAGTTTATTTACAGTTCCAAGTTCAGAAGGATGAAGTTTGTAGAGTATTTCATGATTGCGCCATATATATTAGCTAAAAGGGTTCAGAATTTGATTTGAATATTTTGGCATTCAGATTAATCTTAACATGTAAAATAGCACATATTTTTCAATATGATTGATTAATAAGATATTTCTTTACTTTGTTGATGAATACTCGTTTATATTTTGAGTAGAATTATTAGCACATATTAAAATTGAATTATATTTTTTTGGTAGTGTCATTGAAATGACATCAATTATTTCTTATCTTGAATAAATAAACAAACTTAATTTTTTTTGGAATGTATAATAGTGTAGATATTAGTTTATATATTTTTTTAAATACCACCTCAAGCGTATTTACTAAAGAACATTCCAAAAGCTAAACTTTTTTCTTCCTTTCCTAAAAATGTGGCTTCATGTGTACTATATAAAATTTATTTTTTCCTTTTCTAAAAATGTAAAATAACACATATTTTTCATTATGATTGGTAAATAAAATACTCATTTTACTCACATATATATTTAGTAGAATTATTAATATATATTAAATATAAATTATATTTTTTCTAGTGTCATGGGAATGACATCAATCATTTCTTATATTGAATAAATAAACGGACTAACAGAATTTTGGAATGCATAATAGTGTTGATTCTAGTTTGATTTTTCTTTTTAATACCATTGTCTCGAGGTATCTACTAATGAACAATCTAAAAGCTACAACTTCTTTATGCCTTTCCTAGAAATGTAGCTTCGTGTGCATCGTATAAAATCTACATTCGATCAAAATTGAGTTCTAGGATAAGAAAGGTTAATGCATGGTTGAAACAATAACTTATCCATTAATAAATTAGAAAAAATAACTACAAAACTACAATGGACGCATTTTGGATTTAATATAGAGATTAAAATGACAACTTTCCTATAAATCAAAATTTAGAAGTTAGAATCTTTAGTAAGTCATTACATTTTTTCTATAAGGTAATACATTATTTTCACAAATCAGTAACATCATCAAAAAATAAACACATCAATTATAGTTTTTTCATACATTGTATAAATATATATATATATATATATATATATATATATATATATATATATATAACTTTATACTTTGTTTACTTTAAAATTATACACAAGCCATAGTGGCCTTTATATAAATGAATCTAATAATTTTATATCTCATCTAAATAAAGATGTAAGCTATACAACATCTGCGTGTAGAGAAGTGCCCTAGTCATACTCATAAATATTATCTTGAATATATGGTGTACACCAAACCCTGCACATGAAGATACCCATAACATCATTAGTGGAGTTATCTATGTTACTACAATACATTCTACTCCAAAAGTAGAATAACATAAACAATTTTTAGATTAGGTACTTTCCTATATTGAGTAATCAATTTGGTATGTAAGCATCGTATCTTGCTCAAATGAAACAAGACCAAATGTCTATGACCCACTTTCGAAGAAACTATTCTTGCTAAGTTGCTTTAATCATATGAATAATGCAAATTTGTACAACAATAACCTTGATGTCAGGATGCCCTGACACACATACATGTTTAATCTCCTACAACATGGTTTGACGACCGACATGGTCACAATGTCTGTTAATTGGTAGAGTCGATGGTATCTTTGTGATTATCATATTATTATACCACAAAAAGGAGTTTTTTTAACTAATTATAAGCACATACCACTTTCAAATCCTCATCCAATCAAAACACGGTATTCTAAAATATCGTTCCTCTTTTATCTTCTCATAATTTTTTTCATTCTTTTCATAGTTTAGTTGTCATTTTCTCTCACACCTTCTGCTAAGTAAGTCACTTCCACGTTCTCAACCACTATGACCATACCTTTAGCGAATGATAGGGTTGTAAATGGGTAAGGTATTACTCAATCATCCACCACCAATACCTTGTAGGGTATGGTAAGGGTAAGTATTTTTTACCTACTACTCGTTTATGCTTTACCCACTTTATCCGCATCTAAAGAGGGTATGGCAAGGGAGAATCTTTACCCTTACCACTCCACCCATTTACTCATGAGTACAAGTTTTAATAAATAATTTCATATTCTAATATATGTAGATCACTCCAAACATTCTCCTAACACTTTATTACCTCCACAACCCCTTGTGCTAGAGCATACAATTTTGCATCTTTGTGTTAGTCTCCAAACAGACAAGTGTTTTTCTTGAAGCATTTCTCTATAACTATGTTTGTGAGTGGGGGTCATGAGATGGAAAAAAGCTAGCAACACCTCAACTCAAGGACCATAGGCATGAGTCTAGGCGGTCCATGAGTTGGGTTTCCTCTACCACCTCGTGTGTTGGCCCCACGAGAAGCCTTATCATTCACTATGACTCATAGACCATGGGCATTTGTATCAGGGGTTTGTGAGCGGCCATGTGGTTCACTACGGCTCAAAAATCATGAGTTTTGATGAGTGACACAAATGAGATCCATGAATTACCCATGGGTATGTGATGCACATATTTGAGTGACCGAAGGGATCACTTGATGGGTCTGTGAGGCATTGGGAGAGGTCCCTAAGTTGTTGAGAGGTCTGTTATAGGAAGAGGGATTCGTGTGTGACATGGGTTCATGTGGAAATTCATAGCTCCATGTGGCACGGAAGAGGGTGTGAGTAACTGTGAGTCCATGGGGCATCCATAAGTTTAAGGAATGTATTTGAATTAGACACATCCACAAGTTACTCAAGGAAGGGGTTTGTGAGTACAAGTGAAGAGGTCATTTTAGTATAGATTATGCAACAATGTGTCACTAATGCTTAACGTGACAAAGTGGTTTTTCATCACTTTATAGAAGTGTACTCTATATTGAAGATACCATGTTGATATGAGGCATCATATAAAAAATGACTTATTCTAGAGTAATATAACCACTCATGCTAGTTTCATACTATACTGACAATTGTTTCCCCTTTTCTGTTTGATAGATTTATGGATATGCAATCATTTTGGTATTAAATCAAAGAGATTATTTAATATAAATCAATGTATAAGACCCAACTTTCATATTAGTTGGTGGTACTTTCAATTATTATTTTCACTTCTATTAGCTAATTGGGATGACTCTCCTTTTGCCTGTTAGATTTACTCTAGCATATGTTATGTTATGTCTTTGGTACATCATACCTTGAGATAAGGTTATATGTTCAACACTCTCTATCACCATGATCTATACAATAAGAATTTCTCTTCACATGGTATCAAGAGCAGACTCATAATTTCTAAAAAAGCTTCATTTTTCTTTCCTTTCTTCTTTCTTCTTCTCCACTTCTTCTCTTCCCTTTCACACCACTCCACCCCCTATGACTGAGTGAGTTTTTACATTATTATTTTCTCTCTTGCAAATTCAGTGGTGTGAATAATTTCCAAAATCAATTTCCTAAATGTCCTCAATCTTTCACTCTAATGGTTTGACCATGTAGAAGCACACAGATTTAATTTAATATAAACCCTAAATACACATTAGGTTGAAGTATATGTAATAACAACCTAGTGAAATGATAATATTCAACATTTGAGTTTGGATCACACTTTTCCATCATATTTAAGTAACCACATCATAGAACTTCACCTAAAATCTCATAATGATTGGTCATACCAATTAAAAGATATGAACATTTGATTTTTAAACATAATTTCATTCATTTAAGGGTCCTAAACCTAAGTCGGATGATTAGAATCCTAGGTGTGACATATGGACGTGGAATATTATCGCACTAACAAATTCACTCGGGGTTGAGATCCCCGAGCTTTTACCAAAACCTTGTGCAATAATACCACCCGCAAGCGGACGGGTCTTATCGCAGTATAGTTAAGGATCGAACCCCAAGAGATAATGTTTTTTAAGAATCGTTGTCAGTCGAATCTAGCTGAAGTAAGACTAATATTTAGAATGATTGGTTGATTTGAGGTTAATTAAACTAATTGCAGGAAAGTAAAGAGCAGAATTAAAGCTGGATCTAGATTAATGATATGGAATCACTGGGATGGTCCCAGGTTTCACCACCACTACACATGCAAACACATCCAACCATCAAACATCCAAGCAAGATATAACTATCCAAATAGAACTACTAAGAACCCTCTTTGAGGGATGTTTAGGTCCATGTAAGAATCCCCTTAGGCATCAGATGTCTCGTCGCCATCCAGATTGTAAACTTACGGTTCCGAATATACATAATCCAACTAAGGTTGTGGCACTCCTTAAGGGATGTTTAGGCACACAGAAGCGTCACCGTAGGCTAGATGACTCTTCCCCTCATGGATCACACACTTACGACCTCAAGGAATCCTATCAGAAGTTCTCGTGAAGGAGTCAACCGTGCTAATCGACATGCAAGTAGGTGATTAATCTACAGGCAAACATCGACGATTAACAAGGAAGATACAAAATCCAACTAAGGTCGTGGCCCTCCCTGAGGGATGTTTAGGCCACAGAAGTGTCACCGTAGGCTAGATGGCTCGTCCCCTTACGGATCATACACTTACTACCTCAAGGAATCCCATTCTATTTCTAGTTTGGGATTCAACCTCATTAATCGACATTCTACCCTACGTATAGAAGTTCTCACAACATAGGGAAAAACATGATGAAAGCAAGCAGGTAACCAATCTTCAAACATTAACGATTAACAACGAAATGAAAAGTTATATACATTGCCATGGAATGTTTAACAAGAGAACATGCTTGCATGGGCAGTGGGGCTAGTCCTTGCACCCCAGCAAAAAGGAACTACTCGCTCATGATGTGTGAAATAAGAAGAATAAGAGAGAGGGAGGATTCCTCCATGAGAATGATGAAGAAGGTAGTCGCAGCTCGGTGAAGATGACGTGGTCTTCTACATCATGTCAGGGCAGATCTTGGATGAGGAGGAAGAACCACCAAGGCAGACCAGGCGGACCTTCTTCTCCACCTTCCTTCTGTACTCAACTTCCTTGCTCACAGCAGGAGGAGCAGGTGAAGTGGCTATGGCATGGATGTACGTGGATGGAGCTGGATCGAACCTTGCATTTGGGCCGCCTGGCGGCATCCCCCTGATCAATGCCCAAATGAGGACCCCTGTGGTCCTATTTATAGGCTTGGGTTTGGTCCTCACATTTTTATTGTGAACTTCTTTAAACGGTCTTGGGTCTTTGTCCAAACGGTCTTGATTAGTACCCTCCAACCGATCTTGGAGACCAGTTGATGGACAAACGGTCTCATATTTCTTACGGTTCTGGCTTTAACAGTTTCTGCCTCTGATCAGTCTTGCAGATCTATGACTATACAGTCTTCAGCAAACGATCGTCGTTCAAACAATCTTGAGAGTATCTGTTGACCAAACTGTCTTGAGGACCAAATAGATCCAAACGGTCTTGAAACCACGCACCACCAAATAGTTTTGAGCACTCACGGTCTCGGGAAAATAGTATGTAGCCCATCGGTCTTCACTTCCAAATAGTTTCTACTCCAAACAGTCTTGTCTCTAAACGGTCTTGGCTTCAATCGGTCTTCACTTCCGATCAGTCTTGAAGACCGATGGGTTTCAATCGATCTTGAGATGTAAACGGTCTTTGGCATCCAAACGGTCTTTGTCGTCCAAACGGTCTTGGGGACCGTTTGGGTAGGTGGCAGGTGGAGGACCGTGTGAGTGAATGGCTCAGACTAAGAGGTCAAAACCAAATGGGTAGACCGCTAGGGCAAACCATTTGGTAAAGAATGATTGACCAAGACCGAATAGGCAAAACTATTTGGTAAAGAACGTTTGGTCAAGACCAAGGTTGGGAGGATATTTGGTGAGTTCTATTTGATGGTTGATCCTCATCAAGACCTGCACACAATCAATATAAATCTAGTTAATAATCTTAATAATTGAGTCAGTTAAGAAATCTTGCATTTTGTGAGATTTAGGAGATGAAAACGAAAGTATTGAATTGAATTGGAACCAAAAAGGTGACTGAAAATCATGATGAATATGGGTTCATCAGAATACCCCAAACTTAAATGTTGCTCATCCTCGAGTAACAAAAAATCTGAAACAGTCGCCAACTGAATACATTCAAGTCGTGTGATTGCCTCCTCTTCTCATCATGATTTCTTCCCTCTGCTTAGTATGACGAAGCATCTTAACTTCCTGAGACCACTAAACACATCTTACTATATCTTCGTTCCTGAGTTTGTTTTCCAACATCACTTCCTCCTTACCTTTTCCAACAATAAGCATGTCAAAGAGTTTTGTAAGAGTCCAGAGATACCCACAGAACAACAAGTGTGCAACTGATCTGACACTGGTGTATTTCAGGGTAGTGGAGGCATTTATTGTGCCTCTAGGTAAAAAAGGGAGTGAAGGGTGGTATGGAAGGAAGAATTAAATCTCTCCTCTATTTGACTCAAGATTTTTATTATATTATTTGCAATTTCATTGATTGCATTTTTGTTTGTGTGAATCTCTCATCTATTCGACTCAAGATTGCATTTCTTTTTATGTGCTCTTTGGCATCTTTTCTTGGTGGTACACCCCTATTAATTTGTGAGGGGTATGGAAGAAGCGGATATAGAGGGAAGTGGCGTGCCACCCCGAACTTAGGGTTTTGCACTATTTTGGCTATTTTTGTTTCTTTTTGATGGATGGAGGGGTACAAAGATGATAGAAGAAGTGTAGAAGAGAGTTCAGATCAGAATGCAACTTGATTTACAATTTAGTGCATCGGGTCATTCTCTTTATCATACTCTGCTCAAATAATGACTTGATGAGGATCCAATGAAGATTCCATGTTATTGTTCCACTAGTCAGATAGGAAGCATGACATGTTTGATCTCTATCAATTTGACAGACACTTGTCATTTTTGCATAAGTATCATGATGTTAGGAATCATAAGCTTCACAAGATGATTTCAATCAAAAGGCCAGTTTCAAGAAAATGGTCCTTTTGAGGGTCTGCGTCGAATAAGGAGGGTATAGTGATTCGAAATGCATAGCAGGCTAGGAAATAGCTTTTAATGAAACAGAAAGTGTCAAAACTTCATCAATTATCTGTTCAATTTCATTGAAAAACTTTTAAAATTTTGAAAATTTTATTTGAAAATTTTGGTCAAAAATGCAACGATGAAATCTTAAGTCTGAAAAGGATGGGTGTAGGTGGAAAGTGAAATATGTACCACCCACCCTCCACCACGAACTTAGAGATTTGCTCATCCTGAGAAAACCCTAAATCCAAGATGGTGGGGAAAATTCCTACCATATGGAACACGAGATGTAGTTGTGTTCCAATCAGCGTGCATTCTCCATCTAAAAATTTCAAGAATGAAAACCAATCAAAACTAAAGATAGCATCTCGCGGTGCAAAATTATCAAAAAAGTAAAAACAAAATTAGAGAAACATTCTGATTTGAAATTAAAAGTAAAAATGAATTTATTGATCGGGTTGCCTCCCGACAAGCACCTTTGTTTTATGTCGATGGCTCGACTAAAACCTTCAATTTTACGGTGGATATCTTGGATTGGTGAGTTCTAGCATTGCTTCAGTGTCTATGTCATTTGAGGAAAAATATCTCTTTAAACGTTGACCATTTGCCACAAATTCTCCTGACGTTTCGCTCCATAAAGAGAAAGCACAATGTGGGGAGATGCTCTTGACAATGTAAGGTCCAGACTAGCGAGAACAGAGTTTTACTGAGAATAACTTCAGTCTTGAGTTGAACAATAGAACATGGTCTCCCACTGGTATGTCCTTTCTCTTCAAATGACCATTGTGCCAAAGCTTCGTGTGTTCTTTGTAGATTCGTGCATTCTCATAAGCTGTCATCCTGAGTTCATCAAGCTCTTCAAGCTGTAGAATACTAGCTTGGCCCGCTTTCTTCGTATCAAAATTTAGTTGTTTGATTTCCCACCATGCTTTATGTTCAAGTTCTACAGGCAGGTGGTATGACTTTCCATAGATCAATCGAAATGGTTTAGTTCCAAGGGGAGTCTTAAAAGTAGTTCGGTAGGCCCACAATGCGTCATTGATTTTCACTAACCAATCTTTTCGATTGCGGTCTACTGTCTTTTCCAAAATAGCCTTGAGTTGATGGTTAGAAACCTCTACCTATCCACTTATTTTTGGATGGTAGGGTGAGGCTACTTTGTGCGTTACACCATATTTTCTCAGCAATTCTTCAAAGCTTCTTTCCAGGAAATGAGATCCTTTGTCGGATATCACAGTGTGTGGGACTCCAAAATGGGGGAAAATAATATCTTTGAACATTTTGATGATGGGTTTGGAATCGCTAGTGACAGTTGGTATGGCTTCTACCCATTTTGAGACATAATCCACCGCCACTAGGATGTAGGAAAATCCATAAGATGGGAATGGACCCATGTAGTCCACACCCCAAAAATTAAATATCTCGACTTCTTGCCACAACTTCAGTGGCATCTCATCTCTCTTTGTTATGTTACCCATTTGCTGACATTTGTCACATGATAGCACAAAATTGTAGGAATCTTTGTATATGGTTGGCCAAAAGAAACCACATTGTAAAACTTTCAAAGCAGTTTTCTTAGAACTCATATGGCCACCAACTGGGCCTGAGTGAAATTGCTCTAAAATGAGTTGGGCTTCTTCCTCAGTGATACAATGTCTGTAAAGACCATCAACACAGAGCTTGAAGAGGTACGACTCATCCCAGTGATACTGCTTCACATCATGCATGAATTTCTTCAGTGCATTTCCAATGCATTCAGGGTGGATGACACCAGTGGTGAGGTAGTTCACATTGTCCGAGTACCAAGGGGTAGCTTCTGAAACTTTCATTAGTTGGTCATCTGGAAGAGAATCGTTAATCGGGATCTTCTCAATTTCTAGAGTGTGGATGCGACTGAGGTGGTCTACCACCACATTCTATGTACCTTTTTGATCTCTTATCTCTAGATCAAATTCTTGCAATAGGAGAATCCATCTAATTAACCTAGGTTTAGCGTCTTTATTTTCTTGGAGGTAACAGATAGTTGCACGATCTGTGTAGACAATGACTTTTGAGCCAATGAGGTAGGATCTAAACTTGTCAAAGGCATATACGACTGCAAGGAGTTCTTTCTCGGTAATTGCATAATTTCTCTAAGCTTCATCAAGGGTCTTTGATGCATAGTAGATCACATAATGTTTCTTTTCTATACATTGGCCTAAGACAGCACCCACAACATAATCACTGGCATCACACATAATTTAAAATGGGTGATCCCAATCGGGAGCCCTAATGATGGGTGTTGTTGTAAGGGCATGTTTCATGTTATTAAAACTTTTGACACATTCTTCGTCAAAATGGAACTCAGCGTCCTTTAGTAACAAATTTGTCATCGGCTTGGTTATCTTAGAGAAATCTTTTATGAACCTTCTATAAAATCCTACATGACCTAGGAATGCACGAACTTCCCTTACATTTGTCGGGATAGCGAGTTTGTAAATCACTTCAATTTTCACCCTATCTACTTCAATTCCTCGATTGCTGACTCTATGACCAAGGACAATGCCTTCCTTCACCATAAAGTGACACTTCTCCCAATTCAACACAATATGTGCTTCTTCACACCGTTGAAGGACAATGGAGAGGTGCTTTAGGCATGAGTTGTATGAATCTCCATATATAGAAAAATCATCCATAAAAACTTCCATGATAGTCTCAGTTAGACCAGCGAATATAGCTGCCATGCAACGTTGGAAAGTTGCAGGCACATTGCAGAGTCTGAATGGCATCCTTCTAAAGACATATGTTTCAAACGGGCAAGTAAAAGTCATTTTCTTTTGATCACCTGGATGTATAGGAATTTGATAGAATCTAGAGTAACCATCGAGATAACATAACTATTCTTGGTGAGCCGACCTCTCTAAGACTTGATCCAGAAAAGGCATCGGGAAATGATCTTTTCAGATTGCCTTATTCAACTTCCTGTAATCAATACACATACTCCACCCAGTGACTGTTTGATTGGGGATGAGTTCATTATCTTCATTTTGAATCACAGTAGTTCTGGCCTTCTTGGGGACAACATGCACGAGACTTACCCATGGCGAGTCAAATATCGAATAAATGATTCTAGTAGTGAGCAGTTTAATGACTTCTTAATGGACTACTTCCTTCATGTTTGGATTAAGCTTCCTTTGATGTACAATGGTTGTCTTATAATCTTCCATCATGGGGATTTATGCATGCAAAGTGCCTGACTTACCCCAGTGAGATCACTCATCTTGTAACCTATAGATTTTCTTCCTTCCCTTAATTCCATCAAGAGTTTATCCTCTTATTCTGTCATTAGATCAGAATTTATGATGACTGGGTAGACCTTGAGGTCATCTAGAAACACATACTTCAATCCCTCATGTAGGGGGTTCATTTCAGGAGCTTGTGGTTTTTCACATGGTTCTTTAGTGACATCCACAGCTTTGAGTTCCTCAATTTTGGCTTCAGGATTTTCTTTAGCAGTATCGAGGTCAAGAACACAATTTTTCACTTGTTCATCAAATGAACTAGTTTCATTTGGATTAGTCAAAGCTACTCCTAGATGATCTTCTTGTTCGTAATCCTCTTGCGTGAGTAGTGACATCTTCTCTATGCACTCAATCAAGTAGACTTCTTCTTGCATGCTTGGTCTTTGCATACTTTCAAAAACTTTAAACTCGAGAGTTTCTTTACCTAATCTGAGCAGTAAAGTTCCTGCTTCAACATCAATCAAAGCTCTTGTAGTGGTGAGGAATGGACATATAAATTTGAGAGGGTATCTAGTGTCTTCCTTTATGTCCATGATGACAAAGTCACATGGAACATAAGAGTCTTTGTGTAACACCCCTGACCTGGGTTATACTTAACCCTAGGTGTTTTGATTAAGAAAGATGATTAAATTATTAATCTCATATTGTGAAAAGTAATTAGGCCTCAAGAGGAACTTATTTTGCAATTCTAGTCCTTTTTGAACATTGTTGAAATCAATGTTTTGTTTGTATTGGACTAAAGTGCAAATTACCCAAGTTGAGGGGTTTAAGTGAAATTTTGCATGATAATATGTTCCTCATGTGTTGAAGCATCATGAGAGTGAAAATTATGCTGAGGTATGGCTTATGGAAGCCTGAACACTAAGAAAGAGCTGATAAAGCAATGTTTGTGCATAAAAACCTAGTTTTGGAGTAATGTGCAATTTACCCAAAACCAAGGGTTCAATATGCAATTTACCACTTCAATAAAGTCCCTAATGTTTCTTGGCATCATGTAGAGCAAAGAAAATGAGAGTGACCTCTCATTTGAATTAAGAGGGAGGAGAGAGAATCTTGATATTAAATTAATCAAGATTTAATCCTAAGTGAAACCCAAATCCAATTTAGGGCAAAAATAAATGTATTAATTAAAGGGCCTTCAACCAAAATTAAAATGGTTTGATTCATATGTGTGTGGATAAGACTAAAGCCTTGCAAAGGCACGAGCATATCCTAAGGAGGTGAAAATTCCACTCACCATTATTATAAGAAAAAGAATTTCCACTCAAATAAGGATATTCTTATTATAAGGGTTAAGGTGCTTAATTTTTTCCCCTTAATTCATGGATAATGAAGGGATTTCGGTGGGGATATAGATTCCCTTGAATGCAAGAAACCAAGGGGGAAGTGGTGGCAACAATTTTGGAATTTAAAAGACTTTTATAAAGTATCTTCTCTCTCCCCAAGTTTCTTATAAAAGTACCTTTTCCAAGCCAAATGAAAGGCTTTTACGACCCCACTTCTTCTCCTTGCTTGCAAAACCGACCAAGAAGGCTAAGGACAGCAGGGAGAACGTCCACAACCTGTTGGTAAGCCTTTGATCTTTGTTCTTCATGATTTCATGGTGAAAATCATAAAACAATGTGTAATTCCTTCATTTCTTCACTCAATCTTCAATTCTAGCCGATCGTTTCACTCCAAATCTTGAAGTTGAGCCTTGGAATAGTTGGAGAAGATCCATCCACCATTAGAGCCGTGTATCTTGGAGCTTGGAGATCAGATTTGAGGCGGGTTTTATAACTCAAACCCTTAATCATTGATATTGCATCAATTCTCTATACTTTGTTGATTGTTTTCTTTAATTTGATACACTCTTGTTTCTTTGCTGCAATTTCCATCAAGAACGGTTGCTGTTCTTGGTTGTTCGAAGGAAGGGGATGATGACATCATCCTAGATGCTTATCCAAAGAAAAGTACCAAGCCAAACGGTTTTGATAGCTACACCAAATTGTTTTAATTTGATTGGTTATGCGGTTTCAGCAAACCGTTTAAGGGCAAACGGTTTGAAACCGTTTGGGAGAAAACGGTTTCAAAACCGTTTGATATGGTTGACCAAGCGTTGACCGTTTGGGAATGTTGTTCCTAATTATGTAGGCTGATAACCCACCAAATTTGAGGGATTAACTCCCAAGGAATCGAGAGTTGAAGGCTAATCAATTAGGCAATCGAATTGAATTAAGTGATGATTTTCAATCTGTTTAACTTGACCTTTTTGGGAAAACGGTTTCAAAACCGTTTGAGATGCTTGACCAAGCATTGACCGTTTGGTATTACTGTTCTTAATGATGTTGGTTAATGACTCACCAAATATTAGGGATTAACTCCAGAGGAATCGTGAGTTGAAGGCTAATCAATTAGGGAAACCTAATTGGATCAAGTGCTGATTTTCAATTTGAGTAATTCGACTTTTTGGGAAAACGGTTTCAAAACCGTTTGAGATGGTTGACCAAGCGTTGACCGTTTGGTATTACTGTTTCTAATGGTGTTGGTTAATGACTCATCAAATTTTATGGATTAATTCCAAACGAGTCATGAGTTGAAGGCTAATCAATTGGGTAAACCCTAATTGAGATTAGTGCTGAAATTCCAATGAGTTGATTTTGAGATTTTGGGTTGATTAGCCCAAACAGTTTCAAAACCGTTTGGGGATCACCCAAATGGTTTCAAAACCGTTTGGAGGTCTGGGGTCAAGTATGGTTGACCAATTGAAGGTCCAAAGGTACCAAATCACATTGCAATTAATTGCTGATGTGTTGATCAACTCGATAGACCAAACCTTGATGATTTTTCACTAGAATCCAAGGTTTGGATGAGCCAAACGGTCTCAAGACCGTTTGGAGGTCTAGGGGTGAGTATGGTTAATAAATTGATGATCCAATGATACTAAGTTAAAGTGTAATCAATTGCTGATTTGGTGATCAATCCAATGATCCAAACTTTAATTGGTTGACTTGGATTTTGATGATATGATGGCAAACGGTCTTCACCTAATTAGACAAACGGTCTTCACCTACTTGGGCAAACGGTCTCAACCCGTTTGGAGACCTAGGTGGTTTCAAGGTCAATTTGTGTTATACAATTGAAGGTTCAAGTGGTCAATCCAATTAGATACCTAATGTAATTGAAGGTTCAATTGGTTAACCCAATAGAGAACCTAATGCAATTAAAGGTCCAATTGAATAACCTAATTGAGTACCTATTGCAATTGAAGATTCAATTGACCAATTCAATTGGATACCTTATGTAATGGAGGTCCAATGTGATTGAATCTCTTGAGAATCAAGATGATGAATGATCCATTGATCCAATGTTGATTAGTAATGATAGTCAATGAAGGTACAAAGGTTGAAACCCTATTAGTACCTAAGTGGTTAGTGCCAATTAAGGGATGAACCCTAATTGCTTATAGGATCAATGACTTGGTACACTATGTTAATCATAGTTGTATGAACTCAATTGAAGGGTTGATATGACATAATCAAGTTGAGATGATGATAGCATGAATTCATATAAGAATATGATTCATGTGGTGTTTAAGGGTATGATCCTTAAGTAGAGAGATCATGAAACCCTAATCATGAACATAAACCCTAATTGACAAGGTTATTGAACTCTAACCCTAGTTGAGGGTGTATCCTTATGAAACCGTAGTTGAGGGTGATTCCATGTGAAACCCTAGTTGAGGGTGATTCCATGAGAAACCCTGAATAAGTATTAACATCACATGATGTTCTAATATTATGTTGTGATGAGAGGCCCTGAGAAGGGTGAAGGTATATGAGACTCTAATGTGAAGTCATAATGCATAAAGCCCTAATCTTGGGCAATATGACAATGAATTATAACCCTAATTTTAATTAGGGTATAAAGAAATCTTAATGATGAAATAGAAGGAATGGCCTTATAAAGGTGAAACATTTCATGAGGTGAACTCCTGTAGCACGACCATGCAAGGTAGCACGGCCGTGGTGACTTTCTTTGCACGGCCGTTCCTGGCTGCACGGCCGTGGTGCTCCATGATGGACTTGGAGATGATTAATA
The DNA here is from genome assembly GCA_963693085.1 of Alisma plantago-aquatica. Taxonomy (NCBI): domain Eukaryota; kingdom Viridiplantae; phylum Streptophyta; class Magnoliopsida; order Alismatales; family Alismataceae; genus Alisma; species Alisma plantago-aquatica. The sequence goes on from OY856415.1 coordinate 57,316,931, forward strand.
GTGACCTAATATGGTCATATACCTTGATGTGTTATAAGTCCAATATAATTGAATGAAGGATACATGAGATATGTGATGGAAAACCCTAATCCTGATAAAGGAATAAGGGTGATACTCTTGAAATAATCATACATTTGTTTTGCATGGTATTGATAGATAATTAATGTACTGCTATCATATGTGCTAACCATGCAGGTATCATGAGATAATGAGCATAGCCATGTATGGGCTATGATGTGTTATTAGTTTGAATTTGTTTATTGGGCCTGGTGTGCCATAATATACCTTGTTCCTGGTAAGAGGTGGCAAGAGAGTTAATGGGACTCAAGTGCCATGATGGATGCTTGTGTAGCAAGTATCATATTTACCTTGATCAGATGACCTAAAGGTGTTAGTTACCTAAGAAAGTGATAACAATGCTCAGGTGATGAGCTAAGGGTTTGAATACCCAGGATTTCATGGTTATGGTATTGAAATTGTGAAGGGATGAGAATTCCCAGTGTTGAAATGAGGGATTAAGATCCCAACACTTTATGAAAAGAGTATGGCTACGGGCCAAGACTCCACAATGATAATGCCAGGCTTTAGATATATGATCTAAGCCTGAAAAGAGTTAATGCAGTGGTAATGATTCTGTAGTTTAAATAGATGTTATACATGTTCTTCATACTCATTAAAGAATAAGTGACATGTTGATTCTATCAAGTTATAGTTGCAATGCTTCTGATATAGAATAATGTTCTAATTTGTTAGACATTAAAATATCTGTTGTCAAATAAATGTGATTACCCTATTCATATTTATCTTCTTAAGATGCAATAATAATGTTTATGGCGGAGAGTTATAACTCTCGCTGGGGCAATTTTTGTAATTGTCTCACCCCCGTGGGAACCACATTTTTAGGTGGACGTGGACGAGGAGACAGGAATCCTTCAGTAGGTGAAGAACAGCAGTAGTAGTAGGGACAACAGTGAAGTCTCAGGTGGAGACATTGGCTGTCATGACATGTATAGTTGTATATAGAGTCCTATGTGTCGTCTCTGTACTCTCAGGTCCTCGGAGTAGTAGTTAGTGCTTTCAAGATTTTGGATCAGTGTCTCGAGATTTTATACTACCTGTGTTTAGCTTAACAGGTCAGCTGATGCTTGTAATTCTCAGAAAGAGATGATGCATGATATGTACCTTTGATCCAAAAAGTAAATGTGTTATACTTTGGCTCTTGAAGAAAACGATTTACTATGTGTGGATCTCTTTGCAAATTTTTTTTATTTTTAGTGATTTTTGCTAATCCGCTGCTTAATGAACGCTTCCGCATTAGTTAATTATGTTTTTATGAGTTGTATGCCACACTTTGCCAACCTTGACAGGGACATCCCCAATGATTCCTAAGGGTAGAGTTATAGTGTTATCTGCAAGTTGTATTGTCATAACGGTCGGCAGTAGTTCAGCAAACCCTAGCCTTTTGCAAAGGCTAAGTGGCATGATGGAGATACTGGCGCCAAGATCGACCAATCCTTTCTTACACGATGAATCACCGATATGGTAGGAGATCCCAAAAGATCCTGGATCTTTCTAAGTCTTGGGCATCTTGCTCTGGATGATGTCTGAATTAGTTGTTGCTAGCTTGACTATTTCATATTCCTCGGTTATATATTTTCTAGTGAGGAGAGACTTCAAGTACTTTGTCCAGGCTGGTATCTCAACCAACGCATCCAGAAAGGGTATGTCAACATGAAGCTTCTTCATAGTTTCTTTGAACTTATTGAAATGAGTATCAAGATTTGTTTGCCTTAAACGAGCTGGAAAAGGTATACGAGGCTTGTAAATAGGGATATCAGGTTCTGGTGTTGCTTTTTCTTCTTCTTTAGTAGGTTTCTCAGAATTTTCTTTGTCTGACTTATCATTGCTTGGTTGCTCCTTCAGAAAATATTCAGGATCTTTGTCAACTTGATCTTTCACTTGGTCTTGTTCATCTATGACAATCATTGGTGTCTTGACAAGAGGGTCTGAATATATATTACCAGAATGAGTCATAACAACCTTCAATTGCTCAGGATGTTTAGGGTTGTTCTTTGGTTGACCAGCAAAGGCTCTAGCAGGTGGCTTCACGCTAGCTACAAGTTGAGCTAGTTGAGATTCAATGGCTTTCTGATGTGCTTGTTGGTTAGCTATCAAGGCTTGCTGGTTAGCTATCATAGTTTGCAGTGATTGAAACATCTTCTCAATGGTCGTCAATTTGTCATCAGGAGAGATGAGTCCGGTTTGTTTCCCTTGTTGTTGATTTTGGTAAGGGACCTAGTTGGGATTCTGGAATTGTGAGTTGTTCTGATAATTGTTGAAGTTCCTATTTGGGAAGTTGCCTCTGAAGTTCCCTTGATTCCCAAAATTTTGTTGTTGGTTATATTGGAATCCTGGTGGGCCTCGTTGTTGATTGTTTGAACCAAGTTGTCGCGAGTTTTCTGCTCCTGAAGGATTTTCATATTGAAAACCAGGATGGTTTCTATTCTGATTTGGATTGTAATATCCTTGACCAGGGATGGTGTTGACAGCATTAAGATTTTCCATTTGACTATTATCTCCTTGGCCACATGTGTTTCTTAGAACAACATCATAGAGAACATTGCATGCTAACATGGAATGATCAGTACCTTTACATGTTTCACAGAATAGTGAAGCTGACTTAATCTGTTCCTGTTGCTGAGGGGGTGAACGTCCTCTTCCAAAAGCAGCAAGGGATGATTCAATATGGTCTTTCTTGGCAACTAGGAGTTTGAGGGTTTCAGCGATTGACTTGTATTCAGGAATAACTTCATCCATAGCTACCTTAAAAACTCCCTTGCCTATAGATCTACCTCAATTAGCTTGATTTTCAGCTCTAAGGGTGACAACCCTCAATGTGCTATCATAACTTTGTCGCATGATGTTTCCTCCAGACGAGGAGTCTAAAAACCTCTTGATATCATCGTCCACACCCCTATAGAAGATTTTAATAAGTTGATTCCTAGGGATTCCATGGTGTGGACATTTGCGTAGAAGATCTTTATATCTTTCCCATGCTTCAGCAAGGGTTTCTCCAGGGGCTTGAGTGAACATGGTTATTCTACCCCTAATTTCATAGGTGAGAGAAGGGGGATAATTTTTTTCCAAAAAAAAAACATTTTGAAGTTGTTCCCAAGTGGTGATAGGTTCACATTGCAAGGAGTTGTACCAGCTTATAGCTCTATCAGCAAGAGAATACTTGAAAAGACAGAGTCGAATAGCATCGTCAGACACTCCATTTTTCTTTGTCATGGCACATAGATCAATAAACCTCAGAAGATGTTCTTGACTATCTTCTCCTTGTTTACCATAGAATGGGTTGTTTTGAAGCAAGGTAATCCAATGTAATCATATCTCAAAGTTTGGGGCATTGATAGGAGGTGGTTGCAGCTTTAGGGATTGAGAACTCGCTAAGGTCCTTTTGCAGTTCTGCTACTTATGCTATTGCTTGTGATGCTTGGATTTCTTCTTGAACCGCAGCTCTGGCTTCCTGCATGAGCCTTTCTCTTTGTGCATTAAGGGCTTGAGCTACCCTTCAGGCTATTTCCTCCTCTTGAGCCATTCTCTCTTGATTTTCTCTATTCTGATGATGAAAAGTTCTGTCTATTTTAGGGTCAAAGCTAGCAGTGAGTCCGGAACTGTTCAAATGGTTCATGCACTAGTCCTTGAGGGAACTTGAGATGAAAATAGTTTTTAAAAGTAAGGTTGACGAAGAGAAACTGAATTCAAGTTAATGATCAATCATATAAAAAAGGAAAACCAAAACCTAGATTAGCCTTAAAAGAACTAGATTTGACTAACTGATTCTGTTGTCCCCGACAACGGTGCCAGAATTTGACGTGGAATATTATTGCACTAACAAATTCACTCGGGGTTGAGATCCCTGAGCTTTTACCAAAACCTTATGCAATAATCCACTCGCAAGCGAACGGGTCTTATCACAGTATAGTTAAGGATCGAATCCCAAGCGACAACATTTTTAAGAATCGTTGTCAGTCAAATCTAGCTCAAGTAAGACTAACATTTAGAACGATTGGTTGATTTGAGGTTAATTAAACTAATTGAAGGAAAGTAAAGAGAAGAATTAAAGTTGGATCTAGATTAATGATATGGAATCGCTGGGATGGTACCGAGTTTCACCACCACTACACATACAAACACATCCAACCATCAAACATCCAGGAAAGATATAACTATCCAAATAGAACTGCTGCAAACCCTCCCTGAGGGATGTTTAGGTCCGCGTAAGCATCCCCTTAGGCATCAAATGTCTCATCGCGATCCAGATCATACACTTACAGTTCTGAAGATACATAATCCAACTAAGGTTGTGGCCCTCCCTGAGGGATGTTTAGGCACACAGAAGCGTCACCGTAGGCTAGATGGCTCATTCCCTCACGGATCACACACTTACGACCTCAAGGAATCCTATCAGAAGTTCTCATGAAGGAGTCAACCATGCTAATCATTAAGTAAGTAGGTGATTAATCTATAGGAAAACATCGATGATTAACAAGGAAGATACAAAATCCAACTAAGGTTGTGGCCCTCCCTAAGGGATGTTTAGGCCACAGAAGCGTCACTATAGACTAGATGGCTTGTCCCCTTACGGATCATACACTTACTACCTCAAGGAATCCCATTCTATTTCTAGTTTGGGAGTCAACCTCAGTAATCGACATTCTACCTTACGTATAGAAGTTATCGCAACATAGGGAAAAACATGATGAAAGCAAGCAGGTAACCAATCTTCAAGCATTAACGATTAAAAACAAAATGAAAAGTTATATACATTGCCATGGAATGTTTAACAAGAGAACATGCTTGCGTGGGAAGCGGGGCTAGTCCCCGCACCCCAGCGAAAAGGAACTACTTGCTCATGATGCGAGAAACAAGAAGAACAAGAGAGAGGGAGGATTTTGCTATGAGCATAATGAAGAAGGTAGTCGTAGCACGGTGAAGATGATGCAGTCTTCTACGTCGTGTCGGGGCAGATCTTGGACGAGGAGGAAGAAACACCAAGGTAGACCGGGCGAACCTTCTTCTCCACCTTCCTTCTCTACTCAACTTCCTTGCTCACAACAGGAGGAGCATGTAAAGTGGCTATAGTGTGGATGGAGGTGGATCAAACCTTGCGTTTGGGCATCCTGGCGGCGTCCCCCTGATCGATTCCCAATTGAGGACCCCTATGGTCCTATTTATAGGCTTGGGTTTGGTCCTCATGTTTTTTCTGTGAACTTCTTTAAACATTCTTGAGTCTCTGTCCAAACGGTGTTGATTAGTACCCTCCAACCGGTCTTGGAGACCTGTTGATGGCCAAACGGTCTCGTATTTCATGCGGTTCTGGCTTTAACGGTTTCTGCCTCTGATCGGTCTTGCAGATCTATGACTATACGGTCTTCAGCAAACGATCGTCGTTTAAATGGTCTTGAGAGTATCTGTTGACCAAACGATCTTAAAGACCGAATAGATCCAAACGGTCTTGGGACCATGCGCCGCCAAATGGTTTTGAGCACTTATGGTCTCGGGAAAACGGTATGCAACCCATCGGTCTTCACTTCCAAACAGTTTCTACTCCAAATGGTCTTGACTCTAAATGGTCTTGGCTTCAATCGGTCTTCACTTCCAATCGGTCTTGAAGACCGATGGGTTTCAATCGGTCTTGAGATGTAAACAGTCTTTGGCATCCAAACGGTCTTCGTCGTCCAAACGGTCTTGGGGACGATTTGGGAAGGTGGCAGGTGGAGGATCGTGTGAGTGAATGGCTAAGACCAAGAGGTCAAAGCCAACACTACTACAGAATACACCTTTGGCATAGGTTGTTTAACCCCCTTTGGCGACAGTTTTAAAGCGACGCCTATGTGGGCGCCGCTAAAGGTTGAACTCTTCGGCGTCGGTTTTCTAACTGACACCTATATGATCTATAGGCATCGGTTATATATAGTTGGCCGATGTCTATAGGGTTCGCGCCACAAAGAAGGGCACCACCTAGGACACTTTCTGCGTCGGTTAACAACTAAACAACCTACGCCATACTCCCAGATGACACGGCCGTACTTCGCTGCATGACCGTGTTTAGTACTATAGGCGTCAGTTTTATATGAATAAGCGACACCTTTTCTACCACGGCCGTGCTTTCCTGCACGGTCGGGTTGTTTGTCATATTAGGCGTCAGTTTTTATCTAATAACCGACGTTGTAGGCCTTTGATGACGGTGTTTTATAAATAACCGACGCCTATACTTTATTTTTTTTCTTATCAGTTTGCAGGCCTGTTGTGGCTGGTCAGCAGGATGAGAACCTGCAGTTCAGTATTCTGAACTGTAGGTTTACGACATCCATTGATATCAGCCTACAAACAGGCCACAAACCTTCAAAATCAACAAATATTTTTTCACACAAGTAGATACATTCAGACATCAATTCAATTCACATTCACACATGTAGAAACATTCAAATACACGTAGAAACATTCAGACATGTATAAACATTCAGAAATATTCATTTACAAAATATCATTCAGCATCGCTATCAACATCCCAATTATATCTTACAATCGCCACTACTTGTATGGCTTTTGCCCATTCTTCTCTTACTTCATTTAATGCTTCCATCGTATATGGAGCATGTACATTTTTAAGCATTTACCTATAGTGTGGTCAGTTTTAAACACCTGCAAAGAGAATGCTGTATATATATAAGTAATAATATAAAAATAAGATTGATATATTTCATACTAACTAATGAGACTATATATAATACCTCATGTATGGTATTAATATCCAATGTGGCATGTCGGATAATCATCTGCATAAATCGCATCACATAGTATGTGCATGCCCAGCCGTTGTCTTGTGTAGCGCACTATATATTGAAACATACAAAATATTAAAAAATACAACTAAGCACAGTTCACATAAATAATATATACATTGGAGTCGGGAACTTACTTTTACGTTCTCCCAAATTATTGGTTGGTTCTTTCTCCTTGGGACATTTCCTCCAGCATTTTTGAATGCATCTAAACCCCTACATGTTAATGTAACACAGTAAATTGCATAATTAAATAGTAATGTAATAACAGATGTTAATGGATATAAAAATGAAATATTTCTCACCAAAATAATGGCATTCTCAATATGTGTCCAATTTTAGTGTTCAATGTACTTCCCGCAGGATCTAGATAATAAACAGTGAACGTCCCAGGGACAATAACTAGTAACTCCCAATGTCTACCGCTAGAGGTAAAAAAGTTAAAAATTAATAACTCAAAATTTACAATAAAAAAGGAATTTTCTTAAGTCCAAATTATAAATAAAGTAAACTTAGTTGACATTGAATGGAGCTATTATTATCGTCTTCTTTTGCTGACCGAAAATTGTAAAAGCATCTATACAGTATTGTTGAACACTATCAGGGTCTTTAGCTACCATACTAATCAATGATGGAATCAAAAAACCCACATGATCAAATGCAAATTGTTTGCATTGATCTTCGACTAAGTAGCTGCAAAACATGTATTACGTATACATTAATATATAAGAAACCAGATCACCAGATCTTACACAAGGTATATGGATGTATAAACAAGATCTCACCTTATCCATGTCTCTATCATTTATGTATTCAACCAATCATACATAAACAGCTCAATAATATCTTATATAAATAAAGAGCTATCGTATGATTGACCTACATAATCTGCTTCTAAAGAAACAATTATAGGGCAATGTATATTATGTGCCCGTAGCCAACATGCCATTCCCCTACAAGCAGGACCTAACGGGTATTTTAGGTCAGTTGGAACCCAACTTGGTAATGCAGGAAGTGGAGGTGGAGGCCTAGGTGCTCTGGGTGTCTTCTTTTTAACCTGTATATATAATTTCAGATTAGTTGACCTCATATATACACATTAACAATCTAAAGTAATGTAAATTTATCTTACAATTTCAGTAGTGTAGACGACATCTGCTTTGGGCCACAATATCACCCCACCTTCTGCCTCACCAAGTGTATCAATATCTGGGTGGGCATATGACAATGCAACTTCCCTCCAATCGGGTAATACACATATCAGGCTCACACGAACGTAGCCCTGCGGCATTGGAGTCCCATGAAATGTTGCCCCAGGAAGGGACTGGTAAGCATATTCCTCTGCAACAACATAGTCTTGCATTCTTAAGCGGCATTGCTTCAATGCCTACAAATTTACGTAAAAAATGTTATACATATATACATATCATCTTGAAAAGACTAGCTACAATGTCATAAACAATACTTACAACAGACGTGTTAGGCGATGGGTCTCCAGGATTACTCGCAGTCTGTGCATCAGGAGAAGAGTGGGTCGCCATAGGCTGATTGGAAGCCTGAGATGCCTGCCACTGCACTATTTCTTCCTTGACCTTCTCAGCAACTATATCATTGACCTTCTTAGCAACTATATCCTCGACTCTCTTATTCTCCTATACATGGATAAAAGAAACATTAGCTTCTTATTATTGAATTCTCTTTTGCAGTAACATTCTAAAAAAGAATAGGTTACCTCTTCTTGTGAAAGTCCCGCTCTGGGTTTGTGCTGGGATGGCCCAAAGAATGCTTGGATCCCCACACCAGTGCCTGCACCCCTAACACGTCCAGGATGCTCTGGGGTTACCCAGAGCAATTGTCAATTCATCCCTTGTACCCTGAGGGATGAACGTGCCTTGTTTCCTCTGCTCGTGCAGCTCCCGCTAATCACCATCAACAAAAATTGGTAAGTTAACATCACAAATAATCAATATTCAAACGATTGCTCTAAGAGTTGTATTTTACCATTTTCGCAGCCGCCTCAGTAGTTACGGGCTTCTTTATTTCACCCTTCTTGTTTTGCCTCCCAGCTATCCAGATATCATGGCGAGGCATGGGTGTGGAAGACTCCTGACTAGGAGCAGACTCCTGAGTAGCCGCGGACTCCGCCTGTAGTCTTTGGCGAACGCTTGCATAGCCCTTTGGACCCATAGTGTGGTCATGCACATTCAGTGCACGCCTTGCTTTTTGCGCGTCACTGAGGGCCTAGTTAGTATGCACATTAATGATTTGGTTAGTAGCACTAAATGTTAATCTTGAATAGGTGAATACAACGTATATTAATTAAATTGGGAGTGACGCCTAATACCTTGAATTCTTTAGATTTTCTTGAAGCAACAAAATTGTCCCAATCTTCTTTGTCCAAGAAGTTCCACTGTTCAAGGGCTGACTTCTTCTTCTTATCACTATCTTTTATGTATTCTCTGTTGAGATTTGTCCTATAGTTCCTAAGCATCTTTCCAGCGCGTTGCATCACGCTTTTACGATGCAGCTTCTCATCCAATGCAAACAGATTCTGTAAAATAGAATTCTTATTAACTAGTATCCAAAAATAGAATTGCAAATAATATAATTTGTAATCTACAAAATAGAATTGCAAATAATAATAACTCACACATAAATCCTTTCATATCAAGTCTTTCTTCCCCTGAGGAACTTTATGCCAATTATCATACTTAACACCACAATGGCTTCGAGTGACACACCCAAGATAGTTTACAAAATTATTGCGGTTCACTCCAATTGCATTTTCTCCATTATCAAACTCCACAACCAATTTGGATCCACTACCACTTAGCGCTATTAACTTCTTCAACAGAGTGATGCCCCTTTTCTTGTTAAGTGTTTGGTGCTGCACATCAAGTTGCTCCAGTGCTTCAGTGGGTACATGTGCATCATCAACCTAAAATTTGACAAAAATAAACCCAATGAATTAGCACAATATAGAAATATGGGATATATGACATAACTAGAAGATAATGAATTTTATAGAAATACATGATATGTTTTTAGAACTTACATTGGTATCCTCGCCATGCTCGTCATGGACAGCATGCTCATCATGGACTTCATGCTCATCATGGACATCATGCTCATCATGGTCAGCCATCTGAAAATGTCATTAAAAAGGCAAACATTTAGCATTTGTATTAACTAGAAAAAGGCAAACATTTAGCATTTGTATTAACTAGAAAAAGGCAAACATTTAGCATTTGTATTAACTAGAAGATAATGAAAAATCAAATCTGAAAATGATATTGATATTAAAAAAGCAAATATTTAGCTTCAATAAAAAATATAAATATACATGCCTCTAAAATTGTGATCTTTTATCAATTAACAATCCTTCATTGTGATCTCCGTGCACATATAAGTCATCATTAGCTTCAATATTTTGTGGAGTTGGCAACCCAACTGAGAATGGACTGGAGTCATCATACTTATCATAGTACTCTTCTTCATCTATATGATCTTCAATGAACTGTCTTTTTCCATGAAGAACAACCGACCATTTATCATTTGCAGGATCATCGATATAGAATATTTGTTTTGCCTGTGATTGCAATATGAATGGTTCACCCTTCTTGCCAATCTTTTCAAAGTTCACTAAAGTGAAACCCAATTCATCCACTATAACTCCTTTGGTGTTATCAACCCAATTACATTTAAAGAGCGGAATTCTGAAATCTATGTAGTCAAACTCCCATATGTCTTCAATGACACCGTAATATGACATTTTAGCTTCACGTGGACTCTTATCCTTTGCACTTGCAAAATACATAGTCGACGCTTGAAGAGTGACCCCACTGTTTTGGACGACACTCTTATCATCTTGGAGCTTTGTGTAATATGTGAACCCATTAATGTCAAACCCTTCATAAGGCATAACATTCGGTTTTGGTTTAAAGGCGAGGCATTTGATACTTTCTGTAATATCATTTGGTGTTTGAGATAGTTGATGTAAGACTTTATCTTCAAACCACTTAGTAAAAGTCTTATTATGCTCTCTAGAAAGCCACATTGAACTTGCTCGAGGATGTTGTCTCTTGATGAAATTGGTATGTTCCTTGATATAAACACTCACTTCGTCCATGTTGTGTAAAATATACAAGTGAGCTTGTTCCAACTGCTCATGGCTGATTACTTTCACCCGTGATCCTAAAATTCCTTTGCCCTCCTCAATATTCTTGTCATTAACAGGAGTGCTATTACCACTCAGAAAGTCATTGAAAAAATCCATAACCTCTCTCACCACATAACCTTCAATAATACTCCCTTCAGGATGATAACAGTTTCGAACATCACCTTTAAAAATGCTCATGTATCGTTCAAAGGGATACATCTAATGCAAGAAAACTGGTCCCAACATTTTCACTTCCCTAGTCAAGTGGACAACAAGATGTACCATGATATCAAAGAACGAAGGAGGGAAATACATCTCAAGCTGACATAGGGTAACAACCACTTCTCTTTGCAAATTATCGAGAGTATCAGGGTCAATAACTTTGCTGCATAGACTGTTGAAAAAGAAACAAAGTCTGGTGATTACAAACCTTACATGCTTTGGCAATATAGATCGAATTGCCACGGGCAATATTTGTTGCATTAGAGTGTGACAATCATGCGATTTAAGACCTTCCAACTTCAGATATTTCATTGATACCAATCTACAGATGTTGGATGAGTAACCATGTGGCACCTTAACATTTACCAAGCATTCTCAAAAAGCTTTCTTCTCCTTTCTAGACAACGTGTAACAAGCGGGAGGTAAGTATGTTCTTTTATTACCCATTTCACATAATTCTATTAATTATGACCTTATTCCCATTTCACGTAGGTCCAGTCTGGATTTTATCCCATCTTTAGTCTTACCTGGTATATTTAACAGAGTACCAATGATGCTATCACAGAAATATTTCTCAACGTGCATTACATCGATACAATGCCTGACTGTCAAAGAACTCCAATAAGGAAGATCCCAAAATATTGGCTTCTTCTTGAATGAAGAATTGTCACTCCGTGTGGCCATACTACATTGTGATTTCTTACCAAATTCATTGACAATGTCTTTTACTCTTTCATAAACAGCATCCCCTGGTATAGGTTTAGGTGCACTCCGTTCATCATTCCATCCATTGAATGCTTTGTGCTTCCTACGATATAGATGAAATTTTGAAAGAAACCTTCAATGACCAAGATATATAGTCTTGCCGCCATGTTTTAGTATTATTGAATCAGTGTTTTCTTCACATATAGGAAACGCTTTAGCTCCTTTGACACTATATCCAGAAAAATTCCCATATGCTGGAAAGTCATTAATAGTGAAAAACAACATAGCATGCAAATGAAATGTCTCTCTTCCTGAAGCATTATAGGTCATCAAACCTTCAGCCCAAAGTTTCTTTAAATCATCAATCAGAGGTTCAAGATAAACATCGATATCATTTCTGGGTTGTTTAGGGCCCGATATCAACAACGACAGCATAACGTACTTATTTTTTATACACAGCCAGGGAGGAAGATTGTATATAACAAGTATGACTGGCCAAGTGTTATGTTGGCTGCTCAATGTCTTGTACGGATTCATCCCATCTGTACAAAGCCCAAGTCTTAGATTCCTATCTTCTTCACCAAATTTGGGGTACAATAGATCAATCTTCTTCCACTGTGGGGAATCAGACGCATGTCGTAAGATCCCATCATTATTTTTCTTAACATCTGCATGCCACCTCAAATTCTTCGCATCTTTCGGACTTGCAAACAAGCATTGAAACCATGATATTATAGGTAGATACCACAACACCTTGGCAGGAGAACCAGTTTTGGACTCCCCCGAAGTCGTCAATTTATACCGTGACGCACCACATTTTGGACAATCTTTCAAATCTACATAGTCCTTTTGAAATAATACACAATCATCCAGGCATGCGTGTATCTTCTTGGCGTCCATTCCCATTGGGCACAACATTTTCTTTACCCAGTATGTTGAGATTGGCAGCTCGTTTCCTTCAGGAAGCATTTCTTTCAACAAAGTCAACAATGAAGTGAAGCTTTTGTCACTCCATCTATTGTTAGCTTTCAACTTATACAATCTCAACACAGCGCTAAGCTTTGTAAACTTAGCAAAGCCTGTGTATAACGGTATCTCAGCATCATGCATAATGTTTCTAAAGATAGGAGGTGGATCGGTGTGCTCTACCCTACAACTATCCAGCATCGCATCAACGATGTCTACTGGAACTGGTTCGTTCACATCTACGTCATCGAAGGCAATTTCTTCTTCCACCCAAGCACTGCTATCGACATCTACTGGTTTTGAGTTTGAAATCTCTCCATGCCAGTGCCATTTTGTATAGCCTTGTACAATCTCGTTGTACATGACATGACTTTTGATTTCCTCACCAGTGTTGACTTTCAAGTTGTTACCGCAATGCCTACATGGACAGTAGAACCTATCTGTAGGTTTTTTCCTATGTTCCTCGGCAAATCTAATAAACTGATCAAGACCAGATATAAACTCTAGGGTGCAGCGATTACGAATGGACATCCATGATCTATCCATTCTATGATCAAAGAGAAAACAAGTATAAATATTAGGACAAGATTAGGGTATACACTTACATCCTATCCAAGATTTACTCCTATTACAGTCCCAAACCGGGGACTATCCAAGATTTACTCCTACTGAGTAAATCTTGGACGGGTTTCTAGGCCAACAAACACATGTGATGTCATTATTATATATAATAAATGTGTACCACCTATCCCATCCTTGAACACCTAATCTCACTAGTAAGTGTATAATGTGTATTGGGTTTTCAAGAAAATTTCGACAGCATTTCCCCGCTGTTCCCTAAGTACATATGTACTTAGAGAACAAACGGGGAAATGCTACCGAAATTTTCTCGAAAACCCAATACACATTATACACTTACATCCTAAGTGAGATTAGGTGTTCAAGAACAGTCCCAAACCAGGGACTATCCAAGATTTACTCCTAATGAGTAAATCTTGGACGGGTTTCTAGGCCAACAAACACATGTGATGTCATTCTTATATATAATAAATGTGTACCACCTATCCCATCCTTGAACACCTAATATCACTAGTAAGTGTATAATGTGTATTGGGTTTTCAAGAAAATTTCGACAACATTTCCCCGCTGTTCTCTAAGTACATATGTACTTAAAGAACAAACAGGGAAATGCTACCGAAATTTTCTCGAAAACCCAATACTCATTATACACTTACATCCTAAGTGAGATTAGGTGTTCAAGAACAGTCCCAAACCGGGGACTATCCAAGATTTACTCCTAATGAGTAAATCTTGGATGGGTTTCTAGGCCAACAAACACAATAATAGATATGTACATGTTAGGGTTTCATCACAATTAATGTTAGGGTTTCATCACAATTGATGTTAGGGTTTCATCAATGTTAGGTTTAATCAAATCAAATTAGGATGCTAGAATTGACAAGTTTAAATCTTATTTCAACATGCATCAAAATTTACTAAATTAAGTCAAACATTAGCATTAGAAGCACAAATATATGCAAGCAAAAAATGTGTTCATATCCTAGGATTTACATAAAGCATTACATAAAAATTTATTCATATCCTTACCAACAGCAAGCACGGCCGTGGCTGTGTTGCCCTACCACGGCTGTGCTGTCCAGCACGGCCGTGGTAGGCCAACACATCCATGGTCATGCTTGATGTTGGTAAATAGCTAGGGAGAAGGAAGCAAAGAGGTAGGGCTACCTGGAGCTAGCGTGGAAAGCGCGGCGGCGAGCGGCGGCAACAGTGGCGGCGGAAGAAGAGAGAGCAGAGCGGCGGGCGGTGAACAACAGTGGCACCAGGAATGAGTAGAGCAGCGCACGACACACTAGCAGCAACGGCGGCGGCAGCGAGTAGAGGTGCACCAGCAGCAGCGGCGCACCAGCAGCAGTGGCGGCGGCGAGCGGAGAAGCATCAGCAATAGCGGCGGCGAGCAGCAGCGGGGTCGTCGGGCGATTTCAGGAGAGCGGCGGTGAGCAGCAGCACATCAATATTGCGATGAAACAGGAAGAATGGGGGAAGAGTCGGGTGATCAGGTCTATTAAGTTGGTCAACGGCGTCGGTTATCTACATAACCGACACCTATTATGCTTTAGCGTCGGTTGATAGTAAAACACCGACGCCCAACTAGACAACATTTACCCTAAATTATTTGGCGGGAACCATTATCAAAGTCCGTTATTGAGGGATAACCGACATTGAAAGTGGGACTTTTCGTGCAAATTTTCATTTTAAATAGGCGTCGGTGAATAGTTAAAAAACTGACGCTGTAGGTGACCTAAAATGTTTTCGCTCAAAAATTGGATTTTGCGGGCGATTTTAGGCATCAGTCTGTTATAACCAGTCGACGCTGAATACAAAGCGGTACCCATGTCTGGATGGTCTTCGAATATAGACATCGGGTTGCATAAATAATTGACGTTTAAATTTATAGGCGTCGGTTTTCCTAAATAACCGACGCCCAGAAAAGCGACACTGAATGATGTTTCTGTAGTAGTGCAAATGCGTAGACCGCTAGGGAAAACCATTTGGTAAAGAATGATTAACCAAGACTGAATAGGAAAAACCATTTGGTCAAGACTGTTTTGTCAAGACCAAGGTTGAGAGGATCTTTCGTGAGTTCCTGTTGATGGTTAATCCTCATCAAGATCTGCAAAAAATCAATATAAATCTAGTTAATAATCTTAATAATTGAGTCAGTTAAGAAATCTTGCATTTTTTGAGATTTAGGAGATGAAAATGAAAGTATTGAATAGAATTGGTTCCAAAAAGGTGACTGAAAATCATGATGAATATGGGTTCATCACACATAATGTGTCACATGTCTACCTATCTACCTGGGCATGGAGGGTTATCATTTCCCCCCCCTGGTATTGGCCATTCAGAGGTGATCTGACAAATTAGAAGTCGTCTTAACCTCTGAATATTAGAGGTGGTTGTAGCTCATCCATAGCTGAGGCGATTGATGCACGAGTTTTTAGTCATTTTCACAGGCATATTTTCCTTGATTTTATGTGTTGATTTGTCATTTATTTGATTAATTATGTATGAAATGCTATCGATGGCATGTTCTATCTAAATGCATCAAATTATATGATTTTAACTATTTAAGATGGTTTAATATTCATCCTGAGTATCCACGTTCTTGTGCATTTTCAGGTACAATTGAACTTCACAGACTCAATGCTACCAACACCCAAAGTAGGTGGTACCGACTTCATGTCAGTACTGGACCAGAGGACTCGCCCATACTCGATACTACCAACACTTAAAGTCAGTTGTACCAAAACCTCATCAGTAAAGCGCAAGAATGAATCACAGAAACTCGATATTACCGAGTCCAAAAACTTGATACCACCAAGATGGAATAAGTGAAGCTGTGCTCGAGCGACCTAAAGACTCAGTGCTACCGAGACAAATCAATAGTATCGACATTGTGATGAATCATAGATACCCTACAAACTTGGTACTACATACTATCAAGTCGGTACTATCGAGTCTGCCCGATCAGACAATCTGAAGATAACACTCTAATCCAATGGCTTGCATTATTTTGTACCTTAAGTGATTCATGACTTGAGGGAGTTCATATGTTTTCTATTGCATGACACTAGAGAGAGAGGAGAGAAGAGCAAGGAATTGAAGGCTTCACCCGAGATGATCTGAGCACCTCCAGAAGGCGACTCTACAGGAGAAAGATAGCAGATTGCACACACGACGTAGGGGATCATCCGGATCAACCATTCTCCAGGGGTTTTAGTTTTTCTAATATTTCCCATGTTTTTCTCTTTCTATGTTTTGTATTTGTCAATGAAAACCATGTGGGGCTAAACTCTTGATTCCTTAGGATCCAGGAGTAGCCTGGATATACATTATAATTGATTTCCATGCATTAATATCATCTTTGTCCCTATTTACTGGATATAAATCTATGAAATTGTCATGTTCTACTTATGCCTGATCAATATAGATAGATTATCAGACCCTTAATCATTTTGGGAGAAAGGTTAAGGGTTGTAAAAATATAGATTTTCCCATTTATTCCACCCCTTGGGAAAGATGAAGAAAAAATGAGAGGAGAAACCCAGAGATTAATCATAAAGCACCTAACTAATCAACCAATTACTATGGAAATGGGATTGGCATTAGAATAGGTAGTGAACTACACTACGGGAGTGGGTAGTTTTGGATATAGGCTCTTTAACCAGGGATAGGGGTAATAGATATTAGTGTGTGGAATAAATTGTAATGTTATCTGTGTGAAACTATTGTCCCGAGGAATTCCCTTAAATCTGAGTAACTTAAGTATTAAGCTTGTTTTGTTCTGCAATTGTTTCTGTTCAATCAAACCAATTCACTTTCACTGGCCTAGCTTATTAGAACATAGTTAGTAGTAGTAATCTGGAGAAATTTTCCATGTGTTTGACTAGGGCCTCAAAAAGGCCTATATGATACGTTCACTTGCGTATAACACACGGTAAACATGTGTCAAGTTATTGGCACTATTGTCGGGGAAACAACAACATCCAACACTATGAGTGTTGTGGCTGGCCACTGTAGGCCAACCCTTTTTATTTTTTTATTTTTTTATTTCTATTTCACTTAAAGCTGAATCATAACATCATTATTGTTTCTAGCTCCACTATCATACTCTGACAATTACTTTGGTACTTACAGGTACTGGTGTATGGTGCATACTCGAGCCCATGATTACAGAGAGCCATCTTCACCAGGTTTTGGGCAAGCAGAACTCCTTCATAGAGAGAGAGAATTTGGAAGGTCTGTAGACAGATTCAACCGAACTCAACAACTGACACCTCTGCCTGAAGGACCTGTAATACTAGAAGAACCTGAGTTAGCAGAAATGGGTGATGGAGCAGAAGAGTATATGATATGGGAGAGGATCAAAGCCTCTTCCTCAATAGCTCAAAAGGGACCAATCAAAAGACAAGCTTCAATGTGTTAGCTACAAGATTGATCCAGGGTTCATCTCTTTAGTCAAATCTCAAATTAGTCATGGTCACAGTTCTGAAGACTCGATGGTGCACATCAGTAACTTTGTTGAGAACTGTGATATGGTCAAAATAGATAGAGTATCATGTCATCTCTAGTAGATAGAACAAAGTTATGGTTTCATAATCTAGATGATGAGTGTATTGAGACGTGGGATCATACGATCAATGCCTTTTTGAGCATTACTTTCCTCCGCAGAAGACAAATGACCTGGTGAAGAAGATCCATAATTTTAGATAGTAGGACGACGAGTCCTATTCAAAAGCGTGGGAGAGATTCCAGAATATGTTGCGGAAGGTACCTCATCATGATATTGACTTGTTGGGACAAGCAAAGATCTTCTACTATGGTCTGCACAAGGGAGAAAGAACCACACTTGACACTGTAGGAGCAAGGTTCTTCCTCAACAACAAACCCACCCGCTGTCATGAGATATTAAAGAACATGTCCAAGAATCAGTCATCGGGAGATGAGAGAGAGTTTTCAACAACTTTCAAAAGCATCGACGAATCCAAGGTCATCTTTGAGTTAAATGAGAAGCTGGACCTGATTGCTAAAAAGTTATGTTCTAATGACGGACCACCTTTAGAAGAAGAAGATGAAGAGTGCAAGTTTGTGTGCCAACAACAACAATATAGGAGCAATGGATACACATGGATGTAGGATCCTAAATTTTCATGGAAGGATCCCAACAATTTTCAACAAGACCCATCTCAGATGAAACAACCCAAGCCACAACAATTTGGTGGCCAGGCACAATATCAACAAGAATAAAAGAAGATCGACCGTATTGAAGAGATGCTTGGAAAGTTGGTCAGTCAAAATGAAGTTCTTATAGGTCAAACTCATAGAGAACTCTAGAACTAAGGGGCACGAATATGCAACATAGAAACACAAATTTCTCAAATAGCAGTGGATGTGGGTACATTGAAGCAGCCAAACTAGTAGGGGTTCCCAAAAAATACTAACATGCCTCCTGGAAACATTAAGGTAGTCCTACTTCGTAGTGGTAAGATGTTGTTGAATGATGCACTAGCAAGCTTAGATGCAGGTGAAAGTACATGAACAACATCTCAGACTGTGACAGTAGATGCAGATAAACTAGATGTGTTAGAATAAGAGAAAACAACTGAGGAGCTCACTAATGAGGTGGAGGATACTAGATTAAATGCATATGTCCCACCTCACCATAGGACACCAGTGATCCCAGTGCCCTTCCCAAACAACTTGAAGGAAACCAAAGAAGACTGGCAGTTCCAGAAATTCTTGGATGGCTTTAAGAAATTATATGTCAACATTCCACTCATTGATGCAATTGAGTAGATACCATCATCTGGGAAGTTCTTAAAAGACATAATCAATAAGAAGAGAAGGATACCTAAGACAAATGTGGTGGTGTTAAAGGAGCATGTGAGTGATTTTATTCTGGAAACACTACCGCCTAAAAGACAAGATCCTGGTTGGTCTCAACATCACGTGCTTCATAGGAAAGACCAAGGTTGGTGAAGCTGTATGTGACTCAAGGGCTAGTATCCACCTCATGCCTTTGTCAACTTTCAATAAGCTAGGTCTTAAGGAGACAAGGAAGAGTAGTATGACTATTGAATTGGCACAAAAATTTGTGGTTAGGCCATATTTCATTTGTGAAGATGTCCTAGTGAAAGTGGATAGATTTGTTTTTTATGTTGATTTCATGGTAATGGAAATGTAGGTGGATAAAGGAAACAAACTATTGCTAGGTAGGCCATTCCAAGCCACTACTGATATGATTCTAGAAATGAACAGAGGACGTTTGACCATGGGCACCCATGTTGATCGGTTTTATATTAAGATGCCTAAACATTCAAAAGAAAGAGGGGATACACCACAGTGCAACATGTTGCAACTCATGGAGTGAAAGATTTCTCTATGTATGGGGAAATGATTCCTTGACATGGCTCATGTGATGACCAAGGAGGAAAAATACACTCTAGAAGAGGATATAATTGAAAATGCTAAGGTGATCTCATTAAAAGAAGTAATGTGTTACCCAAATGATAGAGAAGAAGACTATGATCTGACTACCATAGAGGAGGTCACTGTTGATTCCCTAATGCAAACATATCCACAGTTACCCTTGGAAGCATGCTTGATGAATAAAGTAGATGACAACACATGAAAACACTCTCTAGAGGAGTGTGTATTGATGCTGAAGGTAATACCTTGCTATTATACAAGATATTTTGAAGATTTGGGGCCACCTCCCCCACCACTAGTCCCATCTCTATTGATCCCACCTGAGTTGGAATGAAGTTGTTAATGCCACATCTGAAGTATGTCTTCCTGGATGCATAAGATAATCTCCAGTGATCATATCATTGTCCTTAAGTAGTGAAGAAGATAAATAGTTGCTTTCTATGTTGAAGAACCACCGAGCTTCTTTTGGGTGGTCTATAGAGAACATCAAGGAAATCTCTCTGAGTTTGTGTTAGCATGAGATCTAGCTGGAAGAAGGAACCAATGTGATAGTTCAACCTCAGCAACAACTAAATCTGATCATGACTGAGGTAGTGAAGAAAGAAGTGGGCAAGCTCCTTTTGGAAAGCATCATTTATGCAATCTCAGATTCTATGTGGGTTAGCCCAATGCAAGTAGTTCCTAAGAAATGGGGATCATTGTCACAACTAATTCTGCTAATGAGTGAATCTCAACGGGGTTAGTTACAAGGTGGTGTGCATGCATATACTACCAATGTTTGAATGTCATCACTTTAAAAAATCATTTTCCATTACCTTTTATTGATCAAATTTTGTAACGACTTGTCGATCATTCACACTTTTGCTTCCTCGACGGGTATTCTGGTTATAATCAAATTTCGATTAAGCCAAAGGATCAGGAGAAATCTACTTTCACCTATCCTTATGACACATTTGCATATAGACATATGCCATTCGACCTTTATAACACCCCTGCCACCTTCCAACGTTGTATGCTTTCCATCTTTTTTGATATGGTAGAGCGGTGCTTGGAAGTGTTCATGGACAATTATTCTGTGTAAGGGGAGTCATTCAATGATTATCTATACAATTTGGACAAGGTTTTACAAAGGTGTGAGGACACTCAGTCTTGAAATTAGGAGAAGTGGCATATGATGGTGAGTGAGAGAATAGTGCTTGGACCCAAGGTGTCCAACAAGGGTATGGAAGTAGACCCAGTTAAGATAGAAGTTATCTCCAAGCTACCTCCATTGACATCGGTGAAGGGAGTAAGGAGCTTTTTGGGACATGCTGGGTTTTCATGTCATTTTATCAAATATTTTTCAAAAATTGCTAAACCCTTGTCGAAACTATTGAAAAGACACTTAATTTTCTTTCGATGATCAATGTTTGAATGCCTTTGAAGTACTAAAGGAGAAGCTTAGCTCCACACCTATTGTGCATGCTCCTGATTGGAGCCTACCATTTGAACTGATGTGTGACACATCTGATTATGCAGTGGGAACTATGTTGGGTCAACACAAAGATAAATCTCCTACAATCATATTTTATGCATCCAAAACCTTGAATGATGCGAAAGTAAATTATACAACCACATAAAAAGAACTCTTAGCAGTTGTTTTTGCATTTGAGAAGTTCTTCCAATATCTAGTTGGGGCTAGGGTGGTTGTTTGGACCGACCATGCTTCCATCAATACTTATTACAAAAGAAAGATGCAAAAACTAGATTGTTTAGGTAGATTTTACTTTTACAAGAATGTGACACAGAAATTAAAAACAAGGTAGGGATGGAAAATGTGGTAGAGGATCACCTATCTAGGATGGAAAGAGTGAATGAAAAAGATGTAGATATCCCCATTGTTGAGGATTTTCCAGATAAAAAACTTTTTGCTATTAAGACCAAGGATCCCTGGTTTGCAGATATTGGTAATTATTTAGCTTGCAAAGAGATGCTTGTAGATTGGGGGTACCACGAAAAGAAGATATTTTTCCATTCATTGAGGTTTTACATCTGGGATGACCCGATTCTTCTTAAACAATGTAGGGATGGACTTTTGAGAAAGTGTGTACCTGAATGTGAGGTTGAGAGAATTTTGTCACACTTCCATTCTTTACCTACATGAGGGAATCACGCTAGCTCTAGGACTACGACCAAAGTTTTAGAGAGTAGGTTCTATTGTCCAACACTGTTTAAAGATGCACATGATTTGTTCTTCGTTGTGATGCATGTCAACACGTTGGTAACATTTCTAAACGACATGAAATGCCGCTAAATGTGTTTCAGAGGTTGAAGCATTTGATCAATGGGGCTTTGATTTCATGGGCCCATTTGTGTCATCTAATTCTAATCTCAACATTTTATTTGTGGTTTACTATATATCTAAGTGGGTAGAAGCAATTCCAACCCGCAACAATGACACACAAGTTGTGTGCAAATTTGTGAAGGATAACATTTTCTGCAGATTTGGTGTCCCCTGATTGATTATTAGTAATGGTGGATCACATTTCACCAATAGGTATTTTGGAGACTTATTGAGTAAATATGGGGTGAAACACCGAGTGGGTACTCCTTACCACCCACAGATACAAGGTCAAGTTGAGGTGTCCAACAGAGAAGTGAAGAAGATTTTGGAAAGGATAGTCTCAACTAATAGGATAAATTCAAGTTTTGTGCTTAATGACGCTCTTTGGGCATATAGGACAACCTATAAATCACTGATAGGGATGAAAAATTTTAGGTGGGTTTATGGATGTGCTTGCCATTTACTAGTAGAGATTGAGCATAAGGCAAAATGGGCATTGAAAAAGCTAAATTTTGGATTGGATGAAGCAGGTAGGAAGAGACTGTTAGAGCTGAATGAACTAGATGAGCTTATGATGGATGCTTATGAAAGTTCTAGGATTTATAAGGAGGGGACGAAGAAGATTCATGATAGGTACATCTTGAATAGGATGTTTCTTCTAGGATAAAAGATTCTTCTTTATAATTCTCGACATAAGTTACATTCGGGTAAATTGAGGCCCCAATGGAGTGGACCATTTGTGATTGAGCAAGTTTTTTCCCATGGTGTTGTGAAGATTATAGATAGGACTAGGTCATTCCTTATTAATGGCCAGAGATTGAAGTACTACTATGGTGGGGTGATGAATGCATATTCATCATGATTTTCAGTCACCTTCTTGTTCTCTTTTTGTTTCAATACATCCAATTTCATTTACTAAACACCAAAATGTGCAAAATTACTTAATTGGTCTAATTATCATGATTTTAACTGAATTTATGTTGATTTGATGCAGGTCTTGATGAGATCGAACAATCAGTTGGGATCCACCTTTCACTCACCCTTTGTTCTGACCAATCGGTCTGACCAAATGGTCTGACCAAACGGTCTCACCATTCAGTCTCACCATTCGGTCTCAAGATCGTATGGGCAGCCTCACTTCAAGACCATTTGGGCTTCTATCTCTCCACACCATCAGATCTTTGATCTACGGCCCTCATTCGTTTGAGCTAACAGTTTTGGTCCCAACCTGCCCTATCAGCCTCATTCTAACAGTCCTTCAAGACCGTGTGAGCAGCTCCTACTCGAGACTGTATGAAGGACCCTGCTTCCTTCATCTTCTTCCTTTCATTCCTACCTGTGAACCCGCAACGCTGCTCCTCTCTTCCCTCTGCCTAGGCCTGCTATGCTGCCACCATGATCACCACCTAGATCTGTAACACCTGCATCTCTGCCGCATGGGCAGAAACCTACTCGACCAAGACCGATAGGGTCGTGAGGCAGTGTTTTGTTCGCAGACTGGTTGGAGATCATCGATGCAAAGACCGGTTGATCTCGAAAGCCGAAGATCGTTTGATATTAGTTGAGGACCGATAACACAAGACTGGTCAGATGATGCTGGGTCATGAAACCGTTTGATCACTAAAGGTTGCGAGACCGTTTGCTAAAGTAGAGGGCATGCAAGACCATTTGCCTCTCTGAACCAGAAACCGTTTGACGCAGCAACCGTTTAAGCACAAACTGAATGATAAAGTGGATAGCAACAAACCGTTTGATGTTTTGCAAGACTAAATGGAGCTGCTAAAGTGCAAGACCGGTTGGAAAAGGTCTTGCAAGACCGTTTGGCCTGGTGAAATCCAAGACTGTTTGGTCACTTTTGCATGAAACCGTTTGAGATATGTACGTAAGTTCAAAACCATTCGGTCCTATTTACAATGACCGTTTGGACTTAACTTTCCAAGACCATTTGCTCTAGTCTATTCTACCAGACCGTTTGCTCCAAACCGTTTGGAGCTGGTTCATGCAGAAAACGTGAAGACCTCATCCGAGCCTATAAATAGGACCACAAGGGTCCTCATTTGGCATCGTTCCAGGGATGTCGATAGGCTGTCCAAGTGCAAGGTTCGATCAAGCTTCATCCTGCACACCACCCTCCACCATCTTTTTCAGCCACTATCACTTCACATGTCATTCCTGCTGCAACTCAAGGAGATAGAGAAGAGAAGGGCAAAGGAGT
Organism: Alisma plantago-aquatica; assembly: GCA_963693085.1. Lineage (NCBI taxonomy): Eukaryota > Viridiplantae > Streptophyta > Magnoliopsida > Alismatales > Alismataceae > Alisma > Alisma plantago-aquatica. Next base: position 57,341,383 of record OY856415.1, read on the forward strand.
GAGAAAGACTGCCCAGACTGTCTTGTCATCCCTCTTTCTTCATCCAGATCTGCTCCGACACGACATAGGAGACCACATCATCTTCATCGAGCTACGACCACCTTCTACATCATGCTCATGGTGGATTCCTCTCTCTTTCTTATTCTTCTTGTTTCTCACATCATGAGCGAGTAGTTCCTTTTCATTGGGGTGCGGAGACTAGCCCCGCTGCCCATGCATTCATGTCTTTACATTTAACATTCCACGGAAATGTATATAACTTTTCATTTTGTTGCTAGTTGATATTCTTGTAGTCGATTACCTTGTTACTTTCATCTTGTTCTTATTTTCATAGTTTAGAATATCAGTCAATAAGGTAGACTCCTTGATGAGAGATCTGATGGGGTTCCTTGAGGAAGTAAGTGTATGATCCGTGAGGTGACAAGCCATCTAGCCTACGGTGATGCTTCTGTGTGCCTACCCTCACGGGGAGGGGGGCACATCCTTAGTTGGATGTTGTATCTTCTTTGTTAATCGTCGATGTTTGCTTACAGATTGATCACCTACTTGCTTGTTGGTTAGCGTGGTTGACTCCTTGACGAGTCCATCTGATAGGGTTCCTTGAGGTCGTAAGTGTTTGATCCTTGAGGATACGAGTCATCTATCCTATGGTGACGCTTCTGTGGGTCTACCCTCATGGGGGACCCTCAACCTTAGTTGGATGTTGTATCTTCGGAGTCGTAAGTGGGTGATTCGGAAGTTGACGCTTACGTGAGCCTATCCTCGCGGAGGGTTCACAACAGCTCCATTTGGATAGTTAGATGCTTGTCTAGGAGTTGTGTGTTTGGATGTGTTTTCATGTGCATTGGTGGTGAAACTTGATACCTTCCCAGAAATTCCATATCATTAATCTAGAACAAACTTTAATTCTACTTATTTACTTTATTGCATTTAGCTTAATTAACCTCAACCAAATCAATCATTTTAAATATTAGTCTTACTTGAGCTAGATTCGACTAACAAAGATTCTTAAAAATGTTGTCTCTTGGGATTCGATCCTTAACTATACTGTGATAAGACCCGTCCGCTTGCAGGTGGTATTATTGCACGAGGTTTTGGTAAAAGCTCAAGGATTTCAACCCCGAGTGAATTTGTTAGTGTGATATTTGCCACGTCAAATTCTGGCACCATTGTCAGGGACAATAGAATCAGTTAGTCAGATCTAGTTTGTTTAAGGCTAATCTAGGATTTTACTTTTTCTTTTGATACAATTGATCATCTTCTTGAATTCATTTCTATTCCATCACCCTTACTTCAGAAAGATCTTTCCATTTCAGGAACAACCCAAATCATAGTGTATGCACCGTTCGGACAGTCTCGGATTCACAACGAGCTTTGATCCTGAGATAGACAGTACCTTTCATCGTCAGATCAGAGAAAACCAAGCAAGAATGGCTCAAGAGGAAGATATAGCCCGAAGGGTGGCCCAAGCCCTTAATGCACAGAGAGAAAGATTCATGCAAGAAGCTAGAGTTGTGATTCAAGAAGAAATTCAAGCAAGACAAGCAACAAAACTACAAAAGGATCTTAGAGAGTTCTCAATCCCCAAGGTTGCGAATGTTCATCATCCAATACAACCTCCTCCCATCAATGCTGCCAATTTTGAGATTAGGGCACATTGGATCACTTTGTTTCAAAACAGTCCATTCTATGGCAAACAAGGAGAGGATATTCAAGAGCATCTTTTTAGGTGTATTGATCTATATTCTATGACAAAGCAAAATGGAGTATCCGATGACGCAATCAGACTCCGTCTCTTCAAGTATTCCCTTGATGATAGAGTAATAAGCTGGTACAATTCATTGCAAAGTGAACCCATCACCACTTGGGAACAACTTCAAAATGTGTTTCTAAAAAAGTTCTACCCTCCCTCTCTCACCTATGAAATAAGGGGACGGATAACAAATTTCACTCAAGTCCCTGGAGAAACCCTTGCTAAAGCATGGGATCGATACAAAGAGCTTATACACAAGTGTCCACACCATGGAATTCCTAAGAATCAACTCATCGAAATTTTCTATAGGGGTGTGGACGATGATATCAAATGGTTTTTAGATTCCTCATCTGGAGGAAACTTCATGCGTCAAAGTTATGACAGTGCATGGAGGGTCGTCACCCTTGGAGCTGAAAATCAAGCTAATTGGGGTAGATCTGTAGGTAAAGGAGTCTTGAAGGTAGCTATGGCTGAAGCTACTCCTGAGTATAAATCTATTGTCGAAACTTTAAAACTCTTAGTTTCCAAACAAGACCATATTGAATCATCCCTTGCTGTGATTGGAAGAGGACGTTCTCCCTCTCAACAACAAGAACAGGTCAGGTCTTCTTCACTGTTCTGTGAAGCATGTAAGGGCACAGATCATTCCACTTTGGCATGTAATGTTCTCTATGATGTTGTTCTAGCAATGTATGTAGCCAAGGAGATAATAGTCAAATGGAGAACCTGAATGCTGTTAACACCATCCCAGGTCAAGGTTATTACAATCCAAATCAGAATAGAAACCATCCGGGTTTTCAATACGGAAATCCTTCAGGAGCAGAAAACTCTCGACAACTTGGTTCAAACAATCAACAATGAGGTCCACCTGGATTCTAGTATAACAACCAACAACAAAATTTTGGGAATCAAGGAAACTATAGGGGAAACTTTCAGAATATGAATTTCAACAGTTATCATAACAATTCCCAGTACCAGGGTCTTAATCAAACTCCTTATCAACAACAAGGACAATAAGCAGGTTCTATACCACTTGATGACAAGCTATCAGCCATTGAAAGGATGTTGCAAACTCAACAAACTATGATAGCTAACCAACAAGCTCAATAAAAGGCTATTGAATCTCAACTAGTTCAACTTGCAGCTAGCATTAAGCCACCAGTTGGGGTTTTTGCTGGCCAACCCGAGAATAATCCTAAGCATCCTGAACAATTGAAGGCAGTCACCACTAGGCTAGGAAAAGACTATTCTGATCTTCCTATCAATACACATGTGGTTGTTACAGATGAGGATGAACCTGTGATTGTCCAAGACTCAACAACGATGGAGTATCAACCAAAAGAACCAGTAACTACTGATAAGACAGACAAGGAAGATCGTGAGAAATCTATTGATGAAGAAACTGAAACACCAGAACCTGATATTCCTGTATACAAGCCTTGTATACCGTTCCCTACTCATTTAAGGCAAACCAAGCTTGATACCCATTTCAACAAGTTCAAGGAAGCCATGAAGAAACTTCATGTTAATATACCCTTCTTGGATGCGTTGGATGAGATACCAGCCTGGACAAAGTACCTAAAGTCTCTCCTAACAAGGAAATATATAACTGAAGAATATGAGATAGTCAAGTTAGCTAAAACCACTTCAGATATCATCCAGAGTAAGATGCCTAAGAAGCAGAAAGATCCAGGATCTTTTGTGATTTCCTACCATATCGGTGATTCTTCATGCAAGAAAGGACTGGAAAACCTTGGTGCTAGCATCTACATCATGCCACTCAGCCTTTGCAAAAGGCTAGGTTTTGCTGAACTTCTCCCAACTGGCATGACCATACAACTCGCAGACAATTCGATAAAACACCCGTTAGGAATTATTGAAGATGTACATGTCAAGGTAGGAAAAGATTCTATGTTCCGTGTGATTTCGTCATCATGGACATAAAAGAATACCCCAGATATCCTCTCATCTTTGGACATTCGTTCCTCACCACTGTAAGAGTTCTAATTGATGTTGAAGTAGGAACATTGCTTCTCAGACTTGGTAAAGAAACACTCGAATTCAAAGTTTTTGAAAGCATGCAAAGACCAAGCATGCATGAAGAAGTCAATCTGATTGATTGCATTAAGCAAATGTCACTCCTCACACAAGAGGAATATGAACAAGACGATCCTTTAGAAGTAACTCTAACAAACCCATCTGCTAATAATTCCATCAATGAACTAGTTAAAGAGTGTGTCTTTGACCTAGACACCGCGGAAGAAGATGTTAAAGCTACTTTTGAAGAACTCAAGGCTGTGGAAGCTTCTGAAGAAACATGTGAAAAACCAGAGGCCCCCGAAATGAAGCCCCTACCCGAGGGACTAAAGTATGTGTTTTTGGACAATCTCAAGGTTTGTCCAGTTATTATAAATTCCGATCTAACGACCGAGCAAGAAGAGAAACTCCTGAAAGAACTAAGGGAAAGAAAGAAAGCCATCAGTTACAAAATGAGTGACCTCACTGGGGTTAGTCAAGTGTTGTGTATGCACAAGATCCCTATGGTGGAAGATGACAAGCCAACTATTGAACATCAATGGAAATTGAATCCAAATATGAAGGAGGTAGTCCGTCGTGAGGTCATTAAACTGCTAACTGCTAGAATAATCTATTTGATATTAGACTCACCATGGGTGAGGCCAGTGCATGTAGTCCCAAAGAAAGGTGGAACAACTATGATTCAAAATGAAAACAATGAACTCATCCCCTCTCGAACAGTCACAGGGTGGAGGATGTGCATTGATTATCGGAAGTTAAACAAGGCAACTCGAAAAGATCATTTTCCAATGCCCTTTCTTGATCAAGTATTAGATCAACTGGCTCATCAAGAATACTTCTGTTACCTCGATGGTTACTCTAGATTTTATGAAATACCTATACATCCAGATGACCAGGAGAAAACTACTTTCACCTATCCATTCAGAACATACGCATTTAGAAGAATGCTGTTTGGCCTCTGTAATGCACCTACAACTTTCCAGCGTTGCATGGCTACCATATTCACATGTCTCACCGAATCAATTATGGAAGTTTTTATTGATGATTTTTCTATATATGGAGATTCATTTGATTCATGTCTAAAACACATCTCCCTTGTTCTCAAATGATGTGAAGAAGCACATCTTGTGCTCAACTGGGAGAAGTGTCACTTTATGATAAAGGAAGGCATTGTCCTCGGCCATAGGGTCAGTAATCGGGGAATTGAAGTAGATAAGGCCAAGATTGAAGTGATTTCCAAGCTCTCTATCCCTATCAATATAACGGAAGTTTGAGCATTCTTAGTCATGCATGCTTCTACAGACGATTTATAAAAGACTTCTCAAAGATAACCAAGTCAATGATGAACCTATTACTAAAGGATGTTGAATTTAATTTTGACGAAGAATGTGTTGAAAGTCTCAACAAAGTGAAACATGCCCTTACTACTACACCCATCATCAGAGCTCCTGATTGGGACCATACTTTTGAAATTATGTGAGATTCAAGCGATTATGTCATGGGAGCTGTCCTGGGCCAATGCATAAGAAATAAACATTATGTGATCTATTATGCATCAAAGACCCTCGATGAAGCTCAGAGGAATTATGCTACTACTGAGAAGGAACTTCTGGCAGTTGTGTATGCCTTTGACAAATTTAGACCCTACCTTATTGGTTCAAAAGTCATTGTCTACACAGATCATGATGCTATCTGTTACCTTCTGACAAAGAAAGATGCAAAATCCAGGATAATTAGATGGATTCTCCTATTACAAGAATTTGATTGGAGATAAGAGATAAAAAGGGTACATAGAATGTTGTAGCAGACCATCTCAGTCGCAACCACACTATGGATACCGAGAAGATTCCGATTAATGATTCCTTTTCAGATGATCAACTAATGAAGGTCTCAGAAGCCACACTGTGATACTCAGACTATGTGAACTACCTTGCTGCTGAGGTTATTCATCCTCAATGCACTGGAAATGCACTGAAGAAATTTATGCATGATGTGAAACAATACTACTGGGATGAGTCGTACCTTTTCAAACTATGTGCTTATGGTCTATACAGACGGTGTATTGCTAAGGAAGAAGCTCAACTTATCCTGAAGCAATGTCACTCAGGGCTAGTTGGAGGACATATGAGCTCTAAAAAGACTACCTTGAAGGACTTGCAATGTGGGTTCTTCTGGCCAACCATATCCAAAGATTCCTATGACTTTGTCTTATCATGTGACAAATGTCAAAGATCAGGCAATATAACAAAGAGAGATGACATGCCACTAAACTTGTAGCAAGAAGTCAAGACATTTGATGTGTGGGGTGTGGACTACATGGGTCCATTCCCATCTTCTCATGGATTCTCCTACATCTTAGTGGTGGTAGATTACGTCTCAAAATAGGTTGAAGCTATATTGATCGTCACTAGTGATTCCAAACCCGTCATCAAGTTGTTCAAAGATATCATTTCCCCCCGTTTCAGAACCCCACGCATTGTGATATCTGACGGAGCATCTCATTTCCTCGAAAGAAGCTTTGAAGCATTGTTGAGAAAATATGGTGTAACTCACAAGGTAGCCTCACCCTACCATCCACAAACAAGTGGATAGGTAGAGGTTTCTAACCGTCAACTAAAGGCTATTTTGGAAAAGACTGTAGGCCGCAATAAAAAAGATTGGTCAATAAAAATCAATGATGCCTTGTGGGCCTATCGAACTGCTTATAAAACTCCCCTTGGGACTACACCTTTTCGACTTATCTATGGAAAGTCATGCCACCTGCAGGTAGAACAGGAACACAAGGCATGGTGGGCAATAAAACAACTGAATCTTGATATGAAAGAAGTGTAGTCCAAGCCAGGATTCTGCAACTCCAGGAGCTGGAAGAACTCTAAATGACAACTTATGAGAATGCTAGAATCTATAAAGAACGTACAAAGTTGTGGCACGATGGTCATATTAAGAGGAAGGATATTCAATTGGGAAATCAAGTCCTACTGATCAACTCAAAACTAAGGCTATTCCCAAGGAAACTCTGTTCCCGTTGGACTGGACCATACATTGTTAAGAGTATCTACCTGCATGGTGCTTTCATTTTATGGAGTGAAAAGTCAGGAGGTGTTGTGGCTAATGGCCAATGTTTTAAAAGATATTTCACCTCAACTTACACTAGAATCAATGCATCGCTGGATCTCTCCAACCCAAGATTACATCCACCTTAAAAGTTGAAGAAACCAAGTCGAGCCATCGACGTCGGGAGGCAGCCCGATCAATAATTTTTTCTTAATTCTGTTTTTACTTCTCTTCTAGATAATTTTTCACAAAATAAAAATTACATCGCAAGATGCTATCTAAAGTTTTTATCAGTCTTTATTTTCGAGATTTTTAGATAGAGGACACACGCTGATTTCAATACAACCACATCTTATGGTCCGACCAACTTGAATTTTCCCCTCCATCTCGGATTTAGAGCTTGCTCGGGACGAGAAAATTTCTAAGTTCGGGGTGGAGGTTGGGTGGTACGTATTATACTTTCCACCTTCACCCATCTAAATCAAACTTAAGATTTCATCGTCACATTTTTGACCTAAATTCTCAAAATTTTCAAATAAAATTTTCAAATTTTAAAGTTTTTTGAACATATATTGGATGAAGTTTTGACACTTTTTTAAATCTCTATGCATTTTGAATAATTTTACCCTCCTTATTTGAAGCAGATCCTCAAAAGGACCTTCTTCTGAAAACTAGCCTTTTGAATAAAATCATCTTGTGAAACTTATGATTCCTAACATCATGATACTTATGCAAAAATGACAAGTGTATGTCAAACTGATAGGGATCAAACACGTGTTGCTTCCTAACTGACTAGTGGAACAATAACATGGAATCTCCACTGGATCCTCATCAAGTCATTATTTGAGCAGAGTACGATAAAGAGAACAACCCGGTGCACTGAACTGTAAATCAAGTTGCATTCTGATTTGAACTCTCTTCTACACTTATTCTATCATCTTCGTATCCCTCCATCCATAAAAAAGAAACAAAATAGCCAAAACTGTTTCAAACCCAAAGTTTGGGGTGGCACGCCACTTCCCTCTATATCCGCTTCTTCCATACCCCTCACAAATAAATAGGGGCGTACCACCAAGAAAAGATGCCAAAGTGCACACAAAAAGAAATGCAATCTCGAGTCGAATAGAGGAGAGATTCGCACAAAAAATGCAATAAATGAATTTGCAAATAATATAATAAAAATCTAGAGTCAAATAGAGGAGATATTTATTTCTTCCTTCCATACCTCCCTTCAATCCCTTTTTCTACCTAAAGGCACAATAAAAGCCTTCAATACCCTGAAAAACACCAGTGTCAGATCAGATGCACACTTGTCGTTCTGCGGGTATCTCTGGACTCTTACAAAACTCTTTGACATGCTTGTTGTTGGAAAAAAATGAGGAGGAAGTGATATTGGAAAGCGAACTCAGGAATGAAGATATAGTAAGATGTGTTTAGTGGTCTCAGGAGGTTAAGATACTGAGTCATACTGAGCAGAAAGAAAACAATCATGATGTGAAGATGAGGCAATCACATGACCGGAAAGCATTCATTTGGCGAATGTTTCAGATTTTGTGTTACTAGAGGATGAGCAACGTTTAAGTTCAGGGTGTTTTGATGAATGCATATTCATCATGATTTTCAGTCACCTTGTGCTCTTTTTGTTTCAATACATCCAATTTCATTTACTAAACACCAAAATGTGCAAAATTACTTAATTGGTCCAATTATCATGAGTTTAACTGAATTTATGTTGATTTGATGCAAGTCTTGATGAGGTTGAACAATCATTTGGGACCCACCTTTCACTCACCCTTTGTTCTGACCAATCGGTCTAACCATTCAGTCTGACCAAACGATCTGACCAAACGGTCTCACCATTCGGTCTCAAGACCGTATGGGCAGCCTCACTTCAAGACCGTTTGGGCTTCTATCTCTCCACACCATCAGATCTTGGATCTACGACCCTCATTCATTTGAGCTAACAGTTTTGGTCCCAACCTGCCCTATCGGCCTCGTTCTAATGGTCCTTCAAGACCGTGTGAGCAGTTCCTGCTCGAGACTGTATGAAGGACCCTGCTTCCTTCATCTTCTTCCTTTCATTCCTACCAACGAACCAGCAACGCTGCTCCTCTCTTCCCTCTGCCTAGGCCTGCTGTCCCTGCCCCCATGATCACCACCTAGATCTGTAACACCTGCATCTCCGCCGCATGGGTACCAACCTACTCGACCAAGACTGATAGGGTCATGAGGCAGTGTTTTGTTCGCAGACCGATTGGAGATCACCAACGCAAAGACCAATTGATCGCAGAAACCAGAGATCATTTGAGATTAGTTCATGACCGATAGCATGAGACCGGTCGGACGATGCTATGTCGCGAAACTGTTTGATCACTCAAGACTGCAAGACCATTTGCTAAAGTAGCGGGCATGCAAGACCGTTTGCCTCTCTGAAGCAAAAATTATTTGACTCAACAACCGTTTAAGCACAAACCAAATGATAAAGTGGACAACAACAAACCGTTTGATGTTTTGCAAGACTGAATGGAGCTTCTAAAGTGAAAGATTGGTTGGAAAAGGTCTTGCAAGACCGTTTGGTCACTTTTGCATGAAATCGTTTGAGATATGTACGTAAGTTCAAAACCGTTCAGTCCTATTTACAATGACCGTTTGGATTTAACTTTCCAAGACCATTTGCTCTAGGCCGTTCAACAAGACTGTTTTCTCCAAACCGTTTGGAGCAGGTTCATGTAGAAAATGTGAAGACCTCATCCGAGCCTATAAATAGGACCGCAAGGGTCCTCATTTGGCATCATTCTAGGGATGTCGAAAGGATGCCCAAGTGCAAGGTTCAATCAAGCTTCATCCTACACACCACCCTCCACCATCTTTTTCAGCCACTGTCACTTCACCTGTCGTTCCTACTGCAACTCAAGGAGACAGAGAAGAGAAGGTAGGAGGAGTGAGAAAGACTACCCAGTATGTCTTGGCATCCCTCGTTCTTTATCCAGATCTGCTCTGATACGACGTAGGAGACTGCATCATCTTCCCCAAGCTGCGACCACCTTCTACATCATGCTCATGGCAGATTCCTCTCTCTTTCTTATTCTTCTTGTTTCTCGCATCATGAGCGAGTAGTTCCTTTTTGATGGGGTGCGAGGACTAGCCTCGCTGCCCATGCATTCATGTCTTTACATTTAACATTCCAAGGCAATGTATATAACTTTTCATTTCGTTGCTAATTGATATGCTTGTAGTCGATTACCTGCTTGCTTTCATCTTATTCTTCTCTTCATAGTTTATAATATCATTTAATAAGGTAGACTCCTTGATGAGAGATATGATGGGGTTCCTTGAGGAAGTAAGTGTATGATCTGTGAGGTGACGGACCATCTAGCCTACGGTGACACTTATGTGTGCCTACCCTCGTGGGGGGCCCGCATCCTTAGTTGGATGTTGTATCTTCTTTGTTAATCGTCGATGTTTGCTTGCATATTGATCACCTACTTGCTTGTTGGTTAGCGCAGTTGACTCCTTGATGAGTCCATCAGATAGGGTTCCTTGAGGTTGTAAGTGTTTGATCCATGAGGAGACGAGCCATCTATCCTACGATGATGCTTCTGTGGGTCTACCCTCACGGGGGACCCTCAACCTTAGTTGGATGTTGTATCTTCGGAGCTGTAAGTGGGTGATCCGGAAGTTGACGCTTACATGAGCCTATTTTCGTGGAGGGTTCACAGAAGATCCATTTGGATAGTTAGATGCTTGCCTGGGTGTTGTGTGTTGGGATGTGTTTGCATGTGCAGTGGTGGTGAAACCCAATACCATCCCATTGATTCCATATCATTAATCTAGAACAAACTTTAATTCTGCTTTTTTACTTTCTTGCATTTAGCTTAATTAACCTCAACCAAATCAATCATTTTAAATATTAGTCTTACTTGAGCTATATTTAACTAACAAAGATTCTTAAAAACTTTGTCTCTTGGGATTCGATCCTTAACTATAATGTGATAAGACATGTCTGCTTGCGGGTGGTATTATTGCACGAGGTTTTGGTAAAAGCTTGGGGATTTCAACCCTAAGTGAATTTGTTAGTGCGATATTTGCCACGTCATGGAGAAGTGGATCTAAGAATAGAAGAAGTGCAACTTATGGAAATCCATTAGATTCTTGCTCTTAGGAATGTCTAGTCTAGGACATTAAACAATGACGCTTGTTGGGAGGCAACCCAAGCTTCATTTCTCTTTATTCATGTTCATTTTAGCATTGTAGTTGTCTTTTCATTCTTATTTCTTGGAAAAAGGTACCTTGACTCATTTGTTGAGTGTACAAATTTTATAGAGTCAGTACTACCGAGTCTCCAAGTTGGTAGTATTGAATTTACATCAAAAAGTCACCCATAGAAGAAAGACAGACTCAGTACTATTGACTCTACTAGTCGATACTACCGAGTCTCTAAAGATTTTTGAGTGCCTAACTGATAAGCACTCGGTAGTATCAACATCTACATCGGTACTACCGACTTTTTGGTGCTCCTAGGGTCGAAACACCAAGACTAAAATTCAAAAATACCAAGAAAGAATTGCCAATTATGTACTACCGACGGACCAGTCGGTAGTACCGACACATGATGTCAGCAATCTATGGATGCTTGATTCAACGACGGATATAGTCTCTATCACACAATCAGTAACACTGATCCACAAATTAAGTCAGTACTACTGACTTGGACTCGGTACTACCGACTGCGAGCAATCCGCACTCAAGAAATCATCACACACCAGTCATTAATACATCTGAGCCACATATTCATGCTTGCAACTCGGTACTACCGACACAAAAGTCAGTAGTACTAACTGTGCCTGACTCAGCTATATAAGGAGGGGTAGTGAATCCATTTTCTCCACACTGCTTCCTCAACTCTTCCTGCTATTCAGAGAAAAGTTGCACTGGGCATCGATGATCTTCACTGAGCCTCTCTTTCCTCATCGTCCTTCTTGCATCATCATTATGGCACCAAGGAGAGGCTCCTCTATGTCGGGGGAGCAATGAGAGTTGGTCTCTTGACCAACAGACATCCAACATCCATCCTCAGAGATCAAGAAGGTGTATGAAGTGCTTCAGATGAGGATGATAGTGCTAATGTGATATGGAGATCACGTCTTGATCGAGCGAGCGGGCTTCACCGACAACATGTGATGGATGTGTTAGAAGCAGTGAATGGATGGAGACAATCCTTTCTTCAATGACTGACAAACTTACCTGAACCTCATCCTCGAGTTCTTGGCATCACTAGAAGTTCTTGTTTCCCCTGAGAAATAATTAGGAGGAAAATGGAGGGAAGGAAAAGTCAACTTCTACCTCTTCAACAACAACTACTCCATCACTCTACGGCCATTCAACCACATCTTCAACTGGGCTCACGTCCCAAAATTCTCGGCCCCTTTAGATTTTGACTACGACTTGGCTTGGGAGCAACTGACTGAGGTGCAAGAAGGCTTTCACATCAGCTGGCACGTCAACTCTATTACTGACATCGAACACCCCTTTGCTCGAGTTCTTCACTTCCTCTACACCAACACTATCTTCACTCATTCTGGCCAAGCCCAAGGGAAGGTCCAAAGGATGGATCTCTACTTCCTCTATAGGCTATTGGAGGGAGAGACTATCAACTTTGGGGCCTTCCTTCTCCTCCATATGATCTTAGTTCAACGCAATGTGAAGAGGAAGGTGCGATTGTATTTGAGGGTCTTATCACCCCAATTGCACTGCATCTCCGTCTTGACTTGTCAACTCTCATGTCGATGGAAAATACTAAGAAATTGGACCTCCAAAACTTCCGCAAGGTGAGCCTCCTCAACGCACACCATAACACAGTGTATGCAAGCTACACATGTCGAGGATAGTTTTGGGAGTGTAGCCTCCCTGACCCTATCATCAACTTGCAAGGAGTAGCCTATCTTCAGTGGCCGTTAGATGAGGGAGAGGAAGAAGATGAACCCAGGGCAGCAACTCATGATGACAACGAACAACAAGGTGATGATGGTGATTTTGATGACGATGTTGAGGAGGTGGAGCCCACCATCCTCATTACCTTGAGAGTGGTTCCATTCAAATGGGCCCACACCTACACGGCCTCGACTTCATCTGCCCCACCCCTTCTCAAGAGGAGCAAGACCCGTACAACATGGTGGGTATGTATTAGATGATGTAGGAGATCCAGACCGGATAGTAGCAACATCAGGCAATGCTGGCTGGTGTGTAAGAGATACAAGGACGGCTATACCAAAACTAGTAGGCGATATATGAGAATGAACACCTTCTCTTGGACAACCAAGAGAATGTTCACATGTGCCTACATCGGATGGAGCAATATCAACAACCCTTGTTCAACCATTACTAGAACTAGGGATACTTTGGAGGGTACCCCCAACCACCGCATATGCCACCGTCAGATCTATCTTTTCAGGGGTTGTTTCCTCCCCATGACCCCAACATGCCACAACCACCTCCTCCATATTGAGAAATGGTACCTCTGTTCCACCTCTTGAGTACGAGTATTGACTATGTGGACATAGTCTTATTCAAGCTTGGGGGGTGCTGGAACAACATTCTATCTTATTATTTATTGCATTTTTATCTTAGTTATTTATATTTTGGTTTATGCAATGTTAGGATCCATACCTATCTAGTGTAATTGTGGATTAGTAATGCATGGTTGCATATGTCGATTCATAGGTGTTTCTGTAAAAAAAAATGGTCAAGTCTTTATAGCTTAATTGTGATATCTTTATGCAACACCACTTGAGGAAGTGTTTGGTTAAGTTAGCTCTAGGTTATAGGATATGAATGAATATCTAAATCAACTAGGAATGTGAATGAAGATGTTGTGGAGCCTAAGATGATCAAACCTTTAATGAGATCTTAAATGGAAATCTAAGTGAGAAACCTTAAGATTACCATGTGCACATGTCATTAAAGAGGGACATATCATAATTCTATGAAAGGCATTGTCTCTTAGTTATGTGATTCCATCCATCTTTCCCATCCAATTTTGATTCATCACCTTAAGATGAACAAGTAGTCCAACTTATTTCTTTTGATTGCATTGCATGGAATAATAGGTGACATGATAGATTAGCTTATTCTTTCTTGCATTCGAAAAAAAAACAAAAATTGCATTTGTATGCACAAACAAATTTAGTGCATACCTTCTTAGTTGCATAGCAATTGCATGTAGATTACATACATTTCATATCAATCATTTCTTTTTTTCATGTGGATTCTAGTCTCCATTTATGAATATTGAAGTAGTTACATACCTCCATATAAAAAAAAAGAAAAAAAGAGAGATTGAAAGCATGAGTATAAACCCAATCATGCTAAAGACAACAAAAATTATGGGCTAGAAAAAAAAACTAATATCAAAATTTCTTAAGGAGAAAGTATGTCCCTGAGTCTTCTTGAAGAGATGAATTAATTCACATGACACATTTTTTGTTCTTGACAGTCTCATTTTCTCTTATCAGATAGCTTCATACAAGCATCATAGAAAAAAAAGAGAAAAGACAGTACACATTAAGATTCATGCATAACATTCTTTTCACTCATGTAGGTCATCATTTTGTTTGCATAAATAAGTTGGATGTACTTGTGATTCTTCAATTTTCACCCATCTCATATCATTAACTGCTCTCCTTAGTAGGCCACTCAAATGATTTATCTCCTCATCCATTATTATAAGGAGATCTCCTTCCAAGTAGTTGGTAGTTAGGAGAGAGCAATTTAGATTAGGGAGTCACATAGTGCACCAAGTGAATGCCTGAATAATTATGATATTAACTGCTTTCTTGATAGTGTTCATTGATCAATAGGTGGACATCTTCTATGGAAATTTTTGGTCACTGTATAGTAGTTATTGGTTCAGTGGTCATTGAAGGTCAGTTTAGGGATTGTTTGGTGCACATGATTAATAAAAGAGTTCATGTGTTATATCCTTTTATTGACTTACATCAAACAGATCTAAGAGAGTGTTTCTCGAGGAAGAGAAACATTTAAGCTTAAGGGAGTTTGATGCATGGGTTTTTAGTCATTTTTACAGGCATATTTTGCTTGATTTTATGTGTTGATTTGTCATTTTTTTGATAATTATGCATGAAATACTATCAATGGTATGTTCTATCTAAATGCATCAAATTATATGGTTTTTACTATTTAAGATGGTTTAATATTCATCGAAAGTACCTATCCACATTCTAGTGAATTTTCAGGTACAATCAAGCTTTGTAGACTCGGTGATACCGACACAAAAAGTCGGTGGTACCGACTTCACGTCAGTACTGGACCAAAAGACTCACCCATACTCACTACTACTGACACTCAAAGTTGGTAGTACTGAAATTTCATCAGTAAAGTGCAAGAATGAATCGTGGAAACTCAGTACTACGTACCGAGTCCACAAACTCAATACTACCGAGATGGCATCAGTGAAGTAGTGCTCAAGCAACCTAAAGACTTGGTGATATCGAGACAAGTCGATAGTATCGACATTGTGATGAATCATGGCTACCCTAGAAACTTGGTAATACCGACTATCAAGTCGGTACTACCGAGTCTTCCCAATCAGGCAATATGAAGATAACACTCTAATCCAACGGCTGACGTTATTTAGTACCTTAGTGATTTTTATGACGTGAGGGGAGTTTGACCAGACCTAAGGAGGTATCTATTTTCTATTGCACAACACCAAAGAGAGAGGGGAGAAGAGAAAGGAACTGAAGGCTTCATCAGTGATGATTTGAGCACCTCTAGAAGGTGAATATGCAGCCGAAAGATAGCAGATCGCACACACGATGTAGGGAATCATCCGTATCAGCCATTCTCTAGGGGTTACTTAGTTCTTCTAATGTTTTCCACGTTTTTCTCTTTCTCTACCATGTATTTGTCAATGAAAATGATGTGGGGCTAAACCCCTTGATTCCTTAGGATCCGAGAGTAGTCTGGATATGAATTGTAATTGATTTTCATGCATTAATATCATCTTTGTCCCTATTTTCTGAATATAAATCTATGAAGTTGTCTTGCTCTATTTATACCTGATCAACACAGATAGATTATCAGACCCTTAATTATTTTGGGAGAGAGGTTAAGGGATGAAAAAACATAGATTTTTCCCATTTATTGCACCCCTTGGGAAAGGTGGAGAATAAACAGGAGGAGAAACCCATAAATTAATCATAAAGAACCTAACTAATCAACCAATTACTATGGAAATGGGATTGGCATTAGAATAGGTATTGAACTACACTGTGGGAGTGGGTAGTTCAGGATACATGATCTTTATCTAGGGATAGGGGTAATAAATATTAGTGTGTGGAATAAATTGCAATGTTATCTGTGGTGAAATCATTGTCCCGAGAATTCCCTTAAATCTGAGTAACTTAATTGTTAAGCTTGTTTTGTTCTGTAATTGTTCTATTCAATCCAACCAATTCACTTTCACCAGCCTAGATGATTAGACCATAGTTAGTTGTAGTATTTTGGAGAACGTTTCCCTATGTTCATCTCACACCTCAAAAAGGCCTATATTACTTTGATATGTTCACTTGCATATAACGCACGGTAAAAACATGTCAACGACTCATCCTCCACACCAAGTGCTTGATCAAGCTCCTCATATCTGAATTCAAAGGTCCAATTCCAATCATTGAGATGAACCCAATGAGTCATCTCGTAAGCTCTGGAGTAATCAGATCAGGGAGAACCACCTCCCATTTTCTATGAGAGTTATAGCTAGGATCTGTACACACAAGACAACTCGCGAGAAGGAAAGGAGGAGGATGCCTCTGAGGAGCTGGCATGGAGCCATCTGGTCTAGCCACTAGGTGCCACTTCAGTAGAGAACGTCAGTCAACTACAAGATCAAAGTGATAAGAATCAATCTAAGCCCTTGATCGAGTCAGATTAGGGCCATTGATTCGGCTATTTCTTTTTCCCTTTCTATTTTGTTATTCAAATATAAGAAATCAGATTAACTTAGTATATTAATGAAACTTTATACCACAATGATAAAAAAATCCAACAAAACCAAATCAAATGATGTCATAACCTAGTTTTGATTCCTTTTTTAGAAGTGATGGGCTAAATCCTTATTTGATAATTTCTTTCCTTTCCCAAGATTAAAATGATAAAAAATGATAATCAAGATCTGATATTAGTAATTTTTAGTTCATAAACCCTAGCTCTATCTATGTTAATGTTAGATCATGCTAACCCTAATGAAGTAACCAATGATGATCTAAATCTCTTGGAAACAGTAATATTAATGCTTCTCTCTAAGTGATAATCATGTGCCATATCTACCCCTAATTGTAGGTCTGACTATATAACCACAAAATGTGATGATCTTAAAAAATAATCTCTAATATAACAAAAGATGACCTTAAAGGACCCAATTTAGTCAAAACCCTAGTCTAGGGCCACAAGGACTCATAATAATGATGTACCCTCAACTTTCTCTTAGGGTAACCAATCTACATCATCATAGTAGACTCTATTGGAGTCGAGATCTGATAAAATCAGGTATGTGGGACATATAAGTACAAGACTAGTTTTCTTGTGTTAAATAACTATGGGATATTGTATGCCTTGATTGTGAATGTTTCTTTAATGTTAAGTATATATAATATGATCTCCTCCATAACATTAATAACATAACTGAAGAGACCAACATTGCTCTAAAGGCTTATGTGCCTTGCACGCACACAGCAGGATATCATGAGATCTCTTCTCCTGACTATGCACCATGATCGAAGACTTTCCAGGAGGAGAAATGGGGACAATTTTTACTCTACGATCTAGCATTGCATGATAGTTTTAAAGAGAATCCATATACAGGATAACTTCAAACTGTGCACTCTCACATAAAAACAAATAATCAAGGAAGTTCATTTCCTAAACAATAATATAAAGTCTAGAAGTTAAGTCAGAGATATTATTGAAGTCTATCACTTACAATCACCATGCTCAATATGCAGTGAGAGTAAGTCAAGGGCAGATCAAAAATAGTATCCAGAATAGTAGATATGTAAGAATGTATAGCTCTAGGGTCAAAATGTGCACAAATCTACCCAAAATGCTAGTGATACCCTCTTTATTTTGAATATCCTTAGCTAAGATAGTAATGACTCTACCTCCTCTACAAAAATAATTCTTCTTTCATCATGGGCATTTGAAATGAAGGTCTCCCTCTTTCTTGTACAACTAGAAAACTAGATTTTTGTATTGGCACTTTCCTTGATGGAATCCCCCATAGTTTTTGCAAGAATCATTTGGATGGCCCTTTTGATCTTCCTTGTGGTTGTCTCATTACCCATTATCATGACAAGGGTCAGTATGCTTGTTATCTGGACCCTTACTTTGATAACCATAAATGCCACCCATTAGAGAGAAATCCTAAATCTAAAGCCAAATTAAGAAAAAAACACTTCATTCTTGACAAACATGATTAACACATAATATGAGAAACACTGTTAAATTTTCCCTTTTATTCATAAAATCTCGTAATCAATGTCACATGAATGATAACATATTCAAGCATCACAAATTGTATTCAACTCCATCGAATTTGGAATAAAAATCTTATTACTCATATCCAACTTTGTTCACATCAGTTACACATACATGAAAGAACATTCTCAATTTACTACCCATGTCAAGAAAGAGTGTTTAATATTCTAATCTACATTATTCTATTTACATCTTCTTCATAGTGACCTCTCCACTGGATAGCATTATCCCTAAAACATTTGAAATAACCTCATAAAACCCATACAGAGCCCCAATGAGTGGATGCCTCCCAGTCAAGCTAGGTACATGCATTGACATCAGATTAAATATAGTAAACTTAAAACAAACTTATAGATACTGAAAGATCTAACATATTTCTAGCATTTAGTAAAACCAATTTATCACAAGAATCTAATCAATCAATATGATATTCATTTAGTCCAGTCCCAAATTCTACAACGTATTTAAGTGCATATCTACAAACAATTTAGCGGATTATACTTATTTCAAAATGACAATCCAACTATATGAATAACAATTAAAGATCTAAACAATTAGAATCAAGACATAACAATAATATCATTTCAATGACACCCCACCAACCATACCGAAAATTCCTACAGTAATAAAGCTAAAGAACACATGACATCTCTACCAAACAAGAATATTCAAATGACTAGTAAATATAAACCAAATTTAAAGTGAATATTAAACCCCAACATCAACCACTTGCCAACATTTAAGATCATATTCCAAAACCAGTCAAATAAGAATATGTAAACAAACTATCATATCAAAAGAATGATAAATTTCCACACAAGAAACATATTCAACAACAATAGATATATCATCTAGAATTACAAGGAATGTAACTAATGTTCAAATCATATTCTACACAACTTGTCATCAATTATTCATTTTCTATAAAACTACTTGCCTTGTACCTCACAAGTAGAATTTGCCACACATGATTCTCTTGTCAATAACTCACTATCACTATCTTAGGGTTTATCTAACCACTCTAAGATACCACAACATGTCGTGGTCCATTGCAGGGTTGCCTAAAGAGGCTCACTTCCTCATCTCGATTACACAAGATAGGAACCAGCTTAATTAATATCACATATCATCATAATTCACGTGTTTGCTAGTTTTCATCACATCAGAGTATATTCCTCATAAACATAGACTTTCACAGTAAAAGATTTAGGGATTGAATAACACCATATGACTCACTCCTAAATGCTAGCAGTCTAACCTTCAAGGTCTCAATCGACACTCTAGAAATCCTTCTCATAATTCTTTGATTATTACAAGAAGATTTGCTTCATTTCCCCAATAAGGACCCCGACAGAAAATCACAGTGTTCAGGGCACCGAACTAGACATGTGATCATTTTACTTGTTATTTCATCCATTTAATTATCTCAAAAATAATTTCAATCATAATTTATTATGTGTGTATTTTCGCACAACTATAAGAATTTAAGGTAGATTATGATTAACACAATAAACAATTATTGAAACAATAAGCACAACAAATATGTAACTTGCAACAAATATGTTTCTTTCCATTTCCACATCATCTCATATTAGTCATAATCAATGGACCATCAACTCGAGACATCCCCTCATTATTGGACATTTACCTAATCAATGTTTCTCAAATATAATCACTACATGTTAATTCAGTTAAAACATATTTCTCAATAGTTCATCAAATCTCATAGTCTCCATCAAATATCCATTACTACATTATAACTAGAAAAAAATATAAGAATTACATACTATTTTATTTGTCATGTTCAGAGCAGGTTTTTATACAACATGTACTTATTCAACCCAATTTCAATACATATGCATATTTATCACTGTGCAGGTCGTCATCGCAAGATAGGAAGGCTGAGCAAGTTCAGCGGTTTGGGGAAGAAGGTAGAAAATCAACTGAGGAAGAGTAGATCTTATGGTCCATCAGTGCTAATCACTACCTTATATAGGCAAGAGGTGAGTTAGAGCACCCTCTACAACTTAGGGTGGCGAGGCTAGGATGAGCTATATTGGGTGTTTCTTCCCTATGGCACGAGAGGGTATGAGTTAAGGTTCGTTTTACTCAGAAGAAGGAGATGGACTAAGGGAAACAAGAATCATGAGAAATAGTGGCCAATTGAGGGAGAAACGGTCGTGGGAATAATTCACCCATTGACTGGTTTTTGTTCCCTGAAGTAACCGAAGGAAGGTGATAGTCACCCGACCATTGGATCGTCCGTTAAATGGTCTTGATTAAATCACCACTATTGGATGGTGCTTGAAAAGGAACTAGTCATCAGATCACACACAAAGAAAGGAAAGGGCGTGATGATAGAAAAATAAATGTGACTTTAGCATTACACATCGCATTAATGAAATAATAATCAAACCTACATCAAACTATAATCGAGTTCTTGTTTAATTCATTCGGAGGATCAAACATTGACCAAATGACCCCAAATTTGGACCATAGGCTAATTTTAGTGTCTAGAATAATGTTATACACTTAGATTTCGGTTTTGTACTTGTTTTGTCCCTTAATTATAATATTGGAAATTAATGTGTATATTAATCTATAAAAAGGGTGAATTAATATGAAAAGACTTATCTAATTAAATCCTTGAGTGAAAATTCGATATAGACAACATTTATTAATTTCAAGAGTCATATATCACCCCATTATTCTCTTTTATGCTATAATTTCATCAAGGAGGAGAGAGAAAGGAAAAGATGTTTATTATTCACATTAACTAACTCAAAATCATATTATCTTTTATTACTTGTCCCAAAATGCCATAAAGACTCTAAATTGATATAATCTATTGAATAACTCTCATTAGTGGTCACTTAGCATTTTAGACTCCAATTAAAACACCAATTGATGTATTTGTGCATAAACTCATATGTTGGCATCAATGTGAAACAAATATATTCCAACCACTGAACATTACTCAATTTCAACATGGAGGAAAAAAAAGGATAGGAAAGATACAGAAATTTAGGAAAAAGGCCAAAAAGGATATAATGGAAAGGACCATCCCCGATGAGTTACTTTGGTGGTAAGCATCCTTGAACTCAATTGTTCACTTTAGCATTACCATTTTAGCTCGCCATGACCCAGATTGTTGGACCCTATAGGCAAATTTGCTTCCCTATTTTCTTGGTGCTCCCGGCTATCACATGTGGTGTTTCAGGTGGTTTTTTCTTCGAGTTTTGGAGCCCTCACTTTTTCCTGGAGGCCACGGATCTGTTTGTGTGAGTTGTTTTATGTATCCATATGGCCTTCATGGATTTTTGCCTCCTTGGCAATGCTCCAACTCTGGCCGAGTAGTTATGGAGTCATAGTGCCCTACTCCACCTCCTTGATAGATTGTCGATCTCGTCTGGGTTCAATAAGGGCCTCAACAATCTCAAGTTGTGGGGACTTCTCCTCATGTTTGTGTGAGTTGTTTTCTGTATCCATATGGCCTTCATGGATTTTTGCCTCCTTGGAAATGCTCCAACTCTGGCCGAGTAGTTCTGGAGTCATAGTGCCCTACTCCACCTCCTTGATAGATTGTCGATCTCGTCTGGGTTCAATAAGGGCCTCAACAATCTCAAGTTGTGGGGACTTCTCCTCATGTTTGTGTTCAAATCAGAGGTGACACCTCCATTTGACGCCCCTCACACCATGACCATGGGAGAATGATGCAATGATTTTGAGTCACATTTGTAGACCTGTTTCATATGTGTTTTATGCTTTTATTAGTCATTTTTATGGTTAATGTTGCATAATTCATCCACTTTGGTCTTTGCTACTATTTTATGTCAAATTCCCTTTAATTCATCGTTTTGAGCATTAATTGTCAAAATATTATTATTTGTGTGAATTTATGTGATCTTGTGTTTGAATTTCAGGACAAACGAGTATCTGCTTCTGTCGATACCATCGACGGAAGTCGATACCATCGACGCGGTCATAGGTTTCCAGCCGCGAGAAGTAGGAAAAAGTCGATACTATCGACAGGGATGTCGATGGTATCGAGATACCAACAGGTTGCTGGCAAGAAAGAGGTCGATAGTATCGACACTAAGTCGATACCATCGACGCACGGAGGCTACATCGACACAAAATGACAAAACCGACGCCTAAAGGAAGTCGATACCATCGACTCGCGTCGATGGTATCGACACCGTAGGATATGTGTTTGTATTCTAATGATCTCAATCGGACAGCTACGGTTAATGAGCGACCTAATGACCGAGATATAGCTAATGAAGGCACCCACAGGGAGGGGATCATCTCATCAGCCATTGCACGAGTACCGAGGAGCGGTAGAGAGGAGAACGGAGGCTAGAAGCTCATACTTGTTGATCCGGAGGCCGAAGGAGACGGATTCCACCACCGAGAGGCGGTAGAGCATGCTTTCTACACCGAGGATCAACCGATTCTTCTCCGTTCAGGGGTTTTCCCTTTCATTCCACGTTTTTCACATATTTTCTCCTATTTCTACCATGTACTTGTGTGAGATGAACATGCAGGGCTAATCCCCTTTGTCTTTAGGACCGGGAGTAGCTCGGGAATTCATTGTATGACAATTTTATAATAGTGAATCATATTTTATCCCTCAAATCTGTGGTATAATTTCGTTTTCTCCATGTATTGTTATGCTTGATCACCATAATAATAACCTAATGCCCTTAATCACTTTGAAAGAAGGATTAACGGCTGAAAAGAGACGGAATTTACATTAATTGACAAATTCCTTGAACAAGGCGGTGTAAGATTAATGGTGGATACTGAGAGATCGTTCATAATGCACCTAGTTTAGGGTATAGGTTACTACGACGGTGGAACTGACCTAGACTTAGGTAGTGAATTGTACCACGACAGTGGGCAATTCTGATTTCAGGCCACTACCAGGATAGAGAGATAAAATTGAGTAGCTATATAGAATTTAATACAATGAAAACTCACGGTGAAACCGCAATCCTAAAGATACCCTTTTGAATTGATTAAATCAACATTTAATCGATTGCTTGTTTTGTTTTCTTTTTATTCTTCTTTTAATTTTAACAACAACTCTCAACTTGTTAATCGGCTTAGCTGATCGCAAGTAGTTAGTAGGAGTCCCCGGCGATTGCACGTATCCCTGAGTTCGACTCGGGCCTTACAAAGGCCTATATTACATTGATGCGTACACTTGCGTTTCTACGCACGGTAAAATTGTGTCAAGTTTTTGGCGCCGTTGCCGGGGATACGGCAATTTGTTGGCACTTCGAGTGCTGTGAGCGGCCACTCTAGGCCACCTTTTTATGCTTTTTATTATTATCATTCCAAAAAAAAATTCATAGTATATTTAGTAAATATTTTCAATCGTCAAACACCGTACTAAATTTAATCTTTCTATTTTCAGGTACTGTGCATGGTGCATACGTGTAGTACTGACTACGCAAGTCGTGCACCAGAGGTTCCGCCACTGACAGGACCTGAAGATGAAGACGGGTACAATCAAGATCATCAAGAGGTAGATTCTGAACTTGAACAGGAAGAGATGGCCGAGCCACAGACTATATGGGAGAAGATCAAGGATTCTTCCTCATCAGCTTCCAAAGGGCCTATAAAGAAGCAGACAATCAACATACCTACATATAAGATTGATCTGGCGTTGATAAATCTGGTGAAGTCGAATGCTTTCCATGGGCTCAAGAACGAGGACCCTGTCGCGCACATAAGTCAGTTTGTTGAGAACTGTGACATGGTTAAAATCGATAGGTTTCCATAGGATGCACTTTATCTTAAGCTTTTCCCAAGTTCATTGACGGGAGCCGCGCGAGAGTGGTTACATAATTTGGATGATGAGTTTGTGGAGTCTTGGAACCATATGGTGGAGGTTTTCTTTGAGAGATCCCCCCCCTGAGAAAACTAACGACATGATCTGGAAGATTCATAACTTTACCCAACAGGCCGGTGAGACATATTCTGAGACCTGGGAGAGATTTCAGGTCATGCTGAGGAGGTGCCCACATCACGGGCTGGATAAAGAGACGCAGGTGAAGATCTTCTATTTTTCTCTCTCCGAGCACGATAGGAGTAACCTTGATTCAGCTGGATTAAGATTCTTTCTGAACAATACGAACACCAGATGCTGGGAGATACTAAAGAACATGGCTAGGAAACAGTCATGGGGTGACAGAGGCGTTGTGGAGCAGGTCAGAGTTGCAGGCGAATCCAAAGTAATTAAGGAGTTGAACGACAAGTTAGATCTTCTAGCCAAGAAGCTTCTAGCTAAGGAAGATGCATCTGAGGATGAGGAAGCCCAAGTCAAATTCATGCAACAACAGGGCTACAGAAACAACGATTATGCATGGAGAAAGGACAAAAAGTCCTCTTGGAAGGATCCTAACAATTTTCTGCAAGATCCGGAGGCGAAACCACAGCCTAGAGCTAAGGATAACAGCACCGAATTACTTAGTCAAATGGTGCAGTAGAATCAAGAAATGATGGCTATGTTTGGTAAACAATTGCAATCTCAAGGTGATATTCTAACCAAATTTGGGCAGACGCTACAGAGCCATGGAGCACAGATGTGGGCATTGGAAACCACCGTGGCCCAGATTTCAAGTGAAGTGGCGGCCATCAAGCACGCCAATCAGCAGAAACTGGCCGAGAATGCAAATGTGGCCCAAGCACACCATCAAGTGAAGTACATGTATGTGGTAAGCAATGAGGAGGAATCCCAGGTGCCAGAAGCAAAAGATCAAAGAAAAATGAGGTTTGATACGGAAGTAACACCGGCGATACCATATCCTCGCACGTATTATGGACTGCCAGGTGGAAACACTCTTTTTAGGAAATCCCGCCAAGAGCCCATAGTGTTCGCGTCCCTGCCTAGGCAGGAAGAGCAAGTCAAGGCTGTCTGTCAAAGTGTTGATACATCTATTGCTGATACACATGTTGACGATGCTCCGATAAAGACCACGCCAGAGGCAGTCATTGAAGCAAGCTTAGGGGAGCTTCCCCCTAAGAGCCCATATGTTACACCACATAAGCGTTTAGATGAAGCAGGTGTGTCTTCTCCAGGAAATCCAAGGCCAAAGAAAGAGCACCGTCATTTTAGGAAGTTTTTGGAAATGTTCAGAAAACTCCACATCAATATTCCATTAGTGGAGATGATAGAGAAGATTCCCGCCTATGGGAGATTTATCAAAGAAATCATCAATAAGAAGAGGAGGATAAAAAATGATGATATTTGTCGGATGAATGAGATGGTGAGCTCTATTATCCATGGGAGTTCACCACAGAAGAGAAAAGACCCAGGAGGCTTCTACATTCCATGCTCGATAGGTGATCGACATTTTCCTAAAGCACAATGTGATTCAGGCGCCAGCATAAATCTTATGCCTCTGGCGACATTTCAAAAACTTGGGTTGATGGAGATCAAGAAGTCGGCTGCGACAATTGAATTGGTGGATGGGTCTATAGTGAGACCATATGGAGTGTGTGAGTATGTTCTAGTCAAAGTGGACAGGTTCATATTTCCGGTAGATTTTGTTGTCATGGACATGCCACAGCTCCAAAGCTGTGAAATGTTATTAGGAAGACCGTTTCAAGCAACGGCGGATGTCGTTACTGCCTTAGGGAGAGGTACGCTGTCCTTGGGAATTGGACGAGATCGAGTTGAATTCAAACTACCGCAAGATCCTCTAAGCACATTCCCCAAAGTGAAAAGATGATGAGCTTCATGTCGTCTAGCCTAAGACGTTAAAGAAGGGCGCTTGTTGGGAGGCAACCCAACCATCGGTACCTCAGTTTAGTTTATGTACAATCGTAGGTTGATTTGTTTTGGTTCAATTTTTAGTGTAAAAAAGATACCGTGATCGGTTTGTTCTTTGTGCAGGCTGAGGTAGAGTCGATACCATCGACACACTGGTCGATGGTATCGACCATGGTATAGGTTGATGACTGTAAGAATCACACTACATTGATACCATCGACGGCCTCGTCGATGGTATCGACGGACCTACAGGAAGATCGCAAAATTAAGGTCGATGGTATCGACATGCCAGTCGATACCATTGATATCTCTGAAGATTGACAGAAGAAATCGACTCAGTGAAGTCGATACCATCGACTGGAGTGTCGATGGTATCGACACCTTCAAGTAAAAACGGCGGCGGCCAGTCTCGCGAGGATTTACCCTAATCAAAAAAGTCGATACTATCGACTCGCGTCGATGGTATCGACCATCCACATCACCGATCCGCGTGAACGAATCAACGGCGATCGCGGCATCCACATCATTGATCTGGGTGAAGCGTCGATACCATCGACCCACGTCGATGGTATCGACACGTCAGCGATCCGGGTTTCAAGATCCAGCCATCAACAACCGTCGATACTCACGATGGGGGCGGATAGCATCGACTAGTGTCGATACCATAGACTCGCGTCGATGGTATCGACGGGTCAACAGTGGCGCCGACCAAGTCTATTTAAGGAGATTCATTACGTCAGTTGACGTCACACCTTCAGAGCAATCTCCTCCCTTTGCGTCGAGCACTCCCCCGAGCCGTACAGGACCAAAGAAAAGCATCACCGAGCGACGATTTTCATCGAGCGGAGATTCGATTCTCTGATCTTCACCGAGCTCCAGTTCTAATCCTCTTTCTTTCATAAAGATGGTGTGTACAGCGGGTGCATCCTCTTCACATGCGCTTCCCATGGAGATTCCGGTGTTCATTCCTCCTCGTCCTCACTCTATTCCGCATCCCCAGATAGTTCACCCTACTCCGGAGATCCGAAAGGTGTACGAGGAGTTGCTGAAGCGCAAGATTGAGCCCACGCGCTATGTCGATCGGACAATGGTTCGCGACTTGGGGTTCAATGACAATCTGAAGTATGTTCTTGAAGGTCAAGTGCACCAAACCGACCGTACGCCTGACGACGTCCAGTACCATGCCTAGGGCCATCCATTCTTTGGGGAGTGGCCCACCTATAAGGAACTAGTGGCAGAATGCATGGTGTCACTTGACATCAACGTGCTGCCAAACGATGTGATTGCTACTGACAGAGAATGGAGAAAAGGGAGGGTGTCGTTCTGGCTTTTCAACAACAACTACACTATCACCCTTGACCAGTTTAATTCCGTTTATAACTGGGATCATCATGACTATCAGCACCGGCGGCCAGATAATAGGACAGACTACGACGCCATCTTTGTTGAGCTTGTGACGATGCCACCGGGTAAAGCTGTGAGTTACCACAATGCGGCAGTGGCAGATTTCGAGCATCCTTTCATGCGGGTTCTTCACCGCATGATCTGCACTACCCTATTTGGCCGTGGTGATCTAGCTCTCAGCAAGTTCCAAGAGGTAGATTTGTTCTTCTTGTACAAATTATTGAAGCGGGAGGAGTGCAACTGGGGCGCATTCTTCTTGACGTGCGTGATGGCCGTGAAGCGGAGTATGAGAAAAGCACCAATTCATTTTGGAGGGCTGATCATGCCATTGGCTATCTACCTTGGGCTGGATCTTTCTCAGCTTGCTCCCCTCTCTACTAGGAGAAAGGTCAACCTCCAGCATCTACACCGGTCTAATCTGTTACTTCTCCGAGATGGCGTGGCGTTTGCACACTGCCACGTAAATCAAGCATATCAAGAATGTTCTCTTCCCGATCCTATTTTCAACATCGATGGTGCGCAGCATTTCCGGTGGCCAATCATAGCCATCGCCGACTCCGATGAAGAAGGCGGCGACGACGGAAATGATGACGAGGCTGAGGAGGAAGAGGAGGCATTTACACCTCTTCGAGCACGAGTAGCACCACGGAAGCGTCCTAGGATGCATCTGGGTGCATCTTCATCATCCCAGCATACGCCTCCACCACCACCGCCCTCGCATCCAAGCGAGGATGTCTATTCCATGCAGGGCATGTACACTATGATGCATGATATTCAGCAGTCGCAGCAGCAGCAAATGGGGATGTATATCGGTATTCAAGACACTACGAACCAGATACTGGACAACCAAAGGGTGATGTTCAAGAATGAGCGCCTCCTCCTTGACAACCAACAACAGATACATGATCGGTTGTATCAGATGGAGATGCAGCAGGAGCCCTTCTATGACCACTATTGGAGCTAAAATTATTTTGGAGGTTATCCACAACCTCCACCCAGGGCCCGGTTTGATCCAAGCTTCCAGGGGGAGTATCCTTCTTGGGACCCGACGGCTCCACAGTACCCGCCTCCACCACCACAGGAGTGATCCGGTATCAATGTTCCAATCTTTAAGTTTGTTTTTGACTATGAGGCCATATTCGAATTCAAGCTTAGGGGGGTAGTTGGAACAACTTTACCTTTTATTGTTTTTTTTTGTTTTGAACTTTATTGTTTTTGTTCTTGTTATTTGTTTCTTGCAATTTTAGTTTTTGTAGGATCCACATGCTATCTAGTGTAATCGTGGATGTCGTAAAGTTTGTGTCATCTCATTAATTGTGCATGGGAAAATCAAGGGAAATTTAAAATTTTTGTGTGTTTGGAAAGCTTGTCTTGTTTAACCTTGGGCACATATCCTACGAAAATGATTGGTTTTGTCAACTTTAAAACAAAATTTCACAACTGTACTCCTAACGATTCATGAAAGTGGACGGAAATGGTTGTTTGAGCCTAAACTGACCAAATGGTAATGTGACTTTAATCGGAAGTAGGAGAGAGAAACTTCTTAACTACTACACAGGTCAGTAAGGTGGGACACATAATATCTTTCTAAGGTTCAATCACCTAGTCTTGTGATCTTTCCACCTCTTCCCTTTTCACAATCCACCGCAAGAATTGGAAGTATGCTACAGTTTTAACCTCTTTGACTGCATTGCACGTAGATAGGGCTTGCATTAATTCTTTTTCCATATGTTTTGCATAAAAAGAAAGAAAAAATGAGAATAGTGATACATGCACATTACCTTTAGGTGCATGCCATGTAGTTGAATTCATAATTTTCATGCATAAAGT
The DNA here is from genome assembly GCA_963693085.1 of Alisma plantago-aquatica. Lineage (NCBI taxonomy): Eukaryota > Viridiplantae > Streptophyta > Magnoliopsida > Alismatales > Alismataceae > Alisma > Alisma plantago-aquatica. Next base: position 57,370,794 of record OY856415.1, read on the forward strand.
ATATCATGTATCTCAATTTTTCTCTAATGGTGAATCAAATTGTTCCATACCTTCTAAATAGTGCAAATTTCTGAGTATGAAGAAAATAAGCCCAATAAAATATTCATTATCAATTATGGATATGAGGGTTGAGAAAAAAAAAGAGAAAAATCTGAAAAAGCATAATGAAAAAAAAGGAAAAGAAAAGAGTTATGTAGAAGCAACACGAATAAGAAGGAGAAAGGAACATAATATCACCTGCAATTCAAGATAATTGAGTACATGATGTAGCTTAATTAGATGTTCATCTCGTTTCGAGATGGATGGTTAGTACATGCATCACTCCACCCAATTTTAGGCATTAGGGCATTTTTCATGTGCATTTGCATCATTTAGGACATTTTTGTTTTATGCATGTTGAAACTGTATAATACTTCCACTTTCTTTCATGAACCACCCATCTTCATCCACCCGTTGCTCGGATTGGTAGGCCACCGTGAATTTCTCCTCACTAAAGTATATCAGGAGAACTGCTTCCATGTAGATGGTAGTTAGGGCGAGCAACGTAGTATAGGAGATCACAAGATGCACCAAGTCTGAACCGTTGAGTTTATTATGTTAACTGCCTTATGTGATAGTGTTCATCAGTTTTGAGGTCAATTTCTTTTATTGATGATTACTGTCGCCTTCAGGGTAATTACCGTTCCGTGGTTAGAAAGGGCCGGTATGTGACTATCCGATGGGAGTCATATGGGATGTTGGTTGTGGTGTGTTGTTCTTCAGTTGACATTAGCAATTCTATTCTAAGGATTAGTTGCTCGAGGGCGAGCAACGTTCAAGCTTAGGGGAGTTTGATGCGATGATTTTGAGTCGCATTTGTAGACATGTTTCATATGTGTTTTATGCTTTTATTAGTCATTTTTATGGTTAATGTTGCATAATTCATCCACTTTGGTCTTTGCTACTATTTTATGTCAAATTCCCTTTAATTCATTGTTTTGAGCATTAATTGTCAAAATATTATTATTTGTGTGAATTTATGTGATCTTGTGTTTGAATTTCAGGACAAACGAGTATCTTCTTCCATCGATACCATCGACGGAAGTCGATACCATCGACACGGTCACAGGTTGCCAGCCGCGAGAAGCAGGAAAAAGTCGATACTATCGACAGGGATGTCAATGGTATCGAGATACCAACAGGTTGCTGGCGAGAAAGAGGTCGATAGTATCGACACTAAGTTGATACCATCGACGCACGGAGGCTACAGCGACGCAAAATGACAAAACCGATGCCTAAAGGAAGTCGATACCATCGACTCGCGTCGATGGTATCGACACCGTAGGATATGTGTTTGTTTTCTAATGATCTCAATCGGACGGCTACGGTTAATGAGCGACCTAATGACCGAGATATAGCTAATGACGGTGCCCCCAGGGAGGGGATCATCTCATTAGCCATTGCACGAGTACCGAGGAGCGGTAGAGAGGAGAACAGAGGTTAGAAGCTCATACTTGTTGATCCGGAGGCCGAAGGAGATGGATTCCACCACCGAGAGGCGGTAGAGCACGCTTTCTACACCGAGGATCAACCGGTTCTTCTCCGTTCAGGGGTTTTCCCTTTCATTCCACGTTTTTCACATGTTTTCCCCTATTTCTACCATGTACTTGTGTGAGATGAACATGCGGGGCTAATCCCCTTCGTCTTTAGGACCGGGAGTAGCCCGGGAATTCATTGTATGACAATTTTATAATAGTGAATCATATTTTATCCCTCAAATCCGTGGTATAATTTCATTTTCTCCATGTATTATTATGCTTGATCATCATAATAATAACCTAATGCCCTTAATCACTTTGAAAGAAGGATTAACGGCTGAAAAGAGACGGAATTTACATTAATTGACAAATTACTTGAATAAGGCGGTGTAAGATTAATGGTGGATACTGAGAGATCGTTCATAATGCACCTAGTTTAGGGTATAGGTTACTACGACGGTGGAACCGACCTAGACTTAGGTAGTTAATTGTACCACGACAGTGGGTAATTCTGATTTCATGCCACTACCCGGATAGAGAGATAAAATTGAGTAGCTATATAGAATTTAATACAATGAAAACTCGCGGTGAAACCGCAATCCTAAAGATACCCTTTTGAATTGATTAAATCAACATTTAATCGATTGCTTGTTTTGTTTTCTTTTTATTCTTCTTTTAATTTTAACAACAACTCTCAACTTGTTAATCGGCTTAGCTGATCGCGAGTAGTTAGTAGGAGTCCCCGACGATTGCACGTATCCCTGAGTTCGACTCGGGCCTCACAAAGGCCTATATTACATTGACGCGTACACTTGTGTTTCTACGCACGGTAAAATTGCGTCAGAGAAGAACCTAGGTCGTGAAAGGACTGGGGTGCCCATGTTATTTTAATTGGATGATCAATGTCAGATGGGTATTTTGGTCCATTCACATGCTCACTTTGATTTATTGGCGTCGATATATGTTTCATGTGAAATGACTAAAATTCCTCCACATGTTTGAATTATTTCAGTGCGTCTAAGATTCTTTTGTCACATTGCAATTTATTTACATCTGAATAATTTCGATTTAAATCGATGTCACAATATAGTTCTATGCCCCCCTGATTGATCAGTTTTATAAAATTCATAGTAAATCAAGCCTTTATTGGAAAAATACAAATAGATAGTCATTGGAAAGAATTTTTCAATTAGAATCTGATTTTAGGGTTTTGAAGTCCTGTTTTGCCACCCTGTTTGGATGTTTTACATAAAAATCCATAAAATGTGTACATTAACTCATTTTAACTCCAAATTCAGAAATCAGATATGTTTTCTTAATCAAGAGAATCAAATTGATCGATTGGTTTAGGTTTTGAGTACAAAATTGAAGGTTTCCCTAAAAGGTCCAATAGTAGGGTTTTCTTACATTTTATGATACATGAAACCCTAATGCATACATATATATTGTAATTAGGTTAACATGGTCTTGGAATTAACCTAGTGGTGAAATTTATGACTAGGATTATACATTAAGGTATGTGAAATCCTATTTATGTATGTGCAATTATATTTATGTATTTGCAACCCTATTTATGCATGTATGTGTACACTTATTCCTTCAGTTGGGAGTTTTGATATCCAACCTTAATATTTCCAATGAGGCATAGTCTTAGCCTTTAATCTATTTATTGCCTTCGTGTGTCACCTTTACTTCAATTACTTTGTGGGTTTTGAACCCCACTGCTATATTGCTTTTATTTCCACTCTGCCCATTTAATTTACTCAGCATGATGAATTATTAACTAAATAACTAATGTAGTGTTCATGTGTACAACCACCCATAGTTGGGCATGTGTTATTTTGAACAGGGGAATGTGATTACTCTCCCCAATTTTATATATATTTAGGTGTTTGGGAATGTGTTACTCTCCCTCACCTATTGGTTGAGGTTAGGTAGGTGCACCAACACTGTATTAGTTTTTGTAGTCATAATGTTATTCATTCATGAAACTTGATTATTGTTTATTATGGAAGATTTCTTATTTATTACATGCCTCATACTTTTGACCCTCTTAGCTTAGAAAATCTATATCATTCAATATTTTGTTTTATAATTGTCCTTATTCCTTTAATTGAAACATACTTTATTTCTCCTCTTGATGGGTGACCCCAAGCACCCAGATTTAGGATCAGAGTGCAAAGCAGGTGCATGATGGACCAGCCTAAGATTAGGGATAAAGATTTCATCCTTTCTTCTAGACCTTTCTCTTAAAGTTGTTTCTTAGAGACATATTGATGTAGTTTAGTTTCCCTCTATCTTAAGATCCATATTTTGTTGTATATATCATGTGCACCCTTATTTGGATAATTTTGATGTACCCTTTATATATTTGAATATACTCATTGTTTTAAACTCCATTGTTATTCATTGGTCTTTTGTTTACCATTATTATTGAAGGGGTGTTTAGCACTTCTTTACAACTACATTTTCCATAAAAATATTTATTGATGAATAAATATGGAAATAACCTCTTCTAGCTCTAATCTATTGGATAGTTTAATCAAAGATGAAAAAAGTGGAAATTGATATGCAAGTCAGATTCTTCATGTTTAGGTTTGATTAGGGGCCAAGTTAAAATGGACATTCTATATGCCTTGATTTCATTAAGATAATAACATATAAGATAAACTCTAGAAAATAAAATAATATTATTGATGACTCTAAAAGTGAAAACTAACCTCAAATATGGATTATGTGTTAATTGGCATAGGTGTCAATTTTCATAAGGACCATATGTTTACATATGTCTAAACTAGACTACGAAAGAAAAGGTATTTATAAATTACTTAAACCATAAGTAAATGGATTTTTTCTTTCAATTTAGTAAATGTTTCCTAGATAACTATGTAATGTACTGTCTCTTTAGTTTCCTAATTAGTATTTAAGTAGGCTCCTTTGAGAACTGTTGGATATTGATCGCATGATTCTGGGTTTGTCTTCTTCCTTGGTTCAAAATGGAAAGTAATTGGAATAGTTCTAAATTTCTTCTTCCCATAAGATCTCTCTTCCCAATCCCCCTACATCCTAAACTCTTTTGCCTTTATCATCCTCTCACTCTCCTGAAGAGATTAAACCCTACTTCCCCAATGTTTTGTGGTTTATAAAAACCTATCCCTCCATTTCTCCCCTTATGTCTTTGTTTCACCTCCTACTTGACATCCTTTGCTAATTTGGCTAGCTATTATCCTCCAAACAACTTGGACTCAATCCTTGAGACACCAAGAACATCATGTTGTAGATAGATACCCATCCTTTGGGCCTAGTGTGGGCTTTCATGCTCCACATGTCCTAGATATCCACCCAGATCTCTTCAATGAATCCCTGGCCATGGCATCCCTCAGAACCAAACTGGAAATCTACTTGGGTCTCTTGTGAATATTCCCATACTAATAATACTACAAGAAATGTATGGTATTCATTTTCCCCCCTTTACCTCCTCTATGGAGTTCATGATCAATGTATGATTTTTGACCTCCATAAACAAAGTTAGTTACTTTGATGCCTTTAGCAAAGGTCCCCAAACTGACTTAGTTACTTGGCTTGTCATAGTTCCTCTTCACTCTAGCTTTTCGTGTTTCTTCTCCATGTCAGTCATGGTGGTAGGAGATGGCTTTGGTCTCTTGGCTGCCTTTATGGCCGTGTCTTGGGTTTCCTAGTTTGTATGTGCTCGAGAAAGCAAGTGGAATATCCTACAAGTCTTGATTTCCACTCAAATATAGAATTTGATTCTTAGTTTGAGTAAGATTTTCTTTTTCCCTTGGGAATCATGTTTCAAGAAGGCAAGTTTGGGTAAGACGAGATGATTGTGATTCCATGTCACATGTATAATTTTAAAAACACAATGTGGGGGTATGCTTATCTTTTTAGGAAGATTTTGTTTTATTGATCTTGTAAAATGAATAATGATATATTGGAACGTTAGAGAAATGTAGTAAAATATGAATTTGACTTGTGGGATTTCTTTTCATTCAATGATATAAGTTTGGTAACTTAATTTCAATATAATACATATACAATTTTCAAAAAAGGTGTAATTGGTCAAGATTTTTAAAATTCATATTTTTTAATCTATAAGTAAAAATAAAATAAAATTTGATATGGAATTTGAAAATAATAATCTATATGATAAATGGATTTTGGTGACCTATATCAATAATAACAAAGCAAATTTTAGGGTTCAAGCAATTAATGATATATTAACCCTAATTTCATATATGCAACTATTAGATGGCTTAGAACCCTGATGTGGATCTAGGGATTATCTTGGATCTTGGTAGATTGGATATGATGTATGTTTCATCCCCTTATTACTCTTATAGAGAAATTGATCTAATTGCTCTCTCTTAATGTATGTTGTATTCCTTATAACATATTTTTTGTGAACTTTTTGCATATGGTTTATTCCTATTTTAGCATTCATTTTATGCAATTTTCTATTTATTTTAATATATTTGGAAAAAATATTGATTTGATACCCCTTAGCACTCCATGCATGCTCATACCATGTCACGACTATGATACCATGGCCCATGGATGTCTCGACTGAGACAAAGTCAGCTATCAGCAGCTCCATGCCGCGACAATGACATTTGTCACAACCATAATGATCTATCACGCACGCGATACAAGATGTTGACAAAGAGAGGTTGTCATGACAGAGATGTCACTATGACCATGAGTGAGTGTCATGACCTATGATGGAGTTGCGGTCATAACAATGTGTTATCACTGTAACCGAGACAAATATTACTACCACTACTGAACATCGTGATCACGACAGGGGTCACGGTTGAGATATGTGTTGCAACCATGACAAGGCGTTAAGTCAGTGGGAAATGCCTATAAATAGGCCCTCAACTCCACACAAGAGGAATTAGATCATCAAGAGAAATGAAGTGTTCCAAACTCTAGAGTCATCCTCATTCATCCTCTTAGGCCTTGGATCTCCAAAGATGAAAGTTGGAGGAGATAGAAGGTCTACCACCCTCTTATTTGAGACAAGGAGTTTCCATTTTCCATGTCAGCACCAGATCTAGATCTAGAAAAGTATTGTTGGTGTATCGCCTCCTTCTTCCTTTAGATGTATTATCTTCCCCACGTTGTATCTTCCCCTCTTCATAATTCTTGATGTATCAACACATATGTAACATCGTTATTCTACTCGTTAACATGTATGGCTAAACACCTTACTTGGGGTTGGATTAGCAACTAGCTCTCTTGACATGTATATACTTACATCCTTTTGAATATATATGACCTAGCAAGGATTATCTCCATACTCTTGTTCTTAATGCTTTACTTGCATGATTAGCTACCATGTTGTGATGTATGATTGTTAATGCCTCAAAAGAGTATTATTAATGTTATCTAAGTGTTATGGAGTTGCATGAATGCATGAAAATGTTGGAATGCTAAAGCTAATGGTCATATGGTTTGCTTTATGATTGTTTGTTTGCCATCTCGAGAGAGAGACAACCTTATAATCTAGATCTATCCTAAGCTTGAGAGAGGAGGGAATAGACATAAATGATGATTGCTTATAATTTTACTAAGGGTATACAATAGGGTGTGAGTATTGCATGTTGGTGAGAGATCTTAGTAGGTGAAACCCAATCTTCCCATTCATACTTTGGTTACATCTTTTCTTGATTCATCTTATTCTCCTACTTTGTTTCTTTTTCTTTGCTTTTGTTATTTTGTTTGAAGTGACATAGTTCCTTTGGGAATACCACCTTATTCTACCATTTTGTTTGGTGTATTTGAGTCTGAGGCTCTAGGTTACTAGCACATACCAACCTTTTCCCTGTGGTTCAACCCCAATTTTCTACAACGAACCCCGTATAATAGTTGCGGGGGCTTGAGTGTCAGGTTATAAATCTAAGAGTTTGACTACTCTAGATCCACTTTGTTTCAGATGTTTGATTTAGGCTGGTCAACCTTTTGGCACCATTGTCGGGGATAAGGGAAAACAATATTGTTAAGAACTCGAGTCTACTCACTATACACCCGTGCCTCGAGCTTAGCAATAAGCTTGACTGCACAAAACTCTAAATCTGCTACATTTTGATTACTTAGAATATTTTGTTTTACACGTCCAGTTCTTTAACTTGACTGTGGATTTACATAGGTAGTCGGAAGGGTAGTAGATTCAATCAACACATTACCCTCTTTTCATGACACCATGCCACCTCGTAGAGACGACAACCTTACTGGGGAGGATTGGAATACAAGAGTCCAACATAATCACCCACCTCCAAAAAATGAAGAAAAACAAAAGGAACGCCACTCTGACGGTCATCACCATGACAAAGAGGATCGTAAAGAGTGATGAGAAGAGGAGAAACACCATCACGAGCACCATCACCACCGTCACAGAAGGAACAAAAGGAATCACCATGAACGTGAACGTAATCATGAGCATGAGATTGACGACCAGAACAACGAAGATTAAAATTATGAGGAAGGGAAAACTCTTAGAGATCTAGCCACAACTAGGGCTAATGAATCATGATGCCCAACTGTCATCTCACAATTTGATAAGGATAATTTTTAGTTGAGAAATGTCGTCATCTCTATGATCTAGAACAAGCCTTTTAGAGGGAATTTTAAGAAAGAGAATCCTTATCGTCATCTTGACGCCTTGAAAAACATCTGCTACACCATCAAGATGAGGGGAGTGCCTCAAGAAGTCATATATTGCAAGGGATTCATTTTCTCTCTTAAAGATAAAGCACTGTCTTGGTACCTTAATCTACCTCACCAGTGCATAGATGGGTGGATGTCCCTTACTGATGCTTTCATTAATAAATTCTACCCCACTGAGAAAACCATTCGAAATATGCAAAAGATCACTTCTTTCATGCAAAAACCCAGAGAACATCTTCATGAAGCTTGGGAACGATATCAAGAGTATCATAGGGATTGTCTACACCATAACTAACACAAGGGATTTCTAGTGCCAACTTTTTACAATGGGCTAACTCCCATGAAGCGAACCTTGCTTAATGCAGTCACTGGGAGTGACTTTCTTGGAAAGAAACTGAGTGGAACTATGAAGATCATTGACAACATGGATGCATTTCAAGAAGGCATGGAGTATGAGAGAAGTGATAGAGGCTCAAAAAAGAAAATTGGCTCTGAAGGATGTTCAATCAAAGCCAAAGCTCTAGAAACCATTACAGATCAAATTCAGAAGATTGCCACAGACGTCAAACAACTAAAAGACACTGGAGGCAAGGGTAAGAAACCTATTGAGAAAGTCATGAAGTGTGTCACATGTGGTGAAGGAGGCCATGGAGTTGACAATCACATCTATACACGGCCAAAAGAAAGTGAAGAAAGTGAAAGTGAAGAAGAGATAGAAAATGTCTCTTATGCAAACTTTAAATGGCCATACCATCCAGGATTCAATAATGGCAAAAAAGACACTATTGAATACTCTCATCAACTGAGTGGTTTGTCTAAACCACCTCTAGGATTTGAGAAGAAAGGTGGACCAACTCAATATACCAGAACTACTAAATATCAGTCAAATACGAACAATTATCAAAATCAAAACAAAAATGTTAGTTGTTGAAAGAAAGGATAAAATCAAAGTCAGAATCAGACAAAGGATAACAACCATCCTGACATGATCGCTCAATTGTTTGATTTTGTGAAGAGGCAAGTTTCGATAAATGACTAGCTCACCCAAAGAGCCATCACCAACTCAAGAGTGTTAACCACGATGCAAACTCCGATGGTAGACATGAAAACACATCAAAGACAAATTGATCAACAACTAGCCCAGCTAGTGGAGCTTGTAAAGAATCCTTTAGGGAAAATCCCATCGAACAAAAAGACCGCTAAGATGGCCACCCTTCGATATGGGAGGACACTGGAATATTCTGGTACCAAGAACACCACAGAGGAAAGAAACCGTAATGAGCCATAACTTGAAAAAGTAATTGTACAAGAAGAATCTGAAGGAGAAGAGCATGTTGACGAGGACAACAAAGAAGAGAAAGGCAAAAAGAAGAAGGGTGAAAAGGTCAAGAACCCAGATCCTGTAGAAGAGGGCTTTACACAAAGAAATCCCTATGCCCGGAGGGTCCTGTTTCCCTACAAACTGATTAAAGATCATCTGAAGAAGAGATATGAGAAGTTTATGGTGGCAGTAAAGAAGCTACAACCAGGTATATGGTTTCTAGTTGCAATTGAGGAGATGCCTATATATGTTAAGTTCTTCTAGGACTTAATCATAAAAAGAAAGGGAGGGGGCCACATTGAGACCGTACAATTGGCCAAAATGTCGAGTGCCTTTGTTCAAGCTGAGCTGCCAACAAAGAAGAAAGATCTAGGGGCATTCAATATACCTTTTTGTGTTGGAGATAACATAGAAAGAAAAGGGTTAGTTGAGTTGGGGGAAAGCATTAGACTTATTCCACTGACCCTAGCTCAAAGGCTCAGATTGACAGATATGGTGAAAACTACAATGAGAATCAAGTTAGCCAACCACACCTTTATGAAACCGGTGGAAATAATAGAGGATGTCCCAATTTGGGTTCGGCAATTCTTAATGCCATATGATATAGTGGTGATCGACACTATTGAGAACCCAAAGTTCCCTATGATATTTGGAAGACCTTTTCTAGCCACATGAAGAGGTCTAATGGGCGTGGCGGAAGGGATTATTACTCTGTGAGTTGGTAATGATCACATAGATTTGCATGTACAAGATGCAATGAGGGGACCCTCTTTGTTTGAATTATCTTACTTCATGGATAATTATAACCAATATTGTATAGAAGTGCAAGAGTACAAGACCATTATGGATCCACTCATGCAAGCCTTGAATAACCCTGCCCTAGTTTGAAAGACCTAGAAGTGGTTGAGGTTTTAGACTACTTGAATCAACTTGACGAAGAGGAATGCAATGACAATGAAGAATTAACCATTGAAACATCGAAGTACACATTGCTCGAACAAACCCCAGAAGAGAAGGAAGCACAAAAACCAAAGCCAAAATTAAAGACATTGCCTAAAGGGCTGAAGTATGAATTCCTTGATAACAAAGAGAGGAACCCGATGATAGTTATGTAGATCTAACTAATGAATAAATGGAAAAGCTATTGAAGGAACTCATACAACATAGGAAGGATATAGGATATTATGTCGAAGATATCAATGGCCTCAATCCAACTCTATGCATGCACTGAATCAAACTCGAAGAGACTACTAAAACACTAGTCCAACCGCTAAGGAAATTAAATCAGATGCTAAAATAAGTAGTAAAGAAAGAGATAATAAAATTGTGTGATGCATGGATCATTTACCCCATTAGTGATGGAAACTGGGTTAGCCAGATCCACGTTGTACCAAAGAAGGGAGGGATGATGGTTGTAAAAGGAAGCAATGAGCATGAAGTAGCCACTTGGATAGTTACCAGGTGGAGGATGTGTATCGACTACCGCAAGCTCAATACCACCATGAGAAAAGACCACTTTCCCCTACCATTCATCGACCAAGTTCTAGAAAGGCTTGCAGGACAATCCTATTTCTTTTTTCTTGATGGATATTCTGGATTTTATCAAGTCCCTATCCACCCTGACGATCAAGAAAAGACTACTTTCACCTGTATCTATGGGACATACGCGTTCAGAAGGATGCCTTTTGGATTATATAATGCACCATCTACCTTTTAGAGGTGCATGATATCCATGTTTTCAAACTTCCTAGAAGACATAATGGATGTATTAATGGATGACTTCTCAGTATATGGGTATGACATTGACAGATGCCTTGAAAACTTGCCAAAGGTCTTACAAAGATGCAAGGAGAAGCAGCTTGTGCTTAGCTGGAAAAAATGCCATTTATGGTGACAAAAGCCATAGTGCTAGGGTACATAAACTATGAAAATGGCTTGGAAGTAGATAAAAATAAGATTGAAGCCATATCAAAGTTACCCCCACCAAAATCTATCATAGGAGTGAGGAGTTTTCTGGGGCATGCTGGATATTACAGAAGATTTATCAAAGATTTTTCTAAAGTTGTGAAACCTTTTGTCAAACCTCCTTGTTAAAGATCCTAATTTCAATTTCATTGATAAATACCTCGAAGCATTCAATTTTCTAAAAAATGCCCTGACCAAAGCCATGATACTCCAAGCACCTGATTGGGGATTGCCTTTTGAAATCACGTGTGATGCCAGCGATTATGCCATTGGAGGTGTGCTAGGGCAAAGAAAAGATAAGAAGCATCACACAATCTACTATGCTAGTAGAGCTCTCCATGAATCTCAGATAAACTACACCACAGCCGAGAAAGAAATGCTAGAAATAGTATCAGCTTTTGACAAGTTCAGATCCTACTTAATAGGATCAAAGTTGAAGGTGTACACAGATCATGGGGCCATTAAATATCTTATGCAGAAAAAGGACACAAAGCCGAGACTATTGTGATGGGCTTTGTTACTATAAGAATTCAACCACAAAATCATAGACAAGGAAGGAACATAGAACGTGGTGGCTGACCACTTGTATAGAATAGTTTTCAATGAGGAAAATCTAATTCCAGTAAATGACAACTATGAAGATGAGGCCTTGATGATTGTCAAGTCAGTTGAACCCATTTTTCTTTGATTTGCTGACATCTGCAATTATCTAGCTTGTGAACAATTTCCTCTTGAGATAACCTATAATCAAAAGAATCTTTTCTTTGACCTAAGAATTATTACTGGGATGACCTTCTGCTATTCAAGAAGTGTTCTAACAATATATATCGACATTTTGTAGTAGAAGAAAAGGTGCCCCAGATCCCAGGGAATGTCATTCCTCACCTTATGGAGGTAACCATGGAGGTGAAAGGACTGCAACTAAGGTCCTACAATTGGGCTTTTATTGGCCAACACTTTTCAAAGATGCTATGTCTTTGGTCAAGTCTTGTAAGGAATGTCGATTGGCTGGAAATACTATAAAAAGAAATGAGAAACCTATGTCTGACTGGATGGAAGTGGAGATCTTTAATGTTTGGGGAATGGATTATATGGGACCCTTCCCACCCTCCATAGGAAACAAGTACATTCTTGTCTTAGTATATTATGTCTCCAAGTGGGTAGAAGTTGTAGTAACCCCCATTGGTGACTCTAAAGTAGTTGTGAGGCTATTTGAGAAGACCATTTCCCCTAGATTTGGGGTTCCACGCATAGTCATTAGTGATGGAGGGTCCCATTTCGTGGAAAATTAGTTTTAAGTGCTACTAAAGAGGTACAAGGTCAAGCATAAAGTAGCCAAACCATACCATCCACAGACGTCTGGGCAAGTTAAAGTTCTGAACCGACAAATTAAGTAGATATTAGAGAAAATCATTGCCAAGACTCGTAAGGATTGGTCCATAAAGTTAGATGATGTCGTATGGGAATATATAATTGCTTATAAAACACCCATAGGAACTACCCCCTACCGGATGATCTATGGAAAGTCATTCCATTTTCCTGTTGAATAAGAGCCCAAGGCCCTTTAGGCTATCAAATTCTTAAATATGGATCTAGATAGAGCTGGGAAGAAAAGGTATTTGCAGCTTCATTAACTTGAGGAACTGAGGCTACATCCCTATGATAATGCCCAAATTTACAAGCAAAGAACAAAAGTGTGGCATGATGCCCACATAAACCATAAGGATGTTTTAGAAGGAGACAAGGTTCTACGGTTCAATTCAAGAATCAGGCTCTTTTCAAGAAAACTCAGGTCTAGGTGGTCTGGCCCATTCTCTGTTGTAAATATTTACCCATCTGGGGTGATGGAGATTACTAGTGACAAGGCCGGTACTTACAAAGTGAATGGGAACAAAGTGAAGAGATACTATGAAGATGAAGTTTTCATCAGGAGGATAAAACTGGATTTAGAAGAGCCACAGACGGTACCAGCTGAAGAACCATGAGAAGCAAGAAATGAAAGTCAAGCTAAAGACTTTAAATTAGAGCTTCTTGGGAGGCAACCCAAGGATTTACCATCTTCTTTAATATTGCAAGACACACTGCTTTTCTCCACTTAGTCTAAACTGTGTACATACCAGTTAGTCTAATTTAGAACTTCTATGGTTTAAAGAAATTTTGAAATCCTCTAAAATAGCCAGTGAATGTTAAAAATTCTTTTTTGTTGATATGACTTTATTTCCCTTTTAGATGTATATATATGTTGCTTAATTGCAAAACTGAATAATTACTCTTAACTCCTTCTTTCAATCAAAACACCATTTTGGTGTCGCGGTCGCGACACCTATCGGGGCCGCGACATCTTTCGTGGTTGTGACAAACACTTTGTTATCTATATGTTGCGGTCATCACATTTGATTCAGTCATGACATCTGTTGCGGTTGGGATAAGTGTCACGGTCACAACACACGACAAATATAAAAGGGGAGGCCTTCATAACAGTAAACCCTTTATTCTATCTATCTCCTGCACTGCTGCTATGAATAATGATACCAAAGAAGCCTCGAGCCACCGTAAAGTGATTGACGCTAAGCCTTAGTATTAAAAATATGAACCAGATACCCTCTGAGTCGACGAGCACCCACCATCGCTGCCTACCATCTTCGTCGATTTGCTTGACCACTACTATCTTTTCTCCCTATCTACGAAAAGGTACCAATTCTCCTACCCCCCTTTTCTGATGTGTGTTTTATCCGTTTCGCACCTATATACCCTCTCCATCTTTTTCATGATTGTGCACAGATCACTTTTTGGCTCCCATCTTCATCTTCCCTTCTTTCTCACCCTCCCCCTACAACCCTGACCTTAACCTTTCATCTCCACATGCTTTGTCCATGGTCGCGACTACTTTGCATCATTTTGACCATCCTTCTTATATCTCGGTTGCGAAGGTGGTTCTGATCGCGACATTCTTCGCGATCGCTACACTCTAGAACTCCCTTCTCTATTCTTAGCATGTTGTGGTCGTGAGATGCTTCACAGTCATGACAAGCAGGGTTTCTTTGCTAAACCAAGTTGTGTGCACGTTATCTGGTTCCCCTTTTAAGACCAACTTTCTAGAACCAAGTTTCTTGACATCTGGTCTCAACATGCTTGTTGTCATCATTTGTGTTTCTCTGCTGAACCAAGTTTCTTGACTAGATGACATTTATTGTGGTCACGACACACCCTGGTTCCACTTTTATCTTCTGACCTGTCTCGATTGTGACACTCTTGGCTGGCTATCGTGATCGCAACATACATCGTGGTCGTAAAACCCTCATGCCACATTGTCGCAGTCGCGACAGTTTCCTGTCTCGATCACGACACCCAAAAATCAATGAAAATCTAAAAAAATATAAAAAATTGACATTACCTATTTAAGGAGTGCCTAACGACCTACTATTTACTAATATTGCAGAATGTTGACTTCCATTATAGACACTTTTACTAAGAAGACAACATCTTTGAAAGGGTCAGAGGAGGCCCTCAAGAAGGTCACCAAGGCATTGAACGACTACCCAAACCTGTCACTGGAGAAGAAACTCCATTTGGAGCTAATAAAGAAGAAATATGAATACATTCTAGCCTATAAGATGCCATAAGAGTTTGAGGAGTTCCAATGGCCTATAGAGATAGAAACTTCTCTGTACCAGCTGTCTGAGGAAGAACCCAAGCAAAAAGTGAAACACAAACTACAAGCCAATGATGCAAAAGATAGAAAGAAGAGGAATATTACAATTGTGTATGACTTAAAGACCCCTAAATAGGAGGTTGACTCTAGTGAGGCCAGGAAAGAAGTGCAAGAAACAACAACCAAGAAATTGACAACATTCACACCAAGAAACCAAGTACATCAGTTACACTTTCCCTTAATAATGAAGACCAAGAGCTTCAAGTCAACACGATACCTAGATGTCAAAGACTTCAAGAAGATGGTGATATATTATATGACAATGAAGTTCCTGGAAGGGGCCAAACTATGTACTTTATGCATAGTCCAGACCCCTTCTCTCACAAAACTCACCACTGAGTTCATGTCATCGTTGGAGAAACTTCTTGTCAGCCACATCGAATGCAAGGAATGTGGCAGGAATTCAAGGTGGAGGTGAGGATAGGAGGAAAGGATTGTATAATTACTGAGGCAATTCTAAACACTATCTTTACAAAGTCAACAGAAGAGGCACAAGCCTGTTCGGCCGTGCTCAGTGAAAAGGAGACACTTGACTACAACAGCCATAAGATGTGGGAAAAACTCACGCGAGAACTCAAGCATAGTCTGAAGAACTCCAAGGCAACTCTCATCACCTCATGCTTTATCAGTATCATGCATAAGATAACAACAAACATAGTCTTCACAAGATTTGAAACTGGGGGGGGGTCCAAAGGAGACCTATTCCTAATATAGTCTATGTTGAATTAGAGACCAGTAAATATCAGAAGACTACTGATAGATAGATTTTCAGCTACTGTAGGATCTGAGGCAAAGAGGACTAAGGAGTTCTTCATAGGAAGCCACATAACTTGCATTGCATACCATTTCCTGGGCGCTGAGCAGATACTGAGATATAGCCACACTAAGGGACATACAAAGATAGATATCAAGTCCTTGGTGAATATAGGTATTCTGGCATAGAAGGGAAGCAAACTATTCTATAAAGAACGCTTCTCAAAACTCATGCTGCCCCTCCCTGAACTGGCATATTATGATGCCCACAAGCTGTGACCCACCGAAGAGGTGGTGAACAAGATGCACTCGAGTGTCATCAGGAGAGCTACAGACCTCGAATCACCTACTAGCAAAGCAAATATGATAGATAAGGCACCATGAGCATAGCAACGCAAGCCAGTGGAAAGGAAGAAACTAGCAATTAGGAAGTGGAAAGAAAAGGCGGGAGACATTTTCTAGGAAAGAATAGAGATAGAAAAATGGAAATCTGTAGAATACCAAACAAGCCACAATGATGAAGGGTTCTTCAATCCACCCTCCCCTCCACCAGTGACAGTCATAATACATAAGGAGATCGCCACGCTGAGTGCTCTTTCTAAAGCATAGGAAAGAACCCCCGAGGAAACAAAAGAACTGAGTCACATTCTTGAGAAGCCCAAGCTTCTTACCCCTACATCTCCTGCAGTAGAAATAGTGCCCGAAGTGCCAATGCAACCAAAAACATCAGCCAACACACAAGTGATTGGTGCTGAAGAAGAACATGTCCATGAAGTAGCAAAGAAAAGTGTGTTGGAACCCGCTCAACCTTCACAATCAGTACCCGAAGCAGCAAAAACAACACCATCAACGCCTACATCTGAACAATAACAATGCCCAAAATCATTCGGTGATGTATTAGGGCATCGATTTGATGCCATGTGGGTAAAAATTCAACAATAATTTGAATCTAACTTCAATATCACCTCTATCATGTGCACACTAACAACACAGGTACAAAGTTTGAACACAAAGACTGAGTCACTTCCTCAGTTCATGCTAGAGGTGATCAATCACTAGACTATAATGATGGGGAATATAAAGTCTATCTCATAAGAAATGACAGACCTCAAAAAAGAGAGGGACAACATGCGATCTGACGAAGAAATGATGTGAAAAGGGTACGAGAAGGTGTTAAAAGACCTGTAGAGCAAACGCTAGTGCTTAGATGAAGAGCAGTAGAATGCCAAGAGCTTGAAAACTAGAGAAAAATAAAGAGGTCAAGGCGTCTGACCAGCCCTTCCACATCTCATGCTTCCTCAAGCCCATCGAGCCTAGATTACGAAGACGATGATGTAGGAAGAGCAGACACACCCTCAGCACCCTAAAGATGAAATCACGAATGTAAACCCCATCCAAGGGGAGGAGCCATCCATAAAAGAATCGCCATCACAACCTAAAGAACAACAAGGTACTGATGGGAAGAAGACAAACACATCAATACATGAGTTTGATTTAAACTCCTGTCCAACAAAAGATGAAACGATCTTTGAAGAGCATTTGAACAAATGCGTTGTTGGAGAGGAGACCACCACTTCTGAAGAAGTTGACGTCTGGTGAGATAACAAATACAAATAAAATCCTGGATGAAATGAACATCGCCACGGATATCTGTGACACCTACCTCCAGGAACCATCACACAATGAACATAATGATGCCATTTATGATAGAAAGATGACCACAACTTTAGTTGCACTCAATGAAGCAGTACTCCAGTTGCCATTAGAGGCAAACCAACTGCTAGAGGAGTCTATTAAAGACATTACCTCCATCAACATAATGCAAGCAGAGCCAAAGGTAAAGAAAATTACCGAAAAGCTGACCCCGACTCCTGTAGTCCTACTTTCTCCTACATAAGCAACTGGCGAGGGAACATATGAAGATGATGAAGGTGGACTTGCTTCATTCTTTATCAATGAATCAGCTAGATAGAGAAGCCCACCTGCTAAAAGAGAAGAGTTGGGTGTTGCTTCACCTCTACCGTGCAATATGGAAAACATGGACATGACCTCACTCTCAAGAATAACATGCAAAGATGTCCATGTCCTGGAAGATATACTAGACGACAACCTTCCAAGCACAGGCGTCCTATATCATAACAAAGGAATGTCTCTGACTAGGAAACACTGCAGAGGAGTCTTTCTGAAGAGAGAACGAGTTCACAAGAAATTATTTAAAGTGATATGTGCTACATTTCTTGAAGAGTTCCTCTATAGTGACAAGGTGCAACCGGTGTTTAATGGAGAGAAGACATGGAGAGAAAAGATGAAGACCCTGTGGATTGGTCCTGATGAACTAGCCAGGGAATCCACTCAGAAAGAAGGGTAGGCATTAGACACTCAGCCTATAGATGTCACACAGAACAAAGAATAAAAACCTCAGGCTGCAGACAAGAAAGAAACCTCCCCTGCAACTGAGAAGGAGCGAGAAGAACCTGCTATTAATGAACCTTAAGAGGGAGAAATCAATGAAGATGATATGCCCAAAATCAAGCCAGATTAGCAAGCAGGGGAGATAACACCTACTTTCCAGAACTTCGATGGATGGGCTTGTGAATGACAATCATTGGAATCTCTGCAACTATTGATGAACTGTTTGAAGGAGGACAATACCTTCGGGGATGTTATCCTTGAATGAGAGGGCATATGCGTACTAAAAGATGAATTCTGAGATACTCTAAAAAAATGAGGATACCTCTTAGTAAACGCTATGTCTGCTTATCCATCCTTGCTAGGAGACAACATGAATAATGTGCACATGGCATACTTCTTGCTCGTTGACGATATACTCAAGGACAAGAGGTCAGGAAAAAAGAGAATGCTTGCAGGAATGTCTCACTAACTCTCTTCCAGACTTTATATTCCTACCCATTTTACATGATAACCATTGGACTCTTCTGGTAGTCAATACAATAGCAAGGAGTGCAGTTCTATATAACAACTCCAATTCAACTTTTGCACTGAACAAATGCACCAATATGACTATTGCAAAGACACCTATAGAAGAAATAGTAGTTACGTGTGTCGAATCAATCATAGAGTTGATTCAAAACCAAGGGAAGGGATATAAGAACATATAGGGAAAAGACTTCAAAAAGACGCACTTCTGTCATAGAATCCAACAATAAGTTCCCTTATCCAATGATTGTGGATTTTATTACCTGGCTTGGATGACAACCCTGTCCCTGATGAATATGAAGGTTGAAAGCATGTAGCATGAACAATATCACACACTTCATGAAATATACGCCAACATGGTCCTATAATCAAAATGGGCAATTACTAAAAACCAACAACAATAAAGTAAGCCTATTTAACCCTACAACTCCATTTTTGACACTCTGGGACAGAGTGAATGTTAAGTTTGGGGGAGGAGTTATAAATGGTAACAAGAGGTACAATTTTTTTATTTAAGTTTATTTTGATCATACATACTCTTACTTTTACCTCTACACAGTAGGAAATTTTGAAACAGTTTTGAAAATTTTGAACAATCTCGAACAAACTCTTGATATAGTTTGTAGTTTTGACATTTCCCTATGTGATTCAACTTTCCCTTTTCTTAGACTTGTTTGTCCTCTTGTTACCTTTTAGCATAATCATTTCTAGAGTGGAGCAAATGAGCTTCTAATTCATATAAAAAGAGAAGGACACAATAATACATTTAATCCATTCTTACAACAAAACATTGTGTAAAGGAGGAAGAACAACCATGAGTCTATGGAACCCCTGAAAAAAGAGGACTTTACCAGCCACTCACCCGAACAATCTTCCTTTCCCTCTAGTACTAGCTAGAAACTCTACATCTCCCACAGAAGGAAATAGCTGACCCTTCCAATTTTATTTATCACCGCTTTCAGATGAAAAGAGTCTTAGACGCCCATAAATACTTCCAAATCCCTTTCCCAAGATAGAGAGAAAAATGAAAAGCTAAAAAGAAAAAAAATCAAGAGAGTTGTACCTAAAAAGATGTCGAAGGATTCCACATGTATGGTGTATTGCTACACTCATGAATGTATATATCTCATGCCCCGTAAGTGGAATCATGAAGCCGAGTTATACCCACATGCTCTCCAAAGCAACCCTCGCACAACCACCTGACATTAAATTAGGGCCCATTTGGGAAACAAAAGTGTTTACGATAGCCTATGGGTGAGGGATATTGAGGGGTGTAGCAAAACACTAAAATCCTTACCTACCCAAACACAATAGCTTAGGCTCGACCAAAATAAAGGTAGAGTGTGAAAGCTAACCCTTGCTGGAACTGTTTACAAGTATATCAAGAAACTTAGGGCTAGAAGGTCATTGTGAAGGAGACTCATTTACTAAAAAAGGCAGTGACTTGGGTGCAAAGCCAAGCAACTCTGGTAACAAAAGGGGGGGGGAATGGAAGTGCAGGAAGTGAACCAAGCCTAACACAAAGGTTTTTGCTATAAGGGTGGAATAATTTGGTAATGGTGCATTCATAATGAGAGAAATCATATATAGCTCATCATTCAATAATTTGATTCTATATGTTATCCTGAGACAGACTAGACTCTTAAGTTTGGGGGAGTTGATAAAATTTCATTTTACAAACTATTTGCTTATGTTTTATTCCTATTTTGGCATCCCTTTTATGATTTTTTCTGTTTACTTGAATATCTTTGGAAAAAATATGGATTTGATACCCCTTCCTACTCCATGCAGGCACATCCATGTCATGACCATGACACCATGGCCCATGGATGTCTCGATCGAGACAGAGCCAGTTATCAGAAGCTCCATGCAACAACCGTGACATTTTTCTCCACCGTAATGATCCACTGTTGCCACAATATAGGATGTTGACAAAGTGATGTTGTCACGACCGAGATGTCTCCATAACCACGAACAAGTGTCATGACCTCTGATGGAGTTGCAGTCATAACAATGCCTTATCATCACGACTGAGATATATATTACTACCACTATTGAGTGTCATGACCATGGCAGGGGTCACAATCTAGACATGCATTGTGATCACGACAGGGCATTAAATTGGTGGGAACATCTATAAATAGGCCCTTGATTCCACACAATAGGAATTAGATCATCAAGAGAAACAAAGTGTTGCCAAACTCCAGAGTCATCCTCGTTCTTCCCCTTAGGCCTTGGATATCCAAAGATGAAAGTTGGAGGAGAGAGAAGGTATACCACCATATTCTTTGAGAGAAGGAGTCGCCATCTTCCACATCCTCACTAGATCTAGATCTGAAAAAGTACTATTAGTGTATCACCTCCTTCTTCCTTTAGATCTACTATCTCCTCCAAGATGTATCTTCCCATATTCATTATTCCTGATGTATCAACACATTTCTAACGCTGTTATGCTTCCCATTAACATGTGTAGATAAATACCTTACTTAGGTTGGGAGTAGCCACTAATGCCAACATGTATATACTTACATCCTTTTGAATATATATGCACCTAGCAAGGGTTATCTTCATACTCTTGTTCTTAATGCTTCAGTTGCATGATTAACTACCATCTTGTGATGTATTATTGTTTATGCCTCGAAAGAGTAGTATTAATGATATCTAAGTATTATGGAGTTTCATGACTGCATGCAAATGTTGGAATGCTAAAGCTAATGGTCATCTAATTTGCTTTATGATTGTTTGTTTTCCATCTTAAGAGAGAGACAACCTTATAATCGAGATATATCCTAAGCTCGAGAGAGGAGGGAATATACATAAATGATGATTTCTTGTAATCTTTCTAAGAATATACAAAAGGGTGTGAGTATTGTATGTTGGTGAGAGATCTTAGTAGGTGAAACTCAATCCAAGTTCCCATCCGTACTTTGGTTACATCTTTTCTTGCTAGATGTTATTCTCCTTTTTTGTTTATTTTTCTTTGCTTTTGTTATTTTTTTTGGAGTGACATAGCTCCTTTTGGAACACCACCTTATTCTACCTTTTTGTTTGGTGTATTTGAGTCTGAGGTTCTACGTTCCTATCAAATACCAATGTTATCCCTATGGTTCAACCCCAATTTACTGCAACAAATCCCGTATAATAGTTGTGGTGGCTTGAGTTTCAGGTTATAAATATAATAGTATGACTACTCTAGATCCACTATGTTGTGGATGTGTGATTTAGGCTGGTCAATTCCCTCATTTCTATATTGGGAAATTGACCTATGTTTCACTCTTTTGGTATTTTTAGAACTAGAAAACCAAGTCTCCTAATTAATCTATTTATTTGAACAAGTCTTGTTTGAAAGTTCCCTTATTGTTATCATTGAATTTATTGAATCATATTTTATGGATCCTCTAACCCCATTTTACAATATACATGCATTCTCAGTCCTCATATTTTGAATTGAACTTGATTACTCTCTTATATGCATAATGTGGTGACTACTATCATAATATATTATATGGATTTTATGTGTATATGTAAATTCCAACACTTGATAATGAGAGGTGATAATTCCTATAAGTGAAATTATTATAGCTGTTGTATATCATGTCCTGCTTGGAGTAGATGTGTATGTCTACCTTCTCATCCCATATTCATGATAAATGTTTTATTTCCTACCAATGTGTTTATATTACTCTAGTATTGTCACAAGTGAAATATATGGTTGCCTTGCTCATATATATGATCCTCTTATTTGAGCATGACTAGACTTATTTCTTGCATCTCATTTGTGCATGTACAATAGACTAAACTTATGTATGGTAACGTCACCTTTGTACCACCATAACATTTGGACAAGCATAATCTATCCTGACTATGCATATTACATTCATATATATATTAAGGGTGTGTGTATTCCAACTCGGGCGTGTTTTTCTACCTAATACTTTAGGCTTGAGATTTTATGCGTATTAACCCTACTCAAATAATGTTGTTATAATAGTTGATATGCATTATTTATGACAGTTTATGATTGTAATATTTTATGTTGAGGTTATTTAAGGCAATAAACTCTCTTATTGATTATCTTGTATAAATGTTCTCGTTGATATCCATTTGGATGCAATTTTCCCCTCTTGATATGTGAAGCCTTTTGAAAGTTTACTGGTGATCGTTTCCCCTAATAAATCTCAATCCCTATTTATATGCACATACCAGCATTGTTGTGCTGACAACATCAACTTTATTTTCCTTTGTGGGGTATGTTTCCTACCCCTTACAAGGAGGACAAGGAGAGATTGACATGATGACTTGGACTTGTCTTAGTGAAGTTAGACTTGGGAGATAGACTTAAAATAGCTTGGACATCCCTCTACTTAGTTAAGAAGTTGTTTCTTCATGTGAACCCCAAGTGAGAGATTATTATATGATCTTGTAAAAGGAAAATAGTCATGGTATGAGGGTCGGTCAGTAACTCAGCAGTGCGGCTTGACAATCCCCAATGAAGGGACCCGGGTTCGACTCTGGGTACTGGCCGTGGTGAAAAAATGGCCAGAATTTGATTGAGAGAGTTGTGGTGTCCCTCCCAATGACATAGTTAGTCCTGGGGTTTATCCTTGGCTGGTTGGGGTCCAATGTTGTTGATCCCGGGAGTGGTTCCTCATTATCAAAAAAATAGTCATGGTATTTTATTCACTTCTATTCTTGTATACCATTCATTTGAGAAATGAAAAATTACACCTATCTTGGCATGGTTGTTAGTGTGTTTTATTGGATGTCTTTATTCCTCTATTAACTAATGAAGCCACCCAAAAATGCTTCCAAATCCCTTTCCTAAGCCTGAGAGCAAAGTGAAAATCCAAAAAGAAAAAAAACCATGAGAGTTGTGCCTAAAAAGATGCTGAAAAATTCCACACAACTGGTGTATTGCTACACTCATGAATGCAGATATATCATGCTCATAGGTGAAATCTTCAAGCCGAGTTATATGCACCTACTCTCCAAAGAAACCCTCGCATAACCACTTGACATTACATCAGGGCCCATTTGGGCAATATTGTCTTTACAAAAACCTATAGGTTAGGGATATTAAGGGGTGCAGGAAAACACTAAAAGCCTTACCTGCCCAAACACAATATCTTAGGCTTGACCAAAATAAAGGTAGGGTGTGAAAGCTACCCCTTGCTAGAAAAATTTACAAGTATAGCTAGAAACTAAGGGCCAGAAGGTCATTGTGAAGGAGAGTCCTTTACTACAAAAGGTTGTGACTTGGGAGCAAAGTCAAGCAACTTGAGAAAAAAAAAGGGGGGAAATGGAAGTGCATAAAGTGAACCAAAGGTTTTTACTATAATGATGAAATAATTTGGTAATGGTGCATTCATAATGAGAGAAATCATGTATAGCTCATCATTCAGTAATTTGATTCTATCTGTTAGCCCGAGGATAGGCTACACTCTATGTTTGGGGGGGTTGATAACATATAATTTTGTGAACTTTCTGCATATGTTTTATTCCTATTTTAGCATCCCTTTTATGGAATTTTCTATTTATTTAAATATCTTTGGACAAGATCTAGATTTGATACCCCTTCCCACTCCATCCAAGCTCTTACCTGTTGACCGAGAGGTTATACATTATTCATATTTTGATAATGACTCAACCATTCCATTCATATGTATCTAATATGTGTATTCAAGATTGATTTCAGGTTTTAGGTACATGAAAAGAATAAATTCACACAAGCCCTAGCGTGTCAAAGTTCAAGTCAAAAGAATTGCAAGTGTGCTAATTAGGAAATCCATATAAATCACCTTAGAAGAATTTTTTAATCACTTGTATTGATGATATGACTTGTAACTAAGACGAGAAAATTATGTGGGACACTTAGTACCAAGTTTTAATCACTTTTTAATGACTTTATAAAATTGATCACAGACTGCTGATCGGTCGAGTTACAGTCTCGACTGATCCCTTGGATCAATTTTCTGGAGAGTGATCAGTCGAGTTGTGCATTCACAGAACTCGACCGATCAGTTTACTAACCAAATGCGATTTTCATTGATCGGTCGAGTTTCCCAAGATAAACTCGACTGATAGTTTGAAAATTGGGTTTGTCTTTTAGCCGATCGGTCGAGTTACCTTTATTGAATCTCGACCAAATGTACCATACGGAAATTGTAGAAAAAGTGATTCTAACCATTGGTGAATTTTTTGGACGAAAATAGATCTGTTGCCTTGAGCAAAAATGGCTATAATTTGACTCTAAGTGTTCCCCAACTCAAGGGAGCGCCCCCAGCTATAAATAGGACCACTTAGAGTTCATTCCAAGGTTTCTCATTCACTACATACAAGGTCCTTACTATAGTTAGGTGTGCTACCACCCCTTGAGCCCCTTTCTCTCTCTAGTTTATACTTCATTTCATGATTTTTGAGTGAGTTAGGATTATTGTAAGAGACATCCACCTTTGTGCATGTAAAGCTCTCAATCTTACACCACTTCCCTACCCCCTTCTTGTATGAAGAAAAGCTGAAGGAAGAAAGCTCCATTGAGTGAAGAAGGAGCTGTTGTTGGACCTCTTCAAGGTTGATGAAGAGGTGGTGATCTTCTCCAGGTGAAGGAGAAGGAAAAGGCGGAAGATCTAAGAGGAGAAGAAAAGCCCTTCAAGGCTAAAGACTTGAGCTTGAATGGGTAAGACCTAGGTGAAGGTTGGAGATTCAAGCTAAGTGGGTAAGTTCCTTGCGAAGGTGGAGATCTCCTTGTGATTGCATGGGTAAGTCCTTTGGTTGTCTATTGTTGTAATCTCTGTGGTGATTAATAAAGAAAATCACTTGCAAAGTCCTAGAGGTTAACATCTCTAGGTAGTGTAATGACTCACTTGTAGTTTGAAGTGTGGAACCACTCTACATCCCTTTGTTAAGTGCTTGCTATCAATCTCTCTCCTCCTTGTTGTGCTTGCTAGTTAGGAATTCAAATTTCCATTAAGCTATTTCTCCTAATTGATATAATTTGAAGGTCTAATCTTTTTGGTGAGAATTTGTTTAGTTCTATTCACCCCCTCTAGAGCCCTTAGATCCAACAAGTGGTATCAGAGCTAAGGATCTTCTCCAACAATCTCCCACGAGATGAGAAGATGGGCGACAACCTATTTGGTTCACTCAACCTAGAGGGAGGCTTCTTTATGCATCTTCTGGTCTTTGATGGCACCAACTTACTCTATTGGAAGAAACGAATGCAATTCTACATTCAAGGGATGAACTTTGACATGTGAAAGGTGATGGTCACACCTTACAAAGAGCCCACTAGAGCTGTTGCAACATGGAGTGAAGCTTCTCTCAAAGAAGCTCGACTCAATGCAAAGGCCATTAGCATCCTCTATGCAGTCCTTACTCCCATGGAGTTCAACCAGATCTCATCATGGGACACAACCTATGAGATTTGGGACAAGTTGTTCATCACATATGAAGGCACAAAGCAAGTCAAGGAGGCAAAGATCTACATGTTGGGCATCCTCCTAGATAACTTTAATATGGGAAAGAAAGAAGGCATTGTGGAATGTACTCAAGGTTGAATGTCATCATCGTCAATGTGTTGGTTGTCTTGGGGCACTCCTTTGGAAAGAGGAGTAATCAACTTTAAGATCTTGAGAACTCTTCCAAAGAGATGGGAGTCAAAGCTTACCTCCATTGAAGAAGTGAGGAGCCTTCGTGACATCCCAACTGATGAACTCATTGGCAAATTTCAAGCCCATGAGCCAAGATTTGACAAGCAAGAAGAAGAAGAAAAGAAAGAAGAGAAGGAAGCCAAGAAGATCAAAGATAGTGCTTTCAAAGAATAAGTGGAGGCGGTCATCCTTCAACAACAAATTGCTTGTTGGACTCCCTCCTCTAGTGAATATGAAGGCCCTAGTGAGCATGAAGCCAACTACATCAAGGGCAAGAACTTTAAGGGAAAGCAAGCCTCCTCCTCCTCCACTCCTAGATGCTATAAGTGTGATCAAAAGGGGCACTACAAGAGTGAATGCCCAAAGTCAAGAAAGTCTCACCACAAGAGCAGCTCGAGGAAAGATGAGGATTACAAGAAGGAGAGGAAGCACAAGAGGAAGGACAAGAAGGAAAAGAGACACAAAAATGTAGCCAATGCAGCTTAGGAAGCTTCATCTTCAAGCAGCTCTAGCTCTAAAGAAGATGGAGAATGCCACCTTGCTCTCATGGCCTCTACAAGTGAAGACATTGGTGAGGTAAGTGAGGTAAGCTTGCATGAACTACCTAAAGAAGCTATTATTGACATTCTTGTTACTACCCGTTCTTCTTTTACTAAATGTAAATCTAAAAGAAAATGGTCAGGAAAAATTATTGATGATCTTTATGCTAAGCTTGAAATTTTGGAATTGAATGAGAAAATCAATATTGAGTGTATTGATAACTTGCAAGGGCAATATCTTGATCTTGAGCTCCAATACAATGGGGTTGAAGTTGAGAATGGTGTCTACCTTAAGAACATAGAAAATCTTAAGGAGGAGAACCAAAATTTCCTAAAAGAACTTGAATTGCTTAAAACTAAAAATGCTGAATTTAAGTTTCTTATTGATGCTCATAGAGAAGAGAGAGATGTTTATCTCAAAGAGATTCAAATGCTAAAATCTAAAAATGCTATGTTGCTTAGTCAAGTAAATGATTTATCTTCTAGACCTTTGTTGCCTAGTCTTAATGTGGATTCCATCTCTCTTGAAAAGGATTCATATCTTACAAAAGCTTTATGTCTTGAGGCTGACCTTGTGCATGCTAAGGATGATATATCTAGTTTATATTCTACTATTGTTTCTTTGAATGATGATAACCATAGAATAAGATCATCCCTGTAGAAATTCCTCAAAGGGAAGAACTCCCTAAATGAAATCCTTGATCATTCTACCCAACAAAGGGTTACTAGTGGTTTGGGATTTGAAGGGGGAGCCTCAAAGTGAAAAAGTAAGGCCAAAGGTAAGAAAAAGAGAAGGGAGATCTCTTTCTTTGTAGGAGAATCTTCGGGCACTAAGAATCCTATGGTTTGTTCTTATTGCAAATGTGATGACCATTATTCTACTTATTATCCTTACAATCCTAAGGGGACCAACCCAAAGATGAAATGGGTCCCCAAGCTAACTCCAGATCCCAAAGTTTGAGTTGGGAATCGACATTCTCCTTTCTTGTAGGGAAAAGATAGATGGATTGTTGATAGTGGCTACACAAAGCACATGACTGGTGATGTAAGCCATTTCAACAATTTCAAAAAGAAGAAAGGAGGATCTGTCACCTTTGGGGATAACAAGAAAGGTAAAGTCAAAGGTGAGGGTAATGTAGGTGAATACTTATGCATCAAGAATGTTCTTTTTGTGGATGGCCTACATCACAATTTAATAAGTGTTAGTCAACTTTGTGATAATGGTTACCTTGTTATATTTACTTCTTTTGAATGCTTGATTCTAGATTCCCTCACCTACCAAGTTATATATAAGGGATCTAGAAGTGGTAATCTTTAAGTTATTGTTCTTAACTCTATTAAGCATGTGGTTGGTAGATGCCTAGTAGCCAATTTGAATGATATTTTTCTTTGGCAACACCGACTTGGTCATGGAAATATGCATCAATTAAAGAAGTTGAGCAAAAAGGACTTAGTCAAGGGACTTCCTAAATTGGATTTTGAAAAGGATGAGGAATGCCAACCTTGTACACAAGGAAAGAAAATCAAGTCCTCCTTCAAATCCAAAGGAGTCCTTAGCACTAAGAGAGCTCTTGAGCTTCTTCATATTGATCTATTTGGACCAATGAGAATGCAATCGCTTTGTGGTTCCAAGTATTGCCTTGTTATTGTCGATGATTTCTCTAGATACACTTGGACCTTCTTCCTCATTTCAAAGAGTTATACACTCGATGTTTTCTCTAGTTTTTTTAAATGAGTCGAGAATGAAGCTTCTTGCCGGATTGTTATCATCTACAGTGACCATGGGGGAGAATTTGAAAATGACATTTTTGAGCATTTTTGTCAAGAATCAGGTTATGCACACAAGTTTTCTTCACCTCGTACACATCAACAAAATGGGGTTGTAGAGAGGAAGAATATGTCTCTACATGTGATGGCTAGGACCATGCTTCTTGAGTTTGGTACTCCTAAGAAGTTTTTGGCTGAAGCTGTCAATACCTCTTGTTATGTGCAAAATTGTGTTTTTACGCATCCATCGCTTAAGAAAACCCCCTATGAACTATGGCGTGGTAGGAAACCTTCTATCAAGTATTTCCATGTTTTCAGATGTCCTTGTTTTGTTTTAAACATGAAGGATTCTCTTGACAAGTTTGATCTGAAATCGTATAAGGCTTTCTTTCTTAGCTATATCACTACTAGCAAGGCATATAGAGTTTATAATGTTGATCTTGCTAAAGTAGAAGAATCTATCAATGTGAAGTTTATTGGGACTAACCCCTCTATTCCCAAATATATTGTTTCAAATGATGGTGTTGCAGATGAAGTAATTCCTATTCTTAAAGAACTCAACATCACCCAAAAGGGAAAAGAGGTGGTTGCTCAAGAAGAAGAAAAAGATGACGAGAAGAAGGATCCAACTCCCCGATTTGCAAAGAATCATTCTAAGGAGCTGATCTTAGGTGGTCCATTTGAGAGAGTGAAGACGTAGGATGCATTCAACAAAGAACAAGACAACATTTCCTTCATCTCACAACTAGAGCCTAAAGATGTCAAGGAAACTCTTGGGAATGAAGAATGGACCCTAGCTATGCAAGAGGAGCTGGAACAGTTTGAGAAGAACAAAGTTTGAACCCTTTTGCCAAGACCAAGTGATAGAAAGATCATTGGCACCAAATGGGTCTACCGCAACAAGCTATATGAAAGCGGCAAAGTGGTAAGAAATAAAGCAAGTTTAGTGGCTCAAGGCTACAATCAATATGAAGGTATTGATTTTGATGAAACTTATGCACCTGTAGCTAGACTTGAGTCCATTCATATGTTGCTTTCTTTTTCTAGTCATAAAAAATTTCTTTTGTATCAAATGGATGTTAAAAGTGCATTTTTGAATGGTTCAATTAAGGAGGAAGTGTATGTTGCACAACCTCCGGGCTTTGAACATGATAGTCTACCTAATCATGTTTATTTGTTGCAAAAATCTCTTTATGGACTCAAACAAGCACCAAGGGATTGGTATGAAAAATTAAAGAACTTTTTTTAAATCATGGTTATATCATGGGCAAAGTGGATTCTACCTTGTTTCTAAAGGACACTTCTAATAATTTTATTTTCATTCAAATATATGTTGATGATATCATTTTTAGCAGAACTAACATTTATCTTTGCGAATGATTTTGTGATCTTATGCAGAGTGAATTTGAGATGAGTATGATGGGTGAACTCACATTCTTCCTCGGCTTTCAAATCAAGCAAACAAAAGATGGAAACTTCATCAACCAAGGAAAGTACACAAATGAACTACTTAAGTGCTTTGGGATGGAGAATACCAAGCTGATGGACACACCCATGTCAAACATTGCCAAACTTGATAAAGATGAAGAAGGTGACAAGGTAGATGAGAAGCTCTATAGAGGTATGATTGGAAGTTTAATTTACTTAACTGCCTCTAGACCTGACATAATGTTTATTGTTTGCTTGTGTGCTAGATTTCAATCAAATCCTAAAAAATCTCATCTTATAACTGTTAAGAGGATTCTAAGGTACCTAGACAAAACTTAAAACTTTGGACAATGGTATCCCAAGTCAAGGGACTTTACTCTTACGACCTATAGTGATGTCGATTATGCAAACTGCTTGATTGATAGAAAGTGCACAAGTGGTACTTATTTCCTCCTAGGACCATGCTTGGGGTCTTGGATCTCCAAGAAACAGAGCGTTGTGGCATTATCAATCACCGAGGCTGAGTACATTGTAGCCGGGAGTTGTTGTGCCCAAGTCCTATGGATGAAGCAAATGCTCTGAGACTTTAACATTCATTTTGATGCTTCTCCTATCTTTTGTGATAATACTAGTGCAATTAACTTATCTTACAATCCTATATTGCATAGTAGAGCTAAACATGTAGAGGTTCATGATCACTTTCTTCATGATCACATTGCCAAGAAGGATATTAATATCATGCATGTGGACACAGAAAATAAGTTGGCGGACATTTTCACTAAACCTCTAGCTAGAGAGAAATTTAATTTTATTAGATCAAAATTGCTTATAACTACTTTGGATGAATCTGATATGCCTTCTAGCTAGTAGTCATCTATCCTATATGTTTTGCATGTATCTTGATCATTTTTTAATGCTTATATGCTTAAACTTGCTTTTTCATGTTCATATTGCCTTGTTTTTCTCTTGTTTTTGGGCATTTTTTGTAAACGCTTGTTTTATCACAAAAGAGTACCCAATGATGAGTGATATGTGCCTAAGTATGTTTAATATACATAATGGACTTGAAAAATAAATTTAATTAGCATTTAAATGACTAGAAATTAAGTTTGATGGTTTTAGGTCAAGTTGACCATCGGTCGAGTTTCTCCCAGGACAAACTCGACCGATCCATGGTTGATAGTTGTTCTAAAATGGACCAACCAGTCGAGTTTCTGACTCTCAGAACTCGACCGATCAACGGGATGAAGCTAACTTAAGTTGGACTAAGCTGATTATTCTCCCTCTCAACTAGAGAATAGCCGACCGATTCCCCTTCTTCTAGCCCTAATCTCTCAAACCCATACCTTACCTTCCCTATCCTAGCCCTAATCTGACCTAGATAGACCATTCTAGACCTTCCCCCTTGCTCTTCCTTGGTGTGTGAATAGTTTTGGTGGTTTGTTTTGTTTGTTTTCTCTCTTATTCTCCTTCTTTGCGCCTCCATGGATTCTCATAGAAGAAAGAGACCCTCCCCTAGCAATGCACCATCCTCTTCTTCTTCATATCACTTGGTTCCATTTGATGAGACCCTCTTTGTCTCAATAGAGGTTGTAAATAGGTATAAGGACCTTCTTACTAGGAGTCCTTTTCTATTTAGAGCCTTGTTTGAGCCTAGCCCTAGGCATCAAGTGATCATAGATGAAGTGGTAAGGTTGCTATCCATTCATCACCTATCTACCCTGGCTATCGAATGTGATTGCTTTCACAATTCTATGACAAGTACAAAAGTAGTTCACAAATTCTATGCAAACTTGTGTTGGAATTATGACTCCCTTGTACCCCTACCTAATACTCAAGTGATCCTTACTTCCATGATCGCCAGAAAGAAGTTTCATATTTCTGAAGGCATCTTGAATGTTTTCCTTTTAGAAGTCGATGAGAATGACACCTGGCGTAAGGATTACGGGGAGTATTTTGACCTTTTGGACCCTGAGGGTTTCTACAAGCAGAATGAGATCACTCTTCTTGATATTCATAGATATCTGAGGAAACTCGATGTACCCTATAAGAAGAAGAGAACCCTACCCTCCTCCTCCTTAGATCTCAAGAAGCGTATATTAGCCCTAGTGGTCAACTACAACATCCACCTAAAGAAAAATCAAACGGATATTGCAGAGAACACTACAGTGATCATGTACTTCATCCTTGATAATGTCAGGGTCAAGTGGTCTAGATATATCCTACATCATATGACTTGCTTTGACTCTGGCAAGGACACCCATGGAACCCATCCACCTTATCTAGTCATGATATGTGGTCTATTTCAGTTAGCCACTGAGAAATCACTCTTCTCTGACTTTAACTGCAAACTTTCCAGGAAGGGAGTGTGTATCAGTGAGACCACCATTAAAAAATCCATGCATATCCTTTCCTCCACCACACCCAGTGCTTCACCCTCTACCTCATCTACACCTGCCTCTACCTCTACCTGAGCTCCACCTCCTCAGTCTACCCGACCTAGCCGTGCCTTGTTTTGTGTATGCAATGAAGCCCTCATGGGTTATATGATGCACCAACAGGCATACAACCTTCAGGTCTAGGAGCATCTGCACTAAGATTTATGTACTATCATGTCAAACATGAACTTATCCTATGCACACCCATACCCCACCTACCAGCCTTACCCCGGTAGTGATTATGCATCCTATGCATACCATCACTACTACCCTACCCCTGAGCCTTGTGCTTCTTCTCCCACACCCCCTGCTGTTGGTGGTTCTTCTCCTGTCTTCCTATCATTTCCTGTTGGCCCCCTGACCACTCTGCTTGCCAGTCTGGGTGATTGTGCTCCATCCTTCCCTCAGGACAATGAGCTTTATGCTATGGGTATGAATTGGGATGAGCAGAATGCTCGTTGGACCGGTCGTGGCTTCAGTTCTTCTGTGGACGAGGAGATGCCTAACCAGGCTGATGCTGAGACTACTGCTGCTGACAAAGATGATGGTGATGGTGAGGATGCATCTAATGATGGCGATGGCTCTGATGGCTTCGTTGGTGACTCTGGTGATGAAGGCACTGCTACTGCACCTTTAGATGGAGATGCGGACTGCGAGCCTGATGTTGATGATGATGATGTTGTGGACATAGATAGTTTAGATGTCTAGTTGTTTCTTAATTTTTAGTGTAGTTCGCTAATCATATATATCTTTCTAGGATATTTTGTATTAGAAACATCTGGGCACATTATCTGAGATGTACTATTTTATCTTGAGCTTTCATCATTTCTCACTTGTAGTTGCTTTTCTGAGAACATGCTTCATGGGTTGTAATCTATCTTCTGTGCACTCTTACTCTTTGATCAGTTCTATCTTATGAGTTGGTGCCATATTTCACCATATTTTGATTATGACCTAGCGTGTGTGTTTCTCTCATCTCTGTCTGATATATGTTATGTGATTGCATGTTTGCAATATCTGCTTGGTTGTGTTTGGAGAAGACCTGCTTATATGCTCTTCTACCCCCCTTCCTTTTTGATAATGTCAAAAGGGGGAGAGAAATTTCAAATGTCTTGAAACTCAATCATATTGTTATTCTCCATCATATTGCTATTCATTGCTTATGGGATTCTTTTCTTGGTCTTTATATGCTTTATCATGTGACTTGCTAAAGAATCATATAGTACATGCATGCTATATTTCTTTGTGTAGAAAGAGTAAATATGTAGGTTAAAGTAAGCATAGATTGAGGGGGAGAAATTCACATTGTTCAAATCTTGAATCCCCCTAATTCACAAGGCAAAGGTATACTTTCAATATTCTTTTCAATATGTTTGAGGAATGGTTTGTCATTGTCAAAAAGGGGGAGAATGTTGACCTAGAGGTTATACATTGTCCATATTTTGATAATGACAACCATTCCATTCATATGTATCTAATATTTGTATTCAAGATTGATTTTAGGTTTTAGGTACATGAAAAGAATCAATTTACACAAGCCCTAGCTTGTTAAAGTTCAAGTCAAAAGTAATGCAAGTGTGCTAATTAGGAAATCCATGTAATTGACCTTAGAAGAATTTTGTAATCACTTGTATTGATGATATGACTTGTAACTAAGATGAGAAGATTATGTGGGGCACTTAGTATCAAGTTTTAATCACTTTTTAATGACTTTATCAAATTGATCATGGACTGTTTATCGGTCGAGTTACAATCTCGACCGATCCATTGGATCAATTTTCTGGAGAGTGCATCGGTCGTGTTGTGCATTCACAGAACTCGGCCGATCGGGTTACTGACCAAATGTGATTTTCATTGGTCAGTCGAGTTTCCCAGGACAAACTCGACCAATAGTTTGAAAATTGGGTTTGTCTTTTAGCCGATCGATTGAGTTACCTTTATTGAATCTCGACCGAATGTACTGTACAGAAATTGCAGAAAAAGTGATTCTAACCATTGGTGACTTGTTTGGACAAAAATAGATATGTTTCCTTGAGCAAAATGGCTATAATTAGACCCTAAGTGTTCCCCAAGTCAAGGGAGCACCCCCAACTATAAATAGGACCACTTTGATTTCATTCCAAGGTTGGTCATTCACTACATACAAGGTCCTTGTTGTAGTTGAATGTGCTACCACCCCTTAAGCCCATTTCTCTCTCTAGTTTACACTTCATTTCATGATTTGTGAGTGAGTTAGGATTATTGTAAGAGAGATCCACCTTTGTGCATGTAAAGCTCTCAATCTTCCACCACCTCCCTACCCCCTTCTTCCATGAAGAAAAGATGAAGGAAGCAAGTTCCATCGAGTGAAGAAGGAGTTGTTTCTGGTCCTCTTCAAGGTTGATGAAGAGGTGGTGATCTTCTCCAGGTGAAGGATAAGGCAAAGGTGGAAGATCTAAGAGGAGAAGAGAAGTCCTTCAAGGCTGAAGACTTGAGCTTGAATGGGTAAGACCTAGGTGAAGGCTGAAGATTCAAGCTAAGTGGGTAAGTTCCTTATGAAGGTGGAGATCTCCTTGTGATTGTATGGGTAAGTCCTTTGCTGGTCTATTGTTGTAATCTCTGTGGTGATTAATAGAGAAAATCACTTGCAAAGTCCTAGAGGTTAACATCTCTAGGTAGTGTAATGACTCACTTGTAGTTTGAAGTGTGGAACCACTCTACATCCCTTTGTCAAGTGCTTGCTATCAATCTCTCTCATACTTGTTGTGCTTGTTAGTTAGGACTTCAAATTTCCATTAAGCTATTGCTCTTATTGATATAATTTGAAGGTCTAATGTTTTTAGTGAGGAATTTTGTAGCTCTATTCACCCCCCTCTAGAGCCCTTAGATCCAACATTACCAAGTCGCGACCGCAACACCATGGCCCACGGATGTCTCGACTGAGACAGATCTAGTTATGAGTAGCTCCATTCCGCGACCGTGATATTTGTTGTGGCCGTAATGATCTGCTGCAGCTACGATACTTGATGTTGACAAAGAGAGGTTGTCACGACCAAGATGTAACTATGACCATGAACGAGGGTTGTGGCCTCTGATGTAGTTGTGATCATAACAAGACCTTATCACCAAGACCGAGATAAATATTACTACCACTACTAAGCATTGCGATTACGACAGGGGTCACGGTCGATACATGTGTTGCGACCACGATAGGGTGTTAAGTCAGTGGGAAATTCCTATAAATAGGCCCCCAACTCCACAAAAGAGTAATTATATCATCAAGAGCAACGAAGTGCTGCCAAACTCCAGAGTCATCCTTGTTCATCCCCTTAGGCCCTGAATCTCCAAAGATGAAAGTTGGAGGAGAGAGAAGGTTTACAACCCTCTTTCTTGATATAAGGAGTTTCCATCTTCCACGTCTGCATTATATCTATATTTGAAGAAGTACCATTAGTGTATCTCCTCCTTTCTTCAAATCTATTATCTTCCCCACATTGTATCTTCCCTTCTTTGTTATTCTTGATGTATCAACACATTTGTAACGATGTTATGGTTCCTGTTAACATGTGTGGATAAACACCTTACTTGTGTTGGGAGTAGCCATAAGGCTCTCCCGACATGTACATACTTACATCCTTTAAAATATATATGGTCCTAGCAAGGATTATCTCCATACTCTTGTTTTTAATGCTTCACTTGCATGATTAGGTACCATCTTATGATGTATGATTGTTAATGCTTTGAAAGAGTAGTATTAATGTTATCTAAGTTTTATGGAGTTGCATGAATGTATGAAAATGTTGAAATGCTAAAGCTAATGGTAATATGGTTTGCTTTGTGGTTGTTTCTTTTCCATCTCGAGAGAGAGACAACCTTATAATCTAGATCTATCCTAAGCTCGAGAGAGGAGGGAATAAACATAAATGATGACCATTTGTAATCTTGCTAAGGGTATACAAAAGAGTGTGAGTTTTGCATGTTGGTGAGATATCTTAGTAGGTGAAACCCAATCCAAGTAACCATCCATACTTTGGTTACATCTTTTCTTGTTAGATATTATTCTCCAGTTTTGTTTCTTTTTATTTTCTTTTGCTATTTTTTTGGAGTGACATGGTTTCTTTGGGAACACCACCTTATTCTACCTTTTCATTTGTTATATTTGAGTCTGAGGCTCTTCGTTTCTAGCACATACCAACCTTGTCCCTATGGTTCGACCCCAATTTACTATAGCAAACCCCGTATAATAGTTGTGGGGGATTGAGTGTTGGGTTATAAATCTAAGATCAACTACTCTAGATATGCTCCGTTTTGGACATGTGATTTAGGCCGGTCAATTCCCTCAGTTGTATATTGGGAAAGTGACTATGTTTCTCTCTTTTGGTATTTTTAGAATAAGAAAACCAAGTCTCCTAATTAAGCTATTTATTTGAACAAGTCTTGTTTGAAAGATACCTTAATTTTATCATTGAATTTATTGAATCATATTGTATGGATCCTCTAACCCTACTTTACAATATACATGCATTCTCAATCCTCATATTTTGAATTGAACTTGCTTAATCTTTTATACGCATCATGTGGTGACTATTAGCATAATATAATATGTGGATTTTGTGTGGATATGTAAATTCCCACACTTGATAATGAGAGGTGATAGTTTCTATAAGTGAAATTATTATAGCTAATGTATATCATGTCCTACTTGGAGTAGATGTATATATCTACCTGCTCATCCTATATTTATGGTAAATGTTTTATTTCCTACAAACATGTTTATATTATTCTAGTATTGTCACATGTGAAATATATGGATGCAATGCTCATATATATCATCCTCTTATTTGAGCATGACTAGACTTATTTCTTGCATCTCATTTGGCATGTATAGTAGACTAAACGTATGTATGGTAACATCACCTTTGTACCATCATTACATTTGGACAAGTATAATCTGTCCTAACTATGCATATTACATTCATATTTATATTAAGGGTGTGTGTATTCCAACTGGAGTGTGTTTTTCTACTTAATACTTTAGTCTTGAGATTTTATGTGTATTAACCCTACTCAAATAATGTTAGTATAATAGTTGATATGCATTATTTGTGACTGTTTATGATTGTAATATTTTATGTTGAGGTTATTTAAGGCAATAAACTCTCTTATTGATTATCTTGTATAAATGTTCTCATTGATATCCATTTGGATGTTATTTTCCCCTCTTGATATCTGAAGCCTTTTGAAAGTTTACTGATGACCTTTTTCCCCTAATATTTCTCAGTCCTATTTATAAGCACATACAAGCATTATTGTGCTGATAAAATCAACTTTATTTTCCTTTGTGGGGTATGTTTCCTATCCCTTACAAGGAGGACAAGGAGGGCTTGACATGATGACATGAACTTGTCTTAGTGAAATTACACTTGCGAGATAGACTTAAAATAGCTTGGGCATCCCTCTACTTAGTTGAGTTGTTATTTCATTCATAACCCCAAGTGAGAGATTATTATATGATCTTGTCAAATAAAAATAGTCATGGTATGAGGGTCGGTCAGTAGCTTAGCGATGCGGCTTGACAATCCCCAATGAAGGGACCTAGGTTTAACTCTAGGCATTGTTCGTGGTGAAAAAGTGACTGGCATTTGATTTAGAGAGTCGTGGTGTCCCCCCAATGACACAGTAAGTCCTGGGTTTTATCCTTGGCTGGCTGGGGTCCAATGTGGCCGATTGGTTCCTCATTATCAAAAAAATAGTCATGGTATTTTATTCATTTCTATTCTTGTATACCATTCATTTAAGAAATAAAAAATTACACATATCTTGGCTTGCTTGTTCGTGTGTTTTATCAGATGTCTTTATTCCTCAATTAACTAATGAGGCCACCCAAAAATCATTCCAAATCCCTTACCCAAGCCTGAGATCAAAATGAAAAGCCAAAAAGAAAAAAAAAACCACAATAGTTGTTCCTAAAAAGATGCTAAAAGATTCCACACAGTCGGCGTATTGCTGCACTCAAGAATGCAGATATATCATGCCCATAGGTGGAATCTTGAAGCTGAGTTATACCCACCTACTCTCTAAAGCAACCATCACACAACCACCTGACATTATATCAGGGCCCATTTGGGTAACACTACTTTACGACAGCCTATGGGTCAAGGATATTGAGGGGTGCATGAACACACTAAAAGCCTTACCTACCCAAACACAATATCTTAGGCTTGACCAAAATAAAGGTAGGGTGTGAAAGCTACCCCTTGCTAGAATAGTTGACAAGTATAGCTAGAAACTTAGGGCAAGAAGGTCATTGTGAAGGAGAGTCCTTTACTACAAAAGGTTGTGGCTTGGGTGCAAAGTCAAGAAACTCTAGAAACAAAAGGGGGTAAATGGAAGTGCAGAAAGTGAACCAAGCCTAACACAAAAGTTTTTTCTGTGGAATAATTTGGTAATGGTGCATTCATAATGAGAGAAATCATATATAGCTCATCATTCAGTAATTTTATTCTATCTATTAGCCTGAGGACAAGCTACACTCTATGTTTGGGGGAGTTGATAACATCTAATTTTGTGAACTTTTTGCATATTCTTTATACCTATTTTAGCATCCCTTTTATGTATTTTTCTATTTATTTGAATATCTTTGGACAAAATCTGGATTTGATACCCCTTCCCACTCCATGCAGGCTCTTACCATGTTGCGACTATGACATCATGGCCCATGGATGTCTCGACCAAGATAGATCCAGTAATGAGTAGCTCCATGCCGCCGCCATGACATTTGTCGCATGCATAATGATCTGCCATGCCTGTGATACATGATGTTGACAAAGAGAGGTTGT
The DNA here is from genome assembly GCA_963693085.1 of Alisma plantago-aquatica. Lineage (NCBI taxonomy): Eukaryota > Viridiplantae > Streptophyta > Magnoliopsida > Alismatales > Alismataceae > Alisma > Alisma plantago-aquatica. The sequence goes on from OY856415.1 coordinate 57,410,325, forward strand.
CACAACCGAGATGTCACTGTGACCATGAACGAGGGTCACAACCTCTGATGGAGTTGCGGTCATAATAAGACCTTATCACTGAGACTGAGATAAATATTACTACCACTACTGAGCATTGCAATTGCAATAGTCTTTGTGGTCGAGACATGCATTGCGACCACGATAGGGTGTTAAGTCAGTGGGCAACACCTATAAATAGGCCCCCAACTCCATAAAAGAGTAATTAGATCATCAAGAGCAACGAAGTACTGCCAAACTCTAGAGTCATCCTCGTTCATCCCCTTAGGCCTTGGATCTCCAAAGAAAAAAGTTGGAGGAGAGAGAAGGTCTACCACCCTCTTCTTTCATAGAAGGAGTTGCCATCTTCCACATCTGCATCAGATCTAGATCTGAAGAAGCACCATTAGTGTATCTCCTCCTTCTTTCTTCAGATTTATTATCTTCCCCATTTTTTATCTTCCCATCTTTGTTATTCTTGTTGTATGAACACATTTGTAACTCTGTTATGGTGCCCGTTAACATGTGTGGATAAACACTTTACTTGGGTTGGGAATAGCCATAAGGCTCTCCCGACATGTATATACTTACATCCTTTTAAATATATATGCTCCTAGCAAGGATTATCTCCATACTCTTATTCTTAATGATTCACTTCCATGATTGGCTACCACCTTGTGATGTATGATAGTTAATGCCTCAAAAGAGTAGTATTAATGTTATCTAAGTGTTATGGAGTTGCATGAATGCATGACAATGTTGGAATGCTAAAGCTAATGGTCATATGGTTTTCTTTGTAATTGTTTCTTTGTCATCTCGAGAGAGAGACAACCTTATAATCTAGATCTATCATAAGCTCGAGAGAGGAGGGAATAGACATAAATGATGATTGCTTGTAATCTTGGTAAGGGTATACAAAAGGGTGTGAGTATTGCATGTTGGTGAGAGATCTTAGTAGGTGAAACCCAATCCAAGTTACCATCCATACTTTGGTTACATCTTTTCTTATTAGATCTTATTCTCCTATTTTGTTTCTTTTTCTTTGATTTTGTTATTTTGTTTGGAGTGACATAGTTTCTTTGGGAACACCACCTTATTCTACCTTTTCATTTGGTGTATTTGAGTCTGAGGATCTACATTTCTAGCACATACTAACCTTGTCCCTGTGGTTCGACCCCAATTTACTATAGCGAACCCCGTATAATAGTTGTGGGGGATTGAGTATCGGGTTCTAAATCTACGAGTTCAAGTACTCTAGATCTGCTCCATTTTGGACATGTGATTTAGGTCGGTCAATTCCCTCAGTTGTATATTGGGAAATTGACTATGTTTCTCTCTTTTAGTATTTTTAGAACTAGAAAACCAAGTCTCCTAATTAATCTATTTATTTGAACAAGTCTTGTTTGAAAGATACCTTAATTTTACCATTGAATTTATTGAATCATATTTTATGGATCCTCTAACCCCACTTTACAATATACATGCATTCTTGATCCTCATATTTTGAATTGAATTTGCTTAATATTTTATATGCATCATGTGGTGACTACTAGCATAATATAATATGTGGATTTTGTGTGGATGTGTAAATTCACACACTTGATAATGAGAGGTGATAATTCCTATAAGTGAAATTATTGTAGATGATGTATATCATGTCCTACTTGGAGTAAATGTGTATATGTTCATGTTGATCCTATATTCATGTTAAATGTTTTGTTTCCTAACAACGTGTTTATATTATTCTAGTATTGTCACATGTGAAATATATGGATGCCTTGGTCATATCGATCATCCTCTTATTTGAGCCTGACTAGACTTATTTCTTGCATCTACATTTGTGCATGTACAGTAGAGTAAACGTATTTATGGTAATGTTGCCTCTGTACCACCATAACGTTTGGACGAGCATAATCTATCCTGACTGTGTGTATTACACTCATATTCATATTAAGGGTGTGTGTATTCCAACTGGGGTGTGTTTTTCTACCTAATACTCTAGGCTTGAGATTTTATGGGTATTAACCCTACTCAAATAATGTTAGTATAATAGTTTATATGCATTATTTATGACCATTTATGATTGAAATATTTTTTTCTGAGGTTATTTAAGGAAAGAAACTCTCTTATTGATTATCTTCTATGAATTTTCTCATTGATATATATTTGAATGTTATTTTTCCCTCTTGATATGTGAAGCCTTTTGAAATTTTATCGATGACCTTTTCCCCTAATATTTCTCAATCCCTGTTTATATGCACATACTAACATTGTTTGCATGACAACATCAACTTTATTTTCCTTTGTGGGATATGTTTCCTACCCCTTACAAGGAGACCAAGGAGGGCTTGACATGATGACCTGGACTTGTCTTAGTGAAGTTACACTTGGGAGATAGATTGAAAATAGACTGGACATCCATCTACTTAGTTAAGAAGTTGTTTCATTCATGTGAATCCCAAGTGAGAGATTATCATGTGATCTTGTAAAATCAAAATAGTCATGGTATGGGGGCAGTCATTAGCTTAGCGGTGCAGCTTGGCAATCCCAATGAAGGGACCCGAGTTCAACTCTAGGCGTTGGTCGTGGTGCAACAGTGGCTAGCATTTGATTGGGAGAGATGTGGTATCCCCCCAATGACACAGTTGGTCCCGGGGTTTATCCTCAGCTGGGTGGTGTCCAATGTGGTCGATCTCGTGAAGGATTCCTCATTATCAAAAAATTACACCTATCCTTGCATGCTTGTTAGTGTGTTTTATTGGATGTCTTTATTCCTCAAATAACTAATGAGTGGATCTCATGTTGGGTCCCACTCCTTATAGAGAACCTCAAAGTAATGACTCTTTACTGGTAATGGGCCTTAGAAGGGTCCATAGAAGGGACATTGAGATCCTCATTCTCACCAAATATGGAATATTAATTTTATTTTGTAAAATTTGAAGTTGGTAGGCCTACTCTTTGTTTCATCGGTCATAGCAGGATAGTAAATTTTATATAGTAGGGTTGACAGGAGACACTTTCTATGAAATATACAAGCCTTATAGTTAAGGAATTTATACGTCTGATGCAATCATAGTTCTTATGACCATATAGTCTAAAATAGTTATATGATGAGTGGGATGCACAAGGATATCCACCCATTACTTATTGAGGAATTAAGTCAACCAATCTAAACACACCAACAAATGTGAAGGAATGAGGTAATTTTTTGTTTCTCAAAACTTTTAAGAACAACAAAAATATGATCACATAGAAGAAACATACTAGACTATTATATTATGACAAAATTTTACATTGTTCCTCACCCAAAGGGTAACATGAAATAAAGGAGAAGTAATAGAATACATATATAGAAGGAGAAATTGTAAAGGAAAACCTAGCCATATCAAGTTATCCATCAAGTTTCAAGTCTTGAATTAAGCCCTTCCCCAGACTTATGCTCTATGTCACCTATACTGGGTGGTTTGGGACCAACATCATGGAAATGAAAAAACAAAAATTATGCGCCAATCAAACTGGTATACATGCAATAGATGATTTTTTGGGCATTAAAAATAAAGTACAAGTAAAAAGTTCTTTTTGTTCAAGGAGAGGGAAATAAGAAATACATGTAGTAATATTGAAACAAAATGATAACATGTGAATGTGGCATTTTCTGGTAAACATCTAATCAACGATAAAAATTATCTTACTTTTAAAATCATTTGCAACAAATATGAAAATATATGTAGACTATACTAAAGACTAGCATTATCTAAAGTGTGTTAGTACAACCATATCATTCTAAGCCATAGCTAGAGGAAATAAACCGCAGTTCCCAATATGTAAAGCATGGCAGGGGATAAAATAGCAATGCAAGACTTGAATAATAAAACATCAATGTCAAGTACATGATATGTGGCAAGAGAAATAAAAACTCAATATCAAAAAGTATGGTTATATAGAAGCACCCATAACCAAGATACTCTACTCAAGAATTTCACATGCATAAATAGTGTATACAAGATATATAATCTAGTCATTTTTTCAATTTCAAACAAAAAATAGGATAAAGAGTCCATGGGCTCAAAAGACCCGTATAAAAGGAAAATATTATTTCCAGTAACAAACCCTAAAGGAAGTAGTGAATAATCATGAATATATCAGAGGAATTACAAAATATTCAAACATGAAATTTCATATAGGAATCATGTGTCACTATAAGAAAATTTGGTGTAGTGAAACAATTCCTAAATATAAATAGGGAATATGCAAATGACTATATATTAGTCCCTAAAAGTCTAGGGACAAACCCTAAGACAATATCAAGCTATTAAAACACGTAATAATATTCTATATAAAAGGTGTTGTAAGAAACTATGAAAGGTACAACAATGAAAATATGACTTACAATATGACCCATTAGATCCTAAAACCTAACTTGATAAATAGGTTGTATATTTATGACTCAAAATATATTGCATTATAAGTTTTTCTAACCTCCCAATATTTTCTTACTATGTCACAACCTCCATAACATACACAATCTAAGCATAATGGAAGAATTTTCGTACATAGGAGATCATGACAAAATTGTGACATAGTATCATTAATTTAGCAAGGTTTATAGAAATTTAAAACATCCACTTGTAATGTCTTAATACATGCATAAGAAAAAGACAAAGAATGCCAACATCTTGACAACATGACAGGAAACCTAACATAACATGAACGTAAAGGTAAACTACAGGAACGCTCTAGAATGGCACCCCACTAGGGTAGGATATGAAAGCTTCACGAACTGCACCTCCCGCTACTTCTAATGTTGTGGCTGCTGCTGGCGCTATCCTCCACCTATGTGCATCCACACATAGCCAAGCATTTGACAAAACCATTGTAAGTGGTTGGGTTTAATAAGAGTAAATGAACATCGCTGAAATGATCTTAAAACTATTATGGACTTGGATAAACATGAAATATGGCTTAAGGATACATTTTTAACTGAATTAACATTCTTACTAGGGCACCTACTCAATGAACCATAAACGTACCGAACACGCTGAAAGTGAACAATCATCTGAACACACTGAGAGTGAATAGTAACATAAAGATATTGAACACACTGAAAGTGAACATTCATCTAAACACACAGAAAGTGAACATGATTGGGCTTGAACCCATAAAGTGAAGGGGGTCATAAGGCACCAACCTTCCATAAAAGTTTTCATGAGTACGGCCTAAATATTTGTTCTTATTCCGATCTTATCACATAGGGTTTTCACCCTTGATCACATTACTGATTTTACACATGATGAGGGATGTTCTTTAACTGATCTGATCTTAACATGAATCTTAATGCAGTAAATCTTTATGATATATGCATATATAACTACCTCTCAAAACATTTAGATGCTCACTTGATAACATATATATAATATGAACTTTAAACATGATTAAAGGAGCAAAACTATATGAATGCAATACATTAAAACCCAAGGCATGGATCACTTACCTAATTCATTATGAACACTCACTCCTAGGTTCTTGACTTCAGGACTTTAATATTTCCTGTCATTATAACCCAAAACCCCAATCATTATCTTATAAACCTTATTTAAGTTAAGTTTTGAAACCCAAAAAACTAGAGTTAGAATCATGACTTCTAACCTATCCCAAAGGATAGTTCTCTAAAAAATGATCAAAAACCATATATTTTTCAATCCCATTGGAGTTGCCAATAAAAAGATATGAAAATTCCAGTATCGACCAATCAAAAACTAGATAATTTTCTTTTATTCTTTTTCATGAACTAGATAACATAAGTTAAAAATATAGAAATGCCCTTTGATACAAAACGAGGGCTTTGTGTGTGATAGGGGGTATTTTGTATATCAAATCCTCCTGGAACATTCACCCAAAGATCCAAAGACCTATGGTTTATCATTGTTTATGTGACACATCAACATAATGATACAGGGGCCGGATTGTACAAGAGTCCAACTAAGGACAGTAGGTAGGAGACGAGGCACCAACCATTGGATCTTCATCCAATGGTATCTTCCACATGCGCATAAGTAAAAACATAGAAAGGGGCGTGTGACATATCTATAACACCAAAACCTTGGGTAAAAATGTGAATTTATCAGTGTGACATTGCATAAACTTGCTATCTTAGGAAATCAATCTGATTAAACTGAAAATCAAGGTTATATAGGTCCCAACTATATAGAAACTTTCAAAAATCAGTTGAGGGGTTAAACAAGGTCAAAAAGCTTTCAAATTTTGACCATGGTTCTCTAATAACCCCTAGAAAATAATTATGAGCTTAAATTTTCAAATTTCTCAAAAAAATCCCTAGGTAATTTCATTAGGTTAAATCCTTCGTAAATCTTATCTAAATCATATGAATGACATTATTTTGCCAAATTGGCCATGATGCTTAATCCATCATGTTCTTTGTAACATAAATTAATTGCATCACTTATTATACCCTAATAAAAGGTATAAATAACATCCCAAGGTATCCTGAACCAATAAAGGAGTAAATTATATAATACTTGGAATTACATACCTAAAGAAAATGAGGATGTGACAATCCTCTCCTCCTTATAAAAGTTTCATCCCTAAAAATTCAAGCTCTGGGGACTTCTTTATCATTTCATCTCTAAGCTCCCAAGTAGCTTCTTCAAGATTATGATTCCTCAAAACTTTAACTAGAACAATTTCCTTGTTATTCAACTTCTTGTTCTAAACATCTAAAATCCCTAAGGGCAACTCATCATAGGAAAGATCCTCCTTGATCACAATAGGCTCATAATCTAGAACATGAGATATAGCATTGATGTATAACCTCAACAAGGAAGCATGAAATACATTATGTATTTTTTCATAAGTTGGTGGCAGTGCTAACCTATAAGCACTCTCCCCCACCCTATCAATGATCTCAAAAGGATCAATGTAATGAGGGCTCAACTTTCCTTTGATTTTAGATTTAGCAATAGATTTGATGGGTTTGACTTTCAAGAAAACATGATCATTCACCTTGAATTCTTTGTCAGACCTATGAGTATAAACATACTTCTTTTGTCTATCATGTGCAGTCTTCATCCTCTTTCTAAGAAGATCAACCAAATTAGTATAGAACTACAACTCATCACTTTGGATCAAACTTCTTTCACCAACCTCACTCTAGAGAAAAGGTGACCTGCATGGCCTACCATAAAGAGCTTCATATGGTGGCATACCTATACTGCTGTGAAAACTATTATTATAAGAAAACTCAGCTAAAGGAAGGAATTTTGACCAAGATCCTCTACAATAAAGCATGCATGCTCAAAGCATGTCCTCTAAAGTCTGGATAGTCCTTTCAGACTTCCCATCCATCTAAGGGTGACAAGCAGTACTGAAATGAAGTTGAGTTCCTAACTCATTCTTAACCTATTTAAACAACTTAGAAGTAAATCTTGTGTCCCTATTAGAAAGAATAGAACTGGGAACACCATGGAGACGTACTATCTCCTGAATATATAGATTAACCATCTCATAAATAGTGGTAGTGGTTTTATAAGCTAGATGGGCACTTTTTGTTATACGATCAAACACCCCCTCATACAAAATCATGCCCTTGCTTAGTCTTGAGTAAACCAGTAATAAAATCCATGGTTATCTTCTCCTACTTCCACTCAGGAACATCAAGCAATTGGAGAATACCACCAGGAATTTGTTGTTTAGCCTTCACTTGTTGACATGTCAGGCATTTAGAGATGAAAATAGCTATGTCTTTCTTCATACCTTTCCACCAGAAGTTCAGATCTAGATACATCTTTATATAACTTGGATGAATAATGTACTTAGTGTCATGGGCTTCAAATAGAATCTTTTGTCTTAGCTCATCAGAAGATATCCACAATCTTCCATTCATTAGAATCTCACCATCTTTACCCTTTGAGAGTGTGATAACCTTGATTTTATGATTTTGATACCCACTATAGCATCTGAGGATACATTTGGGGCACAGTGATTCAAATTATGGAACTTGAAGCCTCATATGGTGAATTTGAGTAAGTTGAGCTTGCATTTATAACACCAGGAGTTAATTGATGCATACCTTGAGTTTAGTTACCCTACATATGAACCACTTAAGAGTATCTTGATTGAAGAGTCATAAACAAACTTTTGGGCATCTAAAGTATACCTAAGGTGGAATACACTATGAGTAATATTGGGTCCAATTTATGGGTCAAATCCCTTTTGTGTAGAGATTAGTGAGGTCTGAAATCAAGGAGTTTAAGTGAATGATTATTCAAAACCTAGGTAGCAATACTAGTCATGTTGTGTATTTTGTCACATTATCTTTGATATGAGTAGGATGCGTGACCTTTTCCATGCCAAGCACTGTAATGAATTCTTTTAGTTTGGCATAAATTTATGACTCCATGGATGGATCACCACCCCTACTGGGCGATGTAGTTGGGAATCCAGCCAGTCCAATGACGGTTGTCATCAACCTCTCCTGCTTATTCGGAGGCAGTAGTTATAACCTAGTCCATTAACATCCACGTGAACATCGGATCTAGGCGTGAGACCAGCCGATTAGTTGTTTTGACTCTTTCAGACGAACTAATAGACCCAATTCATTGGACTTCTCCCAGTTTGAGAGTGTATGTCCGTGGGGCTCGGATCTGATGTGTGTGAGAAATCCTTACTCTTCATGTGTGCATCTTCGGGTCCGCCTCCCCTGAGGTCCAGCGCCGCCGTTGAGCAAGATCAGTAGCCTCGGCCTCCTCCTCCTTACGGCTACGCCGGCCAGCTCGTGGCTCCGCAGCAGGCGACGAAGAAGAAAATAGACCCCGACCTCGCGACTCCTAGCCAAGCTGTTGCTGGAGCTGCAGAACTTGCAAGCGGCGTCGTTTCAAGAAGATGAAGCAGAGGGGATGGTCTTGAGTCCATCACAACGGAGGTAGTGGTCATCCTGGCGAAGGACGGAGGATCACCCTGATCCCGTCGCACACCAGACTGTGGATTACCCTCAAAGCAATATTCACCCTTACTGCACTGCCCCGCCGCGGCTCCAAGAAGGGCACCGTGATGGAGCTCTGAAGCTTTCGTTGATCTCGTCACTGCGACGTTTACGACTGACCAGGTGAGGGCGGCATAGATCAGGTCATCATCCCTTGGCATGGAGGCTACACTCATCAAACCCAGCCTCACGGTGATGGTCAGGGCAGAACAGTCATAGCCGTTGCTGGGATGTGTGTCGGTGAGGAGAAAACAAGGAGGATAAGCTCCAAACTCGATGCACTTCCATCTCATGGGGCGGCGCCCGTGCTTGCAGGAACGACGGAAGATGGAAAGTGGGGTTCCGCATCAGCTCGAGAACGCGAGGGAGATGGGGGTGAGAGAGAAAGAGAGCGCTCGTGCACCTTGATTCTCGGTTCAGCCTGAACCGGGTTCAATAATTGGATGAACCAGGCTGCCTAATAGGTAAACATTTTTCAAAATCCAGTAAAATGACATAATATTAGATAATTCACCATAAATAGTTCCCTTGGCCAAATAGGGTAAAGTTATATACCATTTTGATCGTCTCGAAAAGATATACAACTTGGACGTAATTGCAGACCCTAATTCCTTCGTTTGTTCACTGTTTTTCCAAAAATGCTACATTTTGATCTTCTTAACATACTTAATGCAATGTTATGATGAATTTTGGAACTTTGATGCATATATACCCATCTAAGTATCAAATCAGTAACTCTCATCTCCTCGTATCCCTATTGAAGGTCTTATTCTCCCTATTTTCTCATAAATGACTCCTTTTTGTACATATGTGACCATTTTGGGCTATAATGATGTAAATTGCTCTTATAATCCTAACCTTCCTTCCTAATGACTCTAAATGATTAACCAATCATGAAATCAGTATTTTATGCTCCTGGAACCTTTGGGAAACCTTATAAAATTCCTTGTACTTGCGATGACATAAGTGCGCTATTATGATAACTGCATGTATGAGCGAATGTTGGTGCTTCATGTTGGTAGTTCGATGTCTAGACCCTAGTGGACATCACCCTACTTTGAATGTGTTTCCTATGTTCTTTTCTTGATGATCTAAAACCATCCCTTATGCTTGATTCTTCTTCCTTGATGATACTTGATCTCGGTTTCTCTATTGTGAGTCTTTGGCCCTAGAATGCATGTAAATGCCTTAAACCTTGATATGATCATAGAAAGTGCATGGAACATCATAGTGACTTGAAACTTGAACCACACCTTCATGATGACCCCTAGATAAGTATAAGATCATTTAATGAACTTACAAGAAACTTGGAACCTATCTTGGCCAAAACCCTAAAATGCTTCTAATTAGGATTAATGATGAGAATCTAATGCATGTATGCAATTTTGTTATTAATCAGGTGCTGACTAGATTATGTAGATGATCATGGATATGTGAGGAATATCTGAACTTAGGTACGTGGATATAATTATATGACTAGATTTGCTGGATGTTAAATATATGTACTTGCTTGCTTGTATTTGAATATCTTGTTGGATGTACATCTATATGTATTGCCATTTCCGCCTTGAACAATAAGAACATTAAAGAAAGAAAATGGAATGTAGTTACTGATGGTTCATTTATCTCCCTATTAGAGAGGGAAAGTATTAATGTTGACTAGCACCTCCCTAATGGTACAAGGTACGCTGGGAGATCCCTAATGGTACAAGGTACGCGGGGATAGGGCCCAATAATATATGTTTGTGCTAAGTCCACCATAGTAATACATGTCCATTGAAATATGGTTAATAACTTGGGATTACCTGATTTTCCACCTTTAAATAATGTTTCCTTTCTCTTTCTTCAATTTTGAGTATTTTATATGCCAGCATAGTATAGCTCTTTAATTCCGCGTACCAACTTTTGTTGATGTTTCTGTTTCTCATATTTTCTAGGTTCACAGCTAGCATGGGATAAAAGAATAGGATGTGAGTAATTTGTATAGGTTGTACCTTTTGTCTAAGATCTTGTTAGCATACATGTTCATATTTGTAGAATTTTCATTCAATATATAACTGTAAATCATTTTGTAATAATTCATATTGTATATATATGCATGTTGAATGTTGAGTATGTTATGGTTGTATGTTCATGTATGCGTACTATGCTTCCGCATCGCTCTCTGATATGATTGGATGATGTTTTCGGATTCTAACATCTCATTCCCAATAGGGTTTGGAGAAATCAAAATCCGGGGACGTCACAGTTGGTATCAGAGCATGAACAATAGCTACACCTAACAATTGCTCACCATTATATATATAACAAAATCCTCACCTTTCACCTTAAACCCTAGAAACTTAGTAAGTTGTTATGTAGGAATAAGGTTTGACTTAGCCTCTAAGTTAGAACCTAGATGTTCGAGAACTAGGTTTAGACAAGTGTGAGAAACCCTTTCCATATAGAGCTCATAAGTATTGGGTAGCTACACTAGTCTACATCTCGCTCTCACCATTTCACTAGGTTACATGACACTAGACTATCTACTGTGTGTGGGACACTCAGTTTTGCTAATTTGGTTTTGTTTTCCAATCGGCTCGAGCCTCGAGTGTTTTCTCTGACGTCTTCTTTCTCGGAGAAAAACTATATAATATTTTATTATATATATGTAAATATAAAAATGTGTCCCTCACACTGGAGAGTAGTTAGTGTTCATGCAATCTAAGTGAAAGGGAGTGACATCAGTTTAGAAGAGAGAATAGATCTAGATTAGATGTCTAGAGCCTCATAAGGTTATGTGATAGATAGATAGACAAAAGAAAGATGGAGGAAATAAATATATAGAATCTTATCTAAGTTGATCTATGATAGTATAAGTTTCCTTATAAAGGTTTAAATTGTATACTAGTTGAATCCAATTTTGGAGAATTTAAGCAAAATCTTGATGATGAAAGTACATTCCCTTTTCCTACTTAAGATAAGCTAAGTTAAGACAGAGATGAGTGTGCATGAGCCTCAAGCTCTTATACAAGGAGGATATCTAGTGGTAGGATGAAATATGTGGTGAACTCCAGAGAGAGTAAGACCCACATGGAGAAGGTCATAGGACCTAGCCTCTAATATATGAGATATGTGTTAAAAACAATGTCCTAAACTAGATTACTCTTAAGTGTTGAGTTGAGTCCTTATGCATGATTCAAATCTATATGTGAGAATTGGGTAAAAGAAAAGGATGGGTAGATGACCCATATGATAAAGTCAATCCTTTTGTTGAGTTAGGTCCTAGCTAGAGTGACATATTTTGTGAATCTCATCATTAGTTGCAAGTGAGGTAATATATGAACTCTAGTTATGAGAGTATGATGCTTTGTGCAAAAGATACTCAAAATACATGTTCTCCCTTCTTCTTCTCTTTCTTAATATATGATGATAGAAACCTCACTTGAGCTATATAGATGATTTATATATGAGGAGTCACTCGTATAAGCTTGACCTATTCTATATTTTCACCCCCCCATATCATACATGTAGTACCCAAGATTGAAATCATGATAAGTTTGACTTTAAAATATTCCCTTCCCCTTCATATGAAACATGAAAGATACGATGCTGAGATTATGGGATAAACTTAGTATATTCTCTTTTTCCCTTCACATAATACATGCAAGACATAAAAAGTTGAACTCATGAACTTGATGTAAAGATATTTTTGGGTCATAAGATATATGATCAGAAATATAGTTCGTAACTTTGATCCTTCTCAATGTATGCTTCTAAGTTGAGTATAATATCACACCATAGGGTGAAACCCTAATGGTCAAGCATGTTACGTAGGCCCTTCTTAAAGTAGAAAATCCTAATATCATGGATGAAGATAAATCTCCTCTAAGGCTAAAATCATTGTAAGATGTTGATCATAAAACATATTAATGATGTTGGATTTGAATGATCTGAACATCATGGCTAATAAACGAATCTCCTCCTGAACATTAAAAGTATGAACCAAACATGTACCCTTAGAGGTGATGTAACCCTAAGATGTCATAATGTCATGTTATGGCTAAGACATTCAGTGATGCTTCCACATATATGAGGTGGGGTGGACACACCCAAGAAACTCTAAGACCCTAAGCTGACAACTTAGAGTGCATGCAACTATGGTGATCTTAGTTGAATTTCGAGGACGAAATTCCAAATAAGGTGGGGTGAATGTGATAACCTTGATTTTATGATTTTGATACCCACTATAGCATCTGAGGATACATTTGGGGCACAGTGATTCAAATTATGGAACTTGAAGCCTCATATGGTGACTTTGAGTAAATTGAGCTTGCATTTATAACACCAGGAGTTAATTGATGCATACCTTGAGTTTAGTTACCCTACATATGCACCACTTAAGAGTATCTTGATTGAAGAGTCATAAACAAACTTTTGGGCATCTAAAGTATACCTAAGGTGGAATACACTATGAGTAATATTGGGTCCAATTTATGGGTCAAATCCCTTTCGTGTAGAGATTAGTGAGGTCTGAAATCAAGGAGTTTAAGTGAATGATTATTCAAAACCTAGGCAGCAATACTAGTCATGTTGTGTATTTTGTCACATTAGCTTTGATATGAGTAGGATGCGTGACCTTTTCCATGCCAAGCACTGTAATGAATTCTTTTATTTTGGCATAAGTTTATGACTCCATGGATGGATCACCACCCCTACTGGGCGATGTAGTTGGGAATCCAACCAGTCCAATGACGGTTGTCATCAACCTCTCCTGCTTATTTGGAGGCAGTAGTTATAACCTAGTCCATTGACATCCACGTGAACATCAGATCTAGGCGTGAGACCAGCCGATTAGTTGTTTTGACTCTTTTAGACGAACTGATAGACCCAATTCATTGGACTTGTCCCAGTTTGAGAGTGTGTATCCGCGGGGCTCGGATCTGATGTGTGTGAGAAATCCATACTCTTCATGTGTGCATCTTCGGGTCTGCCTCCCCTGAGGTCCAGCGCCGCCGTTGAGCAAGATCAGTAGCCTCGGCCTCCTCCTCCTTACGGCTACGCCGGCCAGCCCATGGCTCTACAGCAGGCGATGAAGAATAAAACAGACCCCGACCTCGCGACTCCTAGCCAGGTTGTTGCTGGAGCTGTAGAACTTGCAAGTGGCGCCGTTTCAAGAAGATGAAGCAGAGGGGATGGTCTGGAGTCCATCACAACAGAGGTAGTGGTCATCCTAGCGAAGGACGGAGGATCACCCTGATCCCGTCGCACACCAGACTGTGGATTACCCTCAAAGCAATCTTCACCCTTACTGCACTTCCCCGCTGTGGCTCCAAGAAGGGCACTGTGATGGAGCTCTGAAGCTCTCGTTGATCTCGTCACTGCGACGTCCACGACAGACCAGGTGAGGGCGGCATAGATCAGGTCATCATCCCTTGGCATGGAGGCTACACTCATCAAACCCAGCCTCACGGTGATGGTCAGGGCAGAGCAGTCACAGTCGTTGCTAGGATGTGTGCCAGTGAGGAGAAAACAAGGAGGATAAGCTCCAAACTCGCCACACTTCCATCTCATGGGGCGGTGCCCGTGCTTGCAGGAACGACGGAAGATGGAAAGCGGGGTTCCGCATCAGCTTGAGAATGTGAGGGAGATGGGGGTGAGAGAGAAAGAGAGTGCCCGTGCCCCTTAATTCTCGGTTCAGCCTGAACCGGGTTCAATAACTGGATGAACCAGGCTGCCTAATAGGTAAACATTTTTCAAAATCCAGTAAAATGACATAATATTAGATAATTCACCATAAATAGTTCCCTTGGCCAAATAGGGTAAAGTTATATACCATTTTGATCATCTCAAAAAGATATACAACTTGGACATAATTTCAGACCCTAATTCCTTCGTTTGTTCACTATTTTTCCAAAAATGCTACATTTTGATCTTCTTAACATACTTAATGCAATGTTATGATGAATTTTGGAACTTTGATGCATATATACCCATCTAAGTACAAAATCAGTAACTCTCATGTCCTCGTATCCCTATTGAAGGTCTTATTCTCCCTATTTTCTCATAAATGACTCCTTTTTGTACATATGTGACCATTTTGGGCTATAATGATGTAAATTGCTCTTATAATCCTAACCTTGCTTCCTATTGACTCTAAATGATTAACCAATCATGAAATCAGTATTTTATGCTCCTGGAACCTTTGGGAAACCTTATAAAATTCCTTGTACTCACGATGACATAAGTGTGCTATTATGATAACTGCATGTATGAGCGAATGTTGGTGCTTCATGTTGGTAGTTCGATGTCTAGACCCTAGTGGACATCACCCTACTTTGAATGTGTTTCCTATGTTCTTTTCTTGATGATCTAAAACCATCCCTTATGCTTCACTCTTCTTCCTTAATGATACTTGATCTCAGTTTCTCTATTGTGAGTCTTTGGCCCTAGAATGCATGTAAATGCCTTAAACCTTGATATGATCATAGAAAGTGCATAAAACGTCATAGTGACTTGAAACTTGAACCACACCTTCATGATGACCCCTAGATAAGTATAAGATCATTTAATGAACTTACAAGAAACTTGGAACCTATCTTGGCCAAAACCCTAAAATGCTTCTAATTAGGATTAATGATGAGAATCTAATGCATGTATGCAATTTTGTTATTAATCAGGTGCTGACCAGATTATGTAGATGATCATGGATATGTGAGGAATATCTGAACTCAGGTACGTGGATATAATTATATGACTAGATTTGCTGGATGTTAAATATATGTACTTGCTTGCTTGTATTTGAATATTTTGTTGGATGTACATCTATATGTATTGCCATTTCCTCCTTGAACAATAAGAACATTAAAGAAAGAAAATGGAATGTAGTTACTGATGGTTCATTAATCTCCCTATTAGAGAGGGAAAGTATTAATGTTGACTAGCACCTCCCTAATGGTACAAGGTACGCGGGGAGATCCCTAATGGTATAAGGTACGCAGGGATAGGGCCCAATAATATATGTTTGTGCTAAGTCCACCATAGTAATACATGTCCATTGAAATATGGTTAATAACTTGGGATTACCTGATTTTCCACCTTTAAATAATGTTTCCTTTCTCTTTCTTTAATTTTGAGTATTTTATATGCCAGCATAGTATAGCTCTTTAATTCCGCATACCAACTTTTGTTGATGTTTTTGTTTCTCGTATTTTCTAGGTTCACAGCTAGCATGGGATAAAAGAATAGGATGTGAGTAAGTTGTATAGGTTGTACCTTTTGTCTAAGATCATGTTAGCATACATGTTCAGATTTGTAGAATTTTCATTCAATATGTAACTGTAAATCATTTTGTAATAATTCATATTGTATATATATGCATGTTGAATGTTGAGTATGTTATGGTTGTATGTTCATGTATGCATATTATGCTTCCGCATCGCTCTCTGATATGATTGGATGATGTTTTCGGATTCTGACATCTCATTCCCAATAGGGTTTGTAGAAATCAAAATCTGGGGACGTCACAGAGAGTCTAGTCCCAACTTTCTCAAGAAGCTCTAACATATGTGGATATTCGGGGTTTCTTTGTTGTACACTGTGTATATTAGAAGTCCAGTCTGGCTTGATCATGATATGTGCCAAATTCAACTCAACCTCAGGAAGCAACAGTCTCCATTATGTCATCTCATTCATGATCTTCCATTTCTCAATCAAGATAGAAGCACAACTAACATACTTCTATCTACTCAGAGCATCCGCCACTACATTGGCTTTCCCCAGATGATAGATGATAGATAATTATATTCCTTGATGAACTTGAGGCACTTATGTTGCCTCAGATACATGTCCTTCTATGTTAGGATATATTTAATGTTGTTATGATCAGAGAACACCTCAAACCTTGTGCCATACAGGTAATGACTCCATATCTTGACTGTGTAAACAATAGCATCTAGCTCAATGTCATGCATTGGATAGTTTTTTTATGTTATTTGAGTTGTTGAGAAGCATAGGAGATAACTCTATATTTATGCATGAGTACACTACCCAGACCGTACTTTGAAACCTCACTATAAATTACAAAGCCATGATAATCAGATGGAAGAACTAATACCGAAGCATATGTCAACTTATCTTTTAGGGTTTGGAAACTACACTCATAAGTGTCACCCCAGACTAACTTACAGTCCTTCCAGGTCAACTGAGTAAGAGGTCTTTCTATGATGCAAAAGTCTTGAATAAAATGCCTATATTAACTTGCTAGACTGAGGAAACTACAAATATACATAGGAGTTTTAGGATCAGACGAGTTCTTGACTGACTCCACCTTAGATGGATCTACTGCTATGTGCCCATCTGAGATGATATGCCCCAGCATGACTTCTCTAATACAAAAGTCACACTTAGACAACTTAGCATATAACTAATGCTTCCTGAGCGTATCCAAAGTAATACAAATGTGTTCTTCATGGGTATGGTCATTGTCAGAATAAATCAAAATATTATCAATGAACACGATGATGAAAGAATCAAAAAATTGATGAAATATCTTGTTCATAAGATTCATAAAGATAGCAGAAGCATTAGTGAGGCCGAAAGGCATCACTGGGAATTCATAATTCCCATATCTAGCATGGAAATGTGTCTTCTCGATATCAAAACTTCGAATCATCAACTAATGGTAGACAATCCTCAAGTTGATCTTTGGGAAGGCCTTAACAGTCCTCAGTTGGTCAAAAAGATCATCAATCTTGGGCAAAGGGTACATGTTCTTGATAGTCACTTGATTGAGCATCTTATAATCGATGCACATGCGTAGTGATCCATCCTTCTTCTTAACAAAGAAGATAGGAGCACCCAAGGGAAAGCACTTGGGCAAATAAAGCCCATGTCCAAAGGCTCCTGAAGTTGCTTCTTAAGTTCAACTAACTCAGTGGGGGTCATCCTATAAGGAGACTTTGAGATTGGAGAAGTACCTAGAAGTTAATCAATAGAGAACTCCAATTCTCTATAAGGAAGGAGACAAGGAAAGTCCTCAGGAATAACACAAGGAAACTCCCTCACTATAGTAATATCTAAAATGAGCTTCTCCTATTCGACTAACAAGGATACCAGAAACACAACATGACCCTTCCTTCTCAACTTCTCCACTTATATACTAGAAATGAAGAAGTTTTTTCTGTCCCTTCTTCTTCCTTTAACAACAAAGGGCTCCTTCCCAAGATGTGCAAACGAAACAAGATTCCTTCTATAGTCAAGACTCACATAGTTCTCATGAAGCCAACTCATCCCCAGAATAACATCAAAGGATTTCATATCTACTACCATAAAGAATGCAAGAAAAACCCTTCCCTCAACAGATAAGGGAACCCTAGATATCATCCTATCATGTTCAAGTATGTGTCTACTAGGAGTTAGGATGTTCAAATCATAACCTAGATGCTCAATAGGTAAACCAAGCATATCAACAAGTGCAAATGAAATGAAGGCATGTGATGTACTAGAATTATATAGAACTTTAACACTCTGATCATGAATAAAAGAAGTACCTTCTATGACCTGATCTGTCTTACCATCCTATACCTCCATCATGAACATGCAAGCCTATCTCTTCTCCCTAGAAGCATCATATGCAACACCTTTTCCATCATAGCCTCCTTGCTAAAGGAACTTGGGATAATCCCTCTTGATATGACCCATCTCCCTACAAAAGTAACAGGCTCCCTGTCCAAGCCTGCACTAACCGCCATGATGCTTGTGACACTGAGGGCACTTGGGTTGACCATTTTTGTTGTTCTTGTTTTTGTATTGCGTAGGTCCCCCTTTTCGTGCCTTCCTTTTCTTGTCCTGCTGCTTGCAGTTGTGTCCCTAGTAACGGTTATTGTTATTCTACTAGTAGTTTTGTTGGTGATGATGTTGTCTGCCATTGTGGTTCTTCTTCCCAGTCCTACTTGGGTGATCCTCAAGCTCTAGGGAAAAATCAAGGGCCTCATGCATTGTCTTGTAGCCTCATTCAGAAAACAAGTAGCTGAGATCCTCCTTCAGACCTTGAATGAACTTATTTGCTCACTTTAGCCCAGTAATACTAGCTTCGTACTTTTGAAGAACGTAAAACTTCATGGTGTACTGAATGACTTTCATATTGCCACATTGTTGCATATAAATGAACTCTACCTCCTTTTCCGTCATCACTTCTGACACATAATGACCCTTGAAAGCCTTCATGAACTCCTCCCATGCGAGGAACTCATCATCTGTATCTATGGCATCACATAAGTTTTCCCACTAGACACGAGTCAGACCTCTTAGCATGTGTGTCCCCAACCTGACATGCAACTCCTCAAAACAGTCCAAGTCATGAAGACAATGCTCCAGGTTGTTTCCTCTCCAAAGAATGTCTCTGGATTCACCATGAGGAAGTCTATTAGTATGAATTCATCTCTCCTTTGGTGACAACCTCCATCTCTTCCTCCCATTGCATCACCCAAGGCTCTGACCAACATGTTGTATGAGAGGGGAGGGTCTTCTCCATGCGGAATCTCTTCATGCTCAGAGGGCTGATCACTATGTCCATCAAAGTGTGGGGGTGACTTGTCATGCTCAGGGTGACGCTTAGGGGCCATTTGGAAGAGGGAAAGAAACATTCATAAGCATGTACTGTAAATTATAAGATCCTAGTATCGTGTCCATTCTAGGTTTGCTTGGATACTACTTTTGTCACAACCTCCATAACATAAACAATACAAGAATAATAGAAGTGTTTTCATACATAGGATATCATGAAAAAATTGTGACAATATCATTCATTTAGCAAGGTCCATAGAAATTTAAAACATCCAATTGTAGTGTCTTAATACATGCTATGAAATCTTTCACATTTCACATCATTAAGGAAATCATAAAACTAAATGTCTCCTATTTTATTCATAAATCAACTAAACATGCTCCATCAATTTGATACTAAATTAAATCAATTATTCAAATCCATCACATGTTTTATGTTTGAGTGGAAATATATTAAAACCAAATAATAATCTCCCCATGGAGCAGTGTACATAAATCATTAAATAGAATCACCCATGGGCATCCAACAACTCAAATTATCACTTGTTACCCATAGAATCTGAAAAGGTGTGAGCTCAAAAGACAAGTAGGAGAAACCAAAAAATAGTTGATAACTAACATTAACAAAAAAAACTTATGCACTTCAACATATGAATATCCAATATCTATAACATCAAAATGGCCAACAATTCTGGATTAGCCAAAGATTGCTCCCATGATTTAAGGATTTGGTTTTCAAGGTGATAAGAATTGTTGTCGTTCATTGTTTTAGCTTCCTCACTTGTACTCTCAGGCTTGGGTCTTTAGGTTAGCATCTGTTACAAGCTTAATTTTTCTTGTATGGTTGTAAATGAAATTTTTTCCAAAGAAATGTACTTGTCTATAAATTGTATTGTTGGATCTAAGGGCTCTAGTGGGCGGTGAATAGAGCTACAAAATTTCTCATAAAACATATTAGACCTTCAAAATATATCAATTAGGAGCAATAGCTTAATGGCAATTTGAAGTCCTTTATAACAAGCATTGCAAAGATGAGAGAGATTGATAGCAAGCACTTGACAAAGGGATGTAGAGTGGTTCCACACTTCAATCTAGAAGTGAGTCAGTCCACTACCTAGAGAGGTCAACCTCTTGGACTTTGCAAGAGCTTTTCTATATTATATCACCACATAGATTACAACAATAGACCACCAAAGGACTTACCCATCCAATCACAAGGAGATCTCCACCTTCACAAAGAACTTACCCACTTAGCTTGAATCTTCAGCCTTCACCTAGGTCTTACCCAATCAAGCTCAAGTCTTCCGCCTTGAAGGACTTTTCTTATCCTCTTGGATCTTCCGCCTTTGCCTTCTCCTTCACCTGGAGAAGATCACCACCTCTTCATCAACCTTGAAGAGGACCAACTACAACTCCTTCTTCACTCGATGGAGCTTACTTCCTTCAGTTTTTCTTCATGAAAGAAGGGGGATAGGAAAGTAGTGGAAGATTGAGAACTTTACATGCACAAAGGTGGAGCTCTCTTACAATAATCCTAACTCACTCACAAATCATGAAATGAAGTGTAAACTAGAGAGAGAAAGGGGTTCAAGGGGTGGTAGCACACTCAACTATAGCAAGGACCTTGTGTGTAGTGAATGAGGAACCTTGGAATGAACTCCAAGTGGTCCTGTATATAGCTGGGGGTGCTCCCTTGAATTGGGGAACACTTTGGGTCAAATTATAACCCTTTTTGTACAAGGTAACAGATCTAATTTCATCCAAACAAGTCACCAATGGTTAGAATCACTTTTTTTGTGTTTTTCATACAGTACATTCGATCGAGATTCAATAAAGGTAACTCGACCAATCAGCTAAAAGACAAACTTGATTTTCAAACTATCGACTGAGTTTGTCCTGGGAAACTTGACCGATCAGTTAAAATCACATTTGGTCAGTAACTCGATCGGTCAAATTCTATGAATGCACAACTCGACTGATGCACACATTAGAGAATTGATCCAAGGGATCGGTCGAGGTTGTAACTCGACCAATCAGCAGTCTGTGATCAATTTTCAAATGATGTCAAAAAGTGATTAAACTTGGTAGTAAGTGTCCCACATAATTTTCTCATCTTAGCTACAATTCATATCATCAATACAAGTGATTACAAAATTATTCTAAGGTCATTTGAATGGATTTCCTAATTAGCACACTTGCATTGCTTTTGACTTGAACTTTGACAAGCTAGGGCTTGTGTAAATTGATTCTTTTCATGTACCTACAACCTGAAATCAAGCTTGAATGCACATATTAGATACATATGAATGGAATGGTTGAGTCATTATTAAAATATGTACAATGTATAACCTCTAGGTCAACATGTATGACGTATGATAAATATATGGGTTTCTTTTGCAACGTTTTCCTTGTGCATGTGATTGCATGGATCCTAATGTATTAGTGGGTCCAAGATGATAAAAGAGGAAGGAAAGTTGAAGGAAATAAAATAATGCATAAATAAGAAAGGAAATTGAAATAATGATGAAAAATATATGAAATATGTTGAAATATATATGATTGATCATCATGGATGACATTTCAAAATCCACATGGTTTCTTGTAATACAAGGAATCCAAATAAATAAGATAAAAGTGAAAGAGAGAGAAAACATGAATAAATTATGCTTTAATGAGTAATAACTTGCATGTGAAGAAAACCCCTTTATCCTTCCAAGTTTGGGACTCAAACTTGGTACATGAGTGGATAATGCTAAAATAAGGTTTCCCCTAAATTTGGATGAAAAAGGATAAATGAGGAGGGAGTTATGAATTTTTCAAGTTTTTCTAAAGTGAATGGATAATTGATTAATCATATTAAATGTCACAATTTCAATTGGATTAGAAATTCCACTTTAGAAGAATTCTTGTGACGTGGACCGTTGGATCTAAGATCCAACAGAACTGGCTTAATCCTGGTCTTAGTTGGAGATGCGAACCTGAGCATAGTACATGGAGATTTCTAGTTTGATTTCTTTGCGAATGAGAGGACGAGCAAAGTTGGGATTGTTCCTAATGTTTTTGGAATATCCCAGGGATCCCATTCATACTGGGATTGATGACCTTTCATGGAGAGAATAGGATTCCCCCAATTCCAATGGAACCCGAGACCCTGCCCTATATAAGGGGGTGTTGTGCGGTACCAACAAGCCCACAAACAATCTTCGTGCAACCGAAATGAGTAGACAAACTCACTGGTGTCCTCAATTTGAGTTTCCACCTTGACATGTACCCTTGTCTTGGAGCAGCCCTCGCCAGAGGTAGAGTGGTGTCGTCCCGACAGAGGGTAGCGAGCAAGGAATTGCGTTGGTCATCAAGTCCGGAGGAGCGAGGTGAAGCTCTTGGTAGTCTTGGTTTATGCGCAGGTGCGGCAGAGAGTAGAGTCAATGCTTGTGTTGATCCTTGACTCACTGAGGAGCAATGAATGGAGGTTTAAGATGACATTGGAGGAAAGTACCCTCCTGCCCTCGAGTCCACATTGTGAAGGTAAGGGCTTGATGGTAAATTCGTGTTTTTCTTTTGTTACGCGGGTGAGTTGCCTCGTGGGTTTGGGTGCCTAGGTGGTGCGAGGCGGTTGGATCAAGCCTGGCCCACTGGCGTGGCTTAAATAAATCTGAAACACATACGTGGCAATTCCTGATTGGTTGAAAAAGAATTTTCTTGTAAAAATTATAACTAATTATGGGAATATCAGATTAAGATAAGTTATATATGAAAGTTGATCAAAAAAATACATAGAATCCAATAAAAATAGGATTGAAGCCTGATATTGCTTGTAATTTAAAAAGTACATAAAGTTACCAATTTTAATGCATTAAACCCTAATTTGAGATGGAAATCAGATTTAATATTTCTTTTTTGTTATTTTGAGTGGTATTAATATGTTGTGGAAAAAGGATGAGTTAAATCTAAAAAATATGATATTATGCTTGTTTTAGGGTTTTATACTCATGATTATGCAATAATGGGTTTAGAAGCCCTAATTTTGGAAAATATGGGTTTTAATGGTTTTAATCCGAAAATGTAAACATGCAACAGAGATATAATGATCCTAATCCTGATTTGAGAATAAAGTACCCTTAATGAGGATAATTGGAATAATCGAGTTTTTGTAAATAAGAAACTTGTTCTTAGGGTTGGTAGCCTGAAAAGCGTAAAGGTGGATAAAGCAATTTAAGAAATCCTAAAGAACCCTAAGGAGACTTGGAAGCCTTAGAAAGTATCCTCATGTCATTAGGAAGTTGTATAGAATATGACAATGACATTAGGTAATCTATATGTATCGGGAATTAATGGTTGCTTGCATTAGGTGCTTGCTTAGATATCTTGTTGATTTGAATTCTTTTGCTCAAGAATAGGTATGTGGTTACGCTTATGACTAATTGCTCTAGTTTCATGGTGATTTTTGAGGTTTTATCGGTTGCTTAGAAATAATTTCTTGGTTGACTTTTATTTCATACAACTATAAAGTGACTATGACTATCACCATAAATATATGTGCATGACTAGTTCAGATGCTAGTCCTCCTCTGTAGCTTTGATGATGATGAGATGGATGACCTAGTACATGGTGTACCCTTGGAGTAGGATCATCAGGTTATCATGAGTCGATGTGTTGGTCTACCCTTGGGTAGGACCATATGACTACACAACCCTAGGTTGTGGTCTACCTGTAAGGTAGGATCATAGGGGCTATTTGAGATCTATCATATGAGAGATGTAGTATCCATGTCCACTGTAGGGACAGCACAGAGGCAAGGATATTTAGGGATTGAGTAGTTATTTTTAAAACGTAAATTTTGATTTGTTAAATCATAATTTGATTGCATTATGTTGTCACAATTAGATGTAAAGTTTTGGTTTCCATCACATACCAATATAATTCATTATACTGACTGCCGTTTTATTTGTCAGCATTTTAGGTTTATCAGAAAGTGGATTTTCCTTTAAAGTGACATTGAATGAATATTGTTTAATAAAGTATTGGAGGATTGTAGATAGATAGTTTCTTATTTGGTTATAGCCCCTCAAATCCTATATTTTGCAAGGTATGTGAAAAGAAAAAAAAATATCCGATTTTAAGCTTAGATGTGGTATAGTTTATTAAGTATTTTTTATTATTTGCAAAACATATGATCCTAGTTTGGGATGATGGCTCTAGCATCTTGGTCTCCCTTAATCGGGGGTTACTAAGGGGTGGTCGTTACAGTATCATAGGTGCACATTATACATGATTGATGTCTCCTTCCAGAGTGGATACAACCATGATTGAGTGACTAAATAAATTAATAGCTTTTTAGTTAATCTATGAGTGAATATTTTTTAAAATCATACGATAAACACTAGGAGTGGACATAGAGGTGAGAGAAAAGTTAGTATGTTGAGTGTCTAATGAAGGGAACACCCACCATCTCCACTGATGTCACTACTACCTATTAGGGATTATGACCTGATGGTTCGTGTAAAAAGGCTATATAAAAATTAGCCCAAGTTTAGATGCAAATCTAGGCACATATCAGTACAAAAGGTGCAACACTATTAGGGGTAATGATTCTTGCACCAAACAGAGCTAGAACCCTAATTTAGCTCATTGTCCAGTGGTTTCTAAAGATACAACCACTAACCTTTCATGGTGAAGTAGATCTTGACCATATTGAGTATTAAAAGAGGAAATTAGATAAGGAATTTAGAGTATGTGCCTACCCAACCAAGAAGAAAGCTAAATTTTTTGTGTATGTACTAAAGGATGACAATGAAAAATGGTGAAACACCTTAGAGATCAAGTTCCAAAATATATTGAATATCACATGTTGGGGAGTTTGAGATACAGTTTGAAACCAAGTACTTTCTTCCATATGTGAAGGACCAAAAGAGATGCTTTTTTTGTAGTCAATATAGAGCACACTAATGATGTGTGAATACACCACTATGTTCTACCAGTTAAAGGTTCTACCAATAAGAGACTAAGGAGTGCATAACCACAAAGTTTATGAATGGATAGAAAGACTTCTTGAGGATTAAGATTTTGTGTAGTAGGCCCAAGGCATTGGCATATTCCTAGGTAACTACTAAAATAATATATGTTAATTCAAAGTAGCAATAGAGTCAAACAACTTTTGGGACTCTGAGGCACAAAGACATTGGAGAAAAGAATGGATCACAATGACATGAAGCAATAAAAGGAATAGAACAGGAAGAATCCCCAAGAGAAGAACAATGAGAAGTCCAGTTTGACATCCTAAATTTTATTAGTATAATATGTTTAAGGTATTAATAGAATTTTTTACTAATTAAATCAAATATTCAATTGCAATGCAAAGAATCCCTAATTAGACACCCTAATTTAAATTTTCAAATCTATGATGCTTCAACTAAAACTTAGTGTGTAGATGTGACTCAAATAATACTTAAACTATGTTTCCACTAAGACCATAGATAATTACACATTATCAATCCAATTGTAATTCAATTTTATCAAATATAACCCTAGTTAGTGAAATTGTTTGGTGAGATAGAGAATCCAACCTAGGAGAACCTATCATGGTAAACTCTCGGGGCATGAGAGAGTGTGGTATAGTCACCCCCTCCCATGCCAAATCAGCGTGGGTTGTCACTCATAGAGTGCCTTCAGTGTGCTTCTAACATGGGTCCTTCATTTGGACTTACTGAGCTCTTATCACCCAGGATACTCTAGTCAGACTGTAGTTAGTCAATTAATGATACGTAAGAGGTTAGAGTGAAATTTACCCTATTAATAAGAATATTTGACATAAAAAGGCAAGGTGAAATAGCTGAGACTCTCAAATTGGGAAAGTAGTTTGTTTTTTAGATTCTTAATGGTTAATTTAGTCATAATACAAATTGTGGTTTAATTGAACTATGTTTGACCATTCAGTTTGAATAGACAAGAAATCATAGAGTATGAACTATAAAATGATGAATCATTTATTTAGTGCACTATATAACCCTATAGTTTTGGTTTTGAATCATGTCATGTAGATTTAATCCTGACTAGGTCAGACTTTGACTTGTGGAGTCATGTGTGACCTACAGTTTCTCTCCATGACCCATTTTCCCATTCAAGTGGGACTCTTTTGGGTGCAAATTGCCCTCATTCATTGAAGTTATTTGCCTTCCCAGTGGCATACCACAAGTAACCAGGATCAATTTTGCACTCCATAGGTTCTCGTGAATCGCTTGATCGCTACCACGATGGGATTCCCAATTTGGAGTCCTTAGATGATAAGAACCCCTGTTCATCCCATGTTTCCTGATCCATCTTGGTTTTTCGATTGATCCCATCCTTCGCGTAGGTATATATATGCATGTCCACCACTGATTGATGAACAAATATCAGTTCTAAGTATCGTGAACCTCTCATTTTCCCTGGATAGAGTCAGTGTCGAGTGCCTCAACTCCATCACCTCTCCAACTATAGTTGGGTTTGTCACCAGTCTGTGGACCTCCGCTCCCCTAGGAACAAATGTGTATCTCGTTTTCCCTTAACCAAGAATATCCTCCAGTCCCTAAATCTTCCCCAAGCGAAGGGATCTTCCCTCCATCCAGTCATGGTGGGTGTAGGTCCATGGTTCTAGGATTGTCATTTGTCCTTCTCCCATGGTTCTAGCAGCAAACTATTTTCCCAACCTCTAGGAGACCTGAGTTGTGTCTTTGTGAATAGGATAATTAGGGTTTCTCAACCCCAAGAACATGATTAGGGTTGTTCAACATAAAAAGAGTAACTAAGGTCTTCTCTAACAGAGAGGTAAGTGGATCCATGCACTTTGAGTACTAAGTAATGATTCTTAGTTTCTTTAAGATCATTATATCATGATGATGAAGTTAAATTATATACATAGTTATGTATTAAAAATTTGGAATGTCTTGCATTAATGTGCCCTAAAAGCTATTGAATGATTCTTATGCTTTCAAGTTATATTTTAGATATTTATTCCATGTTAAGTTAAAAATTAATGTTGATAGATGTAATGGATTGTATTATTTTGTCCTCGTGATGCTAATGTTGGGCCCTCAGGCCTTATGAGTTCAAATGGAACATAGTGGAACTTATGTGCAATCATGAGCACAATTGGAGCATAAATAATGGCACTCATGTGAAAATCACAAGTTTAAGTGGAACATTAGTTGAGCCTACTAGACTAATTAGCACAATTGGTGCATAAGGCTCGAGGAAACTATAATCAACAACCAAGACTTAAGTTATGTGAATCCAAATCTACTGTGTAGTTAGATTCATTTTTTCCTTTGTGTCAATTTATTATGTTATTGTAACAATACTAAATGTCGCTTACTCTAATCTGATTTTTATTGCATGTACGATTGGGGCACAAAGCCCATGGATACATAGCAACTTCACGAATAAATCCATATGAAGATCAACCTAAGGAATAACACAAGGTTTCAAAGTTTAGCTTGGTAGGGTGCCATCTACCTAGAAGATCTAATCATTTAGCTTATAGTTTTTTTCAAGTTCAAGCCATGTTTAGATGTTAGATGATACATTCAAGAACTCAATTGTATTAAATTGCCTTTGAACAATATGTGAATCAATATCAATATTAATCCATGGTTATTGTTTACTTTATTGGCAAAGATTATTATTATTGTACCATCCCTTTGAGATAAAGTCCCCCATATTATGGAAAATATAGGAGTTTCTTTGGTTGATACATGTATGCTTAAAGAGGGTGTCACATTAATGGTTTCAGAGAAAATAAGTAAATGACCACCGGGAAAAAAATACGACTCATGTTCTAAGCCCTAGGTATAGAAGAATTAAGTTAAAGATATTGGAAACCAACTTAGAGGTTCAAATCGGAGACAAAAGTTTAGGTAATTATTAGGGTTATGTGCCTAGATGTCTTGGACTTATATGTAAACATTAGAATCATATATAACTTGTTCTCTCTTTCTCCCTCATGTTGGCAGTATGAGACTCATGCCAATGCAGTTTTGTTGAGAGGATGTTATATGCATCATGTTTGTCTTTTTCTTTTTTTAGTGCATGTGGCATACAACATGTGCACGAGGGAGGTGCTAAGATAAGTTTGATAAAACATGTCACCACTAGATATATGACCAGATGAAATCTATCTAGAGGTGAAAAAGAAAACAAGAGTTGATGTTAAACGTTTGAGACATATAGTCACCTAAACTTATAGAAACATAGTAAGAACAACCATGCATATTAACTTATTAAGTAATTGTTTGACATAGATAAGTGAGAAAATCATGCACATTCTAAAACCAACATTTCCCATTTTTTATGATTAAGTGTTCATCATGTATCACGACTATGCTAATGGATATGAAACTGTGAAAATCATGTTTAAGATTAAGAAATCATGTTATGTCGATTTTGTTCTCTTGATCATGTTATGCGATCCTTAAGCTTTGTGAGCCAGTCTAATATGAAATCATGTCAAGTTAATTAAGTTATTGTGTAATTGTTTTATCATGAGTAGGTCATATCTTAAGTATGCTAATTATATTTTAAGATGATGTTGCAAAGCTAGCATACACATAATATGTAAAATCCTAAGGTATGTAGTACATAGAAATTTTGAGGACAAAATTTATTTAAGGTGGGTAGAATTGTAATTAAGCAACCAGAACCCACTATCCAGGGTTAGGGACCATGAAGAAGGGAATAAAACTAACCAACCATTTTATCATATGAGATAAAATACCTTAACTTTTTTCATTCACTAGCATGCATTTTTTGAATTGGAAACATCAGATATCATTAACATTGACTATTATAAACTTTTACTTGGAAGAGAGAGTTCTCATTAATATACATCAAGTACAACTCATTACAAACTTCTCTCTTTTCTCACTCTCTCATTCCCAATATCTAGAGGAAGGATAAGAGATTGACTAGCTAATCTAAACTACTTCATATGACATCTTCTTCAATCTTGATAAAAATTGGCTTCTACCTCTTCTGGTGGAGCTGGTCCTTTAAAAGTACTATGAAAATCACGGCCGATTTTGTGTCTGGCTGTTCTGGGCGGCTACACTGGTCAACCATCTGTCAACCCATCAGTTTGCACCATTAGATGCCCTCCCATTGGCAGGTCGGTTCTTGGAATCTCACCATCATAAGTCCCTTAGTCGGAAGGCCCATCTTTGGTTTGTCAACCAATGGTAAAACTAGGTAAAAACTAAAAATGCAAGAACTTTCTCATTTTAACTCTGATTTGGTTCACCCTTTTCTCCTTGGATTTGTAATTGAATTTTCTGCAATTATACCACAAAAGTTTGGTAAGATTATTATTTAAAAATTTTATATTAATTTCTTAAATTTATGTAATGCTCCTCCACATACATGTGTGGGCTAATTACTATATCAACTAGGGTTCAAACCGTGATGTACACAACACATGTTTTAATTAACTTATCAAAGAACAAGTTTAAGTTAAAAAAATATAATACGACCAATGAAAGATACAAAGTGTTAATAAGGTAAAATAAAAGTGCACTAGAATTATGTTAAATCATCAAGTTACCAGTAAAGCATTGTATGGCTTGTAACAATATCCCCATCTAATAAAACTTGTCTCAAAATTCCTAGAAGAAGAAGGATACTTGTTACAAATCTCTTATTCAAACTCCTACGTAGATTCTTATACACCGTGGTCCTAGAAAGGAGATTCACTAAGGGCATATGCCTTTTTTTGAGCTTTTGAATTCTATGGTCTATAATTTGTGTAGGATCTTCAACATAGGAGACATCTTCCCTTAGTTGTACAGGTTCTTGGTCTATGATCTTCTTTGTTTCCAGATGAAACTTCTTCAACATGTATTCGTGAAACACAACATGCAAGTCTTCTAACTCAAGAGGCAACCCAAGTTTATATACTACTGATCTAATTCTCTGAACGATTGGATAGAGACCCATGTATCTAGAAATTAGTTTGCATCTCTTCCCAAACCTCGACACACATTTCAATGGTGAGACTTTCAATTAAACCTCATCTCTAACCTCAAACTGAAGTGTTCCATGATGCATTCATTTTTTGTCTCTCTTGTGCAACTTTCAACTGTTGTTTGATCACAAATATCTTTTCTATTGTCCCTTCCACCAATATATGGACCTAGAATTTTCTTTCTCCCACTTCATACCAATAAATAGGATATCTACACTTTCTCCCATACAGATCTTCATAAGGCATGATGCTTAAACTAGAATGGTAAATTTAATCCTAAGAAAACTCCATAAGACTAAGGTGATCATCACAACTATCACTAAATTTCCAAACAGATGCTCTCAACATGTCCTCTAGAGCCTGAATGGCCCGTTCTGACTATCCACCTACATGAGGGTGGAATGTTGTACTCTTCAATCTTGTTCCCCAAAAATGACGCAACAAATTCCAAAATCTAGATGTGAATTTGGGATGTCTATCAGATATTATAGAAATTGGTACCCATGCAACCTGACTATCTCATCTACATAGAATTTGACTAACTTTGGTGTATCCCATTTTGTCTTTCCTAGTAGAAAGTGATAAGACTTAATTACTATGTCTACTATTAACCATAGAGAGTCAAATCCACATGGATTCTTAGGTAACCTAACCAAAAAATCCATAGTAATATGCTCCCACTTCCATTTTGGAATAGGAAGTGATTGTAAAATTCTTGTAGCATTCTAATGTTCAACCTTGACTGGCTGACACACACCCACTTACTACATATTGAGCCACATCTTTCTTCATACCTGACCACCAACACAGTTCTTAAAGTTTTTTGTGCATCTTCATGTTACCAAGATGCATTGCATACATAGAAGAGTGTGCTTCCTCAAGAATTTTGTTCCTTCATTCTAGATCAATTAGTACACATAATATGTCATGTTGATACAACATCCTATCATATGAATATCTAAATTTAGTTTTCTTGTCTCCTACCATATCATGCATCATCTATTGCAATTCACTATCACTATGTTGAAGATTTGTGATCTGATCATAGAATGTAGGTCTAACCTACATTTGTGCAATAACCCACCTTAGTCAAACACATTCATATCCAGATTCATCTCTCTCATCTTGACCAATAAATCTCTTTTTAAGCATGCCATAGAAAACATTTCTTCATAAAATGTTGACTTCCAACTCAGAGCATTACTACATAGGATTTCTTAGGATGATAATCAATAGTAACACTATAATACATTATAAACTCAATATCTGTTGTCTTAGGTTGAGATCCTTTTGTGTGAAATTGTTCTTTAAACTCTTATGGTAAGTAAAGACCTGACATGGCTCACCATAGGGATGATGAAGCCATGTCTTTAAGGAATGTACTACTATTTCCTGATTAAGATCATCTGTGTGATAGTTCTCTTCATTCTTTTTAAGATGTCTAGAAGCATAGGACACCACCTTCCCTTCCTACATAAGAAACATCCCAAACCTCTCTTGGATGCATCACTGAAAAAGTTCATAACCATTATTTGCCATTAGTAAAATGAAAATCAATGTTTTGGTTAAGTTCTTCTTTAATGATTGAAAAATGCTACTCAAATTATTCAGACCAATAGAAAGGTACATTATTCCTTATTCAAAGGGTAAGAGTTGTCTCTACTGCATTGAATTTTCTTATAAATCTTATATATTATCCAGCAAACCCTAAAAAACTTCTAATCTTAGTAGAGGTTGTAGGTTTCTCCCACTGAAGAAAAGATTCCACGTTCATAGAGTCTGCACTAACTCCATCTCCTAATATGACATGTATAAGAAAATAAACTTCAGCCAACCAGAATTCACATTTGGTGAACTTAGCATAAAGTTGATGTTCCCTTAGTGTTTGCAGGTCTATCCACATATGTTTCTCATGTTGTTATGCATCTCTAGAATATATAATAATATCATCTATGAACACTACTGTTAATTGATATAGGTAGGTTTGAAGATCATGTCCATCCTATCCATAAGCATTATTGGGGAATCAGTCAGTCCAAAAGACATGACTACAAACTCATAATGTCCATACCTTGTTTTGAATGTTGACTTAGGTATGTCAGATGCCTTTATCCTTAATTAATGATAACTAACTTGAGATCTATTTTTTAAAAGATTGTTGATTCAGACAGCTAATAAAAAAGGTCATCAATCCTAGGCAGAGGACATCTATTCTTGATGATTATCTTATTCAATTGTTGATAGTCTATACATAACCACATAGTTCCATCCTTCTTTTTCATAAACAATACTAGATCTCCCCAAGGTGATGTACTAGGTTGAATAAATCCCTTATCCATTAACTCATGTAACTGAGTTTTAATCTCTTTAGCTCTGTAGGTGCCATTCTATAGGATGATGATGCTATTGGGTAACTACCAACTAGAATTTGTATCCAAAAATAGCATCTCTTTCTTAAGGCAGACTTAGTAACTCATTAGGAAAGATGTAAGGACCCTGATCCACATTTTGGGATAACCCTATTTGTTTTGCTCAAGTGTGTTTCTTATCTCATTGTTCTAATCATCGGAGATGTAATTAGGGCATGTTGGAGGCTTGAATTCCTTGTTTGATCCTGTTTGGTTGATGCTTGTGTTTTGTGGAGAGGTTTGGTGCAAATTGCAATTTACCCATGATAGTGGTTGATGTGCAAGTTTGCCACCTATAGAGTGTCCCGTCTCTCTCTCTCTTGGAATCATCTAGAGGAAAGAGAATGAGATGGGCATCTTGTTTGGGTCTTATTTGTGTGGTGGCATCTTTGGTGGTGTTTTGGACATATGTTTGAGGTGTATGTTACACCTAGGAGTGTTGTCTCGGGCTTGAGAACCTTAGAGAGCCTTGGAGAGGCCTTGTATCAGTTTGTGGAAGTCTTGAGGGACATCCTATCAGTTTGTGGGCGTCTTGAGTAACATCCTATTAGTTTGTGGGTGTCTTAAAGGACAACCTATCCGTTTGTGGTATCTAGGGTTTACCCCTATCGGTTTGTGAAGAGAGTTAGAGATGTGTATTGGCCTTGACCATTTTAAGTGACCTAGTGGGCGAGACATGGATCTTATCACCTTGTTTCATGGTGTTGCATGTGTCTCTTTCTTCGTGGACAAGTGTCACCTAGGGTTCTAAGGTGGTGACACCTTCCCCTTTCTCTCTCTTTCCTCCCTCTTGTATATATACCTCTTTCTTTCCATGCAAGAGAATCTTTTTGGCTATCCTTGGATTCTCTCTTTGGTGGATGACCTAGATCTATAGGAGTCTTTCCCTTGGATCTTGGTGGGAGAGATCCATGCCTGTGGTGCTGTCTTCATCCTCTACCTTGGTAAGCCATGATCCTTAGCTCCTATTTCTCTCTTTCTTTCTTCTTGTCAGCCATGGACCTTGGTTACTTTCTTTTCCTTCTCTTGCTCTCTTAACCATGGTTCCATCTTTTTCCTTGGAGGTGTTGTAGTGATCAAGCTTGGAATATCTTCTTCTACCTTGAGCTCATGAAGCTTTGAGCTTGATGATCCTTGAGGCGGGTTATATAACTCTAAACCTTGTTTGTTATTATCACCTCTTACTTGTTATTTTGTTCTTTGTTCTTGGCTCATTATCTCTTGCATGCTAGCAGTCTTTTGGTAGTGTTGCATTCTATTTTGGGTGAAGAACCATGCTTAGTTCCTGCCATGCGTTACACCTTTTAGCTTTGCTTTAGACGATTGTCTTTAGGTTGAAGATGATGAGGCTGATATGCATGTTTAGGTCGATATCCCATGGGTGGCCATCATGATATATGACTCCACTAATTGTCACAACTGAGACTGGTCATCATGGCATTGGTAAGGTCTAGATTGGCACCTTTTTTTGGATGGTCATCACATCCTTGGGCAGGCATGGGTCGACACTCCTCCTTAGGTGTTGTTGCCTGACACATATGCATTATGTTACAATGATGTGTTATATCAATATGCCGATGTTTGTCATACATTGGACGCATTGTTGAAACTCTAAGTAGTTGTCACCCTCGGTGATGTCTGAGAGGCTTATGTTGCCCGATATGAGGATAGCTAGATTCATTGTTGAGCCCGTCACCTGGAGGTGTTGTTTCTCGATATGCTAGGGTGTTTCCTGTTACCCTTCATGCCTGTCACACCATGTGTTGACATTGTTCGATAGGAGAGGTCGGTCGATACACCTTGTTGTCTGATACATCTATATAGTGATGCCTAAACTGATACACATATTAGTTCGTAGGCCGACTTCCTGGTTGATCTCCTGATACACCCTAAACCGATAACCCTCTTAGTGTGGTTTCCCGACACATTGGGGGATAATCTGATACCCTGTGTGGAAACTCTAATCGATACCTTGTGATGGTATTTAAGATGCACCATGTTGATGCTAGGGTCACATCGTATGATGTGATATCCTATGGATAAGTTGTACGAATGATGTTGGGAGTTATGTTTCTATACCTCATAAATAGTTTCATAATTATAATGAGAACCATGTTTCCTTATCTCATAACACACCTTATAATGATGATGAAAGTGATAATCTATGAGTGGTTGTTGATCTAACCTTGTAAACCCCAATTGGGTAAAGAGAGACCCTAATACTAAAGATGTGTTATGTATGGCATGAGCCCTATGAGACGATGGTGTTGATGATGTATTGCCTTCTTGTTATCAATTTCTAACCATGCACGTAACACCAGTTGATGTAGATAGCTGGGTATGAGCTATGGTGATTATGATCTATTTGAATGGGCCTTGTGAGGCATAAAATGTTGTTTACATCCTTGAAAGAGGAGGTGAATGGTATTATGACCTAATGATGGTTTATTGCCTTACATGAGATGATTTTATTCAATGATGAGGTGAGGGGTTGTTACCCCAAGATATGTGGTCCTTGTGATGGACACATGTGGAAAGATAGATAGGAAGTGATGAGATCACACCTTATATGCTTCAGTTTGTTTTGGTGATGTGTCATGCCCTTGCTTATGTAGATTTCATATAGAGGTTATATGTTGTAACTTGATTGATGTTGAAAGGTGTTTAAATTGGTCTAATTAATCAACTAGAATCTAATAGTGTAGTTTTCCCTGTACCAGAGATCCATTTAGTGTCAGAATTTCCTAAATGGTAAAACGAGTTTAACTCGGAGCTCATATTTTTTAGATGTGGGGTACAAGTCGAGTACTTCCTTATATCCTTAACTATAGGATGTGTGAGATGACCATGCATGAGTCAATCTCATTGTGGTATGGATGGCCATGCATGAGTCACTCCTTCTTGTTAGAATGACCATGTTTGAGCCTGTTCTTCTAGCGTTATACTTGTTCCAAGGTGGGCTAGTTATGATTATATATGTGGATGGCCATGCGTGAGCCAATACCTGAATTCAACTATATGTCATTATTGCACTGGACGAATATGTCTCTGCGGTGTTTTCTCTTGTGCTAACCAAGAGGTGTGGTGAGTTCGTGGATTCCGGCTCTTCCATTAGACCTTATATGCCACTGATTCTGACTTATCAAGTGGTCGGTTGGATTTTGGTGGTATGACTCAAATCCTCGGGGTATGATAAAATGTGTAATCAATTGTTTAGTATATTTGTATAGGATCAAAATATAAAAACATTGGATGAGGCATTGCTTGATCTTTATAAAATATTGTCGATAGGAAATATACATCTTCTTCATATTCCTCTTAAATCATTAAGATGTTTCATAATTCAACAATAATTGCTCTTCCTATTAATAATCAATACTTGCTTTACATAGTTGTAATTATATTATTACTTTTTTTATCGTATATGTGATAAAAATAGTGTTGGTGGTGAGTTATATCTTCCGTTGAGATTTGGAATCTCACCCTGTGGGTTTCCCACACCCTTTTTAGATGGACGAGCACAAAGAGGTAGAGATCGTGCAACGAAGGTTGAGGAGTAGCAGGAGGGCCAGTAGCTGACGAGGTTGACAGTGCTGCTAGGTGTCTTTTGTTGATAGTGTCCTAGAGTCGTCCTTGTACACTTGGGGCTTTGGGAACGTTTTGTAGATATTTTGTTAATGTGTTTTCTTTGTGGTTGGCTTGTATACCTAATATGAACTTATGAGATTGAATCATGTATATAAGTTCTAGATCAGTTCTTTGGTTAGAGGTTGATAGTATGCCTTATATATGCTTTGAGGCATGAAAGGACTTACATGTAAAGGTTCTTGTTGTTTGGCGGATTTATGAAAACAGTTTTAATTTATATTGTTTTCGAGTAATATGCTCGTTTATCTTCTTCCGCGGTTAAGTTTTCTAATCTTGCTTTATGTGGTGTGGGGCGTCACAATCTGGTTAGTATTAGAGCTTTAGGTTCACTGAGTCTATAGTGACCTAGGACTAGGGTTTGTATCTATTCTAGTGTCCTCCAATCTATCTTATAGTCACTTCTGCTTATGTAGAAGAAATCAAGAATGCTCAAAGATGTCTGGAGAACACGAAGAACAAGCTAGCGAGAGTAGTGTTGTAGCACCAGGAGGTGGTGCAAGGAACCAGGCACGGGAAGATCAGGTGTCTGAAGTCCCCTAGTTTGACCTAGTCATGGTTGAAAACTATACCTTTCAATCTCTTTTTGGGCAGTTTATGGCTACTATGACTCATATGGCAGACAGGATTCTTGCACCTCAGCCTAGGGCACCTGTTCCTCATACTGAATCTTCAGGCACTGGGAAGACTTTTGAGTGACTTTGTCGTGTTGCAGTGGTTGAGTATGCATGGACAGCCGACCCGACGGATGCAGATATGTGGCTGACTAAGCTTGAGAAGGCTTTCAAGATCCTTAGTATCCCTAAAGAGGATAAGGTGAAGCATGTTGTGTATCTCCTGAGAGGGAGTGTTGGCCATTGGTGGGCCATAGAGGAGGAGAAGAGACTAGGTGTTTTGTTTAGTTGGGAAGAGTTCTGACGAGAGTTTGTTAGTCGGTACTTTCCTAGAACAAATATCGATGAGAAGATCAACCCGTTTGAGAGGATTCAATAGGGATCCATGACGATCAATGAGTATGAAGCAAGGTTTTTGGAGTTGTTGAGGTTCTATCCTCACATGGCTGCCATGGAGGATGAGAGAATTCATCATTTTGAGAAAGGGTTGAATGTGAGTTGTCTACACCAACTGCTACTTTGGAGAATCGAGAAAGGTTTGTTGCATTTGTGGAGTCTGTTCGACATATAGAGTGGTCTTGGACTGTAGTTCCAAGAAAGCTACATTTTTAGATGGTAGTGAGACGTGGATATTCTAAGGAGATAGGAAGATCCTTCTGATGTGTCCCGTATCAGCTATGGTAGCAAGGAAGCTTCTGAGACAGGGTTGGGAGGCGTTGTTGGCACATGTGATGGATATCGAGTCAAGGAGTCCTAGTATTCATGAGGTGCTAGTTGTTAGTGAGTTTGAGGATGTGTTTTCTGAGGATTTTCTATGTGTTCCCCCACCCCAGGAGATTGATTTTGAGATCAATCTGGTCCCCAACATGCAACCGATAGCTCATACACTGTATAGGATGACACCAATAGAGATGGCAGAGTTGAAGAGATAGTTGTAAGAACTACTTGACAAAGGTTTCATCAGGTTGAGTATGTCACCTTGGAGTGCTCTAGTGTTGTTCGTGAAGAAGAAAGATGGGTCTATCAGGGTTGTGCATAGATTACAGATAGTTGAACAAGGTCACAATAAAGAATAAGTATCCTTTGCCAAGGATAGATGATCTATTTGAATAGTTTCATGGTGCTATGGTGTTCTCAAAGATAGATCTGAGATTAAGATATAACTAGTTGAGGATCAAGGAGGATGACATACCCAAGTCAACTTTTAGGATGAGGTATGGTCACTACGAGTTTGTGGTTATGCCGTTTGTCATGTCCAATGCACCAGCAGCGTTCATAGATTTGATGACCAAAGTGTTTCGACCGTTCCTTGATTACTTTGTGATGGTATTTATAGATGACATCTTGATATATAGTCGTGATAGTCAGCAATATGAACAACATCTTCGTCAGGCATTGACTGTGATGAGATAGAACCAACTTTATGCTAAGTTTAGCAAGTGTGAGTTCTGGTTGAGGGAGGTAGCTTTCTTGGGGCATGTTATATCTGCCAAAGGAGTATGTGTGGATCCTAATAAGGTGGATTATGTGACAAAGTGGGAGCATCCGAAGACACTAACAGAAGTACTAAGTTTTCTAGGTCTAGCAGGCTACTACCACATGTTCATTAAGGACTTCAGTGTTATCGCCTTACCCCTAACTAAGTTAACGAGGAAGGATGTGTCATTCATTTGGGATGACATATGTCAACGTGCTTTTCAGATGTTGAAAGAGAAGTTGATGAGTGCATCGATTCTGATCTTGGCTAAGCAAGGAAAAGGATACATTGTCTTTTGTGATGTGTCCAAGAATGGGTTGGGATGCATGTTGATGCAAGATAAACAAGTGGTTTCTTTTACTTCTCGACAGCTTAAGAAACACAAGGATAATTAACTGACCAACGATCTGGAGTTAGCAGTGGTGGTTCATGCCTTGAAGATTTGGAGGCACTATTTGTATGGGGAGAAGTGTCAGATCTTCATGGATTATAAGAACCTGAAGTACATCTTTTCACAACATGAGTTGAATATGAAGCAACGTCATAGGATGGAATTGATCAAAGACTATGAATGCACGATTGATTATCATCTGAGAAAGGTGGATATTGTGGCAGATGGTTTGAGCAAAAAGTCTTCATCCTCATCCATAGATAGAGGCCAGTTGATTTCTTTAATGTTCCACAAGTGAGACATGTTGGTTTCCTTGTGTCAATTGAATGTCATGTTGGAAGTCTCCTTGTTAGCTAGATTGTTGGCACAATTGTAGGTAAAGCCTACGCTAAGACAGCAGATCAAAGAGGCACAACAGACAGATATTGTGATACAATAGATTAAATCAGAGTTCGGCAGTGAGAAGCATGATGGCTTCTACGAGTCAGATGATGGGACAATTTTTTATCATCACAAGATAGTGGTTCTTGATGCTAGTAACCTAAGGAAGATGGTTCTAGAGGAGGCTCATTCATCCATGTATACTATGCATCCAGGAAGTACCAAGATGTATGACAATTTGAAGGATATGTATTGGTGGCCAGGCTTGAAGAAGGATGTAGCTGAGTTCATTGCAAGATGTGTGATATGTCAACAAGTTAAAGCTGAACATCAGAAGCCTATAGGAACATTACAACCATTTCCTACACCACAATGGAAATGGGATCATGTAACTATAGACTTTGTAGTTGGTTTTCCTAGTATAGACAAAGGTTATGATTCTTCTTGGTTGATCATTGATAGGTTGACCAAGTCAGTACATTGAAGCTTGGCCAAGTCTATGTTGATGAGATAGTGTGTTTGCATGGTGTTCCAGCTACTATTGTGTCTGATCGAGATCCTCAGTTCACAAGTCGCTCTTGGGAGTGACTGCACACAGCTTTGGGTACATAGTTGAAGTTTAACACCGCTTTCCACCCATGACAGATGGTCAATCAGAAAGGATCATTCAGACTTTAAATGATCTATTGAGGGCGTGTATCCTTTAGTTTTCAAGAAGTTGGGATGTACATCTCAGTTTGATAGAGTTCGCCTACAACAACAGCTATCAGAGTAGTATTTACATGGAACCATATGTTCCATTGTATGGGAGACGTTACAGATCTATGTTGTGTTGGTATGAGATAGGTGAGTATCAACTTCATGATTTTGATCTTGTGCAGCAGATGACAGAGAAGATCAAAGTGATACAACAATAGTTGAAAGCAGCACAGGACAGACAGAAGTCGTATGTAGACAATCGTTGTAGACCCTTAGAGTTCCAAGTGGGAGACAAGGTATATCTGAAGGTCTCTCCTTAGAAGGGTGTTCTAAGGTTCGAGGGGAAGGGTAAGTTGGCTCCCATGTATATGGGACCTTACCCAGTTGTGGCACGAGTTGGGAATGTGGCTTACAAGTTGGAATTGCCACCTGAGTTGCATAGGTTGCATCCAGTGTTTCATGTCAATATGTTGAGGAAGTGTCATCCAGATACAGAGTTGGTGTTTCATCCTATGGAAGTAGAGCTTGATGAGGATGTGACCTATGTGGAAGGTCCAGTGTTGATCCTTGATCAGAAAGTGCAGAAGTTGAAGAGGAAGGACCTTGTTCTTGTAAAGGTTCTTTGGCATCATTGTGGTGTTTATGATGCCACGTGGGAGATTGAGGAATATATGAGAAGGAAGTATCCCTCCCTTTTCTCTTAGGATTTTGGAGGCAAAATCCATGTTAAGGGTTTATGGCTTGTAAGGACCCTGACCCATTTTTTTGGGATAACCTTGTTTGTTTTGCTTAAGTGTGTTGCTTAGCTCCTTGCTCTAATCATCTGAGATGTAATTAGGGCATGTTGGATACTTGAGTTCCTTGTTTGAGCCTGTTTGGTTGATGCTTGTGTTTGGTGGAGAGGTTTGTTGTAAATTGCAATTTGGCCAGGATAGTGTTTGATGTGCAAGTTTTCTACCTCTTGAGTGTCTCCTCTCTCTCTTAGCATCATCTAGAGGAAGGAGAGAGAGAGATGGACATCTTGTTTGGGCCTTGTTTGTGTGGTGGCATCTTTGGTGGTGTTTTGGACTCATGTTTGAGGTGTATCTTACACCTAGGAGTGTCATCTCGGGCTTGAGACCTTTGGATAGGCATTGTATTAGTTTGTGGATGTCTTGAGGAACATCCTATCAGTTTTGTGGGTGTCTTGAGGGACATCTTATCAGTTTGTGGTATCTAGGGTTTACCCCTATCGATTTGTGAAGAGAGGTAGAGATGTGTATCATCCTTGACCATCTTAAGTGACCTAGTGGGCAAGACATGGATCTTATCACCTTGTTGCATGGTGTTGCATGTGGCTCTTTCTTCATGGACAAGTGTCACATATGGTTATAATGTGGTGACACCTTCCCTTGCTCTCTCTTTCATCCCTCTTGTATATATTCCTCTTTCTCTCCATGTAAGAGAATCCTTTTGGCTATCCTTGCATTCTCTCTTTGGTGGAAAACCTTGAGCTAGAGGAGTCTCTCCCTTGGAGCATGGAGGGCGAGCTCCATGATTGTGGTGCTTTCTTCATCCTCTACCTTGGTAAGCCATGATCCTTAGCTCCTCTTTCTCTCTTTCTTTCTTTTTCTCAGCCATGGACCTCGGTTACTTTCTTTTCCCTCTCATGCTCTCTTAACCATGGTTCCATCTTCTTCCTTTAAGGTGTTGTGGTGATCAAGATTGGAAGATCTTCTTCTACCTTGAGCTCATGAAGCTTGGAGCTTTGTGGTGATCTGTGAGGCAGGTTATATAACTCTAAACCCTATTTGTTATTATCACCTCTTACTTGTTATTTTGTTCTTTGTTCTTGGCTCGTTATCTATTGCATTCTAGCAGTCTTTTGGTAGTGTTGCATTCTATTTTATGGGAAGAACCATGCTTAGTTGATGCCATGTGTTACACCTTTTAGCTTTGCTTTGGACGATTGTCTTTAGGTTGAAGATGATGAGGCCAATATGCATGTTTAAGCTGATATCCCATGGGTGGTCGTCATGATCTATGACTCCACTAACCATCACAACTGAGACTGGTCATCATGACCTTGGCAAGGTCTAGGTTGGTACCTTTAATTGGATAATCGTCATATCCTTGGGGAGGCTTGGGTCGACACCCCTCCTTAGGTATTGTTGCCCCACACACCTGCACTCTGTTAAAATGATGCATTATACCGATATGTCGACACTCATCATACCTTGGATGTGTTGTTGAAACACTAAGCAGTTGTCACCCTCAGTGATGCTTGAGAGGTTTGCGTAGCCTGATATGAGGATGGCTATATGTGTTACTGAGCCCGTCACTTGGAGGTGTTGTTGCCCATTATGCTAGGGCGTTGCTCTTTACCCTTGACGCACGTCACACCATGTGTTGACGTTGTCCGATAGGAGAGGTTGGCCGATACATCTTGTTTCCTGATACATCTATATAGTGATGCCTAAACCGATACACATCCTAGTTCGTAGGCCAACACCCTGGTTGATCACCTGACATACCCTAAACTGATAACCCTCTAGGTGTGGTTGCCTGACACATTGAGGGATAATCTGATATCCTATGTCGAAACTCTAATTGATACCTTGTGATGGTGTTTAAGATGCACCGTGTTTATGCTAGGGTCACATGGTATGATGTGATACCCTATGGAGAAGTTGTATGAATGATGTTGGGAGTTATGTTTCTATACATCATAACCTATTTCATAATTATAATGAGAACCATGTTTCCTTATCTCGTAACACACCTTATAATGATGATGAAAGTGATAATCTAAGGGTGGTACCTATTTCATAATTATAATGAGAATCGTGTTTTCTTATCTCATAACACACCTTATAATGATGATGAAAGTGATAATCTAAGGGTGGTTGTTGATCCAACCTTGTAAACCCCAAACCGGTAAAGAGAAACCCTAATCCTAAATATGTGTTATGTATGACATGAACCCTATGATACGATGGTGTTGATGATGTATTGCCTTCTTATTATCAGTTTCTAACCATGCAGGTAACACCAGTTGATGTACATAGCTAGGTATGAGCTATGGTGATTATGATATGTTTGAATGGGACTTGTGAGGTATAAAGTGTTGTTGGCATCCTTAAAAGAGGAGGTGAATGGTCTTTTAACCTAATGATAACTTAGTGCCTTGCATGAGATGATTTTACTCAATGATGAGGTGAGGGGTTGTTACCCCAAGATATGTGGTCCTTGTGATGGACACATATGGAAAGACAGACATGAAGTGATGAGATCACACTTTATATGCTTCAGTGTGTTCTGGTGATGTGTCATGTCCTTTCTTATGTAGATTTTGTTTAGAGGTTATATGTTGTAACTTGATTGATGCTAAAAGGTGTTTAAATTGGTCTAATTAATCAATTGGAATCTAATAGTGTAGTTTTCCCTGTGCCATATTTCGATTTAGTGTCAGCATTTTTTGAATGGTGAAACGAGTTTAACTCGAAGTGCATATTTTTTATTATGTGGGGTACAAGTCAAGTACTTCCTTGTATCATTAACTAAAGGATGTGTGAGGCGACCATGTGTGAGTCGATCTAGTTGTGGTATGGATGGCCATGCGTGAGCCACTCCTTCTTGTTAGAACGACCATGTGTGAGCATATTCTTCCAGTGTCGTACATGTACCAAGGTGGGTTAGTTATGATTCTATATGTGGATGGCCATGTGTGAACCAATCCCTGAATTCGACTATATGTCATTGTTTCTGTTGGCG
Organism: Alisma plantago-aquatica; assembly: GCA_963693085.1. Taxonomy (NCBI): domain Eukaryota; kingdom Viridiplantae; phylum Streptophyta; class Magnoliopsida; order Alismatales; family Alismataceae; genus Alisma; species Alisma plantago-aquatica. Next base: position 57,454,223 of record OY856415.1, read on the forward strand.
GATATGTCTCTGTAGTGTTTTCTCTTATACTGACCAAGAGGTGTGGTGAGGTCATGGATTCCATCTCTTCCATTAGACCTTGTATGCCACTTATTCTGACTTATCAAGTGGTCGGTTGGATTTGGGTGGTATGACTCAAATCCTCGGGGCATAATAAAATGTGTAATCAGCCGTGTAGTATATTTGTATAGGATCAAAACACAGAAATATTGGATGAGGCATTTCTTGAGCTTTATACAATATTGTCGATAGGAAATATACATGTTCTTCATATTCCTTTTAAATCATTAAGATTTTTCATAATTCAATAGTAATTTTTCTTCCTGTTAATAACCAATACTTGCTTCACACAGTTGTAATTATATTGCTGCTTTGTTTATCATATTTGTGATACTAATAGAGTTGGTGGTGAGTTATATCTCCCACTGAGATTTGGAATCTCACCCCGTGGGTTTCCCACAACCTTTTTAGATGGACGAGCATGAAGAGGTAGATATCATACTACGGAGGTCGAGGAGCAGCAGGAGGGCCAGTAGCTGATGAGGTTGACACTGTTGTTGGATGTCTTTTGTTGATACCGTCCCTGTATAGTTAAGTCTTTTGGAACATTTTGTAGATGTTTTGTGAATGGATTTTCTTTATGTAGTTGGCTTGTATACCTGATATGAACAGATGAGATGGAATCATGTATATATGTTCTAGAACAGTTCTTTGGTTACAGGTTGATAGTATGCCTTGTATATTCTTTGAGGCATGAAAGGACTTACATGTAAGGGTTCTTACTATTTGGCGGTTTTATGAAAATGGTTTTAATTTTTAGTGTTTTCTATAAATATGCTCGTTTATCTTTCTTCTGCGGCTATGTTTTGTAATATCACTTTGTGTGGCGTGGGGCATCACAAAAGACATATGTGAACTCATATGCAATTGCAACATCCTAAATATTGGTTGTTATTTTCTCTTCCCTATTATATACCACATGTGTTAGATAGGCCTCACATCACTTTCTCATCATCTGATCAGCTACAACATTTGATACTATACACATGGGTTTGATTTTCCTATTTCCAGTAAAGATACATGAAAGCCACCTTGCTGAAAGATAGCTTCTTTCTTCTAGAAATACAAGTGGACATGATATGTCTCAAGGAATTCCATACCCAAAATAATTTGAAAAGAAAATATCTAATGGTATGAGATTAACTTATACTGGATACCAACTAAAACTCAATAGACGTCCAGTATATAATTCTATCAAAACCGATGATTCATTAATAGAACTTTTAACAACAACTCATGGGTTACAAGTTTTAATCATTTAACTAGTGATCTATGGACAAAATAATGAGTCACACCATGTGTTCAGATATAAATTAAAGCTTTGGGCAGACCCTCCTAATATGTCATGTCTGTCTACAGTGATAACATGTTTGAGTACTAGCTCCCCAACATTGACCAGATTGGTGTCCTACCATAGTTGTCACATATAGTTGTATCTTGCCTCTATGGGCATGTCACTAACATTGACAATCCTAAAGATCTAGTTGGTGGTGCCCACCTAGGTGGTGTATTCCATCTATTGGAACTAGACCTCCCTCCACTCTAAGAAGAACTAGATCATTGTCTTCCCAAATAACCAACACCTTGTCCTATTTAGAATTGAAACCACCACTGTCCTCCTCTTGAAATCTCCAGATCTTTTTCTACTTTCAGACTTCTTATCATCATTAACTGACTCTTATACAAATTTTGCTTCTTTCAAAAATTCCCCAAACTTTTATCTATCCCTCTAACTAATTGATGATACATTGTGTCTAATTTTTTATCTTAATCCTTGTTGAAATCTCCTACATTTATCAATGTCATCCGATACAAGCTACAAACATAAAACTTCCAAACTTGTAAAGTATGCCTCCTACTCTCCAATTGTCATGTTGCCTTGCCTATTATTCTCCAGCTGTGTAATTTTCACTCAAAATGGTAGGAGGAAAACACTTGAAGTGGAACTCATACACAAAATTCTTCCAGTTCATTACTATATTTCTCCTCTTATCTTCCTCTCCATGCCACCACAACTCAACATTTTCTTTGAGTATATAGACAACAGGATTGACCTACTTATCCTCTGGCAACTCCATTAAGCAAAAAAAAACCTTTTCCAACTATCAAATCCACACATCTTTGACAACAGGATTTGTTGTTCCATAAAATTCAATCCCACAAGGCTTCTTAACCAACACATAGGATTTCATTACATCCTTATTTGAAGATGAAGACCTCATTCCCATCTTATATTTATCTTTTGTTTCCAATAAGATATGGTACATCCTTTTTTGCCTCATCCCTATCTCCTCCTCCTTGATCCATTGTTTGAGGGTCAGGGACATAATGGATCTCAGCTTGTTCCTCACCAAGACCGTACCCTCTTCCTACCATCTACATATCCATAATAGAATACATATTTTAGAAACTTTTAGCTTAAAGTGGAAAGCGTCCTAATCCTGTTGGTCTCTTATCGCCCATGTACCAAACGTAAACTCAATTTAGGTTCAACCCATGCTCTGATACCAAAACATTGACATGACCCGTACCCACTAACTAGGGTCAGTGACTATTAAGGAAGGATTAAAACTAACCAACCATTTTATCATATGATACAAATTGCCTTAACTTTTACCATTCACTAATCATATATAAACTTGTGGAATCATGAATTTTTTTGAACTAGAAACATCAATTATCATTAACATTGACTATTAAAATAGAGTTTGACTTTTACATTGAAGAAAGAGTTCTTATTAATATACGTAAAGTACAACTCTGTACTAATTTCTTCCTTTTCTCACTTTCATTCCAGGATCCAGAGCAAGGATAAGATACCGAATAGCTAATCTAAACTACTTCTTTATGAGTCCTCTTCTCTAGTCTTGATAAAAATTGGGTTTTGATTCTTTTAGTGGAGTTGGTCCTTTACGTGAAAAATGTTTCAGTGGGTTTATGAGCTACTGGATCAGCATGTAGAAAATCAATAAGTAACCAAGATTAGGAAACTTAGAAATATACACAATTTAGGAATTAAAGTAGTTAAGCAATTTGATCAAAATCTTGACAATTTAATCCAAGTACACAAAATGTATAAACAACTGATCAAAGTAAATCATTAACTAACTATTGGGTTCTTTAACTCAATTATTATATGCCTCTAGACCCAAATGAAGTGTACCAGGACATGTGAAAGCATCGAAACAAGCTACAATCTCATTGTACAAAACTTAGAAGCATGCCCAAGATCCTAAGTCTCTAATATCAATACCATGTATGTAGCTGGCATCACCACGTCTGGCTCTTGACGGATAATGGAAGCGGCCGAATAACTAGATTCCTCCTCTAAGATTGGTTACTTAGGTGGAGAGACAAATCCCTCTAGATCATTCTATACTAGTGGTCCTACTGAAGATAATTACTTATCCGCAACATAGGTACCATCAGCATCCCCGACTGGTGTTGGGTACCATAAAAGTATAAGTAGTATGTCCTTACTGGCCTAGAATCCCACACCCTATTGGTGCACTTCGGCTTGCCTTGATCTAGAAAAAATACCTCTGGTCAGGAAGCACATTTCCTTCCACACCATAGGCCTCCTGTGAGAATTATATAGTGTCTAGGGCATCTATTGTCTAGTGATATTTAGTTTATTCTGACAATATAGTAATCATTTCAAATGATAACGCTACTTTCATAAATTAAGAATTTAACATCTAAAAAAAATCCTTTGAACAATTTGCAACTTTCATCATTCACATAAACCATAAATCAATCATTTAATCTAGATTAGGGAAAACTTGGCTTCTCTGGTGCCTCTAAATCCATCAATCCATAATATGTCATACATATCATCTCGCATAGCAATCCTTCAATATGGTATCAAATCACAAAATATAATTAATAAATAAAATTCTACTATTGAACATCATTGTACAAACTTATCAAATTATTTGTATTTATCACAAAGTAAGTTTCAATATTGAAAAACTATTAGTTTGCATTTGTATTGTATAAATCAGGGCTATAAGGTGATTTTCCACTCACATGCGCAAGTTCTAGCTTGTCGATATCATCCTTGACCTAGATATGCTCAAAATTTAGTTCGTCCTGGTGTGATCCAAGCTTCCAGACCTCAAGAACTCACTCAAATAGCCTTTCGATAGGTTTACAGGCCTAAAAGAAGATCTGCTGGAGGTAGAAGATGAAGAACGAAGGTTAACCAAAACCTTCAATTGATGAATCAGGGAGTTTCGAGAAAGGGAACAGAAATATATGGAAGATCAATGATCAAGACCAACTTACCAAGTCGAATATATAACGAAACCTTATGTTTCCACTATTCTCCTTGTTCTTACCCAACAATTGCCCTGGAGTCACCTTCATTGTCATCCTTTTTTGTAGTTTAAGGCTTTAGTTGTGTAGAGGATAAAAAAATCCAAAGAAACTTGTTTTATAAAATTTTGGGAAGTATATCCAAAGTTATGACCAGTTTTGTTATTGGTTGTTTTGTAGGACACTGCTAGTCAACCTTTGGTCAACCGATCAGTTTGCACCATCGAAAGCCCACTGTTGGAAGGCCCACCCTAAGTTAAAACTAAAAATGCCATAACTTCTTCACTCTAACTCTGATTTAGTTCATTCTTTTTTCATTAGACTTTAATTGAATTTTCTAAAAGTATACATATTTTTTTGATAAAATTATTTTTTGATTATTTATGAATTAATTAATTCCTTAAATATCTATAATGTTCCTTCACATACATGTGTGGTCTATTCCTATATCAACTAAGGTTCAAACCTTGATGTTTTTAGCAACATATATTTTATTTAACTTATTAAAGAACATGTTTAAGTTAAACCCAAATACAAATCAACCAGTTAATGATGGAAAGTGTTAATAAGTTAAAATAAAGGTGTATTTAATACCAAAATTATCTTAAACCCTCATATTACCAATAAAGCACATATGAGTTGTAACATGTAACATCCCAAATTTGATTAGTACAAAAAGTTCAAGGTCTTAATAGATTTTTTTTACTAACTAAATCAAATATTGTACTTCAATGCAAAGAATTCCTAACTAGCCACCCTAATTTCAAATTTTAAACTTTGTTGCTTCAACTAAACCCCACTGTGGAGATGGGATTTAAATATAATACAAAAGCATTGTTTCCACTAATACTAGAAATTACTACACATTATAAATCCAATTGTAATTCAATTTCATCAAATATAACTGAAGTTAGTCAATTAATGATACATTAGGGGTAAAAGTGAAAATTACCCTGTTAACAACAATAATTTGACCTAATAAATTTGGCATTAACTTAAGGCATGTATATTGAGATTTGTAGGTAATCCTAGATGATTAAAAACATGTTAATGCTATAAACGAAAGGGGAAATAGTTGTGACTCTTAAATCAGGAAAATAGCTTTTTTTAGATTTATCTTGTCTAATTTAGTGAGGATGCAAATTTTTATCACAATTAAACCATGTTTGATCACTTTTTTTAGGTCAAGCAAGTGTGAGACTTATTATTAACCAACTTTAGGTACAAACTATGATGTTCCCCCATCTCTAAAAGACCTTAGGAACACTTGACACCACAGAACACCTTGTGTTCCTCATAGGGAACAAAAATAGAACCAGGGTTGGCACACATGCCACAAATAGCAAGGACTAGACATAGAAGAAAAAATTGAACAACATACACCCAGAAAGCCAACCTTTACTCTAAATGAACATCAGAGAACTAGAAGTGCAACCACAAGAAAGTCTCTCCAAGATCTTTTGTGTTCCCTAAAACTTCCTTTCCTACTATAACTTATTGTAGGTACATGATATCTTTGTAGCATGAACCCCCAACCATCAAACTACTCTTCTGCAACAAAGGGCATTAACCTTCCTTACAAGGGACAAATCAAACCCAAGTCATTTGGGTTTCTTCTTCTTGATAGACTTTGTATTCTCACCCCAATCTTCATATATCTCCCATGGATGAAGCACAAGCTCATTTCCCACCTAAGAATCTTTGTCACCTTCTAGATATTGAAGTCTATCATCCTTAGGTTGGCAATAAGAATAACTACCTTCCCATAGCTTTGATGTGGGATGACTATTACTGACTCCTTGCATCGACTGAAGCATAACAACTTCATCAACCGAAATTGGTTCTTTTGCAACAGGGGCAACCCTACTAGCTGAATCATAAGCCACTACAATACTTTCTCTAGAACCTAAATTCAACACAAAACCTTAGATTATGCCTGATTTCTCAACATAAGACAACTCCTTATTCCATATACCATCATCCACCACATTTGTCTCCCTCAAATTTCATGATTTCAAATCAAGACTCCTTCCATCCTTCAAGATGCTTGGAGCATCAAGCAGCAGTTTGACATCTACATTTCTTCAAACACTCAACCTCTACATTCCAATCCAAATGTGAAGATCACATTGCTCACCAGTATCAATATCTTTTAGAGGGTAAGATCCAAGTTTATGCTCGAACATCTTACATCCCACCACATATTTTGTTTGTCCACCACATCAATATTTAGGGGGTGGGAACGCCAACTAGAAGCATATCTAGAACTTTCAAAAGGGGTGAAGAGGCTTGTACCTCCACACAAGCTTTAGCACAATGAAGACATCCTACAGTCAACTCTGAATCATCAAAATCTAAGGCACGACCTACTCTGTTTGCCACACGAGCAATGTTCTCAGTTGTCCATGGCACACCAGGGTTCTCAGTTTTGAACCACACATGGCCAGTGGAAAAAGAGAGAAGTGATCCAAGAGAGCCAGGACACCACTCATAAATAATGATCAATAGATTGTCCATCATCCATAGAGCAGTACCCAAGATTCTATCTCTTTCCCTCTCAATTAGGATATTGATGATGTAACCCTCCCTTTACTTTTTTACTATATCAAACTTACCACTTGGATGCCACTGCCTATGGATCCAAATAGCAAGAAGATGGTGACAAGGTTTCCTACCAGTGAACCACACTGAGAGATACTCTTCCCATGACGGAAACATTGCCTTTGATCTCACAATTTCTGTGAATTTGATGTCATTCTTCACTACTATCTCTATGAACAGCGGTAGAGGTCTCTACCTGGTCAAGCCGTGAGTCCCTGATCCAATCGACACTCTTCAACGGAGTGGTTGTTGATTGGATAGGGATAAGTATGACTTGTGTTTGACCACTCAATTTAAATAAATAATAAATCACAAACTTTGAACTCTAATATGATGATAGAATTATATTATCCTATAGTTCTAGTTTAAATCACATGTCATGTTGAAAGAATCTTGATCGGGTCAGACTTTGACTCGCGAAGTCATTTATGACATGGGAGATCCTCTCCCTCACCTGGTTCTCTACTCAAGTGGGAATCCTTAGGGTGTGACTTTCCCTCATCCATCAAAGCAATTTCCCCACCCCACAACATCCCACAAGTAATCAAGATAAATTTTCTGGTCATGAAGTTCTCTCGGGTTGCCTGATCCCTACCATGATGGGAGTCTTGATATGGAGTCCTTGGACGACAAGAACCCCTATTTGTCTCCTATTTCCTAATTCATTTTGTTTTCTCAGTTGATTCCAACCATCGCACAGGTATATATGCATGTCCACTATCAATTAATGATAAGATAGAAATTCTAGATACTAGGAACCTCTCATTTTTGTTGGATAGAGCCGACATCAAGTGCCTCAACTTTGCCACCATCTATAACTATATTAGGGTTTTTCAACTGTCTCTAGACCTCTACGACCCCAATAACTAATTTTGATATCATTTTCTACTACCCAATAAGAACCACCAGCCCCTAAATTTTCCCCAAGTGAAGGAAGCATCCCTCTAGCCAGTTATGGTAGGAGCGGGTCCATGGTTCCTGGACTGCCATTTGTTGTTCTCCCATGGATCTAGTAGCACAATGGTTCCCCAACCTCTAGGGGACCTGAGCCAGGTTTTTGTGATGAGAATAATTAGGGTTTCTTAACCCCAAGAACGTGATTTGGGTTCTTCAACTTAAAAAGAGCAACTAAGGTCTTCTCTAAGAGAAATAAGAGTGTCCATGCACTTTGAGTATCAATTAATAACTTTAAAGCAATTTAAGACTATTGTATCATGATGATTAAGTTAAATTATATGCATAGATATGTATTCAAATTTATGATGTCAAGCTGAATTATATGCATAGCTATGTATTCAAATTTCAGACATTCTTGCATTAATGTTACCTAAAATTTATTGAATGATGCTTATGATTTCAAGTTCTATTTTATATATGTATGACATGATCATGTGAAATTTTGTTAAAGTAAAAAAAAAATATGTGAATGATGAATCATGTAATGGGTTGTATTATTTTTCCCACATCATGTTAATTTTGAGCTACCGAGCCTTGTGAGTTCAAATGGAACATACTGCAGTTATGTGCAATCATGAGCTCAATTGGAGCATAAACAATGGCACTCGAGTAAAAATCATGAGCTCAAGTGGAACTTTAGTTGAGTGTACGGGCTTAATGATCACAACTGGTGCATAAGAACTGAGGACACTATATTCATCCACCAAGACTTAAGCTATGTGAATCCAAATCTAGTGGTCAATTATCTTCATGTTTTCCCTTATTGTCAAGTTATTATCTTATTATAACAATACTCAATGTCGCTTACACTAACTTGATTTTTATTGCATGCATGGCTGGGAGCATGTTGCCCGCTGGTAGAAAGAAACTTCAGGCATAGATCCTTATGAAGATCAACATAAGGAATAGCTCAACATTTCTCAAGATTTAACTTTGTGGGGGGATCTACTTGGAAGATCCAACCATTTAGCTTAGAGTTTCTTTCAAGTTTCTAGTCATGATTAGATGTTAGATTATATATTCAGAAACTCAACTACCTAGATTGCCTTTAAACAATGTATGAATCACTATCAATATTAATCATGGTTATTATTTACCATTTTCAATGTTTATTATTCATGTGACATACCATTGAGCTAAAGTCCCCCATGTTATGGAAAGCATGGGAGCTTCTTCTGATGATAATGTATCCTTAAAGGGGGTGTTACAACCCACATTGATGGCTATAAAACATGTTACACTAATGGGTAGAAAGGATACATTACCAGAGAGTGCCCTTCAAGCCATGCTTGAGCAGACTAACACTGGCACATCAAAACAATGTGATGGGAAGAGTCTTCAAGATTGGGGACATGTACACTACTTGTTTATGATTTTTAGCATGTATTCTCCCTGTGGTTTCAAGTAAAGAAAATGGAACAAGTCGTATTCATAAACCAATCGAACTATACAAGAGATTTGTTGGTAAAGTGTAATATTATTATCCAAACAAATTAATAGTCTTATGTCAAATTCCTCCAAGATAAACTCAGATGATACCAGTGAGAGAGTGGATCCTAAGATACATAGAGGTATGTTGGATCTTCAGTATATTATTTGTCTCCAGATCAAATATCTCCTATAATGTTGGTTTGTGCACACATTTCCAATCCGACCCTCAAAAAATTTATTTAGTAATGGTAGCTATTTGTATATCTTTCATCCACACTTGATTTTGTTTTATGTTCATTACAAAGTGCAGTTAAAAATTAAAGCATTTAGTGATGCCATACATTTGTTTATAGAGTTGTCTAGAAAATTACAAATGGGATATGTTTTACATATGTATTTTCCTAGTGTGTTGGTTTAGTAATAAACACACTACTATGGATCTATCCACCACCGAAGTAGATTACATGGCATCCATGATTTGTTGTGATCAAGTCCTATGGATGTGGAAAATGCTACCTAGGAGCTACACCTTTATATTGAGATAACATTAGTACAATAAAATTGCCAAATAATCTTATCTTACATAGTTATGAAAAACATATGGAAGTTAGAAATTGAGACCATTTTGTAAAACATGATATACATATGAGCATATTGATACTGAACAACAATTGGCTTATATTTCCACAAAAACTTCACCACAAGATTAATATTGTTTTATTATCAGAATGGCTTTTGGTATTGTTGTTTATAAATGGATTTATTCGATGTCATTGCAAATTTTGTTGATTATATATATATATATATATATATATATATATATATATATATATATATATATATTATTGGTTATCATGTATTTTTCTGAAAAATATGCCCCTATGATGAAAATAAAAGATCTAAAATCAATAAATTATTAATTGTCTTAGTAGTGCTTATTGGACATTTTTAAGAAAAGTAAAGCAAAATTCCATTTTAACTTGTATTTTGATCAAGTTACAATTCAATTGAGCGCATCATTCTTGATTGGCCAAATTGTAATCCAATTGATATAGGGGATTCTTTCTAGGTTTTAACATTGATGAAATTAGAATTCCATTGTAAACATCATTTGCTCTAATCCATTAAATTATAGTTTGATCAATCATCACGCTCAGAAACTTTAAACCTATCCATCGACCACTATAATCTTGGTTTTTTGATATTGAGTTAGGATCTTGGATCGACAATTTTTCTTTCTATCTTGACTCTCGATGCTCTCTAGCTCTTGACTATATCTTCTAGTTATTTCTTCAGTCATCTAGATGCATCACAATTACACACCCTTACAAGCTATTCATACTCCATTCTAGTTGTTTATCATGATAAAATTGAAGAAATCTTCTCAAGCCACATCTCAAGGAGAAGAGTGGAGATCAACTAGCTATTTTTTATTATTGGAGAGTGTACTTAATTATTTTTTGGGTCTATTTGTAGTATGATCCCAATTGTGTCTTGGCCCATTAGAGTATTTATTGGTTTTGTATGCTTCACCCTTATCCTATTTATAGGAGAGGGGGTCTCCCCTCTATCAAATAGAAAAAACCACACACAAGATGACTTCTCATTGGTGCATTTTTCACACACTTGGATGTTTTGAATTTATAAGGACCTAGTCTAACACACTCACTTAGACTAGTGACACTTCACCTACAAGCGCATGGGGTCGTGTTATAGTATAGGCAAGGGTCAGGATAAGGGCCAATCCGTAGGGAGAGAGGGGGCACTAGAGCTAAGTTAGCACGAGCTATGTTCCTAGAGTAGAGATTATGGTTATATCTTGTTTGCGTTAATTACACAAAGATGCAATCAATTAAACAATTAAGAATACGACAAGCAAGGCAAGCAAACCCTAAGATAAGCCTAAACAAGCAATTCTAATTAACAAAGAAAGCAACTACTTAAGCAAGAGCACAAGACTTCACTAGATTATAAATTTGAACATTAAGGCCATTAGAAACCTAAACTACCACTATCTAGATTATGCAAGCACAAAGATGCACTAGCTACCCTAGCAAGGATTAGTTACCTAGACTAAGAAATTAACAAACAAGTAATCAAAGCAATCAACTGAACTGGTATGAACTAGCAAAGAGAGAAAGATGGGTTTTAACCAAGTTATAAGAAGAGTGGGATGTTTGGGGGAATGTCACATGAATCCAAGTCAAGGGGTGATATAACATGCAAATCATATCTTTTCATTTTGGATTTCCAAACCAAACAACAAGATAAGTGATGTTGGAATTACCCTAAGCTACTAGTTGGCCATGGTTGGTATGGAGTGTGTGTAGTGGAACTACATTGTTGCACACCCCCTCCAACCTTATAAGTCTCAACTGAACTAGGGCTTAGGTGTAATTATAATGGGACTAAGCAAGTCTAGGCTTATAGGTTAAGTGTAATTAGGGAAATTGAGAGCCAATGGTAGGAAGGCTAGTAGCAATTTTAAGATAGCCACATACAATTCCCTTTCACCTAGAATCTAGGTGTTTTCAAGCATCCACAAGCAGTCCATGTTTGGAAGCATAAAATCACAAGTAGGAAAATGGTACACAAGATATAAGCAAGAGACAATCATCATAAATGAAATTATGTTCATTACAAGTATGTTCTCATAACATGGTATCAAAGTGACATGTAATCCCCTAAACGACCCACAAGGGGGCTTAGCTACACATGATCAAACAAAATAGCACAAGAGAACAGAGAAAGAAGAAGATGGCCATGGGAATCTATGGAATATCCTCCTTTCCTCACCTCCTAGCTGAAGTAGATCGATCACCTCCCTCCAGAGTAGGTGGATGACATGGAAAGGTGAGGTATTGTGGTGGAAACCCTGGAAAACTAGGGTTTTAAGGTGGAAGAAGGTGGAAATATGAGTGCATGATGGATGGGGGTGGGTGAAAGCTCCTTCAATGCTAAGGGGTTGTAAGAGTGGCTAACTTTTGTGATACATCCACCAGCCCAGTATATATAGGTGGTGGGTAAGCACTAGGTTAAGTAGGGGTAGTTTGGGTAGAACAGTGTAGAAACAGTAGGGTTTTGGGTGGCAGAACGGCTGTGTTGGGAAGCACGATCGTGGTAGGTGACGTGCAGAACTACGATGGTGGTAGGGAACAATCGTATTGGGTGGAGGCAAAGTTAAAATTTGAATGTGGGGAAATGGAGGCTGGTAGCATGGCTATACTGGATAACACAATCGTGGTCTGGGCTAGGTAGCATGGTTGTGATGGCGAGTTGGGGACTTGGTCATTCTATTGGGAATGGTCATTTTGCTCCTTGATAACATGACTGTTCTGGCTGGCACGACCATGCTGGGGCTTTCTTGGCACAGCCATGATGGCTAGCATGATAGTGTTGTCAAGGTTGCTTTGGCCTTGATGAACATGTGATTCATTTGTGACTTTTGACATTCTTAGCACCGGTCGTTCTTTCTCACCACAGTTGTGTTGGGTCCTTTGCTTGCACTTTGCACTTCATTCTTTGAGATCCATGGACACATTTTATTGAGTTGACTCGTAGTCACTAGGGGTAGGTTAAGGGAGCATTAGGGCCTTCTTTGGACCCCTCCATGGGTGGAGAAATCCTAGAATACTTTCCTTCTCTCTAGGCCATCCAAGGTGTGGTCCAAGTACATGAAAAATAAGAAAAGAACGTCCATAAGTGCATTTGACAAAAATATGCATATTGGGGAACTAACTCGGATTCTAACATGTTTAGATGTGATTAAGAGGAAAAAAGACACAAGATGGAGCCCTAAAATAGGGCTGCATCACCACTCCAAACTTAAAAATATACTTGTCCTCAAGTATTCTCCAACTTAATCTCTCTTCAATTTCCTTCAACAAACAAGAATGATAAATGCATTGCAACAAATGATTATTAATTAAATGGACTTAATGGTGACTAAGTACATATGTTTCACCTCTCTCCTCTCCATTTTCACAAAACAATCATAAATTAAGCACAAAGCATACAAACTTCAAATATAGAACATAGAATGCAGAATCAATCAATACAGCTTTCATGTAGCTTCGGGTAGACCATTTCATAGTGAGACAATTAATGATGATGAGGAGTGTTTTTTCACTTTCATTCATTCAATTTCAACCTTAAAACCACACTATGTGACCCACATGGCTGGGGAAAAAGGGTGAAGTGAGCTAGGTTTGATGTTTCCTAGCTCAATGGGTATCAAAATAGAAGAAAGGGTTGCGGTAAGAGATTGGAGTGCTATTACATAGGAGCACTCATCTTTTCATTATTTAGATGTTATTACATAGAAGCATCTTTTATTTCTTTTTGAAACTTTTTTTCTTTTACTTTTCCCTTGGTGAAGGTAGGGAATATGGTGGTTAGAGTGAATTGGGGAGATATAGATATGGCCACCCCATTCTTTTGGAGGTGGCCAAGGATGGATATGTGCACTTTTGCATCCTTCCATGAGGCGGAGAGGTAAGAAGATGATGAAAAGAAAGTCAAAGAGGGGTCACTGGTGTGGTTCTCAACATAAAATCTCCTTCATGAAAATTATTCCAACACTTCATCAATTAATTTTACACCACACGAGTGAACAACATGAAATTTATATTTTATCACGTGATTCCACAAGCCCTAAGCATTCATAGCTTGCTCAAATCACAATTCAATGAAACAATTCACAAACATGAGAGAAGTGATTTACATGTAGAAAATCACCAATTAAGACCATTTAGAAATAGAACATAGGAACATATCATGCATTTTTCATAGATCATCATTTTCACATCAATCAGTGGAAATTATGTCAAAACATGCTTTTAGGCAAGAAGTTTCAAATTTGGGCAAAATTGGCCAAAATGGTGCCAATTTACACTTAATCACATCTAAACCTACCTTTAGGGAATAAAGAGCATAAAGTAAGAAATCTTAGATAAAACACACAAAAACTACCAAAAACTACATGAAACACAATGCATGAGATGGAATGGCAAAAAGAGATTTTTTTTTTAAAAATGACTCAAAATTGCATGAAATAGAAAAATACATGTATACATGAATGCAAACAAAAAGAAATCTATGCTAGATAAGGTAATGTCATCACAAAATGGGTAGGACAAGGTGAAATAGGTATAATCAAAATAAGCTGAGAGGAACAGGCATACCTCCCTACCACCCCAGACTTTTGAATCATGTTGTCCTCAACATGACACTAATGTCTAGGATGATAGGGTAGATGATCATGGTCCCGGTAGACCCCCATATGGTGGAGGGTTCTGGTAGTAGTTGCCCCAGTAATCAACCTATGGGGGCAGGTATATCTCCAGGTATCTGGATAGGATTCCCCAGAAGTCCTCCCCCCATTGGGGGTTTCTCTGAACCTGCACATGCCGGTAGCAGTACATGTGGTTTATCTGATGATGCATTTGTTGTTGGTCAAACCACATGGATTGATGTGTCTACTAAATCACCTTCAACTATTTATGAATAGTTGGCATGTCATGTGCATTATTGGAGGTGGTTGTGTGTCAAAGTCCTCACATATTTGTTTCACAACAAGGATGCTCTACAAAGCATTGTTGCTCTGGTATGTCTATCTCTCCCTGTCTCTCAGGTAATTGAAATGTCAATCCTCTACTACTTTCCCTAGGCCATTCATTTTCCCAATATTCCTATCAGCAACTGTAGTTGGAAGATCTCTTATTGGTTGTATATCTTTGGTAAGCATCACAACATGATAGGGAAGCTCTAGGGTGACTCTAGGGTACCCAGGGTTTATGATGTAGATAATGTTTTTGTCTCTGAGTGAGATCATTTGGGACCTTGCAAGATAGTTCAAATCAACCAACTTGGTCCTCTCCACCTTTGTTAGGCCCTCGGTATCACATCCTAGGGTCTTTGCTATGGTTGTCACAATCCCACCCATAATGAAAGGATTCATGCTCTTTGAAGGGATGGTTTTTAGGTGGTCAATCATCACTGCTCCTGGATTCAAAAAACCAACACTCATCATGAAAGACATCACAAATAAATCATCCTGGGAGCAACATCCTTGGTTATCATACCGTCCAAAGACAATGTTGGCTAGAACCTTCTGAGTGTATCTTAAAGTGGGGTTGAATATATTGCTTTTTTTTATTTCCCTGACGCAAAGGTGTCTTGTCTAGTGAACGTTTTCCACAAGCTTGAATGGTTGCATTTTCCACTTCTATCAAACTTTCCCTCATCAAACTTTTGTTCCATCTCCAGTGTTGGTGCTAAAGTTTTGTTGAGGTGGGAAGACTTTAATCCGTGTATGGAATCATTGAGCCTAAAGCAAATAACATCCTTGTTGTGGTATTCTACCTTTTCTAGAGAACCAAAGAACTCATGGGTAGTCTCAAGTGTTGGATCCTGGATGGGTGACTTAGATGCTCTAGAGGGGGGGTGAATAGAGCTGAAAGCACTTAAACAAAACTCATTAAACCTTCAAATTATATGACAAGATAAGGTTGCTAAATAGGTAATTTGAGTGCAACTAAATCATACATAGCAAGGATAAGAGAGATTGAACATACACATGTAGACAAGGTATTTAGAGTGGTTCCACACTTCAAACTAGAAGTGTGTCAGTCCACTTGCCTAGAGAGGTCAACCTCTAGGACTTCAAACAATTGCACTCTTATATTCATTAATAAGACATACAATACATGACCAACAAAGGACTTACCTATCCAATACAAAGAGTCTTCAACCTTACCAAGGACTTACCCACTTTGCAAGAGTCTTCGGCCTTCTCCAAGGACTTACCCACTCTTGCACAAGTCTTCGGCCTTGCAGGAATTACCCACTCTTCTTGGATCTTCCGCCTTTGACTTCACCTTCACTCGGAGAAGCTTTCCACCAAGGACTTACCCACTTGAGCTTGAGTCTTCTGCCTTCTCCAAGGGCTTACCCACTCTAGCTCCAAGTCTTCAGCCTTGATCTTCACCAAGGGACTCCTTCCCTTGTTCTTCTTCACCTCTCTTGGACAAGAGAGAGAACCTTCATCTTCATGATTGAAATGGATAGATGGGGAGGTTGTGGAAGTGAGAGCTTCACAAGATATACAAATGGAACTAGCTCTCTTACAGATTTCCTACTCACTCTAATGGATGTAGCAAGTGATTAAGCTTAGAGAGAGAGAGGAGGCTGTAGGAAGCACTCAACTATAGAATAGGAACCTCACAAAGAGTTTGCAATGAATGCTCAACCTTGGAATGAAGCCCAAGGGGTCCTATTTATAGCTGGGGATGCCTCTTAGCCTTTGGGAACACTTAAGAACGAAAACTAGCCGTTTTGTGGCTTGCAACGGATCTATTTTCACTTGTTGCAACTCCACAACGGCTAGAATTGCTTTTTCTGCATTTCAGTACAGTCCGATCGGCCGAGTTTCAATAAAGGCAACTCGGCCGACACACTAGGTGACAAAACCAACAGGGAATCTGTCGGCCGAGTTTCCAGGGGGAAACTCGACCGATCAGTCATCCTTTGGTTTTGACTGACCAGTGGATCGGCCGAGTTTCCTAACATTGAAACTCGGCCGACAGCCCAGAAAATTCCTCAATACATGGATCGGCCGAGTTTGTAATTCGGCCGACAAAATCCCTGTTAAGGGTATTTTGGAATTTTCATAAACTGTACAAACGATGGATTTTTGTGTCCCAATAATTTTTCTAAGCTTAATTACAAGTCATACAATCATTACAAGTGATTACAAAGCAATTCTAAGGTCATTTACATAGAGATCCCAAATTGCACACTTGTAGCTATTTTGACTTGTCTTTTCTCCAATTTGATATGCGCAAGTTAGGGCATTTGGAGTGTGTCTAAACCTAATCTGAAATTACTCAATGTAGAAGCATTAGACACCAATATGTGGAATGGTTAGTCATCATCAAAACAAGGGTTTAGTCAATTTAGACATGAGTCAACATTGACCTAATTGACCTTGAGTCAACATCAAGGTCTCTTTAACCCCAGTCAATAGCTTATACAACCCAACACCAATCAAGTAACTTTTTAAATAGTCAATAATTCCTAAAGCTTGCATGGTATGCACACATGCATACCTTGTAGGAATCACTTGTTATACACTCAGGTGGAGGGGTCTTACGAGCACTCTTCTAGTTGTCCCTCTACCATATGCATCCCCTTCAGGTTGTTTTCCATCCCACTTTATTTGGTCCTCCTCTAGCTTTGACAAGAAGTCTACTGACTCATCCTCCACCTCTTCGCTCTAGGGGTCACTCCCCTCTTCTTCTTCATAGTCGTGGAACCACAAACTTGTATCCAAGTTCAAAGACACCATCTCAATTGGTGCATCATCATCTTCTCCTCCGATCAACAACCGATGTTTAGCGGGTTGTTGTGCGGCATAGGGTTGAGCTGAAGATCTGGGTTCCTCACTGGAGTAGGCCGTGGAGGCAAGTGTGAGGATGATCTGACAACATATTTCTTGGCCCTTGGCTCTCGGGTTGACGCATCAACCTCAATAGAATCTATAAAAATTTCCATTTCTTCTTCCTCCTCTTTATTAGGGTTGTGTAGCTTGGATATGATGTGTGGTGGATCAAGAAGGATTGGAGATGAGAGTCTCTCATCGATGTCAAATACTAATATGAGCTAGAAATTGAATTTGACAATGATGGTGTAGGGCTATGTGAGAGATGGGGCACATATGTGGAGGCACATTTCATACGAATTATGGCTCCCTAGAGGATATTCATGGTGTTCTCAACCCCCTTATTGATTGCTCTCCCTCTCTTCATCATCTTTGCAATGATCTGGGTGGAAAACAAAAGAGCAACAATTATTTTCACACTTCTGGAGGGTTTTGGTGGAAACTACTTGGATGTGGAGAAATAGAGGTGGATGAGGGGTTGAAAGAGGTGTTAGAGGTATAGGAAGGGCTTAGGAATCTTGAATCTAGATTTTGGGAGGAAGAAGTGGCAATTTGGGGGAGATATGGAGTCCCCCTAGTCTCCAGAGCCCATGGAATAGTCATTCTGTGCGAGTGGAGTGAGCATCGGGTCGTTCCAGGGAGAGGAAAATTGAAGAACTTAAGTGGTGGGGTTGGGCCAACACAACCATTTTGGCCAGCATGACCGTGTTGGCGTAGCACCAGAACGATCAGTTTGGTCAGAACTGTCATGCTAACTGGACTCAACACTTGAGTTTTTACTATAAAAATGACCCTACCAACATGATCGTTCCATGGCAGCACAGTCTTGTTGGCTCCTCCAAGTGCAATACTTTTAAAAAATTCTCAAATATCTCAATCATTCATATTCCAAACAATAACTTTGATCCACTTGATATTTTTTTCAATATTTTCTACTAAGTTTTACCCTTCTTCTCAAGATTCAACCTATTTCTCTTGTAACAATCAAAAACTAAACAAAACTATCAAGCACAAGTGTACATGTGTGTATATTGCAGAACATGTAAAAAATGAAAAGTATCAAAATTTGAAGGTTGGTTGCAAAAGATCCCAAACCTAGGTGGGTTTCCTCCCACTAGTGTTAAATTTTACGCCTTCAGTCGGGCTTATTGATTTTTGGATCACTCATCTTCTTGGGAGTTTTAAAACATCCTTGTAGTATATGTCTCTCTCATTTGAATTTAAGCACACCTCTTCATCTATCGAGAGTTCCTCAACTAACATGATAATATCAAAACTTTGGTTCACCTTATCCGGACCGAATTCAACAACAACCTTAAATCTTTGTCCATTGACCATGATTTCCTTTGCACCTTCCTTTTCACATATCACAATAGCACCAGAGGGAAACACATGCTTGACTTGATAAGGTACTTCCCATCTAGACCTAAGATTTTCAGGAAATAACTTCATCCTTGAGTTGTAGAGTTACACCCATTGTCTAGGCTCAAAACACTTCTTCTTGATCAACTTGTCATGCAAGAACTTTGTTCTTTCCTTGTAGGTTTTTAACAACTCATAAGCCTCATGTCTCATCTCCTCCAATTCATGGGGCTACAATTTCCTTCTTACTCAGGTGATGTCCATGTCCATGTCCATGTCCATATCCATAGTACTTAAAGCCCATAGCACATTGTATTGTATCTGAATGGGTGGATGGTAGCTCTTCCCTTACACCAGCTTGAATGGTGTGGTGCCAATCAGAGATTTGAATGCATTTCTATATGCCCACAAATCTTCATTGAGTCATACAAACCAATCTCTGCGTCCGGTTTCATAGTCCTCTCAAGAATGAGCTTTATCTCCCAATTGTCCAACTCAACTTGGTCACTAGTTTGAGGGTGGTAGTGAGTAGCCATATGATGATTGACTCCATGTCTTTCAAAAAAACTCTCAAAAGATTTATGAATGAAGTGACTTCCACCATCACTAATGATATCTCTTGGTACACTAAACCGGCTTAAGATGTTTCATTTGACAAAATCACACACCACTTTGTGATAATTTGTTCTTGTAGCCATTGCTTCCACCCATTTGGAGATGTAGCCTACAACCACCAAGATGTACACATACCAAAAATAAGGGGGAAATGGATCGATAAAGTCAATACCCCAAACATCAAACACCTCTACTACAAGAATAGGAGATAAAGGCATCATGTCCCTCTTTGAGATGGTGCCCACTTTTTTGGCATTTCAAGCAAGCTTTGCAATATTCATGAAAATCTTTGAACAAAGTCAGCCAATAGAAACCACATTGGAGAACTTTTGTGACCATCCACTTCCAACCAAATTGTCATTCACATATGCTAGAATGGCACATGGAGAGAATATGTTTCTACTCACTTTTGGGGACACATCTTCTTTTGAGCTGATAGGAGAAATACTTGAAAAGATGGGGGTCATCCCAAACATAGTTTTTCACCGTAGCAAACAATCTCTTGCTCTCCTCACTTGTGCAAGTGCTTGGTATCCTCCCACTAGCCAAGAAGTTGGATATGTGCTTGCACCATGGCCTTTGGTAGAGTCAAGTGAGAAGCATTGCTCATGTGATATTTTTGCCTTAATCTGGTGCACATCATCATAGGGTACCTCAATACAAGAGAGATGGTCAACTACAAAAGTTTCAACTCCCTTTTTGTCAAAAATATCTAAGTCAAATTCTTGGAGCAAGAGGATCAAACAGATCAATTGACGCTTTTAACCTTTCTTCACCTTAAGGTATTTCAAAGATGAATGGTTTGTGTAGGCAATGACTTTGTTTTGCAAAATGTAGGGATAAAGTTTATCAAGTGTGAAAATCACGACAAGCAACTCCTTCTCTGTGGTTGTGTACTTTTACTTGCATAGTAGATAGCATGTGGGATCCGACCAATCCTTTGGCCTAGAACAACCCCCACTACCATATCTGAGGCATCAGTCATGATCTTAAATGACAAAAAGAAATCCAGGGGTTGCATAATAGGAACAAAAACCAACTTGTGCTTCAAGTGGTTGAAGGCTTCAATGCATTTGTCATCAAAACTGAATTCAAGATCTTTCTCAAGAAAATGGCACAATGGTCTAGAAATTTTTCTAAGGTCTTTGATGAAGCGGTGATAGAAACTTGCATGCCCCATGAAATAATAGACATGTCTTATGGTAGAAGGAATGGTTGAGTAGAAATGAAGCCCGCTTTGGCCTTGTCAACTTCAATTCTAGCTTTTCAAATTCTATGACCCAGAACAATGCCTCAGGAACCATGAAATGGCTTTTCTCCCAAGAAATAACAAGTGGGCCTTGATACACCTCTCACAAACGGTTGTGAGGTGGAACAAGCATTCATCAAAAGTCTTGCCAAACACTGAGAAATCATCCATGAAAACTTCAATAGATGAATCCAACATATCTGCAAAGATTGATATCACACATCTTTGAAATGTAGATGGGGCATCACTAAGCCCAAAAGGCATTCTCCTATAAGCAAAACTGCCACTGGGACATGTGAATGTGGTTTTCTCTTGATCAGCTAGATGTACAACTACTTGGAAGTAACTTTAGTAACCATCATGGAAATAATAGAAACATTGTCCTGCAAGCCTCTTCAAGATTAGATCAATGAATCAAAGAGGGAAATGGTCTTTCTTCATCTTCTCATTCAACTTCCTACAATCCACACACATTCTCCATTTAGATTGCTCTCTCATCGGCACCAATTCTCCATCTTCATTTTGTGCCACGGTGATCCCACCCTTTTTGGGCACAACTTGGATGAGACTCACCTGAGGACTGTCTGAAATGGGATAGATGATCTTGACATCAATCAACTTCAAAACCTCTTGAGTTACAACTTCTTTCAGCTTTGGATTCAACCTTATTTGCATTTGGTGGGTAGGCGTTGCACTCAAGATTGATTCTCTGGACACAAATCTAGGGGTCAACACCCCTCAAGTCAATAATAGACCACCCTATGGCTTGAATGTTCCTCTTTAACACAAAAATAAGAGCATCTTCTTGTTTAAGAGAAACAATAGAAGAATTGATCACTGAAAGGGTGTCATTTGAACCCAGAAATGTATACTTCAAACCTTGAGGAAGAGATTTGAGCTCAAGGATGGGAGTTTCTTCAATGGAATTCTTTAAAAGTTTCTCATGAATGGAAGGGAGATCCTCACTTGCAGCCACTAATGTGAGCTCATCTTCCTTATCATCATCATTATCGTCGAGAAACTCAATAATAGGCTCTAGACCTCTACCCATGGTGGCAGTCTGAATCCATGGAGGTAGAAAAAATTATACAATCTCCTCAAGGCAATCAATAAGATAGCAATCTTCTTCTCTAGCACCTATCACGTTAGCTTTAGTAGAATCTTTGAAGATGTTCAACCAGATCTTCATGCACAAGAATGTCACATACATCATGTCGATTATCACAAGAATCATTGCATCAACTATAGCTAGGAAGGGTCTCCTTAAGATAATAGGTACCTTCCTTGTGTCCTTCTCCATGTCAAGCATAATAAAATCGCCAAGAAAGAATGTAGAGGTTTCATCATCAAATCTCACCAACACATCATCAATTCGCCCTCTAGGCATCTTCACAAAATGGTCGGCCAATTGCAAGGTGTAGTTAACCAGCCCCAATTGTCCCAAGCTCAATTCAGCATACACATCATAAGGCATTAGATTCATGCTAGAACCCAAGTAAAGGAGTGCTTGGTCTATACAATGTGTTTCAATGTAGCAAGGAATGATGGGTGCACTGGGATCTTTCCTCTTCTTTAGAGCATTGTGTTGAAAAAATGGAACTCACTTGTTCAGTGAGCTTAACTCTCAGTGGTGTTTTTTCGGTTGTCCTCCTCTTGAAGGTGCACACGTCTTTCAAGAACTTTACATAGGAAGTTTTGCTTGATGTCATCTAACAATGTAATGCATGATTTCCTCAGCATGTTTCTTATTTCTTTTGGTGGTTTATGTTTCCTCAAGTGCATCGAGAAAAGGAGGGAGTTGTGCACCCAACTAATTCACATCAATAGAATCATCAAGTGATATCACGGTAATCACAATATCATCATCTTGTATCACGGTATCACCTCAGCTTCCTATCACATTATCATCACCTTGTATCACAATATCACTACCTTGAATCATGGTATCATCTCTACCTTTATTGCCCAACCCATCAACTACTTTGCTCTTTGGCTGCTCTAAAGTCTTTCTACTTCTCAATACAATCACCGCCTTCACTTGCTCATGAGTGGAATAAGAGGGAGCTTGTGGTGGTGTTTGTGATTCTTGAGGTTGTGGCCTTTGGTGTAGTGGATTTGGGTTTTGAAGAATGAACTGCGGTTGGGATGGTGGTTATTGTGGAGGTGGTTTTTGTGGAGGTTGTTGATATTGAGGAGGGGGTTGTTGATAGGATTGTGGTGGAGATGGAGGGTATTGACATTTGAATGGGGGTTGTGGAAGTGGAGGAACATAAGGATTTTGGGGACCTTGGTACTATTACAAAGTGGGCACTTTCTGTTGTTGAGGGCCATAGGTGCCTTGAGGAGCACCCATGGTTCCACCAACACTATTGGGGTTCACCAAGGTTTGTGAGGGAAGCCTCCCTTGTTCACGTCTAGCAAGAGACAATGATATCTGATCAAACCTTTTCTCTAAATGGATAATCTGTTTTCCTTGAGGGGACACATCCTTCTTTACACCATCAAGGCTCCTTAGCCTTCCAAGAACTTCTTCCTCAAATTTGGAGTTGCATTTTGACCCCTAGTGGTGCCTTTTTTTTCCTTGTCCTTCATCCCCTTACTTCTAAGAGAAGTTTGGGTGATTTCTTCACTTCAGAGAGTAAGTGTTGGACATTGTCCCTTGGTTGTTGCGGTTGCCAAAAGATTGAAGGTCTTGAACCTCCTCACAAATAGCTTCGATAGAGTTGGTTGAGTGGATAGAAGACCCTATGACTTGATTCTTCATCAAGTTTCATAATGTTAGCTAGAATCTTCATCATTTGGGGATTTTGATCTTCCCTAGCTCGAGGAGGAGAAGGTGGAGGAGGGACCCAGTTCCTGTCACAATTCCCACCCATGCTAAAATCTCGGTGATGTGAATTCTCATATAGCCTCTCAAAAGAAGAGGTCATGACCTTTTGGGGGCTTGGCCATGAAGGTTCCACCACAAGAGGAGTCAACCATTATTTGACCAAATTCAGACATTCCAGTGTAGAAAGATTGTGTAATTTTCCAGATGGGTACCTCATGGTGAGGGCAATCTCTAAGAAGCTTATATAGACTTTCCCAAGACTTATGAAATGACTTTTTTTCCTTCTGAGTGAATGAGGTGATGTACCTTATTATTTGTATCAACTTTGAGATTGGGTAGAATTTCATCAATAACTCATTCTTCATGGCCACACAAGTATCTAACCTATCTTTGACATATATCATTCCTTAGCTTTCTCCTAGAGTGAAAATGAGAATAGGGTTATCCTAGTGGAATCATCAGTTTTTGTAGGTGTGCAAAAGGTGGAGCATGTCTCTAGAAATGCATCGACATGGTGGTATGGGTTCTCATTCTCCAACCCACAGAAGGTGGGTAAGAGTCTAAGGAGGGATGATGGAATGGAGAATTGTTGACACAACACTTGGTCAACTAGTGTGGCAATGGGAGAAGTTTAGTTCTTGAGAGTGAAGTACTCATAGAGTGGTTTGGATGATGGTGGAGGATCAGCTCCCCCATCCTCATAGTTTTGACCATCCATCTCAGTTTCTTAATGTTGTTTGCACAAATGTTGGCGTCTCCTTCTAGCTATCTATATATCAAATGGAACCAAATAAATAGAATTTGAGCGTCACCCAACCATGCACAACTGTCACCAACATAGTATCAAAGTGACATTTAATCCCCCAAACAACCCACTAAGGAGGCTTAGCTACACATGATCAAGCAAAATAGAAAAAGAGAAAGGAGAAAGAAGAAGTTGGCCATGGGAATCCTTGGAAACTACTACATTCTTCACCTCCTATCTGAAGTAGCTCAAGCACCTCCCTCCAAAGTAGGTGGATGGCATGGAAAGGAGAGGTTTTGTGGTGGAAACCTTAGAAAACTAGGGTATTGAGGTGGAAGAAGGTGCAAACGGAGTGGGTGATGGATGGGGGTAGGTAAGAGATATTGGGAAATATGGGCACAGAGTATAGCAGCGAAAATAAAAATTTTATCTATATGTATTCCCTAGTATAGCAAGATCACATCAACTACTATGAAATAGGAAGGATGGTTTTAGCGAGTTATACATGGCTTAGAGCAAGTCTAGTGAAAAAACTCGCTTCTTTGCAACTTTTGATAAGTTACTCTTGGACTGTGATTGTACAGCTCCTAGTCTTCCCCACGAACAATGTATGCGCAACCTCTGTAGTGAATCATGTGGTCTCTCCATGTACTATAGGTTGACTTTTCTCTCTGAGTAGAAGCCAAAGGACTCCTGCCTCTAGAGTAGTCCACATAGACCAACTAGAACTCTTATCATTCACCAAGAACGGACAAGAAGGATTTGTCCTCCCCGTGGGTGTACTAGTCACTAACCTACTCTCCCACAATGACAACTATCAATTTTTCTCTCTCTTTGACTATCCCTCCTTGTCGAGTAGGACTTGCTTAGGTCTCTTGGTTACCACAACCAGAGAGGACAACAATTTTCAGAGGAACTGATTCTCAGTTTTCTGTGTTGTGTGTTGTGCTGTGGGAAGGCTTCATTACCCCTTTATATATGGAAGAGGCCAGGTTCAAGGTTCCAGTTACTATCTGATATGGGATAAAGATGCAGGAGTGGAAAGAACCGGAAGATATTGAATTTCCACAACCTGTAACAGTCGAAACATCCGTTTCACACTCCCAGACGGTCGTCTGGTGTGCGAGACGGTCGTCTCGCACTGCCAAATGGTCATTTGGCAGTTCTCAATCTGAAATGAATTTGGCTATTTCAAATTCAATTAATATCTCATATTAAGTTCTTTGTTCCTCAAGTAAAGAACAATTGAAACTATTTGGGAAACATCCCAAACCTTCATTCTATCTCACCCAAGTGAGACGCCCATGTCACTCATCCAGATGGTCATCTAGTAAGTTGAGTCGAGCAGGTCGGTTCAAGGGTAGAACTTAGAATTTTGATCAGCCTGACCCCAAACGGCTATCTAAACTACTTAAGACACCCGTCTGGCTGCCCAAACGGCCGTCTCACCCAGTGAGATGATCATTTAGCAGACCTAGTCATTCAATCAAGCAATCAGTTGCATGAATTGAATACCTAAACACTTTAGTAATCAATCCAATTGTCATTCAAGATCAAACTCCTCTTCTAGATGAATTCCTATGTGTGTGACCCTATAGGTCCCATGTCACGTTAGCAGTGAATGTCCATAACTAGCTTATGACATCACAAGCAAAGAGTGGTTCCTAGTCACACATTAGTGATACCCAAGTGAAATGGAAAGTTGGAGAACAAATTCAACCTACAATCTTTGTAAGGTATTGCAGTGATTGTATAATTCCTCTGTCTCTAATATCCAAGATGAACTTGAGGCATGGAAGGTCATCCTCTCAATATTCAATCCATGTTGCTTAAACCAAGAGAAGATTGTCTGGGATAATGTGACCTCAATATCATATATTGATTCACATGTACATGTGCATGCATTTCTCAGTCTCACTTATCAAGTGGCCAGGATATCATACGCTAATAGAAGGGACACCAAATCTATCACTCACAGTCTATCCCCATGTGTCAAAGTCACCCAATCATTACCATTATAACAACCCATGTTTCAGGACTATGATTGATGATCTCAAAGCGTACCCAACGACATGTGATAAGTGTAGTTATTTCAGATCTAAGAATCACAACCACCACCTTCACTATGAGAGATGACTGTGACCACCATAACCATGTGTCACTCTCAAAGTGGGTTTGTCTGATACACTATTCTCTAACACGTATTTGTGTGCTTGGTTTGATATTGCCATATCATGACTAATGAGATTTAGTCATCAACCAACTCACACTCTGATCTTATGTGTTATTGTTGTCTATCATCCTTCCACAATAACAACCGATCATGGACATAATGATAATATGTATATGTACTCTTAACATATGTATGATCTCATCACAAGGATAGGAACTTCACAACATACATCATTGAGTAATATAATTCTCTAGACATTCACTCTGTATCCTCATTATTTCATAACTGTGTGAAATAGATGAATTGGAAGCTTGCCTTCATATATGTTATTATTAATCAATTCCTTTTAGGTAATTATGCCATGTCAATCATCATATGATTGGCTCTATGGGCTTACCTTACCAATAGAATCCCACTTGCACTTAGAGAAAATCACCAACGGATCTCATCCTTAGTGATCTAAACATGTCCAACATGCTTCTGCTGTGCTAGTGCTGATTTTGCGGGTTAGCAACACTTTGCTTATATTCGATATATTGCGTGTTTCTTATCTCTTCACTCTGAGATGAAACTATGGTAATATGGCATCTGATATTCCTTGCTTAACAATTAGATCCATTATTTTCACAACATCTCTATTGAGTCATTAATGGTCAGAACATCTATAAATTCATCATATGAACTTTTAGATCCATATAGTTTACTCTGTGTTCATAACACAAGTATACTCAGCTTTTATTGTAGATTAGCATTAATGACTATTACTTCAGAACTTTTCCAACTAATCATCACTTATTCTTATCAAAACATATTTTAATTTATGATCACTTTTGTCATTTATGGAAGCTTGCATCTATGTAACCCTTTACATCCAACTCTTCCCTTTTATTTCTATCATCATTGACTAGCAATCTATCCTTAGTTACTTCTCAAGTACTAATGGACATCTCTAATGACTTTCCAATAACCCTTATTGGAATTTATATCATCTTGTTATGTCAAATACATACAAGATCATATGGGATAAGCTTTCTAATAACTTACACGATAGATCCATTGTTGGGCTGGCCCACGGAATCTTATTCATGATATTTCCATTCTTCACAAGAATCGAAATATAGGGTTCATAAGAGCCTAATTCGAATTCTCTCTCATTGAATCCTTCTGTGTTGAACTCTTTCAACACATGGCTATTGTATGTGCTCAAGTTTCCATTGTGAAACATTCAAGAACTATCTCTATAGGCCTTGATTCTCATCACATAAGAAGTTTCACCTTATCCCTCATAGTTGAAGGATTTTTCATGACAGTTCTCAATATTCAAAATATTGAGATTTTGTTCCTCATCATATGTGGAATATATATATGCTCCCACTAAATGTTTTGTAAACACAAATTTCATCTTTTCTCTTGACTTAAGTCAAACTCTTTGACTATCTTTTCAAGTCATAAGATCTCATCTCTGAGGTGCTTGTTTCAATCCCAGATTGAACTTTGTAGTTTATAGACTTCATTTACATTTTTGAAGTTATGAAACCTTTTAGGTTGTGTCACGTACACATCCTATGATGTATTCCCTTAAGGAATCTGATTTCCATTTTTCATATGCAAAATATCATAGTCCATTCTAACTACAACAACAAGCTTGACAATTGGGAAAGAAATTCATATCACGTTCAACTACTTGAACTGACTTGAAACCTTTTCAAACCAAGTTGTCCTTTTATGTTATCCATGTAGGTCTTTGCAACAAGACCCCATTGCACCCTTTAGGTGTTACCCTTTAAGGTGGTGTTATCAAGGTCCTACCTTGTTATCTTATGTGGATTCCATATAGCTCAAAAAAGGCTTCTAGTTGACTAGTTGGCTCATCCTATATGACTAACTCATCTGAATTGTTGGATTCACAATCCTCCAGGCTTAGATGTGCTCTACTAGAATATTTTGTTCTATATTACATGATGAACCTAAGATTCCATAACAACTTGTGATTCTCATTGTTCTCATTATACCCTTGTTGTTGACCTCAACCATTTTGAGTTCTACTTTTTCTCCCACTAATTCTTTAGGAACTCAGTTATCCTATCAATAAAACAATTTTGTTATTGGATTGGGATTAATAGTAATGTTCAACAATCATGGTTTATGGATAAACCTTATTCAAGATACAACTTTCTCAATGTAGGTTTCAATCCCTTAGACATATTCAGACATTCCCAAATCATATCATATATGATGTCTTACAAACCATTTGTGGTACATTATTTAGTGATCAGTACATATATTTGTGAGGATATTAGAATATTAAATTAACTGACAATCATATCATGACTCATTATGGTATAATTCCTTCATTCTCACACATAATCATGCTAAGGTGGATTTGACTTGTGATACATTATCATAGTTCTTTCTAGAAGGTTCTCAAGATATTGATATAAAAGTATTTTAACATTTGATCATATCAAAGTATCTTAATACTTTTGTCAATGTCACACTTCATTTATAATCTCCTTGAACATTTTCAAGAGATTAATTATTTCATTTCATTTGGTACATATCATCATTTTACCAGTAAATGAAAATGAATTATCAGTTAATTATCTATAACATTCATTAAATAAGATCTTCATGCATCGTATGCATAAGGTCTAATGAAAGCTTTATCCTCCCACTACATATAGTGAAGGATTTCATGTCATATTGTGTGAGACTAATACTTGCATGTTTCCTTAGGTTTAATAATCAAGGGATTCTATACCAACATCAATATGTAATCTAGGTATGCATTTCTTATGTGTTCATACAAGATGATTAATGCTATGATAATCTTGAGTTATCAATTATATGCTTTTGGTATAAACATTCATCTTTGGATCATTTTGCAAAATCACAAGATGTTTTAGGGACAATGCCATGTAAGATCATATTTTAAAATATAAGCACTAATAATTCTTTATTGATAATCATCCTTGTCCATACAAGATGCATAAAGAAAATGTTTCTATTCTAGTGGCATAATGAAATAGCATTTCTAATAACTCTATTACATGCCCATTGGGATAAGATATATTTAAACATAGACTATCGCTTCTGCAACACTTGCTCTGCCTTATTCATCCATGTCCTTCCATGAAGGCCTTTACTTCTTGTTAGATCATGTACATCAATATGTTAGATCTCTATTTGGTATCACATATCAAAATGAAGAAGTAATCAAATTTATATTATGTTGTTTATACCTAAAGTGGAGGCCTCAGTGTCATCCTTCTTCTTCTTTAGTTCCTCTAACCAAAGTGGGCAATTTATCTTCCAATGTTCAGGATGGTGACAATGGTGACAATCGCCTCTTTATTGCTTTAGTCCACCTTTTGCCTTGAGATCTGACGACTTGGGCTTCTGGCTAGCTTTATAACCCTTCTTATCTTTACCTTTGCCTTTAGACTTCCCCTTTGTCCCATTGATCATCATCACAGACTTGGGCTTGTATTTCTTCATTTGTATCTTAGCTATCCTCAACATGCCCAACAACTCTGTCAACGGCTTGTCAAGTCGTTCATGTTGTAGTTCATGACAAATTGACTATATGACTCTGATAGGGACTGTATAATCACGTTAGTGGCCAACACTTGGCCCAAGGGGAATCCTAGTCTAGCTAGGTTCTCCACACCTAATGATCTAGAGTACATGATGACCTACTGTATCTCCTTCTATCATGTTGCACTTGAACAGTGCATTAGAGACATCTTATCTCTCCTATCTTGCCTAATCCTGGTACATGTTTTTGAGATATGTGACCATCTCAATCACCCCCATGTTCTCATGCTACCTTTGTGACTCATGGTTTATGGAACATAGCATCAGACACTTGACATTTACGACATCCTCGGTATGCTTCTTATAAGCATCCTTCTCAGCCCTTGGAGCATTTTGAGCAGGTTCCTCTAGTTTAGGCGTTTCCAGGACATAGAGCTTGCACTCCTATATGAGAACAATTCTCAGCGTCCTAAACCAGTCGTGGAACTTATTCCCAACAAGTTTGTCCTTCTCAAGGACCGATCGCAAATAAAAGTGATTGTTTATTGTTGCCATTTGGTTCTACAAACAAATTTGCAATTTTGTCAAAAACTCATTTTTTATTTGATTTGATTAAAATTTGGGTGATAACAATTAGGCCTTTAATTAATTATTATTCTCATTATTTTGTTAAAATTTATAACCCTCTAGTATCAATTTGGAAAACTATAGCGTACGATTTTCTAATGAGCCAAGATCCAAAATGAATCAATTATTACCTGGCCTACACCAGCGTCCATAATCAACCATTAAGGTAAGCAATCATGCCAATTGTATCATATGCAATTCTTGGATAGATGACATGTGCAACTCTTTGTCATAATCATCTGCATTATTTTGGGCCCAGACTCTCTGAGAATCACCAGTTAAGCCCAACCCAATAGCCAATACAATAATAATGTACCCCTGCTTTGGTGGCACCTGGATTACTACCATTACATTTCCATGAGGTAGACGGCGCACCACGCTTTGGTGTCACTTGCGCTTGGTCAAACAAGTTTTTCATGTATTGCTATTGGAAAGCATCTAAGACTTAATATGTTTGATTGAGGGGTTTTTATATATCATATATTTACATATACTATATCCAATCACCACATGTAGAACGTATCATTTACATGCTATATCGCACAACATACACATGGAATATAAAACAAAAAGTGATGGTTATGGCCATGTCTACTTGTAATTCCTTGGAGCCACAAGGAATTACTACCACCAAGGTCAATCATCACATGCATGAACATGTTGTTGGTGTAGACATGTGCTTGCCAATCTGGGTAGATCAGTTCAACCCTTGAATCGGTCATTTTGCCTCTTGGCTGGTTGGTTGGTCCTCTTGTCCAACTGATGTTTGGACTCCTTCCAAACGGTCGGCTGGGCCTATAGGGATGGTCATTTGGCCTCTTATCCAATCGATATCTGGACTCCTTTTAAATAGTCGGTTGGGCCCACCAGGAAATCATCTGGTTCAATCACCTTCTATCCTCCATGATCCTCCAGATGGTCGACTCATCTCACAAACTAGTTGTCTCAATCGGTGATGAACTTCTTCAATGTCATTGCATGAAAAGATGATATTATATTGCTACGTTAGTACATTGAATAAGGGATATCTCAAGTTACATTCGAGGAGAGAATAGATATGAAAGCATTAACTTTACATTGGGAAGAAAGAGGTAGACACTCGGTACATAGACTGAGATAAATAGGAACCAAACCATCCAATCACACACAGATAAAGGGTATTGACCATAACCATGCTACACATCCACCATCAATACCGCTTTTAGGTAGACGTGTGTAAATTGCACATATATCATATATATATATATATATATATATATATATATATATATATATATATATATATATTAGTTTGGGATTATGCGGTCTTTGATCGGATATGCATATGAGAGCAGTTAAATATTCGCATCGTATGTAATAAATAAAGGGTAAAACCAAAATCTGATCATATCGATTATCCTAAAACATAGTAAATTGATGTGGCTCTTATACCACTGTTGGGAAATACGGGCACAGAGTATAGCAATGGAAACAAAAAATGTATCTATCTATATTTCCCAATACAATAAGATTGCATCAACTACCATGAAATAGGAAGGATGGTTTTAGTGAGTTATACATGGTCCTGGAGCAAGTCCAGCGACAAAACTCACTTCTTTGTCACTACTGATAAGTTTCTCTTGGATAGTGGTTGTGCAACTCCTAGTCTTCACCACGAATAATGTCTACGCAACTTCTACATCGGCTCATGTGGTCTTGCCACAGACTATAGGCTGACTTTTCTCTCCGAGCATCATCCAAAAGACTCCTGCCTCTAGAGTGGTCCGCACGGACCAACTAGAACTCTTGTTGTTTACCAAGAACGGATAGGAAGGAGAGGACCTCCCTATTGGTGTACTAGTCACAATTAGCTCTCCCACAACGACAACTATCAATTGTTCTCTCCCTTTGGCTATCCCTCCCTGTCGGGTAGGACTTTCTTGGGCTCTATTGGTTACCACAACCAGAGAGGACAATAATTGTAAGAGGAACTGATTATCAGTAGTTTGTATTGTGTGTTATGCTCTGGGAAGCCCCCATGACCCCTCTATATATAGTAGAGGTCAGGGTCAAGGTTCCCATTTACTATCTGATATAGGATAACGATGTGGGAGTGGAAAGAATTGGAAGATCTTAAATTTTCAAAACCTGCAACGGCTGAAATGGCCATTTTGCACATCCAGACAGTCGTATGGTGTGCGAGACAGTCATCTCGCACTACCAAACGTCCGTTTGGTAGTTCTCAATCTGAAACGAATTTGGATATTTTGAATTCAATTAATATCTCATATCAATTTCCTTGTTCCTCAAGTAAAGAACAATCAAAACTATTCGAGAAACATGTTGAACCTTCGTTTGACCCAACTGGGCCATCTCACCCAAGTGATATGCTTGTCTCACTCACCCAGATGACTGTCTGGTGAGTTGAGTCGAGTCGGTCAGTTCAATCACATTGAATTGGTCAGTTCAAGGGCAGAATTTAGCCAAATCAAACTTCGATCAGTCTGAACCCAAACGGTCATCTCAACTACTTGAGATGCCCGTTTGGCTTCCCAAACGGTCGTCTCACCCAATGAGATGGTTTTTTGGCAGACTTGGTCAGCCAATCAAGCAATCAATTGCATAAATTGAATACCTAAACACTTTAGTAATCAATAAAATTATCATTCAAGATCAAACTCCTCTTCTAGATGAGTTCCTATGTGTGTAACCCTATAGGTCCCATGTCACATTGGCAATGAATGTCCATAACTATCTTATGACATCACAAGCAAATAGTGGTTCCTAGTCTCACATCGGTGCTACCCAAGTGAAATGGAAAGGTGGAGAACAACTTCAACCTACAATATGTGTAAGGTGTTGCAGTGATTATATAATTCATTTGTCTCTGATATCCAAGCTCGAGGCATGGAAGATCATCCGCTCAATGTGAAATCCATGTTTCTTGAACCAAGAGCAGACTATCTGAGATAATATGACCTCAATATCATATATTGATTCACATGTGCATGCCTATGCATTTCTTAGTCTCTCTTATCAAGTGGCCAAGATATCATACTCCAATAGGAGGGACAAATCCCATATCTACCACTCACACTCTATCCCCATGTGTCAAAGTCACCCAATCATCATCGTTATAACAACCCATGTTTCAGGACTGCATTTGATGATGTCAAAGTGTACCCAACGACATGTGATGAGTGTAGTGATTTTAGGTATAAGAATAACAACCACCACCTTCACTATGAGAGATGATTGTTACCACCATTACCATATTTCACTCTCAAGATGGGTCTATTCATTACACTTTTCTCTAACATGTATATGTGTGCTTGGTTTGATATTTTCATATCATGACTAATGAGATTTAGTCATCAACCAACTCACACTCTGATCTTATGTGTTATTGTTGTCTATCAACCTTCAACAATAACAATTGATCATGGGAATAATGAGAATATGTATATGTGTTCTTAACATTCGTATGATCTCATCACAAGGATAGGAACTTGACAACATACGTCATTGAGTAATATTATTCTCTAGACATTCACTATGTATCCTCATTATCTCAAAACTGAGTGGAACATATAAATTGGAAGCTTGCCTTCATATATGTTATTATTAATCAAATCTTTTTAGGTAATTATGCCATGTCAATCAGCATATGATTGGCTCTACAAGCATACCTTACCAACAAGATATCCTTTGATGCTAAGGGGTTGTAAGAGTGGCTAACCTTTGTGCTACAACTGCCACCCTAGTATATATAGGTGGTGGGGAAGCACTCGGTTAAGTGGGGCAATTTGGTTCGAATAGTATAGAAAAAGTAGGGTTTTGGGTGGTAGAATGGTCATGTTGGGCAGCATGATTGTGGTGGGTGAGGTGTAGAATGAACATGGTGGTAGGGGATGGTCTTGCTGGGTGGAGGCAAAGTTATAGTTTGGATGTGAGGAAATGGAGGTTGGTAGCACAGTGGTGGTGTGTGCTAGGTATCATGGTTGTGTTGGGTACCACAACTGTGGTGGGTGAGTTGGGGACTTGGTCATTCTGTTCATAATGGTCATTCTTCTCTTGGCCAGCACGGCCATTCTGGTTGGCACAATCATGTTGGGGTCTTCTTGGTACGGCAGTGTTGGCTAGCACATTCATATTGTCGAGGTTGCTTTGGCCTTGGTGAACTTGTGATTTTTCTATGATTTTTTATATTCTTGTCACAACCATAATGTGTCACCACGACCATGTTGGGTCCTTTTCTTGCACTTTGCACTTCATTCTTTGAGATCAATGGACACCTTTTCTTTAGTTGACTCTTGGCCACTAGGGGTCAGTTAAGGGAGCTTTGGGGCCTTCTTTGGACCCCTACATGGGTGGAGTAATCCTAGAATGCCTTCCATCTCTCTCGTCCATCCAAGGCTTGGTCCAAGTACCTAAAAAAATGCAAAGAATTTCCATAAGTTCATTTCATAGAAATATGCATATTGAGGGAGCTAACTTGCATTCTAACATGTTTATATGCAATTAAGATGCAAAAAGACACAAGATGTATCCCTAAAATAGGGTTGCATCACTTATCATACTATCTTTCTATATGGTATCAGAGCATCAATCTTAACCTAAAAAGACTAAGAAAAATCCTCTACAAGTTGGTGATGGCCATCGTTTCTTGACATGGCCACCCTCCATGCATCATTATGGACTCCATGGTTGTATTTTGTCTTCTTCTTTCATAAAAGTTCAATCTTTTTGTCGACGGTCTACATCCCGGTCATCACTTATGTTTATATGCATGCCCTAGTCTATCTATTTATTTGTCACTTCCCCATATCCTCTGATCCTCTAACACTTTTGATAATTATATCCAATTGGTAGATCTACCAACTGAGAAAATTGTTCCATCTTGAACGCTACTACCTAAGTTTTCCATGAACTAGCGATAAAGACACTACTTCTACAACCAACTAGAAACATATGTTCTACGCTATCTTGTGCCAAACTAAATTGATACAACAATGAGTCAAGTTTCTAAATACGGTTGTACGACCCATTTTGTCAAGTCTCCAACAAGATATTATTCAGTTTTAGTCCATTGTATACAATGAAATAAGGTTGAATACATCCAATGTAAGATATTGGATTTTGGGTACTAAATCAATTTTTGAGATATTATTCATAATCTCTCCTAAATTGGCCTTATTTACAATGGTGTATTTCATTCCAAGTCCTAATGAGATATTTTGATTATCATGGTCTTCGATACATATTAGTCTCCAGTTTTATTTCCTTTGCTTAAATGTATCAATTTCCTTCATTTGAAAAATATATACATTCCCTCAATTACCTCATGAATTAATTTGATGTCTATTTGAACCATTAATTCCTAGATATATTATTTTATACTCACATTAAAGGAGTACTCTTGATTTTCACATTAATGGCTTGGAATAGATGGAATATATTAATCATATTAAAAGAAATTGATACTATAATTAATTATGAGAGTAATTTAGTTAGATATGTTAAATTCACAATTGATCCTGCTAGTATTTTTAAAATATAGTCAAATGGGGACTACACTCATGTTTAAAATCTCATAACATTTGGTTTTTCCATTTAAAAATTAAATTTTTAAAAAGAATTAGTAAATATGATATTGATTTTAATTATTAGCTTACTTTACTAGTAAATGAAGTAAATCCAACTCTTCATGCTACCCCCACAAACCCTCGTGCATCCCCCTCTGTGTAACGCTGATAATGTTGGACATTACAAGGCTTCCCTTCCTCACTTTTTCCAACTCTGCCTTCCTCACGTAACACCCGATTTCAATCACCTTTCCCTCCAGTTTCCATGTCCTCACCCCGCAGGTAACCCAGAAAATATTCTAAGCCCCAACATCCTCTATGCCATCCCCCATTGGTATACAAAACTAAGGGTTTTGGACTCCACAAGAGCACACAAACATGCAAACTCAGATCCACCAGCATGCTCTTCTTCTTCTTCTTCTTCTTCTATATCTCTTCCACTTCTCCTTGCCTATTTGAGATTCTAGAGCTGACATATAACTCCTCAATCTCCATGGAAGCCTTGAAGCAAGTAAGAAACCACCAAAAACACCTTGGAGACTTAAAACCCCTCGATTGCAAGCCTGCAACTCAAAAGACCCAAATGACAAGGACAATGAACTGGTGAAACTATCTCTGTAAGGTATGAACGCCTCTACGTGATGCTTATCTAGCATCAATGAGATGGCTCACATCCTATTGGAGGAAAGAATCCTTCCCATTTGTTGAGGATCGTGTTGACAACTATCACAACCACACCCACTGTCCTATGTGGTGATGATTATCATGGGCCCACAAAGTAGACTTGTGGCAGATCAACTCATCAAACCATCAGAAGTAACCCTGTCTTAGCTTGACTCCAATAGCATAAGATTTTGAAGACCTACTAGCTTGCCAACATCATGTAGGTGGTCTTGTTCCCTCCCTTTGTGCATCCCAACTGGCATGACAGAAAATAGATGTCGCCACCTACACACAGTTGTGTCCACCAATGGTAGTAGCCATCACACAATAGTTGCATGCCACCTCCTTCCACTTACAATCTTTTAGACTCCTCCCTATCATCTTTTTTTCTTCACCTCTACACCTCCCTACATTTTACTTACATCCTCGACTGGAAGGAAAACATCAATTGCTGAAAGGTATGTGTAACCTATTGTTACCAGTTTGAAGGGCATCCACCCTGAGGACTAAATTTGACATTATCCATGGTGCCATGGATAAGCTTTGAGTCATCATCAATACCAACTAATCCATCCCTAGTGAGGAGAAGGGAAAATATCATCACAAGTGTTGAGGAACTAAACTAGTACTTGACACGATCGTAGTCCCATATATGAACCCATATGTGTTCCATTTACATGTCATTACATATCATCAGAGTAAGAGCAGATTATCATACGTGTGGAAGCAACAATCATTGTTAGATATTTATAGTGTACATGTTACTTAAAATCATGAAATGGGTACATATCAGCACAAGTGTATTTAGTACGCTATAAAATAAATAAACTCACAGGTTTAAGAGAATAGATATCCTTGGCAAAACTTGATATAATAATAAGAAAGAGAGCAACAACATTAAAGACTTTCTTATTAACAAATAAGTGTGTTTTAGATACATTTCCATTATACTAAACCACATTTCATGGCCTTTGAACAACTTCCCACTGGAAGGGTCTGTGACGGGCATTTGAGGCTCAAAGCCTATATGTCACCCTATTTCTATGTGAGGGACCTCAAGACCAAAGTCAATGAGTTAACCCTATTTCATAATGTCTAGTGCTCTTACCCTGAGAATACAGGAAGGTACACAAGGATTGTATAAAAGACAAGTTCAAATATGTTCAAGGTTTGTTCAACATATTTCAAACAAAATGAACATACTAATCATAGGGAATAAGTAGCTCAAAAAAGTATATAAATCCAAGCAATTTTAAGAAGACATACATACAAGCAAGTTCAATACCACAAGTCTGGCCAATAGGAGGATAAAGCGTACCTTGATTAGAGAACAAGATTAACAATTTGATTTAGGAAAACCATACATAGCAAGCTTGAATAGATCTTAGAAAAGAGAGTCAACTAATTAATCCTGAGAATACAAGTAAGTGCAATCGAATTAACATCAGCAAGATTAGGTCTCATTAATCATTATAATGGTAATTGGATATGTCACCTAGATCTAGGTACTCATTTCCATCAACAATGTTTTCATGCATAGGCATTATCAAGCAAGATAGTACATCATGGGTTCATTAGTACTCAGAGTGATAGATCACAACTAGAATAGGGGTTTATTATTAGGGTTTCAAGATCCTAAATAGATCAATCATAATATTTGAGCTAGCTTAGTCGACACAAGCATCAACATTGTCATACTAGTTATTCGAGTCACAATCATGCAAGATTGTCACCATTAGAGTATAGATAGGGTCTACTTGGTTTAGGTGTCCTAAACATAACCAATCTACTAGTTTTATATCATAATATAACATGGATGATTATAGGGAAAGATTTGTGTAAGATTAGAGACTAGTTATCAACATGCATATTGTATCACATTTCAAGTCAAGATTAGGGCATTTAGTCACATAAGTGCACAAGAATTATTCATAAGGAATTTAGGTATATGAGGCATGCGAAGATACTTATTTAGAGGTCACATAATGTATTCAACTAGCATTAGTTCAAAATTTGAGCAAGGTGCAAGATTTAATATCCAAAACCTACATAAAACACATTTGATAGTTCATTCTACATCATAAGGTCAAAATGGGGTACATGAGTGAACAAATTTGAATCTTAACATGCATCAAAATATACTAATTTGGGTTCAGCATAAGGATTTAATATACACTCAATCAAGGTTAGCATTAAAAAGGTAATCTTTATCATAAAAGCTCATTTTTAGGTCATTTAAGAAACATTAGGTCACTTAAGCATGTAAGGATGGATAAACTTCAAAT
The DNA here is from genome assembly GCA_963693085.1 of Alisma plantago-aquatica. Classification (NCBI taxonomy): domain Eukaryota; kingdom Viridiplantae; phylum Streptophyta; class Magnoliopsida; order Alismatales; family Alismataceae; genus Alisma; species Alisma plantago-aquatica. The sequence continues at coordinate 57,493,679 of OY856415.1, forward strand.
GTTAATGCATAAAGATGTTCTTGATTGTGAAATTAGTTTATCCTTACGTTTTGGTACATAAAAGTTTAAGATCATGCATTCAAAAGCATAAACCATCTCCAAAAAGACCTCAAAAGTAAGCATTTAGGATATCAATGGAGAAACAAAAAGAGCTAGATTCTAGAAATATTTTTATTGAAAATATCTCTTTTTTTTGTCAAAATGACATGTAATATGTCTATGTTTGGACCAAGCATCATAAAGATATGATTTTTGAATATTTACCATGATTCAAGGGACAAGGACCCTTAGATTAAGATCCAAGGGCCAAAAGAGGCGCATCTGGTACAAGGGTCTGCTCATGGGATTCTTGGTCCCTCGCCTCCTAGGGCCTTCTCAATTTGGGATGATGTGGCCCATTCTCGAGTTCTTGGCCTGGCGACCATGGTGATGGGCGATCGCTCGATCAGGGGTCCACGCTAGATTCGTTCCACAATTAGACAAGGTCTATATGTCGCCCCTGCGTGAGACATGTGTTGACTGACCTCCAGGTCGCCGTGGCGGATGACAGTGGGTGAAATTGGGTGATGATGAAGGAGGACTAAAGGGGGAGAAGTAGCCAGCCATCATAGGTTTCTCTGGTCTCGTGAGGCTAGAGAAGGGCTCATGTGCAACCCATAGTGGCCAGATAGGGCAACATAGAGCTCATAAGAGGGCTTGGCGCCATGATGCTTCTGTAAGTGGAAAAGATGGGAAAGAAGGGGGAGGAGAGCATGAAATGGATGGAAAAGAGAGGGGGAAAGGAAAGTGATGAAAAATGAAGTGAAATGGCATTATCAATCGGCATGAAGGATGAGAATGGCTGGGACTGGCCATTGCAAAAGGAGGTTGCAAGGTTGTTGTACCTTGTCTGACACAAGGTATAAGATGACAAGGGACCACTAAATTAGAGTATATCCTAGACCACCAATCTATCTAAGGGCAGGGAGCATGTATCTATGTATCTAAAAGAAGTCACTATTACTGGTCGAGGGGAGTGCCACAGATCGTTGAGTTGTTCAAGTCAATTAAATGTTGTGTTTCTTTGACAAAATTGTAAAATTCATATCTCTCAAACCGTACATCCAACTGACATGAAACTTTCATCATTAGTTTAAAAAATTCCTCTAGTTCTTATATTTAAATTTTGGGTCCTATAAGAGAATGCTAAGGCTACTCAATTTTGGAATTTCATTTCAAAAGTGTGCTTAAGAACTTAGCTATAGTCAATATAAACATAAAGTGACATTAAATCAAGTACATTACATCATATGGGCATAATGTGATTCAAAGTCATCAAATTGAGGGTGAGGTAGGATATTTAATATAATATAGAATTTAATGAGTCAATATGTACATTAATTGAATGAGAGGAGAAATCTAGGTTATCACAGATATCCTTGACCTAGCCTGAAATTTTTCTTTTTTTGGTCATGTATAAAAATCCATTTATTTTTCTATCTAGGTCTACATAATCGGGTCATGTTGCACATTAACTTGAGTTCAATTACCTCTTCCACCTACTTTCCTACACAAACACTACCTCTACCATTTTTTTTACTTCCCACCCTAACCACTCTTTTGAACTCTTTTCATGGTTGATGTGAGTATAAGAATAGAGGATTATGTGTAGATGGAAGAAATGAGATGAAGGAGAGTTAAGAAGACTTTATTTCTGCTGCTCAATATCTATATATATCTTTATTCTACCTTTTCTTCTACCATGTGATGTTGCTTTTGCTACTATGTAGATCTTTCAACTGATATCTTAATCTTCCTACCTTATAAATAACTTGATAACATTATTCATCATCATCAAATAATACTTTGAATTTATCTAATTCACTTATGATATTCATTTACTTATTATCCATTTGGTGACATCATTCTTGCTACTTGTGCTAAAATTATCACATTTTACTTTGTGCTTTTGCACTATCTGCTATATGTGCTCTATTTGTAGGTTGACTCTTTGTATGTGCCTTACACATGCTTTCTACTACTATTATTTTGACCCATCACTGTCTGGGTTGTGACATATGCTACTATGATGGAACATATATTATGAAATGATGATGGTACCTTTGGCGGGTTATATGTGTATTATGGAGCTTCATGTTTAATATCTACTATTGTTCATCTTGGAGTCTTTTTCTACTTGTTCTACATTTGCATTGGTCTTCTATCCAACCACGTCATCTACAGTTCTACTATTATATGCCATCACTCTCTAGCTTGTCTTTGACTTGTGCATGTTGACTTTTTCTTATCCATGCTTTGTATGCACATTGACTACAACTCATGTACTCCTACACTCTTTGGTCTACTTCATGATGATGGCACCTCAGATGAAGATCATGATGCCTACCGATTATTGTTTACTTCCTTCTTTAGATGCCACTTCATAGTGATCAAGAAAATATTGCTACCTGTATGCTTATCCCCCTTTGAGATTATCTGCTATAGGGGGAATATCTGAGTGTTTGAGTGATTTATTATAACATTGAGGGAGAGAAGTATTCTTTACGGGCTTGGTTTATCTTTTGTTATTTTGGTTGTATGTCTATTTATTTGCAAGCTAACTAGGGATTCTTCCAAGCCCCGTATTGAGGGGTAGCATTAGAGTCTATTTAATTACTTAATTAAGTTGTTGGGTCCATTTTTAATATTGGTCCAATTGTTTCTTGGCCTATTAGGGTTAGTGTTGAGTTTGTATGCTTCCTCCCTTATCCTATTTATAGGAGACAGTGGATTTCCTTCTATCAATAATAAAAAACACACACAAGGTGACTTCCCCATCATATCGTCTTTCTACTAAGATAAGTCTCATCTCATTATCAGAACCAAACACATTCTAGTTACAAAATAAATACCAAACTATTCCCTCTTTGTGACGATCTCTAATGGTTGATCCACATTACATGGAGTGGCTTCAATGTACATATCACCACTTTGATTTTTATGCACGGGAATATCCTCCTACTGATCCAAATGCTCTTCAAAATAAAACATACATGGACCGTCATGCACTACTTTGAGACTGATATCAAGCTCTGATGATATCCCTAATTTAGGTTTGTTCCTAATTTTGTTTATTTCTCTCTTAAACGTGATTTAGTTTCATAATGACTCCAATGCTTAACATCTAATCTTTGAGAGATTGACATGTATTGTTTCAGATTTTTCATTATCAATTGGTTTGTTGTTATCTTTGTGATGTCTTTTTGCACCTCCCCGATTTCTTTCTATATGATGACAAAGGGGGAGAACTACTTGTGTATGATGAATCTGATAAATAGAATGATGAACTTGTCTTTCATGAATCAAATATAGTGACACGGTTGCTATCAATGACTCCCTACCTGATGATCACTTGCAAAAAGTATCCACATTTACTCCATGGTATGATGACTTCGTGAACTATCTAGTGGTGGGAGTCCTCCATCGAGACTGCAAAAGGAATGAAAATAATAAGTTCATGTTTATAATTCACCATTACTATTATGATGAGCCTTTCCTTTTCTGATTATTCTCAAATGACCTTTACTGTCAGTGCACATGTGAAGAAGAATCTCCTCTTATCTTGGAACAATGTCACTGTGGACCAACTGGAGGCCACATGAACTCCAAAAAAACTTCTTTCAGGGTCCTTCAATGTGGGTACTCTGGTCCTCTATATTCAAGGATGCTCACCACTTTGTCAAGTCTTATGTTTAATGCCAACGATCAAGTAATATCACTAAGAGGGATGGGATGCCCCTCAATATATAGCAATAAGTGGAAATCTTTGACGTTTTGTGTGTAGACTACATGGGTCCATTGCCCTAATCATATGTCTTACCCTACATTCTGATAGTTGTTGATTATGTTTCCAAATGGGTTGAATCCATCCCCAAAAATTCTAGCGACTTTAATCCAGTTCAAAATTTTCAAGGACATCAGTTTCCCAGATTTTGGAGTCCTCTGCACTATCATCTCTAATGGAGGATCTCACTTCTTGAAGCGTATATTTGAAGCCCTCCTCTGCAAGTATGGTATCCTCATCATGTAGCTACTCTGTATCACCCTCAGATGAGTGGCCAACTGGACTGCCCAATTGTCAATCACAGCTATTATGGAGAAGTACTAGGGTAAGAAATTGAACAATTCACTCTAGGCATATAAAACTGCCTACAAGACTCCCTCCCCCCCCATCATTTGCACTACATATTTCTGCTTAATCTATGGTAAGTCTTGTCACATACCAGTAGAGCTTGAACACAAAGCTCCAAGGGTCATCAAGCAGCCCAACTTAAACCTCCATGCAGCAAAAGAGAATTGTCTACTTCAACTACATGAGCTTGAAGAGTTATGGTTGTTTACTTATGAAAATGCATGCATATACTACGAGCATACAAAGATGTGGCATGATAAACACCTGAAGATGAAATATTCCAAGTCAGAAACCAAGTATTACTGCATAACTCTCATCTCTACCTCTTCCTAAGAAAGCTCAGGATCTGATAGTCATGTACATTCATTATAATCACATCTTTCCTCATGGTGTGGTGACACATCCCGTTATCACACAGACAACGAAATGTCACACAAAAATGTACAAAAAAACCATAAACCACATATTACCAAAAACATGGGTTAATTAAAACCGATTGTAGAAAGCAGATAAACAAAGAAACTATTACGTCCAGGTCCTCATCCTGCAAGGAAACATGTTATATAAACATTTACAAGCCTTGATATTTGTTCACAGCCTGGAGGAACCAGATGTCCTGTCAGCACCAGAGTTCATCACTTGTTTATACATACATAACGGGCCACATCAGGGCAACAACAAGATATACAAAACTTCATCAGCTAAACATCGTAAAACATCGTCAAAACACCTTCGAGGACCTGAGAGTATAGGGATGACTCTAGGACTCTACTACAAAACATCCAAAACAGCAGCATATCCATCTCTTGCCTCCTACTTCTCTTCTTATTGCTCGGCCGCAACCTCACGACCACCACCACGTATAGCACGATCATCTAAAAAGGTTGTAAACCAACAGGGTGAGACACACAGTCCCAGCGAGAAACATAACTCCCCGTCGAAACTATAAAACTTCAGGAAAAGCAGGTAAAGCAGATAACTGATATCAGTAGATCATAGGAGTAGCATCCTAAGCAGAACTTATTTTATTAACAATGTTACCAGATATCCAGGAGACGTATAACCAGATATTTCTTTATGGAACACGATTGACAAGATAAGCTTTATAAGAACTTATCACAAAATATAAGGATCGTACAAATAGCTGCAAGGTATAACTAGATCAACTATACAAGCAAGGCCTCAATTAATGTTATGTGTTTTGCCTTAAGCAATATATTCTATACGGTTGGATTACAATTTATTATTCCCTGAGGAAGTGAGTCATCCCGCTTAAATCTAACCTTTGACTGTGAAGCCCAAAAACTAGTGTCATACAAGGTCATTGGGAGAGTCGGACTCCATGACCTCACCTCTTCATGGTTAGTGCATGAAAACCAAAGTAGGACCACAGTCTCTTGTTTGAGTGGCCTCAGCCACAAGGTCAGCTCCATAGGCTACCCTTCTATAATACTGAGTCATGGGCCTATTCACCATGCTCTATAATCACTGAGCCATGGGCCTATTCACCATGCTCTATACACAACCGTAGTTGTACTCAAATCCTCCTACTTTCATCTAGGAGAAACCCCGCATATTCAACAATATGCGCTCCAGGTAATCCTGTAGAATAAACCTGTTTCACCATCACCAACTACTAACGATGATGGATCTATGGCCAGGGCAAACTACATGATATGTTCCACTATAATTAATTAGTATATTTTAAGTGGATTGTTGAGGCAACCAAGTTGTAAAACATAACAACATTGAGTTGAATTATTACCATGGGATCTCAATCCCTCATCACATAATGCCACTGCCTCTCAAGGCTTACATCATCGCCATGGGATAGCAATCCCTTATCTCAACATCATAGGATAACACCTCAACTAGGCACTCATCCTTTATCAGGTCAAAAAACCTTTTCACATCATACGGGTGATACATGTTATCTTATCAACAAGGATTATCATCATTGAGTGTTATACAGAACACATACACCTCATAGCTCTTACCTGGCGATGAATTCACTTGATTCACCTGCATGGTTAGTATGCATATCAAGATAGATAACTAAATTACCAAACATAGATCTTTATGATTATCAGGCTATTAGGGTTGAAGGTACATGATTAGAACAACATCCATGATCATAGCTACATGAAGCACAAAGTTGTATCTGTAGATAAATTACATTATTGTTATCAGAGCATGAGCATCCACTATGCCTTTATCTTATAAACATAAACATGTATCTTATCATCTTACTTAGCACCAACTTTAGGTATCAAACATATCACTGGTCACAACCTATCATTCTTAACGCATCATCAACAGAGGTGCAGTTACAAGATAACGACTCACCAAAACTAGGGTTTTCAAGCTAGGTGCAACCCTTACCAAAGATAATGCCTACTGTCACTATAGGTGTGGCGGGCAGTGCATCCCTCACCCACAAAGGGGTATTGGACAGGATTATATCCCTCACCAAAGACTATCGGCTAGGGCACTTAGCCACACATATCGGCCAACCATGAGGTGCATCCATGCACAAGGGATATCGGGCAACCAGACCTAATGTGTATCGTGCCACCTGATCCAAGAGTTGTGTCGTGCAGCCAAGGAGCATAGGTGTATCGTGCACCCAAGGATATTGGGCATCCAAGGCAAAGATGTGTCGGGCAGCACAACTAGCCCTAACGGCCAAGACCCTATCGCCCATTAGAGTTAGGGTTTCATGTCGGGCATCCACCATCATCATAACGCCCAAGGCCAAGATTATAATGCCCAACAAGCACACTACTAACCTCTATCCACTACATCATGGCGCTCAAGGAGGGCTATTGTTCAACTAAGTTAAGCACTACACATCGGTCACCACGAAGGCATCCATCTAGGGTTTCACCACCCAAGCACCATACCGGGCAACATCAAAACCAACCCATGTTGCCCAAGGCACAAAATGGAGATAGCTACTAAGCACCATTTCGGCCAAAGGCACAACACTAACTAAGGCAAAGGTACATATCGGTCAAGGCATATTGCCCAACAACACTAACATGGTGAAGGGGTCATATCGGGCAACAAGGTCAACAAAACCCAACTTATCATATCACCCAAGACAAAACCCTAGAAGAGGGGTATCGTGTAAAGCACCACAAAAGGGTATCGTGCAAGGCACAAGGACCCTATCGGTTGGGTCATCATCAACTTCAAGAGCACTGTCATCAAACCCTAATAGATCGAGAGAGTTGGCTCACCTCTCAACAACTAAGAGAGAGGGGTTTTGCACAACCTCCATCACATATCGAGCAACAAGGTGGATCATCCCCTACTAGGTCAACGTCCAACCAAGGCTCACCTCTCAAATCCATGGTGAGAGAAGGGTATTTCCCAAGCAACTAGAGCATAGACTCGCCTCTCAACAACCAAGAGAGAGGGGTTTTTCCTACACCACTAGAGCTCGAACAAAACCAAATGGGAGAGAAAGGGGTTTTGCCCAAGGAACCCTAAACTCAAGGTTCGGCCACAAGGTCTAAGAACACCTCAATAACATGACCACTATATATATAACAAGATAAAAGGGTACATACTAGGGCAAGAAACATATCTAACAAGATGCATGTCCGATCAAGATGACATATAAACATGCAACATGAAAAAGAAGTAGTATAGCTAGGGTAAGAGTTATGTAACCCGCCTTAAGCAAGCTCCAAGCTCCTAGCACCAAGCTTCTAAGATCCAAGCACCACCTTCGGCCACCTCAAGAATAAAAGCAAAGCTCATAACCACCATGGCCGAAGATCAAGAAAGAAGGAGAAGAAGGTGCCAAGGAAAGAGGGGGAGATGCTCACCACAAGAAGAGAAGCAAGACACACTCTAGGGTTCGGCCACCACTAGAGGAAGAAGAAGACTCCACCAAAGAAGATCGGCCACCAAACTAGCTTTACCAAGTGTATCAGCCACCAAACTCACCAAGGGGAGGTATCATCCACCAAGGAAGAAGGGAAGCAATTAAGGAACTAAAGGGATCCTAAGCAAGAGAAAGGAGAGACATATATAGAAGAGGGTGAAGAAGAAACTAAGGCAAGGTGTCGCCCAACCTAGGAACACTTGTCCATGGGGAAAAGACACCTACTATTTCGCCGCCACCACATGTCCAAAGCTTTGCCACATGCAAGCAGCAAGCACCAAGTGTCCACAAGGGGGTGACACAAATGATGCTAGGTCAAAGAAGGTCACTTGGCCGATACACCTCATGGGAAACACACCCTTGCCCGACACAACCACCTGGATGATACACCATCTCCGACACACCAAGGTCGACACACTCAAGCTTGGCCGATACACCTAGGGCTTTCCTGACACAAGACCCAGCAAAGTAAGGCAAAGCCCAAACAAGGCTCAACAAGGCAAAACAAAGCCCAAGGTTGCTCAAGCAACGAGCCCAACCCATCATCTCAACCTTAGAGGATGTAAGGAGAGGGAGAAACATCTCTCAAGGTGTCAAACTTGCACATCAACCCTAAAACTTGGGTTATTTGCAAGTTGCACCTCTAACTCTCAACAAAGCACAAACGAACCCTAATCACCACTTGGGTGATTAGAAAGCATCAAAATATAAGGTTTAGGAAAAGCAAACAGGGTAAGGCCAAAATGAAGGCCAGGGTTCTCACACATGGAACTATCATAATCTGGAGTGAGAAGATTGGGGATTTAATAATCAATGGACAAAGACTCAAATGTTATTTCATTATCACTGATATCTAGACCAACCAACTTCTCCCACTTCTCCCTCAAACATATCATGACTTATTTTCAAGCGTTGAGTCATCAACGTTAAATAAAGGCACTTCTCAGGAGGCAACCCAAGTGTTACCTTTATTTCTGGTTGTTACATCTTAGTTCATATTTCATTTAGTTAGATAGTGCATCTCATTCAACAGATCATCCGTTCTAACAATTTTGGATTCTAGGTGAATAACTTCATCTGAACGGAGAGCACTCCTAGTTTGTTAGTTTGTGGACCAACTAGCATAGTTCTCCCACCACCATCTTGAATTTAATGTTTTCTCAGGGACGAACAATTGCCTAATTTTGGGGTGGAGGGTTGGTGGTACATATTCTACTCTGTACCCACATATATTTGTTTGTAACTTATGATCTTATCATCGCATCCATCATGCATTACATGTAGCTCGATTTTTTCAAAATTTTTGAATAATTTCCTTCTAGAGAAAACAAAGTAATTAGCTAGACAACTTAGATTCAGATAACCAATGCCTACAAATCATCCTATGTGGCTTAGGAACCCAAACATCATGTTTTCCTAGAAAAATGATAGGTATTTAAGGAACTGAGAGGGATCAAACACATCATTCTTCTAACTAACTAGTTAAACAAATTCATGGAATCATCATGTTTCCCCTTATCATCTCACTATTTGAGCATAGTGGGACTAGGAGAACATCCTAGTGCATTGAATTGTAAATCAAGTTGAATACTTATCTGACCCCTCTTCTACATTTCTTCTTCCATCTTCTTACACTTCATCCATCAAAGAGAACATAAAAATCCATAAATGGTGTCAAACTCCAAGTTCAGGGTAGCACATCCCATCCCTACTCTATCCACTTCTTCCATACCCCTCTCTGTGTAATATGGGTGTACCACCAAAAAGAAAAGATGCCAATGTGTAGAAAACAAACTAAAAACACTACAATATATGTATTTGCACAAATAAAAGCAAACTCAAGTCAAATAGACGAGAGATTTGCATCTTCATTCGAAAACTACCTTCTCTCTATTTTCCACCCAGAGACACAATGAATTTCTGATTTGGATATCCTTTCCACACACCCCAGTGTGAGATCATTTCATACTTATTTTTCTGGATGATTGTTTGAATGCTCATGAAAACTCTTACATGTGCATTATATTGGGGATAGTAGTGAGGAAGTGTTTTTGGGAAGCAAAATTGGAAACAATGACATGAATAGATTTGTTATGTGGTCTCAAGAAGTTGGGTTGCTTGTCCATACAGGTGGTAGGGAAATGAGCATGATGTGAAGGTGAGGTAATCTCATGGGTGGATAGTATCCATAGCGACTATTTCAAATTTTGAGTTACTCAGGGACGAACATCGTTTAAGTTCATGGTTATTGATGAATGAATGTCCATCCTAGTTTAGTTGCATTCATAGTCTAGTTATGCATTCATTTCTATCATTTTAACTTACAACTAACTTACATCTAGGTTTCCTTAATTTTATGGTAACTTATAAGGTTTTGATCCAAATTCTTGATTTCAATGGCAGGCTTGAGCTTCACTATATGATGGGAGTGTAGGAGGTGGTGGTCTCTCTATTTGACTTGAGCTTCATTCATGGTTTCTACCAGATTTCCATTCATCCAAGTGATCAAGAGATGACTACCTTTATGTGTCCCTTTGGCACACAATCTTCATTCATGGTTTCTACCGACTAGTGGACCCAAGAAACTTTTGAATAATTGTATAATATTTTTTATGAATCGTTTCCTCATCGGTTGTTGAAACCATCAAATCACATTACACCTACCAAGACTTAGAAAAGTCGTTATGCCCTTTCATAATAAGATGCTCCATCAACCCAGACCATCAACCTTATGCCAATAGTTCCCCCCTGAAGGTACCTCTATGTTGCGCCTTCTAATAAGATTCATGAATGGGTCTTCCTGCACTATCAACCAAAGGTTTTTCTACATAGCCTTGTGATCAAACTTTAGTATCCACCTTTTGATGGATGTATTGTGTTCCCTTTTGAAGGTACTTCTGCTTGCCTTCTAATGGATGTATTGTGTTCCGTTCCGAAGGCACTTCTGTTCACCTTTTGATGGATGTGTTGTGTTCCTTTTTGAAGGCACTTTTGTTCACCTTTTGATGATCGTTCTACCATTGATCACCTGCTAATGTGTCTATTGAACGCTGCGAGACTTCTTGCCTACCAATGGCATTACTACATACCACAACCCCTTTGTCTTCCTCATACCGCCACCGACTATTCACCTCCATGGTGACCTGGACTTCACTCCAAGATGACTGGGAGGGTTCCAGACCCTTCACTTTGCTTATAAATAAGAGACAAAGACCTACAGAAAAGGGATCCTCGACTGACATTGGAAGGTTTTCGCATCCATACCAAACCTTCAACCACAACAATCTTCGACCTTCATCCATTAGTTAGTGAATGCCAACCAAAAGACTCTCACCTTAACTTCCGCTCATGTTCCAAGGTACATGCCTTGATAGAGGCATGTCCCGCTGTACCTGTTTCCATAGGTTTACGACCTCCACCTACGTCAACCTGCTACTTTATCCACATAGTAGTAGATCTAGTGCGCAAGTGAGGAAGATAGACGACCCTAATCCATCCCCGACGAATGTCCAGGAGTGTCCTTATCCGGTCTTTGATGCCATCGATTCAGAGTTTGAAGAGTTGTTTCCACACACCACAACGGTAATTCTTCTTCTTCTATGGCCATGGCTTTCTTCTCCTTTTCCCTTTTTGTTTCTATGAATTTTGACACGAGTGAGTAGTCCTATCGCTAGAGTGTAGAGAGTAACCCCGCTACTTGATTTTGTATTTTTATCTGCACCTATTCTTGTATGGACTATTACATATTTAGAATCAATCATTTTATGTTTGTATGCTTATTTGATCAACAAGTTTATATGTTTGTGATATTCTTGGATGTAGAGAACTTGAAATCCATGATCTAGTATATCGATCTGATTCTAGTCAAAACCCAAATGAGAATTTTGTATAGGTGTTTTTTGAAGTGATAGATGTATGATCCTTAGATAATGCAACGCGAGCTTAGAGGTATATCTATCCAAGATTTTATCCGAATGTCGAAAGGGGGATTTTTCCGCCCTCAACATATACATGTGCATCCTTAATATGATGTTGTGAGAGAGTGAATAATAGGTAGCAATAATGAATCACATTCCACCTAGTGTTTCAGCCATTGATTTATCGACCTCTTTAATCCAACATTTACTATTTGTACTTTAGTTTAATAACCAAATTCAAATATTATTTTAAATACTAGTTCTTGTATGGTTACTTTCATTGTATAACTTCTTTAAAACCTTATCCTTTAGGTTCAATCCTAACTATACTGCAATAAAATCCATTCACTTGCAGGTGGTAATTATTGTACTTGTTTAGGTGAACTATAGGGATTTCACCCCTAGTGAATTTGTTGGTACAGTAAAAGCCACGTGAACATGTTTAATCGCAAATTCTTAATGATGTGCTCCATGAAAAGGATGTGTACCTTGGTTATATGTATTGTCTAATCATTCTTTTTAAGATCATTTTATTTGAGGTCTCAAAGTTTGTGATGTTATAGTTCTCTTAACATTAGAAAGCAACACCTCCCCTGACAAGTTTATGATCTCCTCCTCCTTCAATTGCCACTCTCCCATCTTCCTGGCACGACCAGAGTTGTTGAGGGACGTCAACAGGGAGCTTCCTCATGGAGAATGGAGCAAGGTCATAGGATAACACCAAGAAAATATGGGTCTTTATCTCATTTCTAGGTATCTCGGGAAGGTGTGATGATATGAGGATCCTTTTGCTTTATTGTTCTTTATATACTTATCCTCCACAACCTTAATATTTCTGAACTACCTTGACCTATCGTGATTTCTACGCTCTTTTCCGTCGTTTCTACTTGTTCCCCTCGGATAGGAAATACATTTTCGTGGGTGCAATGGGGTGCCTAACACATTGACATTGCAAAATGTTGTGCCCTACACATATCAAAACGTCAACCTTGTTATGATGTCACATCATAGTTGACTTCCAATTCTTTAAGTTTTCCCGCAAATTAACTCACGGGTAACTCCATATCTGTCGTTTTACGCCCAAAAAGAGAACCAGGGGTCCGTCTTTTTCAAGGATGTCACAGACGTCATCATTCAAATAGAGGGTGTACTAGCATTTAAATAGGACCAAATCAGGATAGAAATAAAGGTTGAACTATGATTTGGACGGTGAGTTGGGATTGAAGGGGATAGTCAACTAAGTCAAGTAGGATGGGGACATTATGCAAAGCTAGATGTACATGGTGAACCATGGTTTGAACAGTTTGTTAACCGGAAACGTGTTGGGATGTACCATAACTGGGATAGAGCACGACACAGGGTTCCGGTAGCGAATGAACCAGATTTCATAAAGAAGTTGCACTGAGATCCGAATGGAAAGTGCATTTAGAAAGCATGGGGATTCTTGCAAGTGGATTGAATTCAAAATAGCCTAGAGTAGTAGAGTCTGCTATTTTGTCAAACATACCTCGCTCTAGATAGTGCGTCTAAAAACTGACACAAGAGACTCTTGTACCCTGATGATATTTAGAACGTGATGAGGAAATACCTACCAACTCTGGACACCATCCCTCTCTTTAAAAAGTCTGTTTTGCGACAGACATGTCGCGCGTGTTTACTTGTATATCGATTACTAGCACAGGCAGTGAAGACAGCGTCGTTTGGTTCAATTAGCTTGAATCAGTCATTGGAACGCCATCATCATAATCATCATCATCATGTTGACTAACTAAACTTGTTAGAAGCAAGTGATTCGCAATTTTGGATAATACTAAGATGCGGCCTTTATTGCGAAGCTATTCGTAATTGCATAAGTTTGTAACGTAGAAATACTGCTCGTCAGTTACATTGCTATCAAGTATTACCTGTTGATTGACTTTTTATTGAGGAACCTGTTCAATTGATGATTATTCGTTTAATGATAATGTTACCAGGATCATATTGTTTTATAATTGTTATATTGTATTTGATCTCATACATGGGCCAATTGACCAGACAAATCAAATCAACTCAAATTAAGTTTCTCACATAATACTGGGCTTGAACTTCTGTAGCACAATTACAGTGCCATTCACAATTTCTGTCAAATGTCTACGCATGGCAGAGAACATCTTCTGAACAATGAAGAGCCGCCAAAGAAAGTCAACACATCAAGAGCTGAGCTCCAGGAACCTCCTAGCCGTCGGGTGGCTGGCCTCTCCGAGCCTGTAAGGCTCCAGGATCTCCACGAGCTTCCCTTCCACGACGAGGCAGGCCACATCTGCCAACCTCTGGATCTGCTTGACGCTGTGCGACACCATCACGGCGGTGATCCCCTTGCTCTTCTTCAACCGCAGCAGGGCCTCTTCGATGTTCTGCGTGGAGATAGGGTCCAGTGCGCTTGTGGGCTCGTCTAGCAGCAACACCTCAGGATCGTTAGCCAGGGTCCGGGCCAGCGCCACCCTCTGGGCTTGGCCCACGGACAAGTCCAACGCAGACCGGGTGGCCAGAGACGGGTCAAGGTCCGCCTGGGTCAGAAGCTGTGAAACGTCCGCATCCGAAAGCCTCTTCCCGCGGAGAGACGGGCCGTAACGAACGTTGTCTGCCACTGTACCTGCGTTGGCCCAAATATAATTTAGATCAGTAATAGATTTTCCTCTACAACAATACTGAGATAGTAGATACCTATGAATTACGAGTTGCTTTTCCTAGAGAGTAGAGAAGTAGTACATTTTAGAAGCAACGTTAAAATTGACGTTGCTTCAACTACTAGTTGAACAGAACTCTACTTGCTCCTGCCGGAAGGTTTAATAGATAATAGTACCGCTAACAAGTATGACAATGCCATTATATGCAAAGTTAGTCTCAATCTATTAGAAAGTAAGATCTAATAAGTGCATAATAATAAGCAACTGTTCCACAAATCCTAATCTCTTTTACAAAATCTAGCATTTTCTTCACCAGCATCAAAAAGGGAGAAACAATGACAACACCAAAACATATGGTTAGATTTCACGGTTAAGTTGGTTCACTTGTCAACACTTTTGTGCAAATCCATATTAGATTGAGTCGACATTAACTCCTGGAATATCTGAATAGGTGTTTAACATTCTAAAATTCAAAATGCAAAAATGATGTGCAGCTTAGGGGATATGTGATTTGGTTAATTTACACCTTATTGGACCAATATATGTTCATCAATAGAAACTCTTTTGTTCAAATACACCTATTATCAAACGAGGGTAATCTAGGCGAGATGGGAATCCCTAGATATATATTTTGTGCTATATTCTTCTTTTAGTTTGTTTTATATTTGAAATACAACTCCTTGATAAGACAATAAAAGAAATAATGTTGCAAATTATCAAATACATAATGTGTAGTCTACGAAATTGGAAACCCTATTGTTTGATTATGATACCTTTCTACATAACACTTGGCCCCTAATTACTTGGAATTTTATGAGCCTTAGATTGTATGGAATTTAAAACAGTGTAACAAATGTATCAAATATATTTTGCATCTAGATTCTAGAAAATGATTTTCAAACTATACAATTTTGAATTTCATCAATTCGATCCAAGAAGACCTCTGATATGCACCTCTTATAGTGAAATCAGTATCATTCTTAATGTATATATGTTGATGACATATTTAATTGTCATGTACATATGTCGTTCCTATTATTACATGGACCATCACAAAAAATATGTTTGTTAAAGGAAAATCATACATAAGAGGAAGTACTCATTATTTGAACCTTAAAGACAACTTATTGTCCACATGTCTTACAAATTTTGGTGGGTCGGGGTTTATACTGTTCAAGTCTAACGAGGTACAATCATAGACCAAATGGGTCTTATTATTTTGAAAATGTCCACAATAGAACAAATGTTTAATAAGTCTAAACCAAAATGCAAACATTGATGTTCTACGGTGGTATGAGTTGGTCCCAACTACATACTACTTTGTACAAGCATACTAATTCTTCATATGTATCCAATAAAACACCATTCAAATTCAATGCCAAATTGTTCATGACATATACTTTCAACTTTTCTAGTTTAGGTAAAGATTGAAATAAGTGCATAGATTTTTTTTTACATCAATGAATGAGAAATTCATACATTGGAAATTAAGATAAGAGCTAGGTGGAATAGAATTGTACTATCAACTGAAACATTTCTACAACAAATGTGTCGTAGAATAGGCATGTAATCAAGATATATTCTTGAATCATACAAATAAATTATCATATCAAGTGTCAGGTGAGGTGTGCACTCAATTCAAAGAGCTATGTGTTGATCATAGGAGAGTTTGATAGATTCAACTCTACACCCTAGGGAAAATTAAAACTTTCCATGTAGTCCTAGTTGAACAACTGAGTTGAACCTTTTTTTGTGTTGGGCATGAGCTTTTAGTATGGTTGGGGTTTAAGTTACTTATTGCGATCTGTTTCGGTATTATATTAAATCTTACAGTGTTAGATATATAACATAAGGAGGTTAACTATAGAATTTTGTAACAAATAATATTGCATAAACACTTATCCAGTCGGGTAAACGATTAGACAATCCCTAGACCAAGAACAAGATACTTAAGGTCAGCATGAATAGTTTTCAACTTGACGATGCTATATAACCTCTGCAAATGAAACTAACCTGACCGATTGGGTACAGTGTACATAGATATAATGGTCTAGTCTGGTTTTCTCCCTACTCCTACTAAAAGTATAAATGAATATACGTGGCCACGGCAAAATAATTAGGTTTGTACATATGTTGATTTCTTTTCAACAGCCATTATAACCATACTTGAAGCAACAGATGTGATTACTCTCCTGAATTGAGTGCTCAGTGATCGGATCCGGTAAGAGAATTAGGTTCTAGATTTCATTGACTAAGTTGAAATATATTACTATTGAATACGTATTAGATCCAACCCTTTCTACTCGCTGTTAACTATTATTGACATCAAACTGACAAAAACCCACAACCGCCCACGCAATTAATGTGATCAGGCAAATCAGAAAAGAAGGCGTTGACTGACGGAGGAAGGTTAGGTGGGTTAATTATCGATTTGTCTCTCTAGTCTGCATGAATGCACACGTAACCCATGTTGCGTGCTTCGCCAGTCACATGGTGAGGCCAGAGCATGGCTAATTAGTAGTACAAAGTACTAGCCAATTGATCTAATCATATATCGCTCTCTTATGGTTATGTTGCTTTCATATTTCCGGAGGAGCTAAGTAAACTCATACATCTACGAATATTCCTTCGTAGGATCAAGCTGCTGGCAGAAGCTGACACTTGGTTGACCTCACCTGCAACTTTCTTTTATGAAAATCTTGATGTTCATTTACTGTAAAGCTAAAATCTAGAAAAATGCTAATTTATTAACTTATAATACAACGACTTCACGCTGTCTTATATTGTAACATTTCGGCGTGATTATCATAGGCCGGAAAATAGTGATCAAGGTCAAGTACCAGACATTTTTTTTTCATTTCTTGATGTGACGTTTGGAAAAAAAATCAAGAAATGTGAAAAAAATAAAAAAAAGGTATGCTGAAAAAGAAATCAAAGCATGTCAGGCCGATGGATGTGAGATTCGTACGGAAGAGGACGACGATTTTGGCTGACCTTCGAAGAGCGCGGGGAGCTGGAAGAGCATGCCGACCCTGCGGCGGAGCGAGAGCACGTCAAGGTCGCAGATGTCGACTCCGTCGAGGAACACTGTCCCCTGCGGTGGCTCCCAAAGTCGGTTGACCGCCCGAAGGAGCGTAGACTTGCCGCTGCCGCTCGGTCCTATGACGCCAACGATGAGTCCGCTCGGTATGTCAACCGTGACGTCGGAGAGGATAGGCTCGCCGGTGTCCGGTGCGAAGCGCGTCAGTCCGCGGATGCTGAGCTTCGGATGTGGTGGGGCTGTCGTGGCGGTATTGGCGGTGCCCGCCTCCACGTCGTCGGCCAGCAGGTGTTGCCTGATCTGCTGGTCCCTGCTGTCCAGAACTGTCCAGAAGAAACAAGAGCAATAAGTACGGTAGTTCAATTGTGTCAGCGCCATGAATTATGATACGACCGTAACGTTATCTATTATCTAATTGCCCACCTATTCTGATTTCTGATGTATATCGTAATACGCAGAGGATCAAGGAGGAGGGACAAAAGACAGATACGAATAGAATTACTTACTTGCCGATGAACCCATATCTTTCACCTATCTAATATTCCAGAGAAGATCACCAAGAAGCTATGGCCTCTGGAAGTATGGGATTGAACTGCTGAAGGTTGAGGATCAACTTGAGAAACGTATATGAATGAAGATTCTGATCGTGGAGAGGCTGATTGATGCAAGGCGTAAGAACCGATCAAGCCGTACTAGTTCGTCGTGTTTGCCTCTAATTTCTATCCTGGGGCACACAATATAAGGAGATGGGAAGCTGCAGGTTTCTGAATTGAAGGTCTGATATATATACGAGGAAGGAGCGAGTTACTACTAGGTGAGGTCGCATGTGGCGAACAAAAAGAGTGTGGGGTCGGGAATCTCATCACAGGTGCAACCAGGGTCGGTTGCGTCTGTTCTCCCCCTTCCTTGCCTAAGTATTGCTTCTCTTTGTCCCTTAATCCGCTAGATGATCCTATAAATCTCTCTATCTCTCATTAATAAATGCTTTCTGCAGCACGTATTCCTCTCCTTCTCTCTCTAGAACGTAACGATAAGGAATCACAAAGATGATGAACTGAGGGAAGGAAATCGATGTTGATGTGCGTCTATATATGTGGGATAACATTTTTTTGACTTCAACAAAGAAAAACTGCCTTGTTCGTCACCGCAATGCCACTTTCTGTTTTCCCTAATGAAACAATACACTACGGGCGCCTCTCGCCACTCAAAAGTGGTATGTGCAATGCCTTCTTGTGCGGCCAGAGGCAAAGCAGAAGTTGTGGTACAATAGAAAATAGTCATCCCCCTTATGGTGATGAGTATCGTGCAAGACTCTAATACATGTACATCAAGGTCCCTAAATATATGCAAGTAAAATCGCTAAGCAACTCTAATATGAGGGAGGTATCCTAAAGGTTCATAATACAATCCTCAAGATTGATCTTGTTGTTACAATAAGAAGAATAATGAATTTCATATTGAAGGTCTACCTATGCATAGATAGACGAAGGCAATGCAGTGACGGTTAATAAACCCTAAACCTGAAATTGATATCACGACGAAAACCAAACCTGACATATATCTTTGGTGACGATAGATTCTCAAGGGGATGATCTCCATGTGTTGTTTTGGTCTTTATCGATGGTTGTTAGTTTCCAACCATGAACAACATTGTTGGTGACGATATAATGTTTCCCAAGAGGGCCTATCACCCAAAAGAAGGCATTGTACTCATAAATGGAAATGGCATAGACAAGAGGTAATAAAAGAGAACAGTCCAAAAGACCATATCAACCTTTCAAAAGATCAGACCAACCTATAAATAGTCGGCCGAGTTTTTAAGCAGTTTAGACCAAAAAAAGAGCACTGGGCCAAAAGATCGATCCCATCCAGTCTAACTCCATGTCTAGTCCATTTTTAGGTAATCTAATTTCAACATAGGATTTCTACCTGACCATAATCCATCTTGAAATCATCATAAATATATATATTTTTGTCAGTAAAACCCCTTTCACTTTTTTTGTATTTTTCTTTGAAAAGTTCTGTACAAAGCAGAAAAAGAGGAAAGGGTAAAAAATAGAATTGTACGCAAAAGTGCAGACTGTAGAAAGAATAAAAAATACATCGGGACCATAGACCAAAAGAAGAGATAAGAACTTTAGACCTTGATCAAAAAAATTCTAGGGAAGCAAGATTTTCACGAGGCAAATCAGCAGACATACGCAGCATCAGCAAGGCATCCAATAAAAGATAAGCCACAGTATAAAGAAGAACACAAACTCATCATCAATTGAAGCCAAGAATCAAGAACCCATCGTAGCAAGATAGTAGACGTTCACAAGGCATTACAAAGGTATACTCAGCAACAGCAAGACCTCCAAGAACAGAAATAACTTGTAACAAATAGCAACTCAGAAAATTACAGAGCTGAAGAATGAAGCAAAGAAGCCATTAAAGAAGTAACAATCCAAAACTCCAGACAGCCAAGAGATAAAGATAGTTGTGGACTAGCAGAAAAGAAACCTAAGAAATACATCCTCATGAAGTATAATGAGACATCACTAAGCCCTCAGAACCAGTAAAAAGAAAGTCCAATAGAAGAAAACCATCAGTAATATCGAACCAAAGATCAAGGAACTGAATGAAAAACTTTGTATTCCTCCTCAACAAGCTTCCATAACACATCAACATATCTATATTTGTTCTCATGAAATCTTAAATTCCTTTCACACCAACAATGGTGATATATGAGACTACTAACAGTATCCTTTTTGGCTGAACTCTGAATAAGGGAATCCCAATTATAAAGGATAACAAAAGTGGGATCAAAGGAATCTACAAAATCCCAAACTCGAGAAGATATTCACAGGAGAACATAAGGTGACTTGTATCTTCATAGCCATTCAAACATAGAAAACAAATAGAAGCCAGTTGAATCCCTTGCCTTCTAGAATAGTCAGACATAGGTAATTTTTTGTGCCTGGCCTTCCAAAGGTGAAGGAAGCCCCTTTTGTGGACTTTGCAATGCCATATCCCGAAAAAGAATCCACTATCCAAATTTTTAACTCTGATCATATCCCAAACCAAGTTGAAATTGATTTTCTTACTGCCATAGAAAGTAAGATGATCATCAAAGACAAAGTAGATATCATGCTTGAGGATAAAAGAAAGCATATCACCCTAACAATTGTTATTGGCCTTGGGAACATACCATTTGCCATTATTAATGATGATATTAAGCTTGCAATTTCAAGGCAAACTAAATTTTAAAACAACTTCCTTACCAATATGCTCAAAAAGAAATTTAGAATCAAGCCACGGGACTTTCCAAAGCAAGAAGGAACTTGTTACAACCCCAATTTTTGGGGTTCATATTGATTAAAATGTAATTTCTCCAATAAAATGTATGATTATGAAATTGTATGATTTATGTGTAATGAGTGAATTTCTTTGATAATATTTCCTTCAAATATGATTTTGTGGTAACTAATGAGTTGGTAAGTCTAATATGATAAAAAGGAAAGAAAAGTTGAATGAAATCAAATAATGCATAAAAAGGAAAATAAATTAAGATAATGATGAGAAATATGTGGAATTCTCTGGAAAGTTGTAGGATTGATCATCATGGATTAGATTTCGAATCCATGTGGTTTCTAATGGTAAAAGGAATCCAAATAAAGGATATAAAAGAGTAAGAGAGAGAAAATATGAATAAAATATGCCTTTTTAAGTGATAACTTGCATATGAAGAAAAGTCTCTCATACTTTTGAAATTGAGTCCCAAACTTGACATACAAGTAACTTAAGTCACTATGGACTTTCCTCGAAAATTTGGGATTAAAAGGATGCATGGTTTAGGAAATATAATTTTTGTAAGAATTCCTAAAGTGAGAGGGATAACTGAGAAAAGTATTAAATGTAACAATTTACATTTGATTTTGGAATCTTGGGCCTGACCCATGATGACATCACGTGAAGTCTTGGCAGTTCGATCAGGGATCTGACGATGGAGAACTTATCTCCTAGCCACGGAATAGAGGAGTAGGGAACTGAGTTTTCTCGATCAAAATTCTTGCAAACCAAGACACATCGGATTAGGAAATGTTTTCAATAGATTTAGGGGATCAATCCGAGTTTATCTACCCAAGTTTCTCAAAGTTTCATTGCCTCTAAAAATTTTTCCCAATCCAGGACTCAGAGGCTTCTCGGCTCCCATAGGGGGACCTATAAATATGGGGCCTTGGACCCCCTCTGAGGTGGCAAGCAAGTGCTTTGGCTTCGTTTGGGTGTCACGAACGATTCTCTGCTCTCAATTCCTCAAGATACCTTGTTCTTCAGCCATGTCATCATGAGAACCATGCCGGACCATCCTGTTTCTATCCAGCTGACCCTGATCACCATGCGAGAAATTGAGAGAGTCTTCGACTCCTATGGGGTCTGGCAGAGGCGTAGCCATCTTCGCCTGACACCCAGGCGACGAGGAACGTGAAGTCAACAGCTGGGTTGACTCACTTAAGGACCTACTTCATGATTCATAGAATGGGTAGAGGTTGAAGAAATGAATTGAGGAAAAGTCCTTTTACCCAGGTCACGCGGGGCATTGAACGCTAGAGCCTCGGGAGAAGGAGCGTCTTTCTTCCCTAAACTCGGCGTTTTGTTGTTGGGGGCGAGTTGCTCGCTTGTCACATGTGGGTCCTAGTCCACGTGGGAAGAGGCAAGGTTGCGTGGGATAGACCGCCACATGGCCGACAGTGGTTTGTGGAAGCCTGATCCACGTGGAAAAGGAAAAGAGGCCGCAATGCTGACGTGGCGGTGTCCCATTGGTTGAAAGGTAATTATCTTACAAAATTCATAATTAATTATTGGTAACTCAGATGACAATAAATTATATATGAAGTTGATCAAAAAAATACATAGATTGCAATAAAAATATAATTGGAGCATGATTCTATTTGTAATTCAAGATGTATATAAAGTTGTCACCTTTAATGCTTTTATGAATAAGAAACCCTAATTTTGATATTAATGAGATGTAGTAAAGTTCTATGGATGATTTAAGTTAATATTAACATGTTGTTAATAAAAAGGAAGGTTTAGATCTAAAAAGATGATCCTTGTGCTTAATTGGCCTAATTTAGGGTTTCATGAGAATAAAGTGCATTAATGGGCTTAGAAACCCTAATTTATGTGATTTTGACTTTTAATGGATTTACTTCAAAAATACATGTGTAAGATAGAAATATGATGATCCTAAGATAAAGTGAGAATAAGGAATCCTTAATATGGACAACTTGAATAATTAGGGTTTTATGGTATAGAATCTGTTTTAGGGTGTGTTGACCTAAAAAGGTAAAGATTGAGAAATATATCTAAGAAACTATGAGGAAACCCTAATTTAAATTAGAAACCCTAGAAGGGATTCCCAAGTCAATAAAATGAGTTTATGATGAGTATGTAGTAATTAGGTCGTACATGCTTTTCAGGATTCAGTTGTTCTTATGTGATTGGCTTGATTGGTTGATTGGATTACCTGATTGGATTGGACTTTGCTTATTTCTTTGAGGTCTCCAAATCAGGTATGTGGTTATTTTATGATTACTCAGTTTAGTTTCACGGTGATTTCTGGGGATTTATCAATTGCTTGAAGATAACTATGTGGATGACTTTATTTGTTGTAATATGTAAAATGACTATGATTATTACAATGTAATTATATATGACTTGCCTGAACCTACATACCATCTCTGGGTGTAAGATTTGAGAAGACCAAGCCCTAGAGGGAAGGTCAGAGGTGGTCAAGCCTCAGGGGGAAGACCACAGGGCACCTAGAGAGGTGACCCAGGAGGTACCAATCTTTGGATGGAGAAGGTAGCCTAAAGTCCCTTGTAAAGACTAAACCCTAAGAGAGGGTGACCCAGAGGATGAGTAAAAGTGGTTGGGAAGTTTAATTGAAAATGTAATCTTGAGTTGCTAGTAACTATTTTTTGTGATTAGGTTGTTGGAATATATGTGCAAAAGTTTGGTTGCCACCACATACCAGTATATTCTTTATACTGGCTGATGTTTTATTTGTCGGCATTTTAGGAATACTTGAAAAAGGACAAATAGTAAAGTGATATTTGAAGAATAAAGCTAATTAAAGAAAGGAGGATTTAGTTAGATAGGACTCTACATTGGGTAAAGTTCCAATTCTTATTTTTGAAAGATATGTAAAAAGTACATTTTTATCCTGCCTTTAAGCTTAGTCTTTGGTAGGATTTATTAATTATTTTTTATTATTTGCAAAACCATTGATCCTATTTTGGGATAGCAGCTATAGCTTCTTAGTATTCCTTAATTGGGGGTTACCGAGAAGTGGGGTCGTTACAATTGGTATCAGAGTATGGTTTTCAATCAAATCTCTAATAATTATTAAATTTTACAAACTCTTTAGAACCCAAGGGAGTTATGAGAGAATTTTCCAATGATGGAGGTGTCTAGAAAAGAATCACAATTCGGGGGCTGGAAAGAATTTCCTCCGCCCCGCTAGTCGGTCTATGAGGACTCCCAGATTCTATGTGATTGTCTGGCCAAAATCGGAGGATTTAATTCGAAATAATATACCTCTAGGTCTTCTCTCATCTGTCTTCATCCCATCTCTACTCCATTCATTGAATAACTTTAAGAGATTAGGGTTTCTCTCTCCATACCCTCTTGAGTTTAGGGTAAGCATAATAAGGATTAAGGAATCCTCCACCAAATAATAAAAATCATGTAAGAAAGATGTCATGGACATAAGTCTAATTGATGAAACTTAGATTGAGATTACTTACATGCTTAAGTTGCATGGCATGTGTTGTTGTGCCCTTGGATACCCCTCAGGAGAATGTTGAGGTTAGACCATCTAGTCGGAAGATGAGGAGAGGGATAGTCTTGGAGGAAGAAGCCTCTAGGAAGAGGAAGAGACCTGATGCATCCTCTGAGGATGATGCTCAACCCAAAACCTTAAGCGGTAAATAGATGAAGAGACGACACGATGAGTTGGATATCATAGTTGCCCATGCATGTATGTATGTAGACTAGACATGCATGCTTTGTGCAGAGGTTTTGAGTATGCATGAGAAGCATAGACTATGAGTGGTTGCTTGAATCGTAGTGCTTTTGATGACCCGGCCTTGGGTGGGTCGTGCCTATTAAGGGTGAGGGATGGCTCCCCCATTGAGAAGGTTAATGGTGACCATATAGGAACCCTAACGGGCATATTTGAGCAGAAAAGGGGCATGCGCCTACATAGAAGAGAGTAACAGTAGGACTGGCAGAAGGTTTTAGACCTTAGCCAGAAGGGTTATGCCTGATAGTTTATGAGATAGGCATGTAGAGCTTTGGATGATCTTGGTCAGACGTAAGTTTTGATGGTACATTTCACCCAGGTAGGGATAGACGTGTACCCTTAAGAGCTTGACCCATCTTCTGAGAGAGAACCTCCAATGGTAGGACTAATTATAGGGTTATCTCTAGAGAGAGGGTGACACCCTGATGAAGAAGGTTGGAAACCTAGACTCTAAGACATGAGGAATCACGAGAAGGTTTGGTATGATGTCGCCTAGAATGGATGACCCTAATAGATGTGTGGGGTTTCTCCATGCATGATCCGAAGAGGTTGGCATGCCTTAGATACCTCTAGAGGAACCAAACCCTAGGAAAGAGAAAGAGACTTCTAGTATAGATATATAGATGATATAAGTGCCTAACTTTTAGGTGTAGGAAGGAGAGTTCCATAGATCCTGAAGAGGTATGGTAACAAGTCGTAAGGTCTCACACCCAGATGGTTGTCTTTGTGTAGGACTCTAAGGGTTGTTCACGTGGAAGAGTGTTAGGAGGTATATACCATATCTTGTATAGGTTTGGTTGATGTTTGAACAGATAAGCATGCAGTTAGACAGCTAATGCATAAGAGAGGAACATGGGGTTCCTGGACCAAAGAGGGGAAGTAGCGGTACCTGGTGCACATGATTCTCACGAGGCTGATTGAGTTCATAGGAATTAATCTTGGCACCTCTTCCCATGTTTTAGAGAAAAAAGAAACCCCACTTTGATCTGAGAAATATGTTTGATGGACCATTCACACAGGTTGGTGACATATGCATGTATGATATTAGTCCAACCTTGAGGAATGATGAACAAGTATGACATACCAAGGAACTTAGAATGGCTTAATAGGTTGTCTTCTTGCTAGCCATGAGCATAAGTATCATGATAGGGCTAAGCATATACATGATGAGTTAAAACTTGGAGGTAAGAATGTTTTGTGACCTTTGTTATGATTGAGTGATAGTTTTCTTCCATCATGAGAAGGGACCCTTCATGTTAGGGTAAGCATCAGCTATTGTTTAGGTTTGAGGTAATCTCAAGAGGTCACTTAGAAGATCTCAAGGAGATGAGTGTAAGAGCACATAATATGAGAATGAATCTATAGACCCACATGTAACCATCTCTAAGGGGCATGAGGATATGTTGCCATAGAGACACTACTACAGAAACATCATTCAATGTAACTTTTCGAGGCGTCAGTTATTTAACAAAACCGACACTGATAAACATTACACATTGGCTATTGAGGAAAACCGACGTCTATATTTGAAGACCAGCCAGACATGGGTATCACTTTATATTCAGCGTCGACTGAAGAAAATAAACCGACGACTAAAATAGCCCACGAAATCCAATTTTTTCGAGCGAAACAAATTACCCCCAAAGTGTAACATAGAGCGTCGGTGTTTTACCTAATAACCAATGCCTAAAGAAGATAAAAATTGTGTGTAATTTTTACCATATGGGCGTCGATTTTTGTGGGATAACCGACACTGATAAGGGTTTGCGCGCCCTCCCCGCCAAAAATTTTAGGGTAAAGGATCGTCCAATTGACTTCGGTTGTTATTTTCAGTCGACGCTTATTCTGTTTAGGTGTCAGTTTTTAAGATAACTGACGCCTATTATTAACTTAATAGCCCCCGTGAGAAGCAAACTCTTCCCCTTTCTTCTATTTCATTACAAAAATAGACTCTGCCTTTCTCCTCCCGACGATGTCGCCGCCGCGCCTGCTTCCTGCCGCGTCTGTCGCCGCCATCGCCTGCTACTGTTGTTGCTTCTCTGCTCGTCGCCGCCATCACCTACTGTTGTTGCTTCTCTAATCGCCGCCGCCTCCTACTCCTACTACTTCTCTGCTCGGTGCCACTGCTCCTCACACCGCCACGTCACTGCCACCGACAGGGATGAATTTCATTTCCACACTGCTAGCTGCTCGATAGGTAGGCCCTCCTCTTCTTCCTCCATGCCCCTCTTCTTCTTCCTTCTTCCTCCTTACCAACAGCAAGAACGGCTGTGTGGGCTAGGGCCATGGCTGTGTTGGCTGACCACGACCGTGCTACCCAGCACAGTCGTGCTCAGCCAACACAGCCACAGTCGTGGCCAGCCCACACGGTCGTGCTTGCTGTTGGTAAGGAGGGAGAAGGAAGAAAAGAGGATATATATTCAAATGAAATCAATTATGAATTTGTGATGAAATCAATTATATGATGAAATCAATTATGTTCAAATTAATTATGTTCAATTATATGATGAAATCAATTATGTTCAATTATATGATGAAATCAATTATGTTCAAATCTTGTGATGAAATCAATTATGATGAAATCAATTGTGATGAAACCCTTACATCTACATGAATCCCTATTGCATGATGAAACCCTAACATCTACATACTCTATATGATACCTAAAATTGTGATGAAACCCTAACATCAATTGTGATAAAACCCTAACATCTACATATCTATCCAAGATGATGAACATGCATGGACACTCGAAATATTTAAATCAATGTTATAGAATATGATACCTAGATTAAATGATGTTACATGAAACCTAGGATATGAATGATGAAACTAGGATTGTAGGTATTGGAATGACAACATACATGTATTTGTTGGCCTAGAAACCCATCTAAGATTTACTCATTAGGAGTAAATCTTGGATAGTCCCCGATTTGGGACTGTTCTTGAACACCTAAGCTCACTTAGGATGTAAGTGTATAATGTGTATTGGGTTTTCAATAAAATTTCAATAGCATTTCCTCATTTGTTCTCTAAGTACATATGTACTTGGAGAACAGTGGGGAAATGCTGCCGAAATTTTCTTGAAAACCCAATACACATTATACACTTACTAGTGAGATTAGGTGTTCAAGGATGGGATAGGTGGTACATGTACATTTATTATATATAAGAATGACATCACATGTATTTGTTAACCCTAGACCCTAATCTTGTCCTAATATATACTTATTTTCTCTTTGATCATAGAATGGATAGATCATGGATGTCCATTCACAATCGCTGCACCCCAGAGTTTATATTTGGTCTTGATTAGTTTATTAGATTTTCCGAGGAACATAGGAAACAACCTGGAGATAGGTTCTACTGTCCATGTAGGCATTGTGGTAACAACTTGAAAGTTAGCACTGGTGACGAAATAAAAAGTCATGTCATGTGCAGTGGGATTGTACAAGGCTATACAAAATGGCACTGGCATGGAGAGATTTCAAACCTGAAACCAGTGGATGTCGATAGCAATGCTTGGGTGGAAGAAGAAATTGTCTCCGATGACGTAGATGTGAACGAACCAGTTCCAGTAGACATCATTGATGCGATTCTGGATAGTTGTGGGGTAGAGCACAGTGATCCACCTCCCATCTTTAGAAACATTGTGCATGATGTTGAGATACCGTTATACACAGGTTGTATTAAGTTTACAAAGCTTAGCGCTGTGTTGAGATTGTATAAGTTGAAAGCTAACAATAGATGGAGTGAAAAAAGCTTCACTTCATTGTTGACTTTGTTGAAAGAAATGCTTCCTGAAGGAAATGAGCTGCCAATCTCAACATACCGGGTAAAGAAATTGTTGTGCCCAATGGGAATGGAGGCCAAGAAGATACACTGTAATGACCTCGCCTCCTGATAACCCCCAATTAAGGGAGACCCGAAGATCAGAGCCGTTATTCAATTAATAGGATCAAAGGTTCGACAAATAATCAATAATAATTATGAAATTCTACTAACTAACTGGAATTTGGTATAAAATTAAAGCTTTATTTACCTTTGAAAACTTTGGAAATCTATCTATCCAGAGCTTGAATTATTCTATCTAATCCTCCTTGCACTTTATTTCTTGTTTCTACAATGTATCACTTTACTGTTTGTTCTTTCAATTGTTGTTCCTAAAACACCGACAAACAAAACGTCAGTCAGCCGAAGCTGGTATGTGGGGTAAACAATAATTGTGCAACTATGTTAACAATGTAGTCATTCAAATATCCTTTAACATCCAAGATTATGTTTTAAGCGATACTACTCAATCCTTTCCTATCCCCTATCTCTGTGTTGTCCCTGCAGTGGACATGGATACTACCTCTCTCATGTGGTAGATCCTTACTCCCATGGCCCTACCACACATGTAGCCAATTCCTAGGGTTATGGAGTCGCATGGTCCTACCCAAAGGTAGCCCAATCCATGACTCATGATGACTTGATGGACCTACCGCATTGGTAGCCATTTACTAAGTCATTTAATGACCTGATGGACCTACCCCATTGGTAGCCATTTACTAGGTCAATCTATAAAGCTACAAAGGGGACTAGGATATGAGCTAGTAGGCACTTATCTTAGGTGATAGTCATATCCACATTATGATTTGCAAGAATTAAATGCATCCAACAATTTAATTCGAGTCATCGATAAAACCTCGAAAATCCTCGGAAAACTAATTTGGGATATTCATAGGCGTAACCACATACCTCAATGGTGAGTCATGCAGATTATTCAACATATACTTCATGTATATACAATCTAGTCAATCAACAGATCCAAGCAAATCAAGCATTCATCATTTATAATCTGCATGTATATAAAACATAAACTGTCACCTTCACATTATTAATCACATTAAACACTACTCGACCCCAGTCTAGGGTTTAGGTTTCCTTAGCATCAAATTTGTCATTAGGGATATGTTTCTAAACCCAAATCCACATGTTTATTGATTTAATGGCTCAAGAACCCTAATTCACATTAGGTGTAGTCATGATCATCAAATCTATTTCATCCTTACATTATGATCACTTACATTAAATTAAGTCTAACAAATTAACAAGTTAGGATCCTTAAACCTTATTATTCATATGCATTGATTAGAAAGTATAATTATCATCATTAAGATCATAATCATGTTAATTTACCATTATATTCCACATCATCAGTTTAAATCTCAAGGAAGCATATCTAACATGATCAACAACGTATTAATAAGAACTAGGGTTTCTATGTATTAATCACCCTACATTAATGGACCAACTATACTTTTAGAAAAGGAATCATATTTAGGAATTAGGAGTATTTTATTTGGATTCTACTCGTTCTCCTGATTAATTTTCATATAAAACATGTCTAAATTAGAGGTACCAATAATTAACTACGAATTTCACAAGGTAAATTACCTTTGGCCAATAGCAAGAGACGACGTCAGCGACTCATCTATATATTGGTTTCCCTTTTAATACACGAGAAAGGACTTCGGTGCCCTCAGGTGTCGTACACATGGAGGGGCATTTTTGTCTTTTCGTTATGTCCTTCCCTTACCTCCGCTTCACCCTTCTCGCGCAGCAGCGCCGTGAGTTTCCTACGGCCGATCGGGAGGGGACTCACCTCCTCGCCCCAAGCCACAGCTAGACTAGGGAAAGGCGTGACCACCACCCCATAGTCCTGCCACACACAGAGGGAGGGCTTTTCTCACCTGAACATGCATGAAGGTGAGAAGGTTTGTGAGACTCCACCTGCAGCGCTTGCACATGGTAGACGAAGTCCAACCTGAGCAGCGCGTGTGTCCGGCATTGTGGAGCCCCAGAAGGGATCCTAAGCCTCCGCAGACCCTCTTCAGACTCAACCAACTGGCGGCGGTGGCGTTCTCTGATCGGTGGTGGGGGAGACAGTCCCCGTCATCTCTATTGTTGTATCTGGGCCAACGACCTTGGGCAAGGCTCCGGTGGTAAAACTGGGGCATGGACGGCAGAACAGGGTCCATACCACGGTGGCCACTTCCTCGCTATATGCACAGGGGACCTCAGCCACCAAACCAGGCCTCTGTGTCTTTGGGGAACAACCGAAGGAGGAGGAGGAGGGCGTCGAGGTTTGAGCTAGGGTGTAGATCTGTAATTGGATCTGAAATCATGTTGAACGATGCGCAACACAGCCCATCTAACCCTCTTTTTATAGACTAGCCACTCGATCTTCTCCCAACGCACCTCTCATACAGGTAGGAGACTACAGGTCTTCGATCATCATCAGGAAACAAGAAGGAAAGTTTCCTTTTTGATTAAACTCCAAAAAAGAAAAGTTATTATATATTTTCCTTCATGGACTCTTTTTGCACCAAAATTTAGGAGAAGACAAAACATGGTGTTTCCTTTTATTGAAACTAAAAATTAACTCAATTTACTCCCATATCTTTATGACACATGATTTCCAAGATAAAATTAACGTATTTTTCAAATAAGTTACTTAAGTCACAAGGTATCTTAGAACCACTTGGATTTTCTCCCACCATCTTAAATTGGGATTATCTTTTATTGAAAATTATTTAGAACATTAGCCTTGGGCACGAAATTCCCTTTTTTCCTTATTTTGTTTAACAAGGACTTATATGTGAACTTTTAATTAAATAACACATATCTTCTTCATATTTTTGTATTATTTGCATTTTCTCTTTCCTTTTTCTTCATTGGGGCTCCTTAGACCCCAATAAACTCTAAGATTTTGAAATTCCTTTTTAAGGATACTTATTATCCTTCTAGATGCATCTAAATGCATTATTCTTCATTATCTTGTTTTATTCTTATTAAAATATCTCTTTTTGAGGATTTCTCTTTATTTCTCTTTTATTTTCCTCATTGGTATTCCTTTTATCATTAGGAATCCTTGGGATATGAAATTCCACCAAGGATAATCCAATTATACTTCTTTTCACTTATTTTCCACCTTTTACCATTATTTTCAATTTCTTTCTTAATAAGGAAATATTTAATTGATCTTTTCTTTTCTTATTTCTTTATTTTTGCACCTTTGGACTCCTTGGAACCCAAGAGGCACGAAATCCAACTTTAGATTATACTCTTTTGTCTTCCAGAGGTTTCCACATCTTTCCTTTCTCAAAAACTCAATTATTCATTTATTAATTGAATTTCCTTGTTATTGGGCCCAATAGCCAATAAAGCCCACAAAGCAATCATCAAGGCTATTGTAAATGAAATTCATTTATTCAAAACAAATTATATCATTATTTGTTCAAATATCTTTAATATGAGAAATTACATTTCTCACCAAAAGAACCCAAAATCGGGGTTGTAACATACACGCATGCCCGAATGATTGTGTATTATTTCAAAAGGACTATGTGGATTTGAAAGATTATCCAAAATGTGGTGTGTCACGGTATAAATTGACAACTTCGGGGGAGTCCAAAACTGATTCTCCTGCCAAGGTGATGTGGTATCTACCTATAATATCATGGTTTCAACGCTTGTTTGCAAATCTGATAAATGTGAAGAATTTGAGGTGGCATGCAGATGTTAAGAAAAATAATGATGGGATCCTACGACATGCGTTTGATTCCCCACAGTGGAAGAAGACTGATCTATTGTACCCCAAATTTGGTGAAGAAGACAGGAATCTAAGACTTGGGCTTTGTACAGATGGGATGAATTCATACGGGACATTGACCAGCCAACATAGCACTTGGCCAGTCATGCTTGTTATATACAATCTTCCTCCCTGGATGTGTATGAAAAATAAGTACGTTATGTTGTCGTTGTTGATATCGGGCCCTAAACAACCTGGAAATGATATCGATGTTTATTTTGAACCTCTAATTGATTACTTAAAGAAACTCTGGGGTGAAGGTGTGATGACCTATGATGCTTCATAAAGAGAGACATTTCGTTTGCACGCTATGTTGTTTTGCACTATTAATGACTTTCCAGCGTACGGGAATTTGTCTAGATATAGTGTCAAAGGAGCTAAAGTGTGTCCTATATGTGAAGAGAACACTGATTCAATAAGACTAAAACATGGTGGAATGACTGTATATCTTGGTCATCGAAGGTTTCTTTCAAAATTCCATCTGTATCGTAGGAAGCACAAAGCATTCAATGGATGGAATGAGGAACTGAGTGCACCTAAACCTATACCAGGGGATGTTGTTTATGAAAGAGTAAAAGACATTGTCAATGAATTTGGTAAGAAATCACAATGTATTATGGCCACACGGAGTGACAATTCTTCATTCAAGAAGAAGTCAATATTTTGGGATCTTCCTTATTGGAGTTCTTTGACAGTCAGGCATTGTATCGATGTCATGCACGTTGAGAAAAATGTATGTGATAGCATCATTGGTACTCTGTTGAATATACCAAGTAAGACTAAAGACGGGATAAAATCTAGATTGGACCTACGTGAAATGGGAATAAGGTCAGAATTAATAGAATTACATGAAATGGGTAATAAAAGAACATACTTACCTCCCGCTTGTTACACGTTGTCTAGAAAGGAGAAGAAAGATTTTTGTGAATGCTTGGCAAATGTTAAGGTGCCACAGGGTTACTCATCCAACATCTGTAGATTGGTATCCATGAAAGATCTGAAGTTGATAGGTCTGAAATCTCATGATTTTCACACTCTAATGAAACAAATATTGCCCATGGCAATTCAATCTATATTGTTGAAGCATGTAAGGTTTGCAATCACCAGACTTTGTTTCTTTTTCAACAGTCTGTGCAGAAAAGTTATTGACCCTGATACTCTCAATAATTTGCAAAGAGAAGTGGTTGTTACCCTATGTCAGCTTGAGATGTATTTCCCTCCTTCATTCTTTGATATCATGGTACATCTTGTTGTCCACTTGACTAGGGAAGTGAAAATGTTGGGACCAGTTTTCTTGCATTGGATTTATCCCTTTGAACGATACATGAGCATTTTTAAAGGTGATGTTCGAATCCGTTATCGGCCTGAAGGGAGTATTATTGAGGGTTATGTGGCGAGAGAGATTATGGATTTTTGCAATGACTTTCTGAGTGGTAATGGCACTCCCATTAATGAAAAGAATATTGAGGAGGGCAAAGGAATTTTGGGAGCATGGGTGAAAGTAATCAGTCGTGAGTAGTTGGAACAAGGTCACTTGTATATTTTACACAACATGGACGAAGTGAGTGTTTATATCGAGGAACATACCAATTTCATCAAGAGACAACATCCTCAAGTCAGTTCAATGTGGCTTGCTAGAGAGCATAAAAAGACTTTTACTAAGTGGTTTGAAGATAAAGTCTTACATCAACTATCTCAAACACCAGATGATATTATGGAAACTATCAAATGCCTCACCTTTAAACCAAAATCGAATGTTATGTCTTATGAAGGGTTTGACATTAATGGGTTCACATATTACATAAAGCGCCAAGATGATAAGAGTGTTGTCCAAAGCAGTGGGGTCACCCTTCAAGCATCGACTATGTATTTTGCAAATGCAAAGGATAAGAGTCCACGTGAAGCTAAACTGTTATATTACGGTGTCATTGAAGACATATGGGAGTTTGACTACATAGATTTTAGAATTCTGCTCTTCAAATGTAATTGGGTTGATAACACCAAAGGAGTTATAGTGGAT
Organism: Alisma plantago-aquatica; assembly: GCA_963693085.1. Taxonomy (NCBI): domain Eukaryota; kingdom Viridiplantae; phylum Streptophyta; class Magnoliopsida; order Alismatales; family Alismataceae; genus Alisma; species Alisma plantago-aquatica. The sequence goes on from OY856415.1 coordinate 57,528,093, forward strand.
GAATTGGGTTTCACTTTAGTGAACTTTGAAAAGATTGGCGAGAAGGGTGAACCATTCATATTGGCATCACTGGTGAAACAAGTATTTTATATCGATGATCCTGCAAATGATAAATGGTCAGCTGTTCTTCATGGTAAAAGACAGTTCATTGAAGATCCTATAGATGAAGAAGAGTACTATGATAAGTATGATGAATCCAGTCCATTCGCAGTTGTGTTGCCAACTCCACAAAATATTGAAGCTAATGATGACTTATATGTGTGCGGAGATCACAATGAAGGATTGTTAATTGATAAAAGATCACAATTTTAGAGGCATGCATGTTTATATTTTTTATATGTTTTATTTTTCAATGTTTCATTTTTATATGTGAACTACATAAAATGCTAAATGTTTGCTTTTTTAATATCAATATCATTTTCAGATATAATGTTTCATTATCTTCTAGTTAATACAAATGCTAAATGTTTGCCTTTTTAATGACATTTTCAGATGGTTGACCATGGGCATGATGTCCATGATGAGCATGATGTCCATGATGAGGATGATGTCCATGATGAGCATGGCGATGATGCCAATGTAAGTTTTTTATATATCTATAGAAATTCATTATCTTCTAGTTATGTCATATATCCTATATTTCTATATTGGGCTAATTCAGTGTGTTTATTTTGTCAAATTTTAGGTTGATGATGCACATGTACCCTATGAAGCACTGGAAGCACTTGATGTGCATCACCAAAAACTTAACAAGAAAAGGGGCATCACTCTGCTGAAGAAGTTAATAGTGCTAAGGGGCAGTGGATCCAGATTGAATGTGGAGTTTGATAATGCAGGAAATGCAATTGGAGTGAACCGCAATAATTTTGTAAACTATCTTGGGGTTGTCACTCGAAGCCATTGTGGTGTTAAGTATGATAATTGGAATAAAGCTCCTCAGGTGAAGAAAGACTTGATTTGGAAGGATTTATGTGTGGGTTATTATTATTTGCAATTCTATTTTGTAGATTACAAATTCTATTATTTGCAATTCTATTTTTGGATACTAGTTAATAGCAATTCTATTTTATAGAATATGTTTGCATTGAATGATAAGCTGCATCGTAAAAGTGTGATGCAGCGTGCTGGAAAGATGCTAAGGAACTATAGGACAAATCTCAACAGAGAATACATAAAATATGGTGATAAGAAGAAGAAGTCAACCCTTGAATAGTGGAACTTCCTGGACAAAGGAGATTGGGACACGTTTGTTGCTTCAAGACAAACTGAAGAATTCAAGGTATTAAGCATCACTCCCAATTTAATTAATATACGTTGTATTCACCTATTCAAGATTAACCTTTAGTGTTACTAACCAAATCAATGTGCATACTAACTAGGCTATCAGTGAGGCGCAAAGAGCAAGGAGTGCATTGAATGTGAATGACCACACAATGGGTCCAAAGGGCTATGCAGGCGTTCACCAAAGACTACAGGCAGAGTCTGCTGCTACTCAGGAGTCCTCAACTACATGTACCACACCCATGCCTCGCCATGATGTCTGGATAGCTGGGAGGCAAAACAAGAAGGGTGAAATAATGAATCCCATAACTGCTGAGGCGGCTGTGAAAATTGTAAAATACAACTCTTAGAGCAATCGTTCAAATATTGATTATTTGTGGTGTTTACTTACCAATTTCCATTGATGATGATTATCGGGAGCTGCACAGGAAGAGGAAATAGGGCATGTTCATCCCTCAAGGCACAAGGGATGAATTGAGCATCCTGGATGTGTTAGGGGTGCAGGCGCTGGTGTGGGCATCAAAGCGTTCTTTGGGCCATCCCAGTGCAAACATGTCCCAAGAGCGGGACTTTCATAAGAAGAGGTAACCTATTCTTTTTTTAGAATGTTACTAAAAAGGAGAATTCAATAATAAGAAGCTAAAGTTTCTTTTATCCATGTATAGGAGAATAAGAGAGTCGAGGATATAGTTGCTAAGAAGGTCAAGGAAGAAATGTTGCGATGGCAGGCATCGCAGGCTTCCAATCAGCCTATGGTGGCCTGCTCTTCTCCTGATGCACATGTTGAGAGTAATCATGTAGACCCACCACCTAGCACGTCTGCTGTAAGTATTGTTTATGGCATAGTAGCTAGTCTTTTCAAGATTATATGTTTTCAAGATGATATGTATATATGTATAACATTCTTTACGTAAATTTGTATGCATTGAAGCCATGTCGCTTAAAAATTGAAGATCATATTGTTGCAGAGGCGCAGGCTTACCCGCCCCTTCCTGGGGTAACAATTCACGGGACTCCAATACCACAGGGCTATGTTTGTGTGAGCCTGATACATGTATTCCCTGATTGGAGGGAAGCTGCATTGCCATATGCCCACCCGGATATTGATACACTTGCTGGGGAAGAAGGTGGGATGATATTGTGGCAAAGCGGATGTCGTCTACACTACTGAAATTGTAAGATAAATTTATATTACGTTAAATTGTTAATGTGTATATATGAGGTCAATTGATTTGAAATTATATATATATATGTTAAAAAGAAGACACCCAGAGCATCTAGGCCTCCACATCCACTTCATGCATTACCAAGTTGGGTTCCAATTGACCTAAAATTCCCGTTAGGTCCTGCTTGTAAGGGAATGGTAGTATGGCTACATGCACATAATATACATTGCCCTATAGTTGTTTCTTTATAAGTGGATTATGCAGGTCAATCATACGAAAGCTCTCTATTTATACAAGATATTATTGAGTTGTTTATCTATGATTGGCTAAATACACCAATGATAGAGGCATGGATAAGGTGAGATATTGTTTATACATCCATATACCTTGTGTAGGATCCAGTGATCTGGTTTCTTATATATTAGTGCATATGTAATACATGTTTTACAGCTACTTAGTCAAAAATCAATGTAAACAATTTAGATTTGAACATGTGGGATTTTTGATTCCATCATTGATTAGTCTGTTAGCTAAAGACCCTGATAGCGTTCAACAATACTGTTGTGATGCTTTTACAATTTTCGGTCAAAAAAAGAAGACGATAATAATAGCTCCATTCAATGTGAAGTAAGTTTACTTTGCTTATAATTTAGACTTAAGAAAATTACATTTTTATTGTGGACTTTAAGTTATTAATTTTTAACTTTTTTACCTCTAGCGCTAAGCATTGGGAGTTACTAGTTATTCTCCCCGGGACGTTCACTGTTTATTATCTAGATCCTGTGAGGAGTACATTGAATCCAAAAATTGGACACGTAATGAGAATGGCATTATTCTGGTGAGAAATATTTCATTTTTATATACGTTAACATCTGTTATTACATTACTATTTAATTATGCAATTTATTGTGTTACATTAACATGTAGGGGTTTAGATGCATTCAAAAAGGATGGAGGAAAGGTCCCCAGTAAAAAGAATCAGCCAATAATTTGGGAGAATGTGAAAGTAAGTTCCTGACTCCAATGTATATGTTATTTATGTGAACTGTGCTTATTTATATTTTTTAATATTTTGTATCCATTTTATAGTGTGCTACACAAGACAATGGTTGGGCATGTGCATATTATGTGATGCGGTTTATGGACATGATTATCAAACATGCAGATGAAATCAATGCCATACCTAAGATATTATATATATTCTCATTAGATAGTATGAAATATATCAATCTTATTTATATATTATTACTTATATATACATCATTCTCTTTGTAGGTGTTTAAAACTGACCCCACTACAGGTAAAGCCTTAAAAGATGTACATGCTCCATATACGATGGAACTATTAAATGACGTAAGAGAAGAATGGGCAAGAGCCATAAAAGCAGTAGGGACTGTAAGATATAATTGGGATGCTAATAGCGATGATGAATGATATTTTGTAAATGAATATTTATACATGTGTTTCTACATGTATGAATGTTTCTACATGTATTTGAATTTTTCTACATGTGTGAATGTGAAAATTGAATTGATGTTTGAATGTATCTACCTATGTGTGAATGTGTGAAAAGAATATTTGTTGATTTTGTAGGTTTGTGGCCTATTTGTTGGTTGATATCAATGGATGTCATAAACCTACAGTTCAGAACTGAACTGCAGGTGTCTACATCCTGCTGACCAGCCACAGCAGGCCTGCAAACTGATATTAAAAAAAATTAAACCATAGGCGTCGGTTATTTGTCTAAAACCGACAACAAAGGCGTACAGCGTCGGTTAATAGCAAAAAACCACCGCCTAATGTTGCCAGATAGCACGGCCGTGGCGGCAGGTGATATGGCGCCGGTTATTAGTAGAAAACTGACATCGTGCTGGCCTGTACGGTCGTGGCGGTAGGTGATATAGTGTCAGTTATTAGTAGAAAACCGACGCCGATAGTGTCCTAGATGGTGCCCTTTTTGTGGCGTGGATGATTATAGCGTTGGTTTAGTTACATATAACCGACGTTGATGGGGGCCCTGCTGGCACGTTTTCGGTGGCATGAAGTGTTGTGGCATCAGTTGGAAAACTGACGCCGAAAGGGTTTGACTTTTAGTGGCGCCCACATAGGTGTCGCTTGGAAACCGTCACTAAAAGGGCTTAAATAACTGATGCCAAAGGACGGATCTGTAGTAGTGAGATATCATGTATGGGACTAGACCGAGTTAGGTAGGTCACCATGATTCCTATGAGGGATGCAAGGTTAACCATGAAAACCCAGAGAGAGTATGGAGATTCGGGTGAGGATTCAAGGGTGAGATGTTCTTGAGTATCAACAAAGGATCTACGAGCTATGATGGAATCCTAAGTCAATATTAAGGTCGAGGAGGGATAAGACTGATGGAAGTAGGAGTTGTTTGTTCCCTGGATGCACAAGACCATAGGGTCGGGAGGTAACAACTACCTTTTCTCTAGGACCATGGGTTAGGAGGTTGGCCACCTTCATCAGTTCATGGGGCCTATGGGGTAAACGTGAGAGGCACTCCCTAGATGCATAAGGGTAAGATCACCCCAAAAGTATCGGCACCCCAAAAACCTTGAGGTAATGACTAAGGATTGAACATAAGAGTGATGTTAAGACCCAAAGGTGATGGGAAAAGTCATACCATGAGTGTAGACACATAGTCGAGATGTTCATGGTGTGGAGTCATGAGAGGTATGTTTCGACTTAGACTGGAAAGTTTGATGGCAATGTGTGATGCACCATCTCTATTCTTGGAACCTGATGAACTTTGTATTTGGACTGTAGCCAAATGCTTATTTCATCTTGTTATGGGTGTGAGAGACAGGACAAAATGCATGCCATATACTAAGAATAAAGGTGATATGAGTTGAAACCTTTCTATGATAATGGAGGATGGAAGAGGTACCACACCTTTTTGAGAGTATATTGGATAGATGGTGCGAAAGCATAGATGAGCTAATGTCATCATCATATGAGGACATACTTGTCAAGAGGAGTTTGGATTTTAAGAATTAAAGTTTGGTTTTGGTAACAAAGATGATGGATGTAAGATTTCGGATAGACCTAAACCCAAGACAAGGACAACAAGTGGAGTATATGGAAGAATATGTCTTCACTATCATGATCTTAGTTGAAGCACATCTAAGGTATACAACTATCTTTTTTAGCCAGTAGAAAGGCTAGAAGAGGCATCTAGGTGGACCCTACATATGTTGGAAGATGAGACCAGTATGGCTAACATCCATATACAACCAGACATGTTGGACGAGTTGGTGGTTGCCCAGTTAGCCAGCCCAGAACTTGATGAGATGAAGATATTGTTAGATAAACCTTAGATGCACCTCTCAAGAAGAGTAGGTGGTGAGATCCACTACTAGAGTGTTTTAGGGTTTCTGAGGATTTGCCCTAGAAGAATCATGTCATACAAGAAGCTCGTGATTTACATACACTATAGTACTAAGATGGTTAAGGTTTGCAGCAGTATCTTGGAGGCCTGGAATGAAGATGGATATAGAGGTGCATGTGGCCAGTGGCCATACATGCTAGAGGGTGAAGGCTAGACAGCAGTAACCCAGTGGATTGCTATAGAGGATTGGAAATTCTCTGGTGGAATGGGAGCAAATCACCGAGACTTTGCGGTGAGTCTCCCCTAGACCAAGAGAGGTCATGATGCAATATGGGTTATAGTAGATAGCCTTACCAATAGGGATGTAAATGGGTATGGGTAGACCCGCGGACCCACAAATCCGGACCCTTTAAAGACCCATTACGGGTCTAAATTCTTGTACCCGCATACCCTTGGACCCGCATACCCTTGGACCCGCATATAAGCGGGTCCACTGATGGGTATGCTTAGACCCAGACCCACAGACCCGCTATAGATAAATAACTACTTAGATAATATTGTATTTATATCATACTTTCCTAGTCTAACTAATATAATACTTTTGATTAAGTCATACTTTAATTTTAATAAGGTTTTACTATTCTAGTTTCAATCATGAGAAACATATGTAAACTTAAAATCAAAATAGTTACAACATATGCTACATAATTAAAACATTATGAGGATGACTACAAATATGATACAAACTAGCTCAACTAATCTTCAATCTACAAAGTTATTTAATACAACTATTACATGTTAATGTACTATATGATAGTAATATCTTGTAGTATTAATATAAACTCAACATAATCATAATTTTCTTACAATAACGACATGATGTTCTATATAGAACCGCTTACCCACATACCCGCACCGCAAACCCGCTATTAATGTGGGTACGGGTATGGTGTGGGTCTAGATTTTTTATTATGCGGGTCTAGAACCGGAACCGGTCCCGCTAAATTAGATGGGTATGGGTATGGGTATGGCCAGACCCACACCGTACCCGCATGGTTTACACCCCTACTTACCAAGTTGGCACATTCCCTTACCTAAGGGATAACTGTCAATGTGACAGATCTGGTTGAACTATATATATTTCAAGGAGATAGTTCAACTTCACAATAATCTGAGCTCAAATATTCTTGAGTATGGTTTTAAGTTTGCTTCCATGATGTGGAAGTAAGCACATGAGGAACTTGATTGAAGTTTAGTACAACATATCACCCCCCTAACTGATGGATAGTCAAGGGAGTATGATCCAGACTTCAGAAAGTCTGATGAGAGCATATGTTCTTGTACAGGGTGAATCATGGGAGTAGTTCCTATCCCTAGTAGAGTTTGTGTGTTATGACAGCCACCTAAGCCAGTATCGGGATGCATGAAGATCTGTAAGGGAGAGTGTGTAGATCACCGCTTGACTAGGGTTATGTCAGTGAGAGGACCTTGTGAAGGTTAGAGAAACCACAGTGTATGCAGATGAAGTCACTTCGATCGAGAAATGGCTGAGAAAGCCCAAGATCGACAGCAGTCACGTGCTGATGCGAAGCAGACTGACTTACAGTTCACTGAGGGTGAGCATGTGTTTTTGAAAATCTGACCCCTCCGAGCTATAGCTAAGAAAGTCGAGTCCTCAATACATGGATTTGTTTGAAATTTTAGAACGGATTGGTGGAGTTGCTTTTTTTAGCCTTACCCCTGAGGATAATACAATGTATGATGTGTTCCATGCGTCTGATCCAGAGCACTATGTGATGTACCCGAGCCATGTGTTGAGCACTGAACCTATTGAACTCCAAGGGAGGCTAACTTACCCTAAGTCACCTATGAGGGTATGAGATACCAAGGGGAGAGAGCTCGAGAGTAAAGGATAGAGATGATAACAGTTCTTTGGAAGCACCATGGACAGGATGAAGCCACATGGGAGCTGATGATGGATATGGAAAAGTCTTATCCTGAATTGTTTGTATGTTTGGTGGAATTTTGAGGGCAAAGTTCCTATAAGAGGGGAAGGATGTTACAACAATAATTTTTGGGGTTCATATTGATTAAAATGCAATTTCTCCAATAAAATGTATGATTATGAAATTGTATGATTTATGTGTAATGAGTGAATTTCTTTGATAATATTTCCTTTAAATGTATGATTTTGTGGATCCTAATTAGTTAGTGAGTCCAATGTGATAAAAAAGGAAAGAAAATTTGAATGAAATCAAATAATGCATAAAAAGGAAAAGAAATTAAGATAATAACGAGAAACAAGTGAAATTCTCTGGAAAGTTGTATGATTGATCATCATTGAATAGATTTTGAATCCACATGGTTTATAATGGTAAAAGGAATCCAAATAAAGGATATAAAAGAGTAAGAGAGAGTGAATATGAATAAAATATGTCTTTTTAAGTGATAACTTGCATATGTAGAAAAGTCTCTCATACTTTCGAAATTGAGTCTCAAACTTGACACAAGTAGTTTAAGTCACTATGGACTTTCTTCTAACATTTGGGATAAAAATGATGCATGGTTTAGGAGATACGATTTTTGTAAGAATTCCTAAAGTGAGAGGGATAACCGAGAAAAGAATTAAATGTAACAATTTACATTTGATTTGGGAATCTTGGGCCCGACCCATGATGATATCACACGAAGTCTTGGCAGTTCAATCAGGGATCTGACGGTGGAGAACGTATCTCCTAGCCACGAAAGAGAGGAGTAGGGAATTGAGTTTTCCCGATCAAAATTCTTACAAACCAAGACACATCAGATTTAGGAAATGTTGCCAATAGATTCAGGGGATCAATCCAAGTTGATCTACCCCAAGTTTCTTGGAGTTTCATTGCCTTAAGAAGTTTTGTCCAATCCAGGACTCATAGGCTTCTCGACAGCCATAGGGGGGTGATAAATATGGAGCCTTGGACCCCCTCTGAGGTGGCAAGCAAGTGCTTTGGGTTCGTTCGGGTGTCATGAGCAATTCTCTGCTCTCAATTCCTCAAGATACCTTGTTCTTCAGCCATGTCATCATGAGCACACTAGACCACCCCATCTCCATCCAGGCGACCCTGACCACCATGCAAGAAATGGATGGAGTCGTTGACTCCGGTGGGGTCTGGAGAAGGCGTAGCCATCTTTGCCCAATGCCCAGGCGATGAGGAACGTGAAGTCAACTGCTGGGTTGACTCGCTCAAGGACATGCTTTGTGATGCAGAGAATGGACGAAGGTTGAAGAAATGAATCGAGGAAAATTCCTTCTTCCCAGGTCACACGGGGCACTGAACGCTAAAGCCTCTAGGGCAGGAGCATCTTTCTTCCCTAAACTCAGCATTTTGTTGCTGGCGGCGAGCCGCTCACGTGTCACATGCGGGGCCCAGTCCTTGTGGGAAGATGTGAGGTTGTGTGGGACAAACTGCCACATGGCTGCCAGTGGTTCACGAAAGCCCAATCCGTGTGGAAAAGTAAAAGAGGCCGCAATGCTGATGTGGTGGTGTCCCATTGGTTGAAAGGTAATTATCTTGCAAAATTCATAATTAATTATTGGTATCTCAGATGACAATAAATTACATATGAAAGTTGATCAAAAAAATACATAGATTGGAATAAAAATATAATTTGAGCCTGATTTTGTTCACAATTCAAGAAGTATATAAAGTTGTCACCTTTAATGCTTTTATGAATAAGAAACCCTAATTTTGATATTAATGAGATGCAGTAAAGTATTATGGATGATTTAAGTTGATATTAACTTGTTATTAATAAAAAGGAAGCTTTAGATCTAAAAAGATGATCCTTCTGCTTAATTTTCTAATTTAGGGTTTCATTAGAATAAAGTGCATTAATGGGCTTTGAAATCCTAATTTAGGTGATTTTGACTTTTAATGGTTTTATTTCAAAAATCCATGTATAAGACATAAATATGATGTTCCTAAGACAAATTGAGAATAAGGAATCCTTAATATGGACAAGTTGAATAATTAGGGTTTTATGGTATAGAATATGTTTCAGAGTGTATTGACCTAAAAAGGTAAAGATTGAGAAATATATCTAAGAAAATGTAAGGAAACCTTAATTCAACCTAGAAACCCTAGAAGGGATTCCCAAGTCAATAAAATGAGTTTATGATGAGTATGTAGTAATTAGATCTTACATGCTTTTCAAGATTCGGTTGTGCTTGTGTGATTGGTTTGATTGGTTGATTGCATTACCTAATTGGATTGGACTTTGCTTATTTCTTTGAGATCTCCAAATCAAGTATGTGGTTATTTTATGATTACTTGCTTTAGGTTTACGGTGATTTTTGAGGATTTATCGATTGCTTGAAGATAACTGTTTGGATGACTATATTTCTTGCAATCTGTAAAGTGACTATCATTATCACAATGTAATTATATATGACCTGCCCGACCTACATACCACCTCTAGATGTAAGATTTGAGAAGATCAAGCCCTGGAGAGAAGGTTAGAGGTGGTCAAGCCCTGTGGGGAAGACCATAGGGCACCCAGAGAGGTGACCTATGAGGTACCAAGCTCAGGATGGAGAAGGTAGCCTAAAGTCCCTTGCAGAGAGGGTGACCCAGAGGATGAGTAAAAGTGGTTGGGAAGTTATATTGAAAATGTAATCTTGAGTTGCTAGCAACTATTTGTTGTAATTAGGTTGTTATAATATATGTTAAAAAGTTTGGTTGCCACCACATACAAGTATATTCCTTATACTGACTGACGTTTTGTTTGTTGGCATTTTAGGAATACTTGAAAATAGACAAACAGTAAAGTGATATTTGAAGAATAAATCTAATTAAAGAAAGGAAGATTTAGTTATATAGAACTCTACATTGGGTAAAGTTCCAATTCCTATTTTTGAAAGGTATGTGAAAAGTAAACTTTTATCTTGCTTTAAGCTTAGTCTTTGGTAGAATTTATTAATTGTTTTTTATTATTTGCAAGACCATTGATCCTATTTTGGTATAGCGGCTCTAGCTTCTTGGTCTTCCTTAATTGGGGGTTACTGGGAAGTGGGGTCGTTACATAACCGCCATCACCAATATGGAAATTAATAAGAGATAGCAAAATACCATGGATCTTGATAATATGATTAAAGAGACAAGAAAAGTTTGGAGGTTCAACAATCAACCAAAAGGAGTTCTTCGTTAAGTATTTCTCAGAAATCCACATCACCCAAAGCTTATCCTTTTTACTAGCAATGTCTCAAGCACTGATGAGAAGGCAAGCTTTAGAAACATCTTTAGATTTTCGGATGCCTAAACCTCCCTCTTTTTTAGGCTCAATAATCTTTCCCATTTAATCAAGTGCAAATTCCTCTTGGTTTCATAAGCACCCCATAAGAAATCCATGCATAGTTTATCAATTTGATCCAAAATAGAACTAGCGATAGGGAAAGACAAAATCCAATACATGTGCATATTACTAAGAGTAGACTTCACCAATTCAAATATGGCTGCCATTGATAAGGTCTTAGACTTCTAGCAATAAAATTTCCTTTTAATATTATCAATCAATTTGGAACAAATCCTCTTGGAAAATTTCATAGTAAAGAGGGGAAAACTGAGATATTTCAATGGGAAAGAAGCTTCCTTGAACTTAAGAACATCAAGGATAGGACCTTTATCAACTCTTTTACTAAAGATAATAGAACTTTTGTCTGCATTGACCTTAAGACCATAAAGTCTACCAAAAGTATCCAGAATATATCTAATGGCACAAGCATCCTTGACTCTAGATCTTGAAAAGAGCATAAGATCATATGCAAAAACCAAATGTGATACAGAGTAACCCTTAGAAGCAAAGATAGGAGAAATGGTCTGATTAGCCACTGCCTTCTTAAGAAGCTTAGAAAGACCATGCATGACTAAAATAAAGATATAGGGGGCAATGGGATCCCTGTGTCTAACCTCGTTAGATGGATAGAAAAAATGTGTAGGTTCATCATTAACTAAAACCTAATAAGAAGTATTACAAAATATCCCATCAATCCATTTAATCCATATACTAGGGAATCCCATATTATACATAATACAGGAAAGATAGCTCTATTTCACCGAATCGTAAGCTTTAGAAATATCTGCCTAAATACACATCTTATTAGCATAATTAGATTTCTTAAAATCACTCAAGATATCAGAAGAGTAGCATACTTAATATTCCTACCCTAGACAAAATCACACTGAGAGGAATCAATGATGGTGGGAAAGATCTTTTGCAATCTATTTGCAAGAATCTAGGAGATAAGTTTGTAAAAAATATTACATAGCACAATAGGCCTCTAATTATTAATATCTGAAGAGCCATAACCTTTAGATATGAGGGTGATAAAGCACTTGCCAGCTAGTTCATCTAGTCAAGCTTGCCACTTGTGAAGCATAGGTTGTGGGATTGAATCTCAATGAATCCCATTGGGGTACTATAAGAAGGGACTAAAGGCCCTCAGTGTACGATGTTGGTTGTTCTCTCTCTCCTAATTCCTTAGACAGGGGTGAAACTCACTATCCAAAAAAATGAGGGTGATAAAGGTTCTGTTAGCCTCTCGAAGGAGCCTTCCATTCTGAACAAAATCCATCACAGCAAGACTCACATCATCACCAATGATGGACCATGTTTTTTAAGGAAAAAATCATTAAGACTGTCTGGCCCAGGAGCTTTATTAGATTTAAGGGTCATGAACAGTGTCCTCAATCTCTTTCTTAGTAACAAGGGCAAAAAGACCATACCTTCTGAGCAGAGGAGATAACAACAACTCCCCAAACACCTGACCAAACGTCTTTAGAAGAATCATCATTATTGAAAAGATTGGAATAGTAATCAGAAACAAATTTCTTAATCATAAAAGGACAGTAAGAGAGATCACCATCAATTAAAAGCTTCTTGATAGAGTTAATATGTCTTCTTGTTTTATAGAAGAATAGAAAAAAGCCTTATTTTAATCCCCTTCTTTCAACCAGGTAATCCTATCTTTTTGCCTAAAAAGAGACTCTTGGATATCAGCATCTTTCTTAGCAATCACTTAAGATGAAGAGTATCATTCGTGGGATCAAGATCAGACTCCATCTGAGCTTTAACAGTATGAAAGCTAGATCGTTTTACATTTTCATGAATATCTCCAAAGCAATTTTTGTTCCAAATCAATAATTTCATTTTCAAAATGGTAAATTTCATGTACAACCTGAATATAGCAAAGATTGAAACCTCAACATTCCAAGCATTACTCACGATAGAAAGAAAATCATCATGAGTTGACCAAGAATTAATAAACCCGAATAGAGCTTTAACATGCCTAAGTTGTCCAACAGAGAGGCCAATCCTTCTATGGTCACTAATGATATTAGACACAACTTCACTAGAAAAATCAACATTGGAAGATAGAAAATCAGAATTGTATAAGATAAAATCAAATTTGGAAGCAATAAAATTAGTACCGTCTTATCTATTGTCCTAGGTGTATTGCGGCCCCTGCATATCCAAGTCAAATAGACCACAATTGAGCACACAATAGTTAAAATCATCCATAGACTTTCTAGAAGGAATTTGTTTTCCAATTCTATCACAAAATGTTCTAACACGATTGAAATCACCCATTAGAATACAGGGACCATTAACATAAAGATGAAACTTTTCATTGGAAGACCAAAGACTAACTCTATCCGCATTAGGATTATGCCTATAAATACCAGAGAGAAAAAAATGAGAGTTATTGATACTAACACTTGCATGGATAACTTGGTCCATTTTAGAGAGTTTAGTAACATCACAAACACCATCCTTCCACAGAATTAGGACCCTACTGAAAGCATGTGAAGAGTGATTAGATAACTAGCTAAATCTAGGGAAGTACTTGGCAATAAAACTATCCATCTTCCTACACTTGATTTTAGTCTCAACAAGAATAAAGATGTAACACTTAGCCATGTAAATCTCTTCTCAGACAGCATCAATTTTGTTGCTAATGCCTCTCACATTCCAAGAAGAGATAGATAATGAAGTGTTCATTTAATAGCTGGGGATGTTGAGTTGATAGCCTTAGAAACCAAATCTTCATTAATGATCTATAAACCACTAAATTTGTTAGGAAAAGGAGAAAAAATCGAACTAGCAACTCTCTAATAGATTACAGTTCTTGGTTTAGCTTGAGCAATAGGAGGAGATTTATTCTTCTTTTTATTTCTAGAAGCCTGCTAGAAACCATCACCATCCATACTAGCCTTTGAAGAATTGGAAGAATCAGGGGAAAAGACAGGAATTGATGTCGATGGAACAGATCTACTAGAAATATTATCAACATGTTGAATGCCTCAAACCAAATTAGCATTGTGCTCTGCCAATAAAGGATTCACATTAATGACTTCAACAATAGAACCTGACGCACTTGCTTCATTAACAACGGGCTGAACAGACTTTGTAGGAATGAAAACCTTTTCCACCTGAGCTTTTTTGACCCATTTTTGTTGAGGTACCGGAACAATAGGCTCTCTTTCATTTTACAACAAAAATATTCCTCATGACCGAAATAACCACAACTTTGAAAGATGTATGACACCCACTAATAACAGACATTAATAACATGAATATCCCCTTTGTCACTCTAAAGAGTAATGGTATCAGGAAAGCTCAAATCAGAGGCCACAAGTATTTGTATGCAAGCAAACTCAAGCCTAGAACATTGGAGAGTAGCTTCATGCAGACAAATAGGCTTACCTAGGAAAGAACCAATCCTCTCTAGAATAGGAGTATCCTAGAGATCTAAAGGCAGATGGTGAAGTCTAACTCAGATAGGGGCATCGATTAAATTGTGCTTGAAAATGTCATCCCCCATCCTCCATCTAGCTAGGAATAACTGCCTATTCTTAACTCTCCAAAAACCAGCAAGAGCCATCTAAAGATCTCTATCATCTGAAAATCTTAGAATGAACATCCCTTCTCTGTGATTCAGCACCTCCAAAGAACCATTGAGCTTCCATAACCATTTGATATATCGTTCCAAAGAAGGAATATGAGGTTTAAATACAAGACATAACCAATTAGAATATTAGTTCATTTCACATAATTTGTAGTGGCATCGGCTTTAGGATAGGTCGACAACTTGGATTTCCTTACATCGCAATGATGGGAAATTATTTTCATTTGGTCCAAATCTAGAGACCTTCACCCAATGCTTTAGAACAGAGGAGAAGACCAGATCTTCAGAATGGATGACATCAAGACGCTCAGTAGAAGAACCCCATACTCATCCCTTCGCTTACATATCTGAATAGGTCATGAGAAATTCTACTAGAGACGGCGTTGATCGTCATTTGTCGCTCCTCCAGTCGCCTGGCCAATCCCTTCCCGAGCCTCCATCATTTTCAATTCAAAAGAAAAAACTTATTTTAGCCAAAACCCTAATATGGTTAAAGTTAAGAGTTTGTCTGCCAAACTCTGACTATGCATCATGTTACATGCAAAACATGACATTTCAACTATGGAATATATTAAACAACTAATCATGAGTTAAAATGAGCATTAGTCATAATTAGTCAAGAAAATGAAATTGTATTGCGAAGTGGAATTCATCCTCCTAGAAATCTCCCCTCCTTTTAATTAGTATATTATCTCAAAATCTAAGAGAATGAGAAAAGGAGACCACACATATAATGGTGTACCTATTATATTATAATTTATTAATTACATCCACATATATCCTTCTTTATCATCATACAAAAACTTCTTTGTTCTTGATATTTTAACTTCTTACATCTGGATTTGCCAATATAAGATGACTTTTCAATTTTTAGCATTATTGTATTCATTTTATCATCAAGAATTCTATTGATCATAATATTGTTTACATAACTCATACATATTTCTTCATTATATATGCTCCTTATCATGTTGATTACATATTCTCATGTCTATGGGTTATACTCTAGTTTTAAATACCATTAGTATTTAGCTTGATTTCCATAAAGAACATGGTCTTAGTTGAGCATTGATTACAACTCTTTGCTTTCTTACACTATTCAAGTTCAAACTCATATTTTATCCATAAGGACTAGCTATGTGACTCTAAGTCTTATATTCATCACTCTGATGCTTATGCTTTCTCATAGTCTTAAAAAAATCTAAATAATCTCTCTCAATACAAACTTTTATCTTCATCTTACATATTATTATACTCAAATATGGTCTTCTTATGGATGCTTGACTTGACAAGCACTAACAATTATAGTCCCAGGGAGTCATATTCTTACTTATCTGATGCATGTATACCTAGTCAGGTACCCAAATACTTTTGGTTAGCATGCATGTCATATAAATTATGTTAAACGTGTACTTTATCTTTTACCCTAGATCCTAGTTTCTATAGAGGCTCGTTCAAGCAATGTTCATATACCATCTTGTAAGTACCTACCTTGAATACCAAATAATATTAATTCAAAATTGAATGTATTGAGAAAATACCAAATAATGTTTATTTAACACTTAGGGTAGTAATATTAGCTAACTTGTTAGTTAAAAATTGTGTAACACTAAACATACAAGATGTTATTAGTTTCTAGAAAAAACTAATATGTGGATATTACATGAGTACACACAGGTGAAGTAATAGAATAATCATCTATGATTTACATAAATAAAAACAATGACAATAATTGTAATTTATTGCTACTTAATTGGGTTATCTATTTTGTTCCTATTTCCTTTGGGTTGCACCCACCAAAATAAATTAAAGGTGTTCTAGTAAAAACTTCTCACCATGATAGACTTGGGGTTCTTATACTAAATAACGTTGAAGTCTACCTCTCTCAACACAAATTTTCCATGCCTGGAATGTAGGAGCACAATATCTTATTACTAGAAAACTCCTAGTACTGTAATGCGGGTACCAAGAAACGCACCACTAAGATTCAAGTAATTCTAAGTAAATGATGATGAGCATAAAACCACAAAAGAAAAACTCCAACTGGATATTTAATCTTAAGTAAGAAAAATTATATGAGGCAAGTGATCTATAGCTATTGATTTCCCCTCACTATGTGAGTGTCACACTCAACTAATCTTTATTAGTAAAGATGAAGTTTCAATCCAGCAAGTTAAGCTCCATAATCTACCACGCACGCATTTGAGTTAACAGCATCTGAGTTAACAACTCCATAAATGTTATCAAATCCATCGGTGTCATTAAAATAGAACATTTTTCGATTCATTGACCTTGACTCTTCAATGAAGGTCTCTTCTAGTCGAATCTAAATCTACTGTGAATTAGGGTTCAAATTTATTATTATAATATATTATTCAAATTTTAGTTTTCAGGTAGCAATCATGGATGACAAAGGGTACCCATAAGCTTATAATGAATTAAAAAATCCAAACCAAACTCAAAAGATTCAACTTTGAAATAGAATGTAAATCAGATAATCATTATTAAAACATCACATTTAGAAGTAAATAATTGTATACTCTCATGATATGTCCCTAATAGGGATAAATAAGCATTTATAAAAATACTAGACACAGTAGTAAACTCAATATCAAAGTCATCTCTTCTTGATCAATGTTTATGATTCTAGAGGATATCAGTTATGTACATTGTTATATTACCAGAGTGTAAGACTTAGATGTCAAGACCCTAATGTGTTAATTAGCTTGGAGTTTAAAATGTAACGTTTAAATGTTCACTATTCTCTTTAAAGTGAATTATAGGTGCTCAGGAATGAACTAATGGTACTAAACATTTTTATTAGCTAATTCAATTAGAAAAAAGAGTATTTGGTTATTATCTTATAGAAGTATGTTTAAAAAGTAGAACATAATCAAAGTAATAAATAATATGTTATATGTTGACATATAAATTTTTGTCTATCTAATTTAGTTGCATGACAAATAAAAATGTGACAAGTGCCAAATTAAGCGATTATCAAAATAAGTACATAATTGTGGTATTACAAACATGCACTCTCTTCTCTCACCCCTAGCATAGACTGCTCAACTTTTCATAGCCAATGAAATGCCCCAAGAAACCTCAGAAGGCAAGGAGTGCATCATATTTGCACCCCCCCCCTTTTATTTGCCTCCCTATGGTGGAAATTTAACTGTGTGTTTCCCTTGAAATATCTTGAAAGACTATAAAAGGAGGGCATGAATCTGCCCCAAAATTATGGTATGGATTGGTTTGACTACCACGGCGTCCTAGCCTCTTACCTTATTTCGGGCTTCCTTCTAGGCTTGGAAACATGCCAAACTAGACCAAAAAACTTAGAAACCCCCTAAACACTATATATAGCACCTCAGTCACCATTTACATGGGTTGGAGAAGAATATTTTGTCAAAAGGTTTCAAGTTTGCATGTTCCAAGGCTGAGAACTTTTACAAAGTTTGTAATTTGGAGAGGTTGTCTATTAAAAACTTTTTTATTTTAGTCTTATGTGGTCTTACAAGAGGAGACAACATAGAGATCTAAGACAAGTCCTTAAGCCATTGAAGTATATCCACTCCTCAAAAGAGAAAAAGATCCTTTTCCACAATAGTCAAGCTAGGTAATCACATGGATCAACTACAATGTAATCTCATCTCTCCCTCCCCTTTACCAACCCCCTAGTGGTGTAAGGATATGATCACCTGGGGTTGATGATGCCAAATATCATTTTGATATATTAACATAATTTCTGTATGTTAATGATTATTTGTATATATCATCCTTCTCCCTTCTCTCTCTGATACCAACCCCTAGTGAGGATATGAGCACCCATGGTTGATGGTCTCGATATTATCTTGTTGTTACCAACACCTTAATGTAGGCAGTTTTCGCTTATTTTTCTTATATCTTACAAAGACCTATTTAACATAATGGAATGACATAACCTTGTTGACATTTAGACACTAAAAGGGTGTCGTGGGGTTTCCTAACACCTTATCCACACGTAACTTGACACCTTACCCATTTCTTTGGTTATCCTTCTTTCCATTATCCACATCTTTTTAAAAATTGAGTCTTCAATGATTTTCCTCATTTTTCTTTATAAATGTGGTGGTGCCTCTATATCCTCTTTAGGAGACCCATCTGTCGATGTCCACCCCCATGGTTTTTGCTCCAAAATAGCACTTGGATCCATAACATAAGAGTAAGAATGTCTAGATCAGTATTTCTACCTCTACAATGACACTATTCATCCAAACACAACTACCACAAACAAGATATTGATTAACTTGGTGTTTGTCATTATGGTTGTGCCCTCTTTCTCTCAGATTTGAGAATAACCTATAGATTTATTGGAGAGAACATTTTTTAAGGTTACTTATCAATACATTCTTTCTAGTTTCTAAAAATAAAAACACTTAAATGAGCATTTCCCTCTCAAGGTCATATCAAATTGCCTCCCTACTTAGGATACACCAAAATGACACTATCATGGTCATTTTAGGGAAATGTTATATCTATGAACACAACAAGTAGGATTGTGAATATATATACATACATTCATATATATAGTGTGTGTGCATATGTGTGAAGCTTTGGGTCTTCTTCTTGTGCTGAATTTCTCAATTTTTATATCAAAACACTTAGAATGCAAGTTATTTCCCAATAAGTTATGTACTATGTCAAATGCACTTATGGATGCTTTTTTCCATGTTTTGTAGGTACTTTAGCACTAGTTGATGGAAGGGAGATAAGGAGGTTGATCCAAGGGTTTCCCCATTATTTTGAGGATT
Organism: Alisma plantago-aquatica; assembly: GCA_963693085.1. Lineage (NCBI taxonomy): Eukaryota > Viridiplantae > Streptophyta > Magnoliopsida > Alismatales > Alismataceae > Alisma > Alisma plantago-aquatica. The sequence goes on from OY856415.1 coordinate 57,547,623, forward strand.
CCAAAGTGATGCCAAGATCACCCTCAACCTACCATTAGTTATCAAAGAAAGAGTTGAATAAAAATCTCCATGGATGACCAAGTAAAGGATTGGAATGCAAGAGAAAATCATGAAGCATATGTTCTATTAGAGAATGATCATGTTATAGATGCTCAAGTAACATGGTTTTCAATAATAAAATACTACCCAGAGCTATTGGTGTATATGCCCTAGAAGCCAATCATTACAGGATGGATATATGTATATTTTGTACTTTTGTTCGATTGAAAAAAGGAAAATCTGATTTATTGATGTACTTTTGATTATTGAAATATCAATATACATAAAATATATACTTAGAATGATTGGCCCAAAGTTGTAGGGCTTCGAGTACCTACCTTGGACATGAGATCCTAATGGATGCGAAGAACAGTTCTTTAAATGTCCCTAGTCAAATATTATTATGGATTACATAATAATGTTACATGTGAGACTAGTTTGTGTAATGACTGATGACCAAATTTGTATGGGTCATGGGTATTGGATATCTAGTCAGTCACATAGGTACTTGTCAGAGGAAAATGTGTACTACACATACCTAACTTGATATTGATTCATTTATTGTTATATGTTAGTCATAATCAACTCTCAAATGTGATAGTGGTGTTGTTATCCTTTGACTTGAAGTCACTACAATGATGATATGATGATTGTCATGCTTTGACACTACCCAACATGATCATGAATAAGGTTTCCATAAAGGTATCTTTTGGGTGTGATGAGAATCATGCCATGGATTGTGAATGATGTAGAAGGAATTTGTCCCTCCCATATAACAGAAATGATATCTTAGGCCTCTTAACAACTAAGACTAGAGAATTTCATGGTCATACTCATGTGGGTCATTATATGATGCTGAGCTCATATGTATCTTGGTACCATACTTGAAGATCAAGGAACTTATATGAATGCAATGAGGATGTCGTATCCATGCCTCTATTTCAATATGGATATACATGACAAAAGGATTATACAACATGGGTTAACTGGTCATTGATGGTTTGGTTTTATGCGACTAATCCTACTACTTGGGTAGCAATTATGTGTGGCAAGATACCACTCATTACTTATGTATTGTAATATTGATTAGTGGATCCATTTCCAACCTCATATGGTCCCTATAGGGTCACACGCATATATATCCTGAAGAAAGGTTGAATTTTACCTTATTATAATTGCTATAATAGTTCTAGGTACCTAAAAGTAAGTTTATAGGACTTGATAAATAAAGATAGACTTAAGAAATAACTTTCCATAATTTAGGGACTCATTCCTCATAGAAGAGGGAAGTCTGTAAACACCCAGTATGCCAAAACATAGCACCCATCAACCCAGTGGGTGGAAGAATCCCTCATTCTGTGAAGGAGTCCATAGCCTGGACAAATAGAGTTTAGACAACCTACTATTAACTACTCTATATTTTATGATATGTGAGGATAATTCACGATGCATGCACTCATATATTCTTCGTGTTGACTCCAAGGTTTGGGAAATTCTAAGAGAAACTTAGATGAAGAAGGAGGGAGAGGAGGACACTAGCAACTCTTGGATATATTTGAGTGTTGACGTGGACACCGTACAGACAAGTTCACACGGTGAATTCAATCTAGATGAAGATCTTCACCAGCAGCATGTGAATATAGGAGAATATCTCCAAGGTTGAACGGTCCATTCTTCCTCAAGCATTCATGGCAAAATGGCATGATCCGCCAGAGAGAACTCAAGTTGAGTATAAGATCTCTACAGTGGAACAATGTGTTATGCCACACACATTCATTCCAAAATCATGTGATCTGGTAGGGGAAGCTTTGGGATTAGATCGGGGGTCAATAAAGCCAACTATGTGACCTTGGGGTATGTTCCAATTGTTAGAAGAATCAAACACATTTCCACTAAAAATCATCGATGGATTCCTACAATACGCTACTGAAAATCAATTTTTCGCATGCATCTGAGGTAAATTTCAGAATTCCAGAGACACTAGAAATGAGTTATGATTGCTAATCTAGGGAAATTCAAAAGAGACATAGATTGGAGAGTTATATCTACATTGAGCATTACAAGTTGAATCATTGAAAACTCTTCCATGATAAGGAAAAAACTTATAGAATATAATCTAGTTTTATTGCGTTAGGCAGATCTTATCAAAGGATTCTGTGAACTTTTCTATTCCATTGTGTATTCCTCTCTTAAGATTTCTATAGTGGTATAAAAGCTACATGTAATGCTCATTATTATAATTTTCAATTATGAATCAATTTTTGGATTAGACAATGGAGGCCCAAATGTTTCATACGATTAAATTGATTAATGTGCAAATTTAGTTAGTGGAAATGTCTCGAATAATATCACAATGGTCATTTTTTATAACGAGGAACCCCTCTCGGGATTAGCCATTATTGGACCCCACCCATCCAAGAGTAAACCTTGGGACCATCCCTATCATTGGGGGGGACACCACGAAGTGCACAATCAAATGCCACCCATTTTTGCACCATGATAATATTATTATATGATAATTTATATGTATATATATATATATATATATCCAAATCCAAAGAACAACTCAAAACAGTTTTTCTTGGTGTGTGATGCATGATTATGACCAAACCCTAATTGTGGTTTTTTTATTACATGTGGTTGATTAATTATAATTATTGATCATGCTTGCATGCCATACCTTCTCTAGTGATTCCAAATGTATGGGTCCCCCATTATTTCCCTTAAATGTAACTCGATATTCTCTATCATATGATGTGAAACTTAATGATAATCATATATGATATCCAACATGGTGGACATGAAGAAGTATGAATACAAACAATCAACAACAAATAGTAGATCGTCCATGGTGGCTTCTCGTGATTGAAGAATCTAAGGATTAGGGTTTATCATCTTTTGTTTATGCATGTGATATAGGAAACCCTAGATGACCTAAAGATCCCATTAGCTTGGAAAGATTGTGCTAGGAAGCAATAATCATTGCACCTTTATTTTATTTTTTGTGGTTCTTGTTTATAAATATGAAATATGATTCATACATATGTGGTGATTGGATATGTATATGTATTATATTTAATTCATTATTAAATATTAAGCTTAAGATGATCTCCAACATGTGATACACATCAAGACACCGATCAATTAAAGTGGTCTCTCCAAAGCAAGGTACATTGTCCATTTTGGTGAGGTGTGAGGTAAACATGTGGGTCTACGAAAGTAGGGTGTGGTTAGGTTCCACTTAATTAGGTAAACTTAATAGGATCAAGTGCCTAGACGCATGCAGATTGGTGCTTTACATGATAGAATTTAACAATGGTTGTTTTCCATCCATTCAAGGCTTGTATGTGATGCAATTGCTAAAAGTTGCCTACCTTAATAATTGAGTTGTGAGCAGTCAGCCAAAGTTGACATATGATTCAATGAAATATAGACCTTGTCCCACTGGAAAGTGATTCCCTATAACTTTTTGCATTGGTAGTGAGGGCTATTAATTCCAATAAAATAATTCGATTAAATAATTAATTAAAGGCCAAATTATATGCAAAAAAAATCAAAACTATAAATCCTACTTATTTTTCTCTATCGAACACATGGAAAATAATAATAGCCTTCTATTACAATCGGTCCTTGAGAAGTACAAGATCAATGGGAAAAAATTGTGAATTGGTACTGAAACTTGAGAATTTTTATCAAAAATGAGTGCAGGCTCATGTAGTGGATCATGATTTTCTCGGTGAGACCACTTGCAAAGTGTCAAAGCTAAAAGGGATGCATATAGGATATATTTTGATTCCAATTATGTATCATGCCTCATGCTAGTATCCATGGTGCTTGACCTACAGACGCGGCATGAGAACATGGAGGCCTTTAAAATGATTGATTGTCTCAAATGAGTGTTTGAAGGTCAAGCTAGACAATAGAGGTATAATGTATAAAAAGTATTCTTTCAGAATAGGTTGATAGAGGGACATTCAATTGGTCCTTATGTTTCTCAAAATGATGGGTATGTGGAGAACCTAGAGAGAATGGGTTTTCCCCGTGGCACAAGATTTAGCCATGGATGTGATTCTATGATTTTTGCTTGAATCTTATAACCAAGTTGTCATGAACTTCAACGTGAATGGAATGGTTAAGCTCCTATTAGAACTACTCAGTTTGTTGTGAACTACTAAATTAAACATGAAGAAGGTCAAGAGTGGATCTATGTTGATGTTCAATACATTGAAAGGAAAGGCTTAGGGAAAGAAAAAGGATAAGAAAGGTTATAAACCTTTTAAAAGGAAAGGCTAAGGGAAATAAAAAAGGCTAAGAAAGATTATAATCCTAAGTCTCATTTTTCTCCTCTAAATATGAAACGAGGTGTGGCCAAGAATGGAAATCTCCACCACTATCATATGCTTGGGCGTTGGAAGAGAAATTTTCCTATCTACTTGGATGAACTTAAGAAGTCAAAGGGGATAGAGATTTCCACCTCAGGTAAATATGTTATCCAGATCAACTTATCTACCTCTTCATTATGGGTATTGGATACCGGATGTGGATCTCACATATTTTGTAATATGTAAGATAAAACTCTAAATGTATAGCATGGTTCCACTAAAGCAAGGTATGCACTCAATTTATAAAAATAATGTGTGAAAAAAAACCCAAAATACATATAAGATTGTGACGCCTTAATAAAAAAAAAGTGGTAACATGGGAAAATCAACACCAATTTTTTTCAACTAATACACCAAAAACGATCAAACATAAGTCATGGATCAGGCTCACAAAATCACTCAAAATTGTTGTTTGAATTTGATATCCTGATATGGACGATCTTAATACCTCCCCAAGATGTGTGGGTCAACCTGCAGCTCCCAAGGCATCCCCCTTATTAGTGGCTAGGAGGAGGAGCTCAAAGGTTTCTTAGGGGTTGAGGCGAGCGGGAACAAGTGCTCCCAAAGAATTCATGATGTCAATCTACAGTAAAGTCTTAGAAACACAAACCATTTTGACCCAAAGGAAAAGAAATTACTTTGAGTTGTGGGAGAAGTTAGGAAGAAGGTGGGAAAATGGGGAAATTTGTTTGCAACATCTTCGGCTAAATTGAAGGCATAAAAAAGGGTCACGAGGACATTGAATACTATCATTGTAGTTTGTAGAGGATCTGGAGGTGAAAAGTATGATGCTAAAAGAAGGATCATTATGACAACTTATTGAGGTTGAGGAAGCAATATTGGGTGCAAAAAAGTAAAAGAAGTCATGGGGAATATCTATGCATGTCGTGTGGTGGTCATGGCATAAGTATATATAGGTGGAGAAGCCAAAAGAGGGTGTGGACACTTATGGAGAAATAAATATGAGAAAGGATAGATAGGTTTGATGAAAAGGTATATGCCAACAAACATAGGTATATTATGGGTCAATATGTTAGTAAATATGTAAGGAAGGTGGGGGGATTATAGCATGAGAGAGGAGTAGGAAGGACAAAGAAGAGGAGGAGAAATGTGGTATTTTTTGTGTGAAATAGAGAGGAAATTAGGTGTGGGAGAGAGTGTTGACTCAAGATCCAAATTGACTAAACCCTCATTTTTCTGATCATTAACCATTCCACTTATTTGTGTCTATGCTTCTACTTGAGTGATTTCATATTAGACGGACACACTCAAAATGCCTAAACTTGCGCATCCTAACTTGGAGAAATCAAGTCATACATGCATAAAGAACAAGATTGAAGAATAGATAGTTCTCCACAGATCTTTGATGTAAATCACTTGTAATGATTGTATGACTTGTAATTAATCTTAATAAAAATTTAGAGAAATTAAATTAATATATAAGCATTTTTGGCATTTTGTCAAAAGTGATTATAGTCTATCTTGTTAGTCACATTTTTCCTGGTGACAACTCAGCCGACAGCCAATCTAACTCTTGGCAATACCTAGGGTCGGTTGAGTTTGTCCTGGTGGCAACTCGATCAACACCCTACACATTGACTTGTCATATAGTGATGTCCATTGAGTTTCCAAAAACATAACTTAGTCGACAACACTATACAGTATAGTGCAGAAAAGTGTTTCTAATCGTTAGAGTGTTTCAAAAGTCAAAAATATATCCCTTGGAGCACCCAAAACATCTAGAATTTGATCCCAAGTGTCTCTATTGGCTACTAGGCAACCTCAACTATAATTAGGACCCCTTGAGCTTCATCCCATGGTTAGCCAAGAACTATGAATGTCCCTATATTGTAGTTGAGAGAGATTTGCCTCCCAAGATCCTCTATCCACTCTCATGAGATTAATCACTTGCTATATCCATTAGAGTGAGTAGGATATTTGTAAGATAGCTAGTCATGCATGTATATCTTATGAGGATCACATTTCCTCCAACTTACAATCTCTCTTTCTATCATGAATATTGAGGATTCTCTCTCTTGGATAAGAGAGGTGAAGAAGAAGTAGGAAATGAGTCCCTTGGTAAAAAGCTTCTCCTTGGTGAAGGTGAAGTCAAAGGCAGAAGATCCAAGTCAAGAGTGGTAAATACTTGAAGGTAGAAGACTTGTTACAAGAGTGGGTAAGTCCTTATAGAAGGCCAAAGACTCATTACAAGAGTAGGTAAGTCCTTAGTGAGGTAGAAGACTCTTGGTCATGAATATGTAAGTCATTTATAAGGCTATTGGCTCCCTTGAAGTTAAAGGGAAGGCTAGGTACCCTTGACCTTGAAAATGGTGGTCTTATGATGCAAATATTACAATGAAATATAAGGAGTGAAACAAGGTTGAAAATCCTAGAGGATGACCTCTCTACATAGTGGATGTGCATATCCTAGTTTGGAGGTTGAAACCACTATAAGTAACTTGTGTTATTTGGTGCTTGTTCAATCTCTCTCTCCCATGCTATGTATGTTTAGTTTCACTCAAAGCTCATACTTGCAATATTATCTTGTACATATCTTGAAGGTCTAATGAATTTTGTTTAAGTGGTTTTAGCTTTGCTCACCCCCCTCTAGAGCCCATTATTGATCCAACAATTGGTATCAGAGTGGGTCTTTTCCAAGCAATACTTCCACAAGTAGGAGAAGATGGGTGATTATCAAGGTGGGAGATACTGTGTCAACATTTTGATGTTTCATGGGAATAACTTCCTCTATTAGAAGAGAAGAATATAATTCTAAATACAAGGGTCAAGTTTTGAGCTATGGAGAAGGGTGGGTCTTCCATACAAGAAACTGGAGACAAAGATAGAAGAATGGGATGAGGCTACTTTAAATAAAAAAACATTGAATGCAAGAGCCATTAACATCCTTTATGCATCTCTTTCCCCCACTAAGTTCAACCTTAATTCTTCTTGTGACATGGCTGGTGCATTCCTGCTAATGGTGTTACACGCTACTTAATTGGAATTTGAATAGATGCAACTCCATGAGCAAACAACACACGATTGGGATCACTTTCAAATTTATAGTGGACCTAGTCTGACACACCTACTTAAACTAATCACATGTACCCATAAGCACATGGGGTCGTGTTTTAGTATAGGCAAGCGGTAAGAAAAGGGTCGATCCTTAGAGAGAGGGGGCACCAGAGCTGAGTTAAGGTAGCTATGTTCCTAAAGTGGAGAGTAGGGTTTTTAGGGTTTAAAGGTTGGTTTTGGTTGATTACTCTAAGATTTCAAGAAATTAACGGTAAGAAGAAAACTAGATTATGAGAAACCCTAAATTATCCTAAGCAAGTTAAGTCTAAGGAGCAAGGGCAAAACTATTAACTAAGTAAGAGCAAGGAACTACAACTAGCTATGCTAGACTAGCAATGCAAATTAACAACTAACAGACAAGTTAATCACTAGAGAAAGTGAGGATCTAGTTTATCACTAACTAACAAGATTAACACTAGCAAGCTCAAAAGAGCACTAACTACCCAAGCAAGTCCTAGCTATCAAAAATTAAGCAATTAGCTAAGAAGAAACAAAGGCAATTCACTAAACTAGCATTAACAAGCTAAGCGAACGAGATGGGTTTCAAGCAATGATATGGATAGGTGGGCCATTTGGGAATGAAACTATGATATAATTTGGGGGGTTGACAAAGCATGCAAGTCTTATATCTTCAATCTAGATTGCCAAACCAAAAAATAAGGAAAGTGCTATTTGAATCTACCCTATGCTACTAGTTGGGGAACTAGGGCTAGGTGTAATTCTAATAGGACTTGGCAAGTCTAGGTTTCTAGGGTAAGTGGTATTAGGGAAATTGAGAGCCAATGGTAGGAATGGGGGTAAAGATGAGGGTGTTTCACCTCATGTTACTCACCATCTAGCATTTAGAAAACTCTAGGCAATTACACTAATCACTCTTACACTAGCTACTTAGATCTCACACCTACTTGTAGGAGAAGGGAGTTTTATGTAGGAATAAAGGGTGTTATCTAGGAATCCACTAATTGAACCTAGGAGCAATCCCTAAGATAGCCACATACAATCCATTTTCCCCTAGAAGCTAGGTGTGTTCAAGCATCATACAATAAGCAATCCATGTTTAAAATTACAAATCACAAGTAAGATAACGGGAAATGAGATAGAAGCAAGATACAATCATCATAGAATGAAAATATGTTCATTACAGGTTATTTCCCCCCAACATGGTATCAAAGTAGTATTGTATCCCCAAATAGCCCACCACTAGGGGCTTAGCTACACATGACTAGACAAAAGAGCAACAAAAAGATAAGAAAGAGGTAGATGACCATGGATCTCGTGGAAAATTCTTCTCCTTCACCTCCTAGCTGCTATAGAACATTCTGACTCCTCCAAGATGGGTGAAGAGCATGGAAATGTAGGGGGTTATGGTAGAAAACCTAGAAAACTAGGGTTCTATGGTGGAAATGGAGTTAAAATAGAAAATGGGAGGTACATGAATGGCTTGAATGCAAGGAAGAGAATTATGAATGCTCTAGAGAAGCTAAGGGGTGGATAGGGAAGCTAATCTGGTGTTGTAGCCACCACCCATGTATATAATAGGTGGTGGTGGAAGAACTAGGGTAAGTGGGAGTATTGTTGGAAATCCAGTGCAAAAAAAGATAGGTTTTATGTGGCAGTACGGTCGTTCTGGGCAGAACAGTCGTGGTGGGTGATGCTTAGAACGGTTGTGGTGGAGTGGTGGGAAATAAAAAAATGTCAGATTGGTAGTGGTGAAAATTTAGGCTGGTAGCATGGCTGTGATGAGCATCACGGTCGTGGTGGGGGCTAGGTAGAACGGTTGGGTTGAGTAGTATGGCCGTGATGGGTGAGGTGGAGTGGAGGTTGTTCTCTTCAATACGCCCATTCTGGTCTTTAGAAGCACGGTCATGCTGGCTGACACGACCGTTTTGGAGGATTCTTGGCACGACCATACTGGGTAGCACAACAGTTTTGGTGGAGCTGTTGTAGCTTGTCAAATGGGGGATTTTTCCTGTGATTTTTGCATTGGTGAGCACAGTCGTTCCTTGGCACCACAGTCATGGTGGGATCTTCAGTAGCACTTTGAGCTTGAAACTTCATTATCCATGGACTTCTTTGCTTGAGCTTGACTCTTGGACACTAGGGGTAGGTTGAGGGATATTTGGGGTCTTCTTTGGATCCCTCCACGGGAAGAGGTATCCCAGAACAACTTCCTTCTCTCTCATCCATCCAAGGCATGGTCCAAGTACCTAAAAAACATGCAAAGAACGTCCATAAGTGCATTTGATAGTAATATGCATATTGAGGGAATTACTTTTGCATTCTAACATGTTTAGATGTGATTGAGATGCAAAAAGACACAAGATGAGGCCCTAAAATAGGGCTTCATCACACCCCTTGGTACCTTTATATGTACATTTCACCATGCTTTAAATTATCTATATTTCATACAACTCTATAGTTCTAATTTCTCTAATTTGGTACATGTATATCTTGAAATTACTTTTCTTGAGTTGTTATGTATGTTTTCATGATAATCTCTTTAAAACTAATGGTTCTAATTAACTTGCTTCCGGTGTGCTCTAACTTGATACATGTATCTAGTTGTATACCTTTTGATGCAACCTTGATTTTCATAGTGGTAATCATCTTATCGTAATGATGCATATTTTTTGTGTGAACAATATCCTTTCATGCTTTTGAAAAAAAAATTCTCTTTGTTTGGATATTTATCTACATCTACTCATCACTTGTTTTTAACTTTTGAATCATTTGCTATGATCTAGGTCCTACTAGTAGTCATAACTTGCGATATCATCTACATGTCATTCTAGTCTTTTTCATCATTTGGTATCTATGATCATATATTGATATCCAACTATATACTTTGCTTGTATCTTGTTTTATACACACTCAAGCTTGTTCCCTAATTTGCAAATCTACTATCTTGAGTTACTTGCGTGCATATAATTTCCTTGATATTTTCTAGAATTACATCTAGGGTTGTTCTGGTGCATATCTTGATTTTCTTTACATACATTGCTTGGAGAGGCCCTTAGCTTTTTCTCTTCTACAATCCCTTTCCTAACAAGTTGTGTTTTATCTCTTCAACCCCCTCACTTTTTGAATGACAAAGGTGTAGAATAGATGTCTTATTTAAAGAGCAGAACACATATATGAGAACACAAAGTTTCTGTAAATGTTATGAAAGCTAATTATACAAGAGAAATAGCATCAATTGAGGGAGAATGTGGAATCCATTAGCATCAATTGAGGGAGATCATACAAACTCAATTCTATTGAAACCCCTAGGTTTCTCTAAGGGTATGATTTTACATAAATGATTTCGATACATTCATGGAATGGTTTTTCATCTTCAAAAAGAGGGAGAATGTTGACTCAGTGTCCAATTTGACTAAACCCTTGTTTTGATGATGACTAACCATTCTACTTATTTATGTCTACTACTTCTACTTGAGTGCTTTCATATTAGATATACACACTCCAAATGCCTAAACTTGTGCATCCTAACTTGGAGAAATTAAGTCATACATGCATAAAGATCAAGATTGAAGCATAGATATTTTTTCATAGATCTTTGATGTAAATCACTTACAATGATTGTATGACTTGTAATTAATCTTAATGAAAACTTTGAGCACTAAAATTGAATATATAAGCATTTTTTGGGCATTTGTTCAAAGTGATTACATGTTGTCTCATCGACAGAGTTTGTTCTAGCAACAACTCAGCCGACAGTCAATCTAGCTCTTGGCAATACCCAGGGTCATCTGATTTTGTCCTGGTGGCAAATAGACTAACACCCTACACTTTGACTTATCATATAGTGTTGTCGGACAAGTTTTCAAAAAGATAACTTGTCTAATAACACAATATGGTAAAGTACAAAAAAAGTGTTTCTATTTGTTGGAGTGTTACAAATCTCGACAATATATCCATAGGAACACCCAAAACAACTAGAATTTGATCATAACTGCCTCTACTGGCTAGAAGGCAACCTCAACTATAGATAGGATCCCTTGGGCTTCATCCCATGGTTAGCCAAGCACTATGAAGGTCTCTATACTATAGTTGAGAGATATTTGCCTTCCAAGATCCTCCATACACTCTCATGGCCTTAATAACTTGCTATATCCATTAGAGTGGGTAGGAAATTTTTAAGAGAGCTATTCCTACATGTATATTGTATGATCTCTCACTTCCTCTGCCTCCCAATCTTTTTTTCTATCATGAAGATGAAGATTCTCTCTCTTATTTAAGAGAGGTGAAGAAGAAGGGAAAGAGTCCCTTGATGAAAAGCTTCTCCTTGGTGAAAGTTAAGTCAAAGGTTGAAGATCCAAGTCAAGAGTGGGTAATTCTTGAATGCAGAAGTGTAGGGAAATATGGTGGCAGAGCAGGCAGCGGAAACAAAAATTAACTACCATATTCCCCTTTATAACAGTAGATCGCATCAACAACTATGCAATGGGAAGGATGGTTTTGAGGTAATGCCTAGTCCTGGAGCAAGTCCAGTGACAATTCCCTCAATGTAGTATGTGCCTTTCTTCAAGTCACACCCAGACAATGTCAACAGCAGCTCTTAGTTGATCACCATGGACAACATCTTGATGTTGTCCTCTGAGCATTAGGAAACGGCCTCCTCGACTCTATATTAGTCCACACAGACCACTGGGAACTCCTGTCATCCTAGATGAATAGACAGAAAGGAGTTGTCACCTTCTAGTCAGTGTACTAGCACCAACTTACTCTCCCACAATTGTTCTCCCTTTCTCGGGTAGGACTTGCTCAGGTTCTCTCGGTTACCACAACCAGAGAAGACAACAATTGTGAGAGCAACTGATGTTGTGTCTAGGAAGCCCCCAGTACCCCTCTATTTATAGGAGGGTCAGGGTTAGGGTTCCCAATCTGTGCAGGAGTCAAAGGGTACAGGATGTAATGAATTTTTGCATCCTGCAAGTGACTCAACGATCGGTTTATAGGTGAACCAATCAGTTGACATGTGAGCTTATTGGTTCAACCCTTGAATCAATCGTTTCATCATGTTTTCCAATCATAATTGTATTAGTAATTAATATCCAATTAATGCATAACATGACGTCAGCACTAATCTTTAATCCAATCGAATTGATTCGTGAACCAGGTGGTTCATCACAGGAACTAGTCATTTCACTGACCCTGAGATGATTGGTTCACTCATTGAACCGATTGGTTCATGCTCTGGCTCAACCAATATTCAGCCATGCAATTTCCGATCAACCTGGCACTCCAACTGATCGGTTCAACATTTGAACCTATCGATTCAGAGTTCAGTCAGTTAATTGTTGTTTAAATTGAATACCTAAACACTTTAGTAATCCAATTAAACACCATTCATGAATAAACTCCTATTCCAAGTGTTTCCTATGTGTGTGACCCTATAGGTTCCAAGTTATGTTGGCAGTGAATGTCCATAACTAGTTTATGACATTACAAGCAATGAGCAGTATCTAGCAACACTCATTGTTGTCCAAGTAATTGGGAAGTTGGAGAACAACTTCAGTCTATAATTTGTGATTGGTGTTATAGTGTTTGTATAGTTCCTTTGTCATTGATATCCAGATTCAACTCAACGCATGGAATCGTCATCCTATTCAACATTCAATCTTTATTCTTGAACTATAGAAGATTGTCTAAGATATATGTAAGCTCAATATCACATATTGACTCACATGATCATGGCCATGCATTTCTCAGTTTCACTTATCAAGTGTTCAGGATATCATACTCCTATAGGAGGGGAAAATCACATCTACATCACTCACAGTCATCCCCATGTGTTATAATGCACCTAATCATCACCTTTATGGCAACACTTATTCAAGGTCACAGTGAATGATGTCAAACTACACCGAACGACATGCGATGAGTGTAGTGACTTCAAATCCAAGAACCATAATCACCACCATCACTATAAGAGATGATCATGACTACCTATCATGGTTTCCATGTATCACTCTTATGGTGGGTCTGTATGATACACTATTCTCTAATATCATTGTGTTTGGTTTGATATCACATATCATGACTGATGAGATTTTGTCATCAACCAACACACACTTTAGTCTTATGTGTTATTATTGTCTATTAGCCTTCAACAATAACATCTGACTGAGTACATAACAAGAATGTAAGTACTCTTGACATCCATATGATCTCATTCATCAACCCGAAGACATACACCATTGAGTAATATCATTATTTAGACATTTCTTATGTTGCATCATTATCTCATAACTGAATAAAATAGAATAAATTGGAATATTGTCTTTATTATTAATCAAATCATTTAAAAATATGTCATTACAATTATCACATGGTTGGCTCTTTGGGCATACATACCAAAAAAATCCCACTTGCACATAGAGCCAATCACCCATCAACTTAATCCCAAGTGATATAACATGACCTTAATGTTTCTGCTACGAAAGTGCTTTTGTCAAGGGGTCACTCATATTGCTCTCGGTTGGTACTCTACAAATCTTCACATCTCCTCATTGTATGATCTCTCATATGAGATGGAACCGCCTTTGTATATGCTTGGAACATTGATGCGATCTGGGTTCCTTAGCTTGTACAACAGCTCTATTGTTGTCACAATATAGCTCAATTTCATCAATGATGCTTGGAACCACCCCAAGTTCTAAGATGAACTTTTGATCCAAACAACCTCCTTTGTTGCATTCGACATAGAAATATACTTGGCCTCTATTGTAGAAACCACAAGTGTCTCTATCTTGGAACTTTTCCAGCTCACAGCTCAGTTGTTGAGGCAAAACATAAATCCAATTGTGGTTTGTAATCAGCTTTGTCAATTTGGAAGCTTGCATCAGTGTAACCCTTTACCACCAACTCTTTCTCTCCGCTGTAGAATAGAAATTGATCCTTAGTTCTTCTCAAGTACTCAAGGATGTTCTTCATGGCTATCCAGTAAGCATCACCTGGATCTGACTAATATTTACTCATCATGCTCAAGGCATATGAGACATTGGAACAAGTACACAACATTTGTACATGATGGATCCAATTGCAAATGGATATGGAATCCTACTCATGTGTTCCCTTTCTTCACAAGAACTGGGACATTGGGCTCTATAGATGGTAACTCCATGAGTCATGGGTAGGTTTCCTCTCTTTCAGTCCTCCATGTTGAACCGCTTCAACACTTTGTCAATATATGTGCTTTGACTTAGTCCAAGAAGTCTTCTATATATATCTCTAGAGATCTTGATTCCCAAGATATAGGATGGTTTGCCTAAGTCCTTCACATAAAACATATTTCTCATCTAAGTATTTACCATATATAAAGTAGGGATGTCATTCCCCAGAAATAGTATGTCATCTGCATATAATATGAGGAATACAACCTTGCTCCCACTAACCTTCTTGTACACAAAGGGTTCATCTTCATTTTGACTAAAGCCAAACTCTTTGACTATTTCAACAAATCATAGATTCTAGATCTGAGATGCTTGCTTCAATCCATAGATTGACTTTTGTAGCTTATAGACCTTATTTGTATCCTTTGAATTCATTAAACTCTTAGTTTGTGTCATGTACACATCCTCAATATGATTCCTATTAAGGAATATGGTTTTAAAATCCATCTGCCAAATCTCATAGTCATGATAAGTTGCAATGGTAAGCATGATCCTAATAGACTTAACCATGGAAACTGGAGAAAAGGTTTCATCATAGTCAATACTTTATACTTGTCTAAAACCCTTTGCAACCAGTCTACCTTTGTAAAATTGTACTTTACCATCCATTTCGGTCTATGGGTTTTATTCCTTCAGGTGGATCCACCAAGGTTCACACCTTATTGGTGTACATGGATTCCATTTCAGATCTCATGGACTCAAGCCATTGCTCAGACTTTGGTCTATTAGTAGCTTCTAGATAGGTTATTGGATCATCATCTATGACCAACTCACCACCTTCTTGAGTCACAAGATAACCAAATCTTTCATGATCAAGGCATGTCCTACCAGATCTATGAGGTTCCTGTTTTACTTGAGGAATTTGAGATTCCACAACTATTTGCGATTATCTTTCTTCCTCTTGTACATCTACTAGCTCAATGTTTTCTTTTTAGTCTCAGACCTCTTCAAGTTCTACTTTCCTTCCACTGATTCCTTTGGAAATAAGTTCCTTTTCTAGGAATGTATCATCTCTGGCAACAAACACTTTGTTGTCAGATAAGGAATAAAAGTAATATCCTTTGGTTTCCTTAGGATATCCAACAAAATAACATTTCTCTGATTTGGGTCCAAGCTTTTCAGGAAACTGCTTTCTCACATAAGCTTCACAGCCCCAAATCTTCATAAAAGACACATTGGGACGCTTCCCATACTATATCTCATATGGTGTCTTTTGAACCGATTATATGGTACACCATTTAGTGTAAATGGGGTGATTTCAAGAGCATAACCCCAGAAGGTAGTCAGAAGTCTGTCTAAACTCATCATTGATCGCATCATATCTAGCAATGTGTGATTCTTTCTTTTTGATACACCATTATGTTGTGGTGTTCTAGGTGGATTCTATTGTGATAAGATACCACAGGCTCACAGAAGGTCCTCAAAATCTTGACTTAAGTATCCTCCACCCTTATTAGAATGAAGTGCCTCAATACTTTTATCAAGTTGGTTTTGTACTTCATTCATGAAATTCTTGAACTTTTCAAGGGTTTTAGACTTATGTTTCATCAGGTAAATATAACCATACCTATTGAAGTCATCAATGACAGTAATGAAGTACTGATACCCACATCTAGGAATTGTTCTAAAAGGGTTACATACATTAGTATGTATGAGTCCTAATAGATCACTATCCCTCTCATTGCTACCAATTGAAGGAGTCTTGGTCATCTTGCCCAACAAATAGGATTCACATGTCTCTATTTATTTGAAATCAAAAGAGTCCAGATAACCATCTTTGTGAAGTCTACATATGTGATTCTCATTTATGTGTCCTAGACGACAATGCCAAAGATATGTTTGATTTGAGTTATCAAGTTTTAATCTCTTGGTATTTATGTTATAAATATCTATCTTTAGATCCAGTAAATAAAGATAAGACATTGGGGAACTGCCAAAAAATATCTCATCTTTTGAAATACAACATCAACCATTTTTAATATGGATTGCATATCCATCCTTGTCCATACAAGATATAGAAATGATGTTTCTATTTATGGCAGGTACATAATAGAAGTTCATTAACTCTATTACAAGCCATGTGTGAAGAGATAAATTATAGGTTCCAACTTTAGTGGTAGCAACTCTTGCTCCATTTGCAACTTATAGTTTGACCTAGCCCTTTCTTAAAGTCCTACTTCTTTTCAGATCTTGCATATTCGAGCATAAGTGAGATCCACATATAGTATGTAGTACCCAAGATGAAGAAGTAGATAAGTTTATTTCAATAGTGTATATACCTGAAGTGGGTATCTCTATCCCAATCTTCTTATTCTTGAATGTCTTCAAGTATAAAGGACATATTCCTCTTGTACTTTTCTTTCTCCTTATCTTAAGTGTTGAAAATCTAGATTTATGTTTAGCCTCAGAAATCTTCATGGCTTTTCTTTCATCCTTGGCCTTTGTTCTGTTGATCATCATCACAGATTTGTCCTTCTTCATTCTTTCTTTGGCATTAATCAGCATGCCAAGCAAATTTGACAATGGACTTCCCACATTATTCAAGTGGTGACACTTGATAAAATGGTTATATGATTCAAGAAATGATTGTAGAATCATATCAGTGGACAACTCTTGTCTAAAAGAGAATCCTAGTTCTTCTAGATACTCCACACACATGGGTCTCTACTAGATCTCCCTATGTCATCTTACACTCAAAGAGCACCTTTGAGACATAGTACCTTTCTTGCTTTGTATGATTATGGTTCACGTTCTTCAGATGTGTTACCATCTCAAGTATCCTCATGTTTTCACATTGCTCCTACAACTCATAGCTCATGCAGTTTAGCAGAAGGTGCTTTATGTCTAAGTCATCATCGGCATGCTTCTAGTAAGCATTCACCTCAGCCCTCTTGTCTAAAAGAGAATCCTATTTCTTCTAGATACTCCACACACATGGGTCTCTACTAGATCTCCCTATGTCATCTTACACTCAAAGAGCACCTTTGAGACATAGTACCTTTCTTGCTTTGTATGATTATGGTTCATGTTCTTCAGATGTGTTACCATCTCAAGTATCCTCATGTTTTCACATTGCTCCTACAACTCATAGCTCATGCAGTTTAGCAGAAGGTGCTTTATGTCTAAGTCATCATCGGCATGATTCTAGTAAGCATTCACCTCAGCCCTAGGTGCATCAAGAGCATCGGTTTATCTAGGACATAGAGCTTATGTTGATCATTGAGAACCCTTTTCAAAGTACAAAACCAGTTGTCAAAATTTGTCCCATAAGTTTGTCCTTCCTAAGGACTGCGCACAACGTGATTTGATTGTCATTTGATTATACAAGAGAAAATTTGCATTTTGTCAAAACACTTTTCATTTGATTTGATTTTATTTGAATGAATTTGATGATATTTAATTAGGCCTTTAATTAATTATCTCTCCCATTATTTTGTTCAAATTGATAGCCCTCACATATCAACTCAAAAGATTGCAACATACAACCTTCTAGTGAGCCAATATCCAAAATAGTTCAATTATTATCTAGCCAATGCCAGCATCCATAATCAATCATCAAGGTAGGCAACATTTGTCAATTGCATCTTATATAATTCTTGGGTAGATGATATGTGCAACCCTTTGCCATAGTCATATGTATGCTTCTAGGTGATTAATCTCATTAAGGACACCCAGTTAAGCCTGACTCAAAAGACAACATGATAGTAATGCACCCTACTTGGCAGGCCCACATAACTATATCACACTTCCACGAGATGGACAGCGCACCACACTTGGCGTGATCACGCATATTTTATCAAGCTTTTCATGTGTATTGCTAATGGAAAGCATCTTAGACTTAATATGTTATTGAGGGAGTTGTATTTATAAATGCATATAAATATCCAATCGCCACATACTCATAGTATGTATCATATACATGATATATCCCACAAATGAAAACATGCAATCAAAAATATAAGTGATGGTATGGCCATACTATTGTAATTCCTTGGAGCCACAAGGAATCACCACCACCTAAGGTCTACATCATATGCAAAAACAAGTTGTTGATGAAGATATTGCTTGAATCATTCTAGGTTGATCAGTTCAACCCTTAAACTGATTGGCTCGCCTCCTAGCCGGTCGGTTGGTTGTCGCTCCGGTCATATGGTCTTCGGTCCACCATCTTCTGGATCCTCTAGTCGATCGGTTGAAGCCAGTAGTCGATCAGTTCGGCTTCTCTTGTTGTCAATCCTCCTCAATCCTTCAGTCAATCAGCTCATCTTTGATACGGTCAGTTCGTATGGCATTGAGCATCTTCTTCATTGTAACAAGAATTAAACTATCCCAATTCTATTACATATCATATGATAATAGAGAAACCTCAAGTTACATTTGAGGAGAGTATAGATAGGAGTGAATAATATTTTTACAAATGGAAGAGAAGGTAGAGGTTCTGCAAACTGATATATAAATAGGAATAAACAAACACAACCGCCATGTATAGACATCTAAGGTTATTGGCCATAACCATGCTACACATCCACCATCACAACTAGCTTTTAGGAAGACGTGTGTAATATATATATATATATATATATATATATATATATATTAGTTTGGGATCGTATGTATTTAATCAGATATGTATATTAATCAATCTAGTATTCGCATCATATGCAATAAATAAATGAAAAACCAAAAATCCAGTCATATCGATTATCCCAAAACATAGTAAATTGACGTGGCTCTGATTATCACGGTAGGGAAATATGGCGGCAGTGCAGGTAGCGGAAATAAAAATTATCTGTCATATTCCCCTTTATAACAGTAGATCGCGTCAACAACTATACAATGGGAAGGATAGTTTTGAGATAATACATGGTCCTGGAGCAAGTCCAGCGACAATTCCCTCAATGTAGTATGTGCCTTACTTCAAGTCGCACTCGGACAACGTCTATAGCAGCTCCTGGTCGATCACTACAGGTAGCAAGTTGAAGTTATCCTTGTAGCAGTAGTCAACGTCCTCCTCGCCTCTGTAGTAGTCCACACGGACCACCGCAAACTCATGGCATCCTAGATGAACAAATAGGAAGGAGTTGACCCCTTCTAGTTACTAGCATCAACTTGCTCCCTCACAATTGTTCTCCCTTGTTATGCCTCCCTTTATTGAGTAGGACTTGCTCGGGTTCTCTCGGTTACCACAACCAGAGAAGACAACAATTTTCAGAGCAACTAATATTATGTCTAGGAAGCCCCCAGTACCCCTCTATTTATAGGAGGGTCAGGGTTCTCATTCTATGCGGGAGTCGAAGGGTACATGATTTCTTGAATTTTTCTATCTTACCAGTGGAAAAATGATCGGTTTACAGGTTAACTGGTCTATTAACATGTGATTTGATCAGTTCAACCCTTACACCAGTCATTTCATCATGGTTTTCTATCTCAATTGTATTGGCAACTAGTATCCAATTAATGCATGGCATGACGCCAGTACTAATCCTTGATACAATCGAATCAATCCATGAACCGGGTGGTTCATCACATGAACTGGTCAGTGAACCGACCCTAAGCCGATCGATTCACTCATTGAACCAATCTGTTCATGCCCTGATTCAACCAATATTCATTCAATGCAATTTCCAATCAACTTAGCACTCCAACCGATCGGTTCAACATTTGAATAAATTGATTCAGAGTTCAGTCAGACAATTGTTGTTTAAATTGAATACCTAAACACTTAGTAATAAAATTAAACAACATTCATGAATAAACTCATGCTCCAAGTGTTTCCTATGTGTGTGACCCTATAGGTTCGAAGTTACATTGGTAATGAATGTCCATAACTAGTTTATGACATCACAAGCAATGAGTGGTATCTAGAAACACATCACTTCTACCCAAGTAATTGGAAAGTTGGAGAACAACTTCAACCTATAATATGCAGTGATACAGTGTTTGTATAGTTCCTTTGTCACTGATATACAGATTGAACTTAAGGCATGGAATCGTCATCCTCATCGACGTTCACTCTATGTTCCTTGAACTAGAGAAGACTGACTGAGATATATGTAAGCTCAATATCACATATTGACTCACAAGAGCATGTCCATGTATTTCTCAGTCTCACTTATCAAGTGGCCAGGATATCGTACTCTTATAGGAGGGACAAATCCCATCTACATCACTCACAATCATCCCCATGTATCACAGTGCACTCAATCATAACCTTTATGGTAACCCTTATTCAAGATCACATTGGATGATGTCAAAGTACACTGAACGACATGTGATGAGTGTGGTGACTTCAGATCTAAGAACCACAATAACCATCAACACTATAAGATATGATCTTGACTACCAACCATGGTTTCCATGTATCACTCTTATGGTGGGTTTGTATGATACATTGTTCTCTAACAAGTATTTATGTGTTTTGTTTGATATCACATATCATGTTTGATGAGATTATATCATCAACCAACCACACTCTATTCTTATGTGCTATTGTTGTCTATTAGCCTTCCACAATAACATTTGAGTAGGGACATAACAAGAATGTATGTACTCTTGACATCTATATGATCTCATTGTTCAGGTCATCAACTCGAAGACATATGTCATTGAGTTATATCATTCTTTTAGACATTTATTATGTTATATTATTATCTCATAACTGAATAAATATAATAAATTGGAAGATTGTATTTATTAATTATCAAATTATTTACAAAACATACCATTACATCTCTTTGGGCATATATACTAACAGGAAGACTTGTTGAAAGAGTGGATAAGTCCTTGGAGAAGGCCAAAGACTTGTTGCAAGAGTAGGTAAGTCCTTGGTAAGGTAAAATACTCTTGGTCATGGATAGGTAATTCCTTTATAAGGTTGGTGGCTCCCTTGACCTGAAAGAGAAGGTTAGGTACCCTTGACCTTGAAAAGGGTGGTCTTATGTTATAACTCTTATAAAGGAATATAAAGAGTGAGACATGATTGAAAATCCTAGAGGTTTACCTCTCTTGGTAGTGGATGTACATTTCCTAATTTGGTGATGAAACCACTATAAATAACTTGTGTAATCTTGGTGTTTGTTCAATCTCTCTCTCCCTTGCAATTTAGTTGCACTCAAAGCTCATACTTGCAATATTATTTTGGAAATATCTTGAAGGTGTAATGAATTTTTTTAAATGGTTTTAGTGATTATTCACCACCACCCCTCCTTCTAGAGCCCATTATAGATCTAACAGAGAGAATATATATCGTGGGATAGATTTGAGTCCCAAATAAAAAGAGGTGGGAAGATCTTGTCCACCTGATTTGTGGTTCATGCCAAGAAATAAATAAGGAAGCATATCTGACATGATTAAAATAGATACATTAAGGGATATCCACGATATCAATCAAATATTTCAAATTTGTGTTAATTAATTAGTATTTTTGTTCCTTAATATATTGGGACAGAAAACAAGGTCCAAATAAAATAAAAGTAGATGCTTAGGTAACCCATCCATGATTAAACCAAATTTGGCATTATTTTCTAGTTTAAGATTGTTTTTTTGGTAATTTTACAGGTTAGGGTCAACTGGTATTATTGCTAATATATCATCTTAATTGATATATTTCTTCAATATTCTGAGATTTAGTTTGTTTTTGGATTATATTCTCATGACACATTTCCTTCAAATTTATCCCCAATTATCTCAAATATTTTACTCAAATCCCTTTAAACAAGTAATTTGAAGCTATCGTATTACAACTAGGCACAAACCAATTCTTTACTAATGTGGATTATTATATGATATACCTATTAAGATAATTTCCATAATGATCTCTATTTTGAATATTATTTATATAATTATGGGCATGTTTATTTTTGTTAGCACACTAATGAGGGTTATGACCTATTAATGTATGTGTTGAGACTTGTGTTTATAGCATGCCATATAACATTATAAGATTTTCCAAGTCATATTTTAAAATTTATTTGTGCATTTTTCAACTCATGTGTGTTAATAGTGTCAGATTATACAAGATAGGATTTATTCTACAAAATGTATCATCTCAGTGTATGTCTTTCAACTTGTTTAGGGGTCTTTCTAATTGACTGAGTCAATTAACATCTATTTTTGGGGAATTCGGGTTTAAATATTTGGAAGTTAGGTTTGTATGTGTTAAAGGTTATGACTGTGAATGAAGTATATGTTAGCAAAGTAGTAGTGACTAGAAAATTTGATGAAGTTGAGAAGTTGTGACCGAATGTGAAGTTCATGTGATGAACATAGTTGTGACTTGAAATGAAGTTGAAATACAGTCTATAGGTGGCCTTCTACTCATCGAATTGAAAGAAAGTATTATTTTCCCTTAGATATTCATAAAAATGAGGCATGCAAGCTTAATAGAGATTTACACACTTGCAAACCTACTCGTAACCTAATTGATAAAAATCACCACTGAAGTAGTATTAGCAATGCTCCTACACCTAGATGTCAAAGGAACATCAATAAGAGAGTATATGTAAAGATCTTATAACTTTTCTTTAGTTAAACCTAACATTACTTGTGGAGTGAGTAGTATAACTCATTTATGCACTTAGTAGGGTTATATAGATTTATGACATGGACATGGTTTTGAACTATGTTAACGAGATCATATGTGGCATACTTGTTTTACATGAAAGCTAACAATTGCCTCTTATACCATAGCAAAATTGAGAATGCATGATGCTAGATATCATGTGTCCAACAAATATATCATAAGGCTTTCTATATGGGACCTATCTTCATGCAGGAGAGTAAGAAAAAGCTTGTGCAATATAAAGTTTAGTGGTAGAACTTCAAAAAAATGTGTCATCACTTTTACGGTTGAGTTGCTATTGCAAAATGTTGATATTGACGTCAACAAAAATATAAAGGTCTAACAAGATAAAAGATGCTAAATTATCTTCATAATTGTGTTTTACCTTGATGTTGGAAAAGTAGGGACGTGCATAAAATCCAATTATATTGTGAAAACAAAATAAATAAATATGTTTGTTTAAGGTTGTATAAAACTTGATTTTAAATATTTTTAGACAATTAAAATGATTTAGTTTGTGTGATACATAAGTGTGCATGTATGCATTAGTCAAGATTGGTTCCACATTTTGTCGATGTATAGTTTGCATGCAATGGCATTATCCTTTCAACTATTATTCATGTATAGTATTATGATGTTCATATTATCCATTATAATTGTATTACATCTATATTTCTTGAAGTGAGCAAAGCTATTTTCTATGTCTTGATAAAAATGATAAAAAAAGTTATGTAGGTCATGCTATGGTTAGCATTTCGTGAATAACTTTGTAAATTTTATCATAATGATTTTCAGATAATTAAGCAAATCGACAGACCCCAAAATGTCATCTTTATAGTTGACGGTTCAGTTCAATTTTACTAGCTTGCATATGGGTGAGTGAGATAAAGTTGTGAGTTTAGTAGTAAATTTAGCCATGTTGGCGCTCAATTTTTTATCATTCATCCAATGATCAAGATAAGAGCATCTCTGTGGATAACAATGGAGTTCATTCCATTTATTCCACATTTTTTCATATTTCTAACTATTTAATCCACTCAATTCTACGTAGTTATAGCCAAATTTATTCAAAATATTTCTAGGAGATTCCTAAAAAATATAGACATTTGGATTAGAAAATCATTTTTCTTTTTTGCTCGGGGACACCTGACGGATTGCATCCATCCTCCAAGTGCATGTGGTAGGACCCGCAGATGGCAGCTATCCTCTGCCACTTATGGAATGTTCTACCAGGAATCTCTGAACTCTGATTTCATCATATAAATAGACTTCCATAGCCACCATACTTTGGGGCCTTTTTGACTCACTTGAATCCAAAGAGCCAACTACCTCTCATTTACTTTTAATCTTTTGAGTGGTTATAGGATCCTTCCTCTAGCACAATTATTTTCATAAACGTCTTAGGCTGAATAACGATAATCTTAAATACTCTCATCTATTCAAATATGATAGTTATAACTTCTCTGTTATGTTCATAATTTCTTACTAAACTAAGCATACATGTCAACTAAAGTACTCATATATGCTATCTTGTTATCGAATTAAAATCATGTTTGGTTTAATTGCTCAAAATAGAGTGATTCTCATTTATCTAGAATCATTTTCTCTATATATCTTCTCTTTTTTCGTCCTAGGATGAGTTTTTGTCTTGGGAGATCTCGAGGCAATTAGGACCCCACACTTAAAAATTAGGATCTTAGAACAATGATGGGAAAACCACGACCATTTACAACCCCAAAGATCTACAAACTAAAAATCTTCTTTTTGTTACTTTTTTTATTATTTTATTTTCTTTAAACAAACCTAAAACTGATTTAACTCAAAATCACCCAATACCAAAATATCGGATGATGTGGGTGTGCTAACACATTCCCGACTCGTAACAAGATCGCCAACGTCTTTGATCACGCCTTTTAGTCGGGAGTAGTCAAATCTGATTTTCTTATAGTTTTCAAATGATTGATATGCATTACACTATTTTCTTCTGTTTTACAAATAAAATCAAATGACGATTTCAAGCTTCATCGTTTTCTTTTGTTTTATGCTATCATTGAGAGGAGTTCCTAAGACAATTTTCTCGAACCCATAAAACAAACCATGCGCTCACTCATAAAAATATGTAAAAAATCTGCCAACAATAATCAAGATTTGTAAGTTGAACGTAAGGAACAATAATCAATATAGTGCAAATTGACAAAAATAGTTACATCAGAAACACTTCGGAATAAAAAAAACTCCATAATAGGGCATTTAGTGTAGTATATGTCACACAAAGCAGTGTTTTTCATGTTCATAGCCAGAAAGCACAATACAATTGACGGTTCAATTTCAAAAAATAATAATGAAATATTGAAAATAATGACGGCGTCATAATAAGGATAGCTTTGCAATTCTTATTAAAAATATTTTTAAAATGAAACTGCTCCTTGTAGTGGCGATCTCTGATCAAGAACCCATGAATGCAGCTTTTATTTGATGCTACAGATAGAAGTAATTTGGTCAAAGTATGCTAAAGAAGTTTTTTTTTTAACACATGATCAATCTTACAACAAGGCACTCAAATGTGTACTAGCGACGCCTACATAGTTATGATTTAAGCATGACCTGTTATTGAGAAGTATTGCCGTCCATTTTAACACTCATGTAGGAGTTGTCTTTACTATCGAGGGGCATGGCGGCAACAGTTGACATTTGTAAAAAGACTTTCACTAGCTACAACCAATCCTTTACCAGAGACGAATAAGGTGCCTTCCCAATTCCCATCATCTAGGATCTCATACAGGACCACGTAAACTTGATGCAACATCTTTGATCGCGTTCATTTTTCTTGGTGTTTTCTTCTGGAAGTTGCACTAACTCCCGTGAATTTTTAGTTTATAAAGGTGAGATGGATGTGCCAGATCATGCCACCGCCGAACTCCTCCGTCCTCACGCCATTTCCCTTAAAAAGACAAGACATACATATCTGCAAATGGCTGCTTGGCTATCATGACGTGTACAGGATCTTAGCTTCATCGGTGCTAAAATGACCTGGCAATCGCACTAAAGAATCGTACCTACAAAATTGATGGCAATAGGGGAGCCCACTAGCCATATGCATTGATAAAATTGATTGTGTGGGAAGCCCACTGTCAATAGATATATTTACATTGCTAAAAGGTTTGAACAATATGGCCGACATCTTATCTAATATTCGTTGCTAGCTAAAAGGTTATGGGCTTACCAAAAAGTTTATTATAAATATGAGACCTTATGTGAAGAGCTTTCACGGTTCTTTTTCCTTGACATGTGCAGTGCTAATAGTCAAGTCTATAACGCGCCCAGTACCTAGTGAGATCCATGACAGATAAATAACTCGTCAATATATCTTGCAAAATCCATGGGTGAATCTGTGGTTCATCAAATCAGAAAAGTGACATTTAATCTTATCAACTAGCAAACGGCCTGGTCTCAGAGCAGCGTATTGCTTCATTTGAAGCTAGCATTTGCTACTCAAGAAGTGAGGAGACCTCATTCAGAAGAAGTCAACAGTACCACGACATGTATAAGAATAAATATTCAAAAAACTGATAACACTATGCATATCAGACATAATGTGGAAATTAACCGGTGGCTCAACTAATAAAGCTTGTTGGACGTGGTACGCAAGATGGCAGGTTTGAATCCTAAAACATTATGTCTTGCGTATGCAGTACGCTTAGCCGCCTCCTAAAACCAAATGTAAATAATAATAAAATCATCTGGGATTATTTGCTGATGACGTAATGTTCTTCCTAAATTGCAAGAGCAACTCACTGCAACACCTCCTCCAGGGTCTATCTATTTACACTGAGGCTTCAGGGCAGAGGGGGAACTATCTAAAATCCTCCTTCTTGATGGAAAAGACCTTGGCCAGCAGAACAACTGAGATATGCAACATCCTTCATTGTGATGATCACAAGGATCACCTCACATACCTGGGCTTGCCTCTAGTAAAGGGGAGGCTGAAAACCGCACACTATGAATTTCTCATTGATAACATCAGCAAAAAGCTTGGAGCATGGCGTAGCAGGCTCCTCAACTTTACAGGTAGAATTACGTTGGTCAGAGCAGTACTGACTTCAATCCAAATCTATTCCTTCCTCGCCAGCAGAGTTCCAAAGACGATGATCAGAAGGCTGGAAAAGATGATGAAGGAATTCCTCTGGGAATCAAGAGATGGCACGAAGAGAAGGGCATGGGTCAATTGGAAGAGGGTGTGTCTACTCGTAGATAAAGGAGGTTTGGGCATCCAGGACTTGGGCACGACACAATAGGCATGCTTTATGAAGGCCGTTTGGAATGTGTTGGAAGGTGTATCCGTTTGGGCCTCTTTCTGCAATGAGAAATACAACAGAGCTAGATGGAGGGATGATTTAGATCACCCATGGTATCTCAAGCAAGGATCCTTCGCATCACCCTACTGGAAACAAGTGTGGCGTTCTTTTCTCAAAGTTATGCCTAATCTTCTATGGGATATAGGTAGGGGGGACATACCTTTCTGGTTCTCGAATTGGCATGGAGGTCCCACTTCGGTGTTGTTCCTCAAAAGACCTGATGTGCACTTCAACCCGATGGACAAGTTAAGGGATGTATATAATCCTCAATCAGAATGGAACCTACATTTTCTTTTTCAGCACCTCTCCCAGACGGACACCCAAATGATTCTCTCATGGTCCCTCAATCTTAACCCGAGCAGCAATGACAAAGCAATCTGGATGGCTACAGAATCGGGGAAATTCACTCTAGCTTCAGCTAAAGAATATTTGTCACGGATTAATGGGTCGCCATGGCCAGGTCACAATTGGTTGTGGTCATCGATGACCCCTCTCAAGGTGGCTGCTCCCACATGGAAGCTTCTGCAGTGTGCACTAGCAGTAGATGACCGGGTCATCTCCTGTAGCATTCCACCTATCTCTAAGTGTGAATGTTGTGAAGAAGGGGTGTATGAGGATTTAGATCATTTATTTCTAAAAGGGGATGCAGTAAGGATCCTCTGGGCCAAGCTTGAAGATCTCTTGGAATTGCCTTTACTGCTGAATAGTCTTTTCACGGCAGGCGCTTTGAGAAGATGTTGGGGCAAGGCGGTTCATTACTCCTTCCTAGGTCTCATACAAGGAACGCTCCCACGTGTGGTTTTTTGGTTTCTATGGAAGGTTAGGTGCTCGAGCAGATTTAACGGCCGAAAGCTTTCCCCAAATGTGATTTGGAGACAAGCTATTCAGTTATTCAACCAGGTGACTAAGCATTCTTCCGTTGACGAGTCTAGAGGGCAGCAGATAACAGAAGAAGCATGGGCGAGAAACCTGCTGGTTACCCCACATATTAATGCTTGGACTTACAGTCTGGTTAGTTGGTCTAGACCTGCTCAAGGAAGTATCAAGCTCAATATAGAGGCCAGACGCTGGAAGAGTAGAGGGGGAGGAAGGACCTGTCTCATAACAGTGGGAGGCATAGCGAGGAACTCAAAAGGAGATGTTATGTGGGGGTTTTCATCACCGGGTATCTCCACTACTAAGGTGGAAGGTTATATGGAGGACATGTTTTATGCTTTGAATCTGGATCGTGCGTTTGGCACAGGAATTAAGATATACGAAACTGATCTCAAGATGGTTGTCGACTTAGTAACGGAAGCGTATGACACCCCATGGAAGATCAGAAAGTTAACAGGGATCATTACGAGTCCCTTACCAATACAGGGGCATCTTTACACAAAGTAGACAAGGGGCAACCAGATGACGTGAAGCTTAGCTGATTACGGCAGTACATTATTTGAAAGTTACATCTTCAGATCCCTAACTTTGATGCCTCCTCCAGCAAGGGAGTTTTACTTTAGGGATATAGAGGGTTATACCTACTCCACACGTGTAAAGGCTCAATAGGTTTTTGTTTCTTGGGGTTTGTCTCTCCGGTTTTACTACAGAGTTCGGTTGTACAAAGTTTAAACCTTTTAGCCTGGGGAATGAGTCAGGATGAATGAAAATCTCCTTCTTTAATTTTAAAAAAAAAAATCTGAGATTATGTAAATGGCGCAAACCAACTGGACCGTGAAAGTGACACGGTTGGTTCTACATCTTGTTAAATAAAATCTTGTGGGATTACAATAGGTCTGCTATGCCAATAGTTTCATATGCATACAAAAATAAAGAATTTAAAAACATAGCATAAAATTAAGAAATATGATACTTGAACTAAAAGTGGCAACCATTTTAGGACCATTTTTGTCTTCTTACATGCATGAGAACAAAACTATGGAGGGAAGTAACTACTTGAACTAAAAGTGACACCCATTTTGAGACGATTTTTGTCCTCTTACATGCATGAGAACAAAACTAACCTCTCTAGTTTCTAATTTTGTTCTCATGCATACAAAAGGACAGAAAATGTCCTAATGTGGGTGTCATTTGTGGTCCATATAACAGAAATCTAAAATTAACCATCACATATCCCTGTCATGTCAGAATACGGCCAAGCTGGCAAAAAGGTGCGGTAACACGCAGCTGTAAGTTGATAAGAGCTTTTCTGAAACGATCAGTTCGTTCGGCCCAGATAACACCTGCGAGTGAACGTATCTGTCCGTGGCACTCTGAGTACGGAGGATGCTTTCTGAGTTGAAAGGTGATGTGGATTGAAGGAATAAAGAAAGAACCTAGTGGCTCGAGGACCATCTACGCCAACTGCCAAGTGCAAGTACATGCCGTCCACCCGCCGTATAGCTAGCTACCCATGAACTTTGGTCGACTGGCCAGTCGAGATCGTCACCGGTTGCGGCCTTCCTCACGTAATCTGAATTAGACCGCTGCAAGTGAGGACTGGCGAGGGTATATTTAGTGGAACAAATAAACAACATAGGTTAGTCTCGATAGTATTAGTACTTTCCTACAACATTATTGCTTGCTTGTTCAGCAAGCACGCAGCTTTGACAGTGTCCTCCAACTTTGCTGATAGAAAACTGTCCTTTATATTAACATTATCAAATGATCGGCTGCAATGATAAACTTTTTTTCTCAGCCTTGCCAGTTATGATGATTATATTAACTGCCCATTTGCATGGAACGCCGGTTCCTCATGATATGAAAGTGAGATTCCGTTTCCTTTTTATAATTATACAGTTTACCAAAACAGATCCTGAATTTCACCGAGAATCTCCCCGTCTTGTCCACATGCGGCAGCTGACACCATAGAAGGCAAGAGAAATGATACTGAAGAAAGGGGTAAGCAAAAAGGAAAACAACAGGTTATAGAGGACCATAATGGCTGCAAAGGGAAGAAAAGGTCATAGCGGTCGATTTATGTGATTGCAGAAGGATAAAAAATTTGAAATTTTGAGTTCCGATAACAAGTATGTTAGAACATGACCGCCATACAGTGGTAAACAAATAGAACTGGGTTCTCTTCTAAACTAACGCGACTGGCAATGCCACACGCAGCGTTTCAACTTTCAACTCCAGCTTGCTGCCTGATAGTCTATCCATTCACTTTGTAGACCGAAAGAAATACAACATTTTGGGCAGGAGTTAGCAGTCCTCGGTACAGAGCACTGTGAAAGATCTTCATTTGCATATGCAAAACATTCATTACACAAGCAACAAAGATTTCATTACATTATTGTCAGAACTGTAGCAAAACCCTGTTTGTATGGAAGGCTTCATACATTGTTAGAAGACCAACAGATAACACTACAACCGGATACAAAACAAAACCCCTATATATTGCTGCTTCTAACATGGTACAAAGTTGACCTGATTTAACATGTCAGATTGTTTCTCAGACCATATACCCGCTACTTGTATCATTAAAGCAACTTTCATATATACACTTGGATTGGCAAGTTGCATCAAGTTGATAAAATCCCCTGAACGGTATCCACAGCATGTGAAAAAGAAGCAACTGGGTGTGTGCTCCCGGGAAAAAACTTAGAACTATACTTGCAAAACCCCAAAAATTGATTTTACCTGCATTTACAGAGTTAGACCCTGGACATAAGACTTACCAATAGCCAGTCATATGGAACAGAAATTGGCCTTCATCCGATTACGTTCTGGACCTGTAAGATATAGAGAAGCTTCAATTCAAACATTTACTTAAAGGCAGACCTGGTAGGACCGGACTTTAGGAGTACCAACACTGTCAAACATGGTTAACAATACATATAGGGAATCACGAATACTCCCAAGTTACTTGAGGGTTTCAAGGCATTAATGATGAACACAGAGAAATTTTGAAAATACATGTCTGGATATTATACAACATTTATTTTCACCGAACACAGTTGTTAAGGGGTTTTGCATTAGAACAACAAAACCTTATAATGGTGTAACCGGTCAGGACCTCCAGCCGCTTAATTTTGTTGTTGAACGCCCACTTAGCGTTTCTACACAAAATGGCCGCTAAGCCCGCTTTTGTCCCGCTTTTCCTCGCTTTTTTCCCCGCTTTTTGGCCGCTTTTTGCCCCTTTTTTTAAATATTGTTGTACAGGCATAACATGAAGTAAACTTTATGGTCCAAATCTTATTGACTATAAAATATTAAACTTATATACCTTAAATACTTCATGATAAGCCATTGTTCTAATTTAGAATGCATACTTTGTACGTAAGTTGTGATAATAGGGTATTGTTGTAATGTATACAAGTAAATTACATGTAATTATTATCTACTTTAGAATGCATACTTTAATTAAATGTACTGTTGTAATGTATGACTAATTTATGATATGCACATATAACAATAAGTTAGTAAGGCATTCATGATAAGTCTATTGTTTACTGTTCAGCTATGTAAACATGTGATGCAATTTTTTTGGTGTATCGTGCATGTAGGGTGTTTTATCCATGTCAAATCTATTGTTTACTATATTATAGCTATAATCATTTTGTAGTTGTGTTATAGACGATTTGGGTGTTTTATATTGTTGGGTAGAGTGTTTATATATATATATATATATATATATATATATATATATATATATATATATATACCAAACAGTATAGTATTTATATACGTGTAATTTTGTATAAAATATTTAGGAAACCAAAACCCGTTTTTTCAAAAATCGCCGGCTTAATCGCCCGCTTACCGCTTAACCAGTTACAAGGTGTTGTTTGTGCGCTTACCATTTAACGTTTTTTTAAACATTGGGTACGACCCATCTTATATCTCATCCATCCACCAGCAAAATACCATTGCCACCTATCACCATTGTCAATAGATCCAAAGCTCCAGTACATACAAACTAGGATTATCAAACCTCTACCTACAAGCACCTTGCAATTAACATTAATTGTTCCTGAGTTTCCTTTCAATTTAATTTTCATTAGAAAATTAACTCGTTCTCTTCAAGCCTCAGTTACATTTAACCCTGATGATTGTGTGATACAGGACCTCCGGACGCAGAAGGTGATTGGTGGCGGGTATGAAATTGCAAGTCTCTACTATCTTGGTTTGGCATCCAAGGCGTGTGTGGCAGCTTCTCCTCTCCATATCCATAATCGGCTTGGACACATGTCCCTGAACAAACTTCAGGTTCTCCATCCTCAGCTATCTAGGCTTAATACATGTTAATATATCTCTTTATATTCTATTATTTGTAATTTCTATATATTGTTGGACCTCTAT
This sequence comes from Alisma plantago-aquatica, assembly GCA_963693085.1. NCBI lineage: Eukaryota > Viridiplantae > Streptophyta > Magnoliopsida > Alismatales > Alismataceae > Alisma > Alisma plantago-aquatica. The sequence goes on from OY856415.1 coordinate 57,580,489, forward strand.
GTAATTTCTCTATGTTTCTATTAATAAAAGGGTGAGGGGTCATGAACCCTCACGCAAGCCGCATTGCACGTTGCTTTGTGGCATCCACTTCCAGATGGTACCAGAGCAAGGTTGCTCCTAGGGTTCCCCCAAGTCGCCACCCCCCCTCTCCTTCACTCTCCTCTCTTCTCCTCCTTTTCCACGCCGCCGCCAGTTAGGAGCGGCAGCAGTAGCCACCGGTCAAGGGCAGGCGCCGCCGCCATTAGCTCCTTCCTCCGGTCGTTTCCTCCGGTCGATTCCGAAGGCAGTGGTGTATTAAAGTTCATAGTGGAGGGTTCGTCCGTACGTAGAAAATTCCTAATCACATCTCCTCCATGTGTGATTAGGGAATTTTCATTTGGGGGTTGTGGATGCGTCAGACACGCATCTAATTTTTTGACGTGACGTGTATCTCCCCGTCACTCAATCCTTCCGGTGATGTGTATCTCTCTGTCACCCTCAACCCTTCCTGTGACGCGTATCTCTATCACCCTATCTCTCCGTTTAATCATGGAGGACACCAAGGCATCTACCTTCTACAACGAGATGTCACATATCCCCTCCATCAAGCTGAACGAGAAGAATTATCTCTTGTGGATGAATGATGTTCATACAGTGTTAGAATCCCGAGATAAGGCAAGGAATATTGATTATGATCCTCCTGCTTCTACTGAAAAAGGTTATGCTAAATGGAAGTGTCATAATAGTATGGTGAACGCATGACTATGGGGGAGCATGGAACCTGGTATTGCTGCTAGGTTCATATTCTATACTACTGCCAAAGACATATGGGATGCAATAAAGAAGCATTACTCCCAAGAAAAGAATGATCTCCGTCAGTTTATGATTTATGATCACCTCTTTGCAGAACGACAGGGAGACAGGCCTTTAGAAGAATATTTTGGAGTGATCCAAATATTGCTCAAGAGCTGAGCTTCTATCATCCAGTGACTGTCCAAGAACAAGTTAAAGACAGAGATGACTTGATTACTGCAAAGTTCCTATCTGGCCCAAGTTCTTCATGCAGTTCAGCCTGTAGTGTCATCCTCGCCTCTGACAAACTTCCCAGCCTAGAAGAAGCCTACTCAAGAATTTTACAATCAAATTTTGAACCAGTTGATCCTACTACAATCTCGCCTTCTGGAGATTCTCATGAATCTGTAGTCACTGCAGTTAGAGGAGGTCGTACAGGTATGGGCCGAGGACGTGGAGCATGTCCTAAGTGCACCTTCTATGACAAACCTAGACACATTGTTGAGAAATGCTGGAAGAAGCATAGTAGACCTGTCGCACCACCTGTGGGGGCAACAAACTATGCTAGTACTGTTGAGTCTTCTAAGTCGTCTGCATCAAGTTCTGGTTCTTCTGGCATCACATTCACAAAGGAAGAATATGATAGATTTATTCTGGCTACACAACATGTAAGTGGGGAACTACTTCCTCAGCAAATCTGGCATCTACCACTGGTAATCAGGCTACCTCTTTACTGGGTTCTGGTTTAACTTCTTCATGGGTGGTTGATTCTGGAGCGTCACAGCATATGACTGGCCTGAGGAGACTACTTCATTCCATTGACTCACATATTCCTCACAAATATGGGACCTTAGCAGATGGTTCAGTGAGGAGAGTGTTAGCAAGTGGATCTATTTCTCTGACTCTTAAAAATGATCTTAAATTTGTTCACTATGTGCGTGCATTTCTTTTTAATCTTCTCTCTGTTGCAAAATTAATTGATATTGTGAACTTTACAATGACATTTGGGCCTTCTTGCTTTGTATTACAGGATCTCAAGAGTATGGGGACGATTGGTGGGGGGGCTAGGAAAGGTGATCTCTACCTCTTCCATGGTGATAGTCTGCCTCGCCAAGAATCTGCTCCTGCTCCAGCTATCCTTTTGAGTGGTTCTCCCTTACTGTGGCACTACAAATATGGACATCCTTCGTTGGAGAGCTTCAGAAAGTTAGAACATGAGTTATCCCAAGTGTCTTCATTAGAGTGTCAGTCCTGTCAACTGGGAAAACATCATAGAATGTCGTATCCCAGTTGTGTCAATAAACGGGCTTCTTGTCCCTTTGAGTTAGTCCACATTGATGTTTGAGTTCCTGTAAAAACCAATAGCTATAATGATTTTCGCTATTTTATTTCCTTTGTGGATGATTTTTCTCACATGACATGGATTTATTTGTTGAAAAGTTGAGAGTTTGTGTTATCCATTGTCAAGCATTTTCATCAAAAAAATAAAAGTTCAATTTAATTGCAATATTAAAATTCTTCAATCTGATGATGCCTTGGAATACATTCAACGTGCTAGGGTTGATTTTTGTAGCTCCGTTGGGATGATTCACCGTACGTCTTGTCCTCACACCCTCAATAAAATGGGATAGCTAGGAGGAAAAATCGTCACCTTCTTGATATTACCAAGACCATTATGTTTCAATCCAATGATCCTAAGAGGTTTTGGTTTGATGCTTTACTTACTGCCTGTTTCCTTATCAACAGGAAACCATCTTCCGTGCTTCAAGGACGTAATCTGTTCTCTGTCTTACGTCCCAAGGATCAACCTTTCCTTGTTCCTTTCAGAGTGTTTGGTTGTACATCTTTTGTCCACAATTTTGATCCTAAGTTTGATAAGTTATCCCCTAGGTCTATTAGGACTCTTTTTCTTGGGTACTCCAACACTAGCAAAGGATACAAGTGCTATTGTCCTAGTCTCCGTCGTATGTTTGTGTCTAGGGATGTGACTTTCCATGAATCCACACCATACTTCTCTAGTGTTCCCAGTAAGGGGGAGCAATTGTGTGAAAGTGAGAGTGTCGCCATCAGACATCGGTAAGAGAGTACCACCTATCATTCCTGACTATACTGTAATTCAGGAAGAGCAGCCAGCAGGTGATACTTTAATTCAACAATATATGCATGTTTATAGCAAATGAGGCAGACATGATCCAAAGGAGGTAGCGACTCCGGTCTCTGAGCCTTCCCCATCTTCCTCTACTCAAGAGATTTCTGAAAAACCATATGACCTTGATGTTCCTATTGCTGTTCGCAAAGGTACTCATTCCTGTACTATTCGACATCATGTTGCAAATGTGTGTTGTTTGTCGAAATTATCTAAGTTGGCCCGGTCATTTGCTCTTGGGATTGATTATGTGGTCATTTCAAGAAATTATCTTGATGCTATGAAAGATATTGGCTGGAAACAGGCAAATACATATGGAAATGTCTGCTCTTCTACAAAACAACACATGGGAACTTATTGACTTACCTTCAGGTAAAGATGTTGTGGGTTGCAGATGGGTATTCAATGTAAAACATAATCCAAATGGTTCAGTTGAGAGGTTGAAGGCTAGACTGGTGGCAAAGGGTTACACTCAGACATATGAGTTGATTTCTTTGAGACCTTTTCACCAGTGGCTCGTCTGAATTCAATGCGGATTCTTATTTCTCTGGCTACTACTTTTGATTGGCATCTATTTCAGCTTGATGTCAAGAATGTCTTTCTCTATGGTGATCTACAAGAAGAGGTGTACATGGAGCAACCTCCTGGTTTTGTTACTCAGGGGGAGTGTCGAAAGGTGTGTAGATTGAAGAAAGCCATCTATAGATTTAAGAAAGCCATTTATGGATTGAAACAATTTCCTAGAGCTTGGTTTGATAAGTCCAGTGATGTTGTACTAAAGATGGGCTTCTCTCGTTTTGTGACTAATCACTCCTTATTTTATTCAAGCTCTTCTGCTGGATCCATCATTATTGTTGTATATGTTGAGGATATAGTTATCACTGGCAGTGATTCTACAAGCATATCACGTAAGAAGGAAGGATTGCAGGGGCACTTTCATACAAAGGATCCGGGCAAGCTGAGATATTTTCTAGGTATTGAAGTACTTAGATCTCATACAGGTACTAATTTGTCTCAGAGGAAATATGTGTTGGATTTACTATAGGAAATTGGCATGAGTGAATCCAATTCGGTGTCTACTCCTATGGACTATCATGTGAAGGAGATGACTGATGATATTGATTATCCAGATCCAAGATATTACAGGAAAATTATTGATAAACTGATATATCTGACAGTAACTCGCCCTGACATTTCTTTTGTTGTAGGAGTGGTGAGTCAGCATATGAGCTCACCACGACAGTCACACTGGATGGCAGTCTGTCGTATTCTGAGATATCTGAAAGGTTCACTCGTGAAGGGGATCACCTACTATAGACCCAAGACTCATGTGTCTACTCTTGTTCTTACTGGTTATGCAGATGCAGACTGGGCTGGTAATCTGAATGATAGGAGGTCTACTTCTGGGTATTGCATGTTTCTAGGAAATCACCTTATCACCTGGAAAAGCAAAAAGCAGAATATTGTGGCTAGATCAAGCATGGAGGCTTAGTATCGAGCAATGGCTCATGCCTGTTACGAGTTGCAGTGGGTTCAATCTGTGCTTTCTGAGTTAAAGATTCTTGTTTCGTCTCCCATAGAGCTCAGATGTGACAATCAGGTTGCTATCTACATTGCCAAGAATCCAGTCTTCCATGAACGTACTAAGCATATAGAGGTTGATTGCCACTTCATTAGAGATCAGATCAAGAATGAAAATGTTGTGACTCTGCACGTCAAATCTGAAGATCAACTTACACATGTTCTCACAAAGCCATTGAGTCCAGCAACATTTCAGAACTTTTGCAACAAGCTGGGCATACACGATGTGTACAATAAAAGGGTGAGAGGTCATGAACCCTCACACAAGCCGCATTGCATGTTGCTTTGTGGCATACACTTCTACAATACACTCTAATGCTAGTCATGTCAGTTAGGAAAGCATCATAGATTCACCTTAAGTCTAGGGATCAGATGACTGCTAAGTCAAGTTTCGAAATTATTCATCTGATGTTTGGGCCCATGTCAAGTTCCATCAAAACTTGGTCAAAAATATTGTCACTTTTATCGATGATTTCTCTAGAGTCACTTGGTTGTATTTGATAAAAGATCGTTTTAAAATTTTATAAACAATACATAACTTTTATAGTAAGATTGAAACTCAACTCTCAAGTGGTATTCGTATTCTTCGAAAGGATAATGCCAAAGAATATTTCAGTATTGCTCTTGCTCAATTCTTATCTTCCAAAGGGATTATACACAAGTCATCATGTCCTTAGACACCTCAATAAAATGGGATAGCCGAGAGAAAAAACCATCACATGGTCGAAATTGCTCGTACTCTTCTTTTACATGCGAGTGTTCCCAAGGAATTCGGGGCGATGATGTCCTCACTACCACATATCTCCTCAATCGCATGCCATCATCCACCTTAAACAAACGCATAACCTTTCAACTTTTGTCCTGGTCAGCCCATTTATATTGTTCCTCCAAAAAATCTTGGATGTGTTTGTTTTGTTCACAATGTTGGGACGGGTCATGACAAATTTAGTCCAAAGACTTCCAAGTGTGTCTTCCTTGGTTATTCCAAGACTCACAAGGGATATCGATGTTATGATCCAGTAGATCACTATTTTTTGGTTTCAGTTGATGTCACCTTCTTTGAAGATACTCCATACTTTGGAGATACCCAGTCAGTGAGGGATTTTGAAGAAGCCCTCCCACGTCCTATTGTCATTGGATCTCGTCATCTGAACTTCATGTCGAAGGAGAGTCATCTCCACATGTGTCACCTATCAACTCCTAAGTGGAGAAAACCCCCATTACTCATGTATACACACGTCGTGTGAAGAACAACAATCAAGAGCAAGGATTAGACAATGCAAGTGTTAACCCTCCTTCAATCACCACTCGATCTAGAGCTCCAGGTAGCAGCGATAGTTCCCTTGATCTACCAATTGCTATTCAGAAAAGGAAAACGGTCATGCACTTTTCATCCTATTTCTACTTTGTTTCAGATGACTGTTTCACCCCCTCATATAAAGCCTTCTTATATCATCCATATCTGATATTTCCATTCCTAGTTCTAATATGTTGCCATGAATCACCCAGGATGGTGTTGCGCTATAGAAGATGAGATGAATGCTCTTCGCCAGAATCACACTTGAGTTTGGTTCCTATACCAACAGACAAGGTTGTTGTTGGGTGCCAATGGGTTTACTCAGTCAAAGTCAGGCATGCTGGTGTTGTTGATCGTCTGAAGGCTTGTTTGGTAGCCAAGGAAACACTCAAGTATATGGAGAGGACTATCTTGAGATTTTTTATCATGTTGCTAAAATGTCATCTATTTGTCTTTTTATTTTTTTTGGCAGCTCATTTTTCTTGGCCCTTGCACCAACTTGATATCAAGAATGCTTTTTCTCCACGGTGACCTGTCAGAAGAAATTTATATGGAGCAACCTCCTGGGTTCATTGCTCAGGGGGAGTCACATCTAGCTTGTCGTCTTCATAAATCTCTCTATGGGCTCAACCAGTCTCGAAGAACTTGGTTCGAGAAATTTAGTCAAGCTCTACTTGAATTTGGTCTTCTACAATCAGGTCTTGATCATTCAGTCTTCCATCAACGAGAATCTTCAGGTTGTGTTCTCCTTATTGTCTATGTTGATGATATTGTTACTGGAGACTATCAGCATGGAATTTTGCAGCTTAAACAATTTCTTCAAAGTAAATTTCAAACTAAAGATTTAGGCCTCTTAAATATTTTCTGGGTATTGAGGTTGCTAGATCTAATGATGGTATAGTCATCTCATAAAGGACATACACTCTTTATATACTTGAAGAGACTAGTATGCTTGGATCAAAGCCTGCAGATACTCCCATGGATCCCAAAGTCAAGCTATACAAGGAGGGGGAACCAATTGAAGATCAATGAAGATATAGAAGACTGACTGAAAAATTAAATTATCTTACAATCACTCATCCAGATATATCCTTTGATACTAGTGTGGTTAGTCAATTCATGGATAAACCTTGCAGTAGTCATATGGAGGTTGTTTATAGGATTATTTGCTATTTCAAAAAGAGTCCAGGAAAAGGTATATGGTACAAAAATCATGGACATCTCAAAGTGCAGGGCTTCCCAAATGTTGATTGGGCAGGATGTGCCATTGACCGCATGTCAAATTCTAGATATTGCGTCTTTGTGGGGGGCAATCTAGTGTCCTGGAAAAGCAAAAAGCAAACAGTGCTAGCCCAATCTAACGTTGAATCTGAATACAAAGCAATGGCTCATGCGACCAGTGATCTCCTATGGACCAAGAATGTCCTAGAAGAGTTGGTAATCAATCAGTATGAAGCAATGGAACTCAAGTGGGATAATCAAGTTGCAGTCCACATTGCTTCCAACCCAGTTTTTCACGAACGGACCAAACATATTGAAGTTGATTGTCATTTCATTTGGAAAAAGGTACAAGATCACCAAATTGTACTTATTCCAGTCAGTTCAGAAGATCAAGTAGTTGATCTTTTCACAAAAACAAAATCCTTGAATGGATATGGGTAAAATTCTTATGTACAAGTTTGGTGCCTATAACATCTATGCACCAGCTTGAGGGGGAGTGTTATAATAATAAGTATTTATTCCCTATATTCATTATTCTTTATTTCCTTGTATATTCTCTGTGTATATGGGATTAGTCCCACACTGTGTAAATGGGTATTGGCCACCACTTGTGTCCATATATATAGGTGTGCCCTATCAATACAAAGGCATCTCATCCCACACAATTACTTTTTCTATCTACAATCGATATAAAAGAAGTTACGAAATTAAAATTTTAATAGTTTGCTTGGGCAGATAAAATGTCAACGTGATGATGTGTTGTGAAGTAAAAGGAGGCTATACCAGACTCTCGAATAATATTCATATATAACCATGTTCCTATATTTCAAGGACAGTTTAGTTATACATGTGGATCCTCTAATTAGTACATTAGCAAAGATGATAGCTAATCGCATTTAACCTCAGCTAAATAACCCATTTCTCAATCTGAAAAAAAATGCCATGAAAATTAGGGGTGATGTTTTTTAAGATGTGCATGTTCAGTTACGGTTCAAAGTTTCATGATTGGCTTCATTTCATGCATGGAAACCACCATGGCATAGTCAAAGTTTCAGTGGCTTCCATTCCCATGCCACTGAGAGAGCATCCAAAATAAATGCCTCAGTTGTTTATTATGCAAAATAAAATAAAAACCATAGGACATCTGAAGATTTAAAAACAATGATGTGAAATATAAGATTAGACTGAATGAAATGGGGATGAATACAAGACTCGACGCCCTCTCCTTTATAGATGTGGACGCAAGTAATCTAAATGGGCTGAAATACAAAAGCCCAATAATTAATTAACCTATTAACTAAATAGGCTAATATAGACTCTCTAACACTCCCCCTCAAGCTGGAGCATGGGTGAAACACATGTCCAAAGCTTGGAGGTTACAAGACTCGATAAAACGATAAAAGAAATGATAAATGAAAGATAAAAGATAAATATCACTCCCCATACAAAATTAGATACTCCCCCTTAATTAATACTCCCCCTGAACCATGTGGCAACAATGCCTCTCTTTGAAATTGTATTATGCAGGCTGGAGATCCTCGAGCTTTGATGAAGGTCTTTTGGAGTGCATCTGGAATGAAGAACATCTGAAATGGGACATGAATACTGCAGTAGTAATTCGGGCAGACGATCCACAACACCATTACTACGTCATCTTCATTGGATTACGTACTTAACGCAGCACGCACGCGGATCTCCAATGATGATGTAGCAGTAGTGGTGTCTTCAAAGCGTCTGAGAAGACGTGCATAACGTGGCACGAACACGAACGGACAATATGTTGGTGATACGATGCAGGCACCATAACTTTGTCGCATGAACCTAGGGGCTTGACAGGAAAGGAGATATCATCCATCAAGGAAAGTCCTGTCAGCGTACGGGAGACGGATCTGTGTGTGTTGCACTAGGCAACGTGAGAGACCCAATAGGGTTCTCCTCTCTATTTATAGTAAAAGGAAAATTACATGTAGGTACAACAGTAATATGAAATATGAAATAAACACAAAGTAAAGATATATTAACACTCCCCCTCAAGCTGGAGTGTACACATTGTGGATGCCCAGCTTGCCGCATAAATTCTGGAACACTGCTGGACCTAATGGCTTTGTCAAGATATCAGCTAGTTGATCTTCAGACTTGACATATGGCGTCACCACATTGCCATTCTTTATCTGATCTCTGATGAAATGACAGTCAACCTCTATATGCTTTGTGCGCTCATGAAAGACAGGATTCCTGACAATATGTATAGCAGATTGATTGTCACACTTGAGAATCATGGGAGTTTGAATCAAAATCTTCAACTCAGATAAGACAGATTTGATCCATTGCAGTTCACAGCATGCATGTGCCATAGCACGGTACTCAGCCTCAGTACTAGACCATGCTACCACTTGTTGTTTCTTGCTCTTCCAAGTAATCAGATGATCACCAAGAAAGGTGCAGTAGCCAGATGTGGATCTTCTATCACTTTGATTACCAGCCCAATCTACATCTGCATAATCTGTGAGAGTCAAAGAAGATAGAGGACTCTTGGGTTTATAATAAGTGATCCCCTTTCCAGGAGTACTTTTCAGATATCTCAGAATCCTGCATACAGCTGTCCAATGTGACTGTCGTGGTGTGTACATGTGTTGACTTACTACTCCAACAGCAAAAGAAATATCAGGTCTTGTGACAGTTAGGTAAATCAACTTCCCAACTATTCTCCTGTAATGACCGGAATCTGAATATGCAGTATCATCTTCCACCTCCTTGATGTGATAATCCATAGGAGTGGATACGGGCTTAGAATCAGTCATACCCGTTTCCTGTAGCAAGTCAAGCACATACTTTCTCTGGGAGAGATTTATACCTGCATGGGATCTAAGAACCTCAATCCCTAGAAAGTATCTCAGCTTCCCCAGGTCCTTTGTGTGAAAGTGTTGTTGTAGTCCTTCCTTCACACGTGATATGCCTGTAGAATCGCTGCCAGTAATCACAATATCATCAACATAGACAGCAATAATTATGGACCCACCAGAAGAATTTGAATAAAATAGAGAGTGATCAGTCATGGAACGAGAGAAGCCCATCTGTAAAACAACAGCACTGAACTTGTCAAACCAAGCTCGAGGAGATTGCTTTAACCCATAGATAGCCTTCTTCAATTTGCAGACTTTCTGACACTCCCCCTGAGCAACAAAACCTGGTGGTTGCTCCATATACACCTCTTCTTGAAGATCCCCATGAAGAAAGGCGTTCTTGACATCCAGCTGGAAAAGAGGCCAATCAAAAGTAGTAGCTAGAGATATAAGGATCCGCACAGAATTGAGACGAGCAACTGGAGAAAAAGTCTCAAAGAAGTCCACTCCATATGTCTGTGTGTAGCCTTTTGCTACCAATCTGGCCTTCAACCGCTCAATCGATCCATCAGGGTTGTGTTTGACTGTAAAGACCCATCTACAGCCCACAACTTTCTTGCCCGCAGGTAAAGTAACAAGATCCCATGTGCCATTGTCAATCAGAGCAGAGATTTCCACCTGCATTGCCTGCTGCCAGCCACTGTCCTTCAGAGCCTCTAAGTGGTTTCTTGGTATCTTAATGGAGGCCATCCCAACAGCAAATGCACGAGCCTGTGTAGATAAGTGCGACAAACAACATACATTCGATATGGGATGTCGAATAGTACATGAACGTATACCTTTCCGGACAGCAATAGGAAGATCAAGGTCAGAAGCCTCTGCAGGAATCTCTTGAGTAGAAGATGGCGAAGGAGGCTCATGGACTTGTGCCGCTACCTCATCTGGATCCTGTCTACCTCGCCTGTGATAAACCTGGGTATAGGGTTGAATGGTAGGTGGATCATGCGGTATGTCCTCAACAATGATAGGTGGCACTCCCTCACTTTGAATTGCGGGTGGCACTCCCTCACTCAATTGCTCCCCCTTGCTCATAGCATGTGCAAAATATGGACTGGTTTCATGAAAGGTGACATCCTTAGAAACAAACATACGACGCAAACTCGGGCAATAACACTTGTAACCTTTACTCGTACCAGAGTAACCAAGAAACAAGGTTGTCAAGGACCTAGGAGAGAGTTTGTCTTGTTTGGGATCAAAGTTATGAACGAAGGATGTACAACCAAAAACCCGAAGCGGAACATGAAACGGTTTATCCATAGGGCGTAAGACAGAGAAGGGAGTGCGTCCATGCAAAACAGAAGAGGGCTGCCGATTAATCAAAAAACAGGCAGTGAGAAGAGCTTCAGACCAGAAACGTTTAGGCACATTGGATTCAAACATGATAGACCTAGTTATATCCAAAAGATGGCGATTCTTTCGCTCAGCAACACCATTCTGCATAGGAGTGTGAGGGCAAGAGGTGTGATGAATCATACCAACCAAACTGCAAAACTCATTCATCGCTTTCTGAACATACTCAAGGGCATTATCAGATTGAAAAATTTTGATATTGCAGTTAAATTGAACCTGAATTTGTTTATGAAAATGTTTGATAATGGAAAGCACAGATTCACGACTTTTTAAAAGATAAATCCATGTCATGCGAGAGTAATCATCCACAAAAGAAATGAAATAGCTAAAACCATTATAACTCTGGTTTTTAACAGGACCCCATACATCACTATGGACTAACTCAAACGGACTAGAAGCCCGATTATTGACACGAACAGGATAGGACAACCGATGATGTTTGCCCAACTGACAGGACTGACACTCTAAAGAGGACACATGAGCTAGATCGGGTTCCAACTTCTTCAAGCTTTCTAAGGAAGGATGGCCATATCTGCAATGCCACAGCAAGGGGGAACCACTCAGCATGGCGGAGGAAACTGGAGCAGGAGGTGGATGGCGAGGTAGATAATCACCAGGAAAGAGGTAGAGATCACCTTTCCTAGGCCCCCCACCAATCATCTTCAAACTCTTGAGATCCTGTAAAACAAAGCAAGAAGGCCCGAATGTTACTGTGCAGTTTACAGTGTCAATCAACTTGGCAACAGAAAGCAAATTGAATGGAAATTCAGGTACAAAATGAACAGATTTCAAATCAATATCTGGTGTAAGGGACACAGAACCACTAGCTACCACCTTCCTCACAGAACCATCTGCCAAGGTAACAGATGGGTGAGGAATATATGAGTCAAATGTGCGGAGTAATCGCCTCATACCAGTCATGTGCTGGGAGGCACCAGAGTCAACCACCCAGGGAGTTGCGGATCCAGAAGCCATAAAAGATGTAGCCTGATTACCCGCTGTAGAGGCAAGATGTGCTGTAGAAGCAGATGAGGCGCCCATACTCCAATGTTGAGTTGCCTGAATAAACCTGTCATACTCCTCCTGAGTAAGTGTGATGCCAGAGGAACTCGAGCTCGCAGTAGTAGAGTCTGAAGTAGCACAGTTGGCAGCTCCAACAGGTGGGGCGGCAGGTCGCCCATGTTTCTTCCAGCATTTCTCAACAGTGTGTCCCGGTCTGTCACAGAAAGTGCATCGAGGACGAGTCCACGTCCTCTGCCCAAGCCAGGTCTGTCAGCTGGTGTAGGTGCAGGTCGTCCTCCGCGAACTGCTGCAGCAATGGAGGCATGAGAATCTCCAGAAGGGACAACAGGAGTAGGATCAACTGACTCAAAAGTGGACTGCTGAATCCTAGAGAAAGCTTCTGCAAGGCTCGGTAATTTGTCGGATGCAAGTATCACACTTCTTGCTGAACCATATGAGGAGCTAAGGCCAGATAGAAATTTAGCAGTGACAAGATCATCTCTATCTTTAATCTGCTCAGCAACCTTCACTGGATGATAGTAGCTCAACTCCTGGGAGATAGCTTGAATCACCCCGAAATACTCTTCAAGGGTTCTATCACCTTGTTTCTCTGCAAACAGACGATCATAGATCATAAACTGGCGAAGAGCATTCTTCTCCTGAGCATAGTGCTGCTTAACGGCATCCCAAATCTCCTTAGCGGTGGAGTAGAACATGAACCTAGAAGCAATAGAAGGTTCCATGCTACCCCATAGCCAAGTCTTCACTAGGCTGTCAAGACGTTTCCACTCGGCATAGTCTTTATCAGTGCTAGTGAGAGGTGCAGAATCAACAAACTTTGCCCGATCGCGCGATTCCAAGACAGTATGAACCGCATTCATCCATAGCAAAAAATTCTTCCCATTGAGCTTGATCGGAATAGGCGAGACCTCATAATAGGTCTTGTTCTCCATGATGCAACTAGGAAATGGGTGACGGAGTGATACACGTCACAAAGAAGGCTGAGTGGACGGACAGATACGCGTCCCGTGACGGAGAGATACACGTCACAACAGAAACTGAAAAGAGGATGTGTTACTGACGCATCGACAGCCTTCAAACGAGAGGTTCCTAATCACACATGAAGGAGATGTGATTAGGAAGGCACGGTGGAAGAGACTAGACCTCCGGGTAGGGCTTTAGAGAGTCGTTGGATCACCCGGAAGTCCTCAAACAGCAAGATTGTCCGCCAAAAACGAGCCGAAAAGTTGCTGGAAACTTTCCGAAAAACGAAGACGAAGCCCCGGCTCCGAGCGAATGAGCCTACGGTAGCATAGAGATGGCCACCGGAGGCCCAGCAGCAAGAGACGGGGTTGGAGACTCCTAGCCGGGCAGGATCTGCGTCACCGGCAGTCCCCCTGCGGCTGCCGCACGCCGGCGGCTAGCCGAGAAGCCGCCCGGGCAGCGGCGGCGGCCTGAAGGAGAGGGCCGGCGGCGCCCTGTGGTGGAGAAGGAAGAGGGAGGGAGGGGGGCGGCGGCGCTAGGAGGGAGAGGAGCGGAAGCGGCGGCGTCGGATCAACTTGCTCTTGATACCATGTCAGCGTACGGGAGACGGATCTGTGTGTGTTGCACTAGGCAACGTGAGAGACCCAATAGGGTTCTCCTCTCTATTTATAGTAAAAGGAAAATTACATGTAGGTACAACAGTAATATGAAATATGAAATAAACACAAAGTAAAGATATATTAACAAGTCCCAATTAGATCAGCAACAGGTGATGTCGAAATAGCAGATTCGGCTCGGAGAAGACGTGATGAAGCAGCTCGGTGAAGATAAACTGGATGAATCAACCTTGCAGAAGTAGATTGGCAGGCTTGCTGAGCTTCTGAAAATCTGAAGAAGCACCCTATGTCTCATGTGAATGCAGTTGAAGTACACCATCAACACCTGACGTACATAACGCGGTACGAACGCGGATAGCTCGGTGTTGATGTTGAATGAAGATCCTTCATTGTTGTCTCAAAGTAGAGAACGGATGTGTTGAACAATGCGAAGCTCCATGAAGATAATAGCCTGGAAGATATATAGCCTAAATACATATATCATCTCTTCTCATACTCTCTCTCATACATATTATCTCACTCTCTCTCTATCTCTCTTCTCATCTCGTCCTCTCCTCTCTATCCCCCCCCCGCACACCAAATACGATGAGAGTGAGTGTTTGGTGTGGAGAAATGGACATATGACCCCCCCACACTGTGGAAAGGGATACACACATGATATGGGTGGGTGGGAAAGAAATTGGTGGATTTGAGAGGAATTTGTGATATATGGAGATGTGTAATATGTGGAGAATGAAACCGATAATCGGAGAGAATATGCTAAATGGGTCAACGTAAGATCCGGATAAAAAAATAAATGGATCTAATCCCGAAAAATCTGATTAGGCTAAAACTTGGATCTGATTAGCAAAGATATGACCGATTAAGGATCCGAATAGGCATAATGAATATGGGGGGAATTAATAACTGAGAGTAGACATAGATGATAGGTGATGGTGGAGTGATGAAGATAGTCGAGAAGGTGATGAAGAGCATCAGCTTGTTGGATGTAGCAAAAAAAAATGGTTGGATTATGTCACTCAGTTGATGTAGCACTTGGTCGTAACGGAGGAGATGACAAAGGGTCTCCTACACGGCTCCGGAGATATTACATGCCAAGAGGATGCATGCGTAGCCAAGGGCGGAGCCTCTCCACGAGCGACGATGAAGGCTAATGTTGAGGACGTCAGGAGATGCCCTGTGCAGAACTCGGTACTACTGAGTTGATGTCGGTAGTACTGAGATCTTTCTGGACGGCGGGTAGCAGGTTGACGGCGGCTGATTGCTGCTTGATGGCGATGATGGTTGTTGCTTTTGCGGTTGGCGACGCTTACGATGCTGCTTCTAGATGGTGATAGTGGCGTCGATAGGCGTTGAAGGCGCGGAGATGGCTGCTTGGAGGCCGGCAGTTATGGTTGTTGAATGCACCGAGACGGAGATAGCCGACGTACGGGATGTGAACAAAAACGGCGACGTGAACAGTAATGACGGCGTAAACAGTAGGTCCGACGGTAAATAGTGTGCGTTGTGAACAGTACGGCGGAGTGAACAGTCCTCTCAGTTTCTCTCTCAGAGAAAGGGGCGGCGGCTAGGGTTGTGTGCGCCGGAGAGAGGGAAGGGAGGACGGCTGCTAGGTTTTCCTCAGGAGCGAACGTGCTCTATTCATGCATGAATTATTGTTCACTCCGCCGTACTGTTCACGTCAGAGTTACAGTTCACCGCTCTGATATCATGTGAAATATAAGATTAGATTGAATGAAATGGGGATGAATACAAGACTGGACGCCCTTTCCTTTATATAAGAGAGGGGAGACGCCCTAAGACTTAGGACGCAAGTAATCTAAATGGGCTGAAATACAAAAGCCCAATAACTAATTAACCTATTAACTAAATAGGCTAATATAGACTCTCTAACAAATGATACAAAGGGAAATCACTACCAGGTCTCCCAATTGTGAGACATTCCAGACAAGCAACTATTATGAGCTCTAACTTCAACAGTTCAACTTGATATTTGTGAAGTTCAGTCAGAGGTAAATTTTTTCATATCTAAACGAAACTTGAATATGTAGCCTTTCAGTTTCTACGCAGGGCAATCAGAACTAAGGGCTTTACTAAACGCCTCCACCCACTCACTCACATACCCCAACTTCCCGACTTGTATTTGCTATAAGCCTCCTCGTGCGCATGGCATGCCCACCACACATGGCCTAACAAGCCAGTTGTTAGTTGGAAGCTGGTTTTGCTATTAGGTAATGAAATTACTTGCATTTGGAAAGGAAGCACATAGGTATAGTAGTAATCAGCTGACATCATCTGCCGAAAGTTGCAGCCTGCACTTCATCTGCGAATAGCCTATTAGCGGAATCATGTTTAAAACGCAGTTGATCAAAGTGGAACTCAGGTAATTTAGCCGTCACACAGAACCCAACAAATAGCTTGCTTCCCCCCTCTTTGCAACAGCAACTAGAGGTTGTCCTGTTCGATAACTCTGTTCGTGTGAAAAGGCCTCTCTTGCGTCTGACTCAGTGTTTTCTAAGTTGATCGAGGTGCTGCTCCGAAAGGGTACTTACTGTCTTTGATTCCTGTGAGGAACCTCCCAACCTATTGATCACTTATTCTGCTATGACGACCGCCCCCCAAATCTTATTGATCATTTTCATACTATCTACTCTATTCCAAGGCCTTGAATACTGTGATGTTACAGTTACATTCTGCATATACTGTCTTTGTAGCTTTTCTCTTGATATGGATCAAGATGTGTTGGTATAAGTGTCCCTATTTGATAATAAGAAATCTATGTAATCAAGTCTCGATAAGATTTTAGTTTTCAGTATTTATACGGTTTTGATTACAAAGACAATAACCTACAACGAATATATTCAATGACAGAGCAAAACTTGCCATTAAGAAAAGATGAAACTCCAAGACGTAAGCAGCAGTCCCAATTTTCTTACATCCCTAGGTCACAAGAAAGGGGTGTAGAATGTGGAGCCGCAATGCAATGTGCAGTGCAGCGTTGGGAGAGGCAATAGGCCTTCTCCCTTTTTATTAATAAGAGAAACTGAATAATTTACATAGAGGTCCAGCAGGATAAAGAAATTACAAAATAGAATAAATATGACATATATTAACACTCCCCCTCAAGCTGGAGTGTACACATCGTGTAGGCCCAGCTTGTTGCAAAAACTCTGAAAGGTTGCTGGACTCAACGGCTTCGTAAGAATATCTGCAAGTTGATCTTCAGACTTGACATGTGGAGTCACAATAGTTCCATTCTTGATCTGGTCTCTGATAAAGTGGCAGTCAACCTCTATGTGCTTAGTACGCTCATGGAAGACTGGGTTCTTGACAATGTAGATGGCCGCTTGATTGTCACATCTTAGTTCTATAGGAGACAAAACAGAAATCTTTAATTCAGAAAGTACAGATTGAACCCACTGTAACTCACAACATGCATGTGCCATTGCTCTCTATACTCAGCTTCTGTGCTAGATCTTGCCACAACATTTTGCTTTTTGCTTTTCCAGGTAATAAGATGATTCCCCAGAAATGTGCAATATCCAGACGTAGACCTCCTTTCATTCAGATTACCAGCCCAATCTCCATCTGCATAACCAGTAAGAGAAAGTGTGGATATAGGAGTCTTCGGCCTATAATAGGTGATTCCTTTACCAGGTGCACCTTTCAGATATCTCAGAATACGGCAGACAGATGTCCAATGAGACTGTTGTAGAGAGCTCATATGCTGACTCACCACTCCTACAGCAAAGGAAATGTCAGGGCGTGTGACTGTCAGATATATCAATTTACCCACAACTTTCCTGTAATTTCCTGGATCTGGATAATTAGTATCATCATTCATCTCCTGCACATGATAGTCCATAGGAGTAGACACAGGCTTGGACTCACTCATACTTGTCTCCTGTAGTAAGTCCAACACATATTTTCTCTGAGACAAATTGGTACCTGCATGAGATCTAAGTACCTCAATGCCCATAAAGTATCTCAATTTTCCCAGATCTTTTGTGTGAAAGTACCCCAGCAAGCCTTCTTTCACACGAGATATGCCTGTGGAATCACTGCCAATGATAACAATATCATCAACATACACAGCAATAATAACAGATCCACCAGAAGAAGTAGAATAAAATATAGAGTGATCAGTAACAGAACGAGAAAAGCTCATCTTTAGCACAACATCGTTGAACTTGTCAAACCAAGCTCTAGGAGATTGTTTCAATCCATAGATGGCTTTCTTCAACCTACACACCTTCTGACACTCCCCTTGAGAAACAAAACCAGGTGGTTGCTCCATGTATACATCCTCTTATAGATCACCATGAAGAAAGGCATTCTTTACATCGAGCTGAAATAGAGGCCAGTCAAATGTAGTAGCCAGAGAAATAAGAATACGCACAGAATTCAGACGAGCCACTGGTGAAAAGGTCTCAAAGAAATCAACCCCATATGTCTGAGTGTACCCCTTTGCCACCAGTCTAGCTTTCAATCTCTCCACAGAACCATCTGGATTGTGCTTTACTGTAAATACCCATATGCATCCCACAACATTTTTATCTAGAGGTAAGTCAACAAGTTCCCAGGTGTTGTTCTGTAACAGAGCAGACATTTCAACATGCATAGCTTGTTTCCAGCCAATATCCTTCATAACATCAAGATGATTCCTTAGAATGACCACAGAATCAATCCCAAGAGCAAATGAGCGAGCTTGCTGAGATAACTTGGACAAACAACATACATTTGTAATAGGTTGCCGAATAGTACAGGAACGGGTACATTTGCTAACAGCAATGGGAACATCAAGGTCAGATGGTTCTTCAGGAATCCCTTGAGTAGAGGAAGATGGGGAGGGCTCAGAGACTAGAGTCGCTACCTCCTCTGGATCTTGTCTGTCTCGTCTGCCATAAACATGTGAGTATTGCTGAATTTGTGGACCATCTACTGGCTGCTCTTCCTAAATTATAGTATAGTCAGGAATGATAAGTGGCACTCTCTCACTCTGATGTGGTGGTGGCACTCTCTCACTAGCATCTGATGGTGGCACTCTCTCACATAATTGCTCCCCCTTACTGGGAACACTAGAGAAATATGGAGTGGATTCATAAAAGGTCACATCTCTAGACACAAACATACGACGAAGACTTGGACAATAACACTTGTACCCTTTGCTAGTGTTGGAGTACCCAAGAAAGAGAGTCCTAATTGACCTAGGAGATAACTTATCAGCCTTAGGATCAAAATTGTGGACAAAAGAAGCACAACCAAACACTCTAAGAGGAACAAGGAAGGGTTGATCCTTGGGACGTAAGACAGAGAAAGGAGTACGTCCTTGAAGCACAGAAGAAGGTTGTCTATTGATAAGCAAACATGCAGTAAGGAGAGCGTCAGACCAGAACCGTTTAGGAACATTAGATTGATACATGATTGTCCTGGTAATATCAAGAAGATGACGATTTTTCCTCTGCTACCCCATTCTGCTGAGGGGTGTGAGGACAAGATGTACGATGTATCATCCCAACAGAACTACAAAAATCAGCCATAGCATTTTGAACATACTCCAAAGCATTATCAGATTGAAGAACTTTAATATTGCAATCAAATTGAACTTTTATTTCTTGATGAAAATATTTTACAATAGATAGCACAGACTCTCGACTTTTCCACAAATAAATCCAAGTCATACGTGAAAAGTCACCCACAAAAGAGATAAAATAACGAAAACCATTATAACTATAGTCTTTTACAGGACCCCAAACATCACTATGGACCAACTCAAAAGGACATGACGTCCGTTTTATTGACACGACCGGGATAAGACATCCTATGATGTTTCCCCAGTTGACAGGACTGACACTCTAGAGACGATATTTGAGACAATTCTGGTTCTAACTTTCTCAGGCTCTCTAATGAAGGATGTCCATATCTGTAGTGCCACAGTAAGGGAGAGCCACTCAACAGGACAGTTGGAGCAGGAGCAGAAACTTGGCGAGGCAAACTGTCACCGTGGAAAAGGTAGAGATCACTTTTCCTAGGTCCCCCCACCAATCGTCCTCATACTCTTGAGATCATGTAATATAAAACAAGAAGGTCCAAAAGTTACCGTCCATTTCATAGTATCAATCAACTTAGCAACAGACAAAAGATTAAAAGGAAAAGCAAGCACATAATGTACGGATTTAAGATCAATTCTAGGAGTCAGAGAAACAGATCCACTAGCTAACACTCTCCTCACTGAACCATCTTCTATTGTTACAGATTTGTGAGGAATATGTGAGTTAATGGAGTGAAGTCTCCTCCTACCAGTCATATGTTGTGACGCTCCAGAGTCAACGACCCATGATGAAGTAGAACCATAAGCCAATAAAGAGGTAGCCTGATTACCAGTAGTGGACGCCAAGTTGGCCGAAGATGATGATCCCAAGCTCAGATGTTGAATAGCCAGAATAAATCTATCATATTCCTCCTTGGTGAGTGTGATGCCAGAAGGACTAGAACTTGAAGCAGGAGGCTCAGTAGACTCAGTAGTGGTAGCATAGTTTGTTGCTCCCACAGGTGGTGCAGCAGGTCGACAATGCTTCTTCCAGCATTTTCAACAGTATGTTCAGGCTTGTCGCAGAAAGTGCATTTAGGGCGAGTTCCACGTCCTCGGCCCATACTTGTCCGTCCTCCTCTCACTACAGCAGCTATAGAAGCATGAGAATCTCCCTGAGATGAGACTGCGGTAGGATCAACAGGTTCAAAATTTGCATGTAAAATCCTTAAATAAGCCTCTTCCAAGTTGGGAATTATATCAGAAGCTAGGATAACACTGCGGGCTGAACTGCACGAAGAACTGGAATATTGGGGTGTCAAACTGCAGTCTCACATATGGATCAAGCACATGATTTATGGGCCGAATCCACTCTACCCTTAGAAGATAAGTATTGCTACAAGCGGCTGGTTGGCAAACTTTTGTATCTCATTGTTACTAGACCAGATATATGCCTTGTTGTGGGAGTTCTTAGTCAGTTTATAGATTGTCCTAGACAATGTCATTGGGAGGCTGCATGTCATGTCCTCAAATATTTGAAGAATGCACCTGGATAGGGACTCTTTTATAAACGAAATGGACACCTTGATGTCATTGGATATTCTAATGTTGATTATGCAGGGTGTATGTCTGATAGGAAATCCACTTCGGGTTATTGTACCTCTGTAGGAGGTAATCTAGTTACTTGGAGAAGCAAGAAACAAAATGTTGATGTCAGATCTAGTGCGGAGTCTTGAGTATCGTGCAATGGCACATACTACTGGTGAATAGTTATGGATTGAAAATCTATTCTTGCAAACTTTGGATTCCCTATCACTTATGCTATCCTGATGTATTGTGATAATCGTGTTGCTACCTTCATCACTAGTAACCCTATTTTCCATGAGAGGACCAATCATATCGAAGTTGATTGCCATTTTCTCCGAGATGCAGTAATGAATAAGAAGATTGCTACTCCTTTTCTGCCATCTCATGAGCAAACTGCAGATATATTTACTAAGCCTCTCTCAAGCAAGAGAGTTGCGGAGTTGTGTTGCAAGTTGGGCATGATTGACATCTATGCTCCAACTTGAGGGGGAGTATTGAGATATATTGATGTACTTTTATTTCCTATTTCTTATTATTACTTATCTTGTAACATGGGCCTTTGTATAAATAGGCCCATTAGGGTTTTTTGTTTGCTTCCCTGTACATCCTCCTATTTATAGGATTGAGTCTTCTCTTTTGTAAGATATAGAAAGACATCACACTTTCATACATTTCATAAATGAATTCGTTCCTTTTGGCGTCAAAACACCAAGAATTTCTATAAGTTTATGTTTTTGTGCCCTCTGAAATAGTGTCAAAATCAAAAAACAAATCCTTGCACATTAGTCTACGTTATTTTGCTTCCTTTATTGATGATTGGTCCCGCGCTAATTGGCTTTATATACCAAAGGGTCATTTTGTAATCTTGAATGTTTGCACAAACATTTTGAATGAGATCAAAAATCAATATTCTGCTACTCCCAACAAACTAAAAATGCTTCTGAATACATGCAACATAGTTTTCAAAAAATTTGTGAATCATCCATCAAACTTCCCGTCCATAAAGTCCACAGCAAAATGGAGTTGTAGTATGCAAAAACTGACATCTTCTAGATGTTGTACATACCCTCATGTTTGAGATGAACGTTCCAAAATATGATTGGGCTAATGTCAGCCTTATTGCAAATTCTATGATTAATTGTACGCTCTCATTTGTTTTGCATTGACAATTCCCTACCAAATGATGTTTCCTCATGAACCATCTATAGTTGTTTGTGCTTCGTCCATAACCACCACCCTAAGGAGATGAGTTGTCTCTGAAAGGCAGCTGAATCAGGCTCTACGACTCTCGCCCTCCCCTTCTTTCTCGCCTTGTCTAACTGCAATCTCCTAGGAAGGATGCCCTAAACTGGTCTTTTCTTAATCCTGGCATTGATAGCCTTTTTTGTCTCTCGGCTTTTTCAGAGTCAGTAGTGTCGGATTTCGTCTCGTGTAGCGTGTCTCGCTCCATACAAGCATTGGACACAGCGCATAAACGGAGGAAAAACCTCATGCTTATATCTATGTCTTTTGTCGACACTCATCACTAGCCAATTCACTGAGCTTTTTGTTGTTTTCTTGGTTATTCCAAAGGGTACAAGTGTTTTAATCTTTTGCAAGTCGTTCAAATATCAATGTCAATGTCATCTTCTTTGAGGCTACCTTGTTCTTTTATAAGAACAGCTAGCAAGTGCATCCTCCTACCATACCCCTATCTTGTCCTGGTGTTTCCCCAACAGCATATGCTAATCAACCCTCCTCTCTTGTCCTCAAAGTGTATGAGCAGAAGAACATGTAGACTCCACCTGAAGTATCCCCTACCATGACCTCTCCACGGCCTGATGATTAGCCTCCAAGGATTGGGAACACTACAAGTTTGATTGCATTCTCTGACTTTGACTTCCCTATTGTCCTAAGAAAACTACAGAGGCATGGTGCACAATATTGTATTTTGTTAGCATGTGTCTATTGATCATATGCATGCTCCAATGGCACAATTTACAATGACATTGTCTTCTATTTCTACTCCTAATTCGGTTCAAGAGGCACGTTGACATTATGGTGAAAACAAACCACGGATGAGGAGATCCATGTTCTTCAATCTCAAGGAACATGGAACCTTGTTAATCTTCCTTTAGGAAGACATAATTTTGGTTGCATATGGGTCTTCATTGTTTATCTGATGGAACTATTAAATGCTTGAAGGCCAGACTTGTTGCCAAGGATACATATAAGAATTTAGGATTGACTATTTTGAAACCTTTTCTCATGGTGCCTGTCTAAATGTTGTGTGTATTCTCATTTCTATTGTTTGTGAGTCAAGGCCGGCAATTAGTCAATTAGATGTCAAAAATGCTTTCTTGTATGGGGGCTTGCAAGAAATTGTTTTATCAACCATCTTGGGTATGTTGTTCAAGCGAAGTATTTCGGGAAAGTGTACTTTTTTATTTCTTTATTTTCTAATTATTTAGTTCTCATGTAGTTGGCCCATTAGGGTTTTGTTATGCTTCTTTTGTTTCCTCCTCTTTCTATACATAGAAGAGGAGAGACTATATGTGAATAATAAGAAGTACAGCTCTTTTCAACAACAAAAATAGAATATGATTAATCATCAACATATACCACTTTTTAGGCGTGCAAAACAAGGAGAGATGGGCGATAGAAAATGTTGAACCGAACCACTTGGCTTTACAAGAGCCCAAAAAACAAAAAGAAAGGAAACAAATATAATAATATAAAGAAAACAAATTAATGCATAGACAAAGCGTGGCGACATCTGCGCTCATGAGTATGCAGAGTTAGAGCATGTCCAGCATCATCTAGTCAAAACAAGATTATACAATTTTACAATATATATATATATATATATATATATATATATATATATATATATCATTACCTTATAAAAATATTGGATCAGTAATATATTGTAAGAAACGAAAATATTTTTTGACAACTCAACTAGTTATGTATTAACTGGTATTGAATTTAATACATAATGCATCAAGAAAAAAAACATGACTAGTTTAAAAACTGTCCATCCCAAGACTTCAACTAGGGACCTTTTGTAGTTGTGTTAAATGGTAAACTTAAAATAATCTTCTTTTATCCACTACAATAAAGCATTAACTATGTTTTCAAGTATCCCACATTATAATGGTAAATTCGTTGAATCCAAATTATAGAGCTCGAGGGATATTTGTGATTATCCTGGGAGGGGGCATGCCCCATTTATAGAGAACTATATAAATAGGAAATATAGAAATACAGAAAAGAGCTATATCTCTCTAAAAAGATATATACTGAAAGTGTATTTTTACACACACAAGTATGCAGATGCAGAGCATGCCCAACATCATACAGTCAAATTCAGATTATACAATTTTACAATATGCATATCTTATTACCTTAAAAATATTGAATAGGTAATATATAGTAATAAATTAAAACAATTTGACAACTCAACTAGTTAAGTATTAATGTAATTGATGTTACTACATAATACTATCAAGAAAATGAAATAATCATGATTCATACAAAATGTCCATCCCAAAACTTGAACTAGGAACCTTTTTGTGGTTGTGTTAAAACTTAAAAATAATCTCTCTTCTCTACACTACACCAAAGCATTAACCAAGTTTCCATGTATCCCACATTATAATTGTGCCTTCATTGAATCCGAACTATAGAGCTCAAGGGATATTTTTGTTTATCTTGGAGGGGCATGGCCCATGCTCGCCCACCTTTAAATCCCCCTTGCATTGACCATTTTTAAGCAGCATCTTTTCAATGGGTAGTATATAGTAATAAATTAAAACAAATTGACAACTCAACTAGTTATGTATTAATGTAATTGATGTTACTACATAATGCTATCAAGAAAATGAATTAATCATGATTCATACAAAATGTCCATCCCAAAACTTGAACTAGGAACCTTTTTGTGGTTGTGTTAAAACTTAAAAATAATCTCTCTTCTCTACACTACACCAAAGCATTAACCAAGTTTTCATGTATCCCACATTATAATTGTGCCTTCATTGAATCCAAACTATAGAGCTCAAGGGATATTTTTGTTTATCTTGGAGGGGCATGGCCCATGCTCGCCCACCTTTAAATCCCCCTTGTATAGAGATATGTTGTTTTTTGTTATGTTTTGTTGAGTGTCATGTGCATAGCATGTGCCTCACTTATGTTGTTCACTTTTGTAATTTAGTCCCATATTGCTCACCTGTGCTTTAGTCTCTATTCTCTTCTGTTATATAAGAGACTGCAATGTACACTGTTTTACTCACTCAATAAACAAGCCTCGATTTTATCTATATGGTATCAAGAGCAGGCCCGGTCCCTGGTTTTCCTTCCCACCCTGCCCCCATGCCCTAAAATCCACCCCCCCCCCCCGCCCCACCGCCGGCCTCCCTGCCCTGCGCAGCTGCCGTCGCTACCCTCCCCCACCACCACCCGCCGCCCCTCCACCTCCACCATATGCCGCCGCCACCTGCCCTCCACCACCACCCGCCGCCCGCCCCTCCTTCCTGCTGCCGCCGTAGCACCCCCCACCTCACCCATCGGCTGTCGCCGCCCCTCCCTCTCCACCTCCGCCTCTCTCTTCCACACTCCTCTACCGATCGGCTGCCACTCTTCTCCGTCCTCTTCTTTCCCCACAAACCACTCCCTTCCTCTTCTCCTAGCGAGTAATCTGCTCTTTCGGGCAGCCATAGATCTCTCACGTTGAGAGTCCCCTACGTTTCTGGTTATTTTTCTACCTGCGCCTCATGAAGGAATATTGATTTCCTCATGTCGGCGTAGGTTCTTTTCATCTATCTCTACCCGAAAACGGGTCCTTCTGATCTAATGCGTCAGATCCCTGCGGCTGCTACTACCATATAGAGGGTTCATTATTTACTGTCTGCTGCTGCCCATCGTGGGTTATTTCGTTGTTGCCTGCTATTGCTACGCCACCATCCTACTATAGCCTGCCTCTGCTCAGTATGGCATCTATGGAGCCTCCTAGATCTCTCTGTGTTACCACTATCAAGCTCGATGGATCAAACTACCATCTTCGGTCGGCGTCCTTTGTACTATATGTGAAGGCTCAAGGCCGATACTCTCATCTTACTACTGATCCACCTCCTGCCCCTATTGCTACTGCTGACGACAAGACCAAACAGGCTTATGCCTAATGGTCTAAAGACGACTCGGGCGTTATGTCCTGGCTTCTCAACAGCACCGAGCCGCGCATTAGTCAGCCTCTCCTGTGCCTTCATGATGTCAAAGCAATGTGGGACCAGCTGTCTCATGTCTACTCACACCAGCAAAATCCGAAAAGGGTTTTTGAAATTTTCAAAAACCTAGCCAAGAAGGAGTACTCCTCAGATGCGTCTATTGAAGATTTTTACAACCAGTGCTCTGCTCTCTGGAATGAGTATGAGATCTACCACCCGTTGACTGCTAACATCAAAGAAGCTCAGAAACAGCGTAATGAACTCCAACTGGTTCAGTTCCTGGCTGCACTTCCCGCATCTTTTTCAGGCGTGGTTGACCAAATATTGTCAAGTGATCCGCTACCGACTCTTTGCAATGTTCTAAAGCGGGTCCAGCGACTACCATCTGTATCCTCTACACCTGCTATTGAGCATCCTGCCTTGATTGCTCGTACTACTGATTATGGACGTGGCTGTGGTCGAGGACGTGGTCGTGGAGGACGTCCACCACCTTCTGGAGTAAGAGGCACTTCTACTGCTCCTGGACGAGGTCAAGCCACTGGACCTCGCTACTGCAACAGGTGTGGTTGTGGCAATCACACTAAAGATAGGTGTTGGATCAAGTACGGCAAGCCAGCCTGGGCACACCAGGCCTCCACTGAAGCTACTACAGAAGTCGCATCCGATCCACCAGTTGCTCCTCCATCCACAGACTGGCTTCGCTCTGAGTTCGAGAAATTCTTCCAAGAGCAAATGACTCAACTACCCTCAACATCGGCGGGAGGTTCCTCTGCTATGCTGGTGTCTCCCTCTGCTGGTAACCAAAAGTGGTGTATTGATTTTGGAGCATCTGTTCACATGGCAGGCGACATCCACTTATTTTTTGCCCTATCTAAAACTTCAAATATTCCATCAGTCACAGTTGTTAATGGCTCGAAAACACCTGTACATGGCATTGGCATCGTTCCGTTATCTGGCAAGATGAATCTTCACTCTGTTTTATATATACCTCAGTTTCCTGTTACTTTATTATCTGTCAGTAAAATTGTCAAACAACTTCAGTGCTCTATTAAATTTGATCCCTCTGGTTGTGTTTTGAAGGATCTTCGCATGAAGACGAGGATTGGTTCGGGCCATGAAGGACCAGATGGACTTTACTACTTGGATGGACCACCTGCGGCTTCAGCTCTTTTATCTACATCTGTCTCAGGACTTCAGTGGCATTTCCGGCTGGGTCATCCGTCTGCTGCGAAGATGAAGCTTTTATTTCCTGCTTTAGCTGAAAATAAATTCTCTTGTGAAACCTGCGTTTTGAGTAAACAAACGAGGTATGTTTTTCCTGCTAAGAATGATCTTGGGTCTAAAGATATGTTTGATATTGTTCATTTAGACATCTGGAGTCCATGCAGTGTCCCGAGTCAAACTGGTGTTAAGTATTTTTTGACATTTATTGATGATTATTCCCGTGCTACCTGGATTTTCTTGCTCAAAGACCGGAGTATTGTATTGGAAAATATCCGCATTTTCTATTCTGAAATAAAAACCCAATTCAATAAAACCATCAAAATTCTCCGTACTGACAATGCCCTAGAGCTTATGCAAAAGTCTGTCACCTCTTTTTGTTCTGATCATGGCACCATACACCAAACCACTTGCCCCTATACTCAGCAAAACGGTGTTGCTGAACGCAAAAATCGCCATCTCTTAGAGGTTGCTCGCACTCTTCTTATCCATTACAAAGTTCCTCACCGTTTCTGGCCTGAGGCAGTCACTACGACATGTTTTCTTATAAACTGCATGCCCTCTTCTGTTTTACAAAATCGCATCCCTTACTCTATTTTGTTTCCTGATGCACCTCTGTTTCCTGTACCACCTCGCATTTTTGGGTGTACCTGTTTTGTTAAGAATCTGCGCCCAGGATTGTCGAAATGTCGAAACTTGACCCTCGGTCTACTAAGTGCATTTTTTTGGGTTATTCAAGAACTCAAAAAGGCTATAGCTGCTTTGATCTGATACTCAGACAGTGGTTTGTCAGTGTGGATATAGTCTTCTTTGAGCATATGCCCTTCTTTTCTGAGGATGGAGCAAGCCTATCTCCTGATGTGTTGCCACAAACACCTCTACCGGACATTGTTGAAGATTTGTCTATATCTGACCAGCCTGAAGAACGTTCGTTGCAAGTGTACAAATGTCGACCGAAGACAAGGACTCCTTCCATGGTCCCTCCTCAACAAATTCCTGCGTCTGCGGATGATCAAATAAACACTGAGGTAACTTCTGACTTGCACCTTCCTATCAGCTTATGGAAAGGTGTACACTCCTGTACTAAACATCCTATCAGTCATTTCTGCACATCTGATAATCTGCATAACAAATTTGCCTGCTTTACTTCTGCACTTTCTGCTGTCACTGTTCCGAAAAATGCAACAGAGGCTCTTACTATTCTAGCATAGAAGAAGGCAATGGACCAGGAAATGCAGGCACTATGTGATCGCAAGACATGGGAGCTTGTGGATCGCCCTTCTTCTTGCCCTACAGTGGGTTGTTGTTGGATCTTTACTATTAAATATCAGCCAGATGGAACTATTGAACGTCTCAAAGTCCATCTTGTTGCTAAGGGCTACACACAGACATACGGTGTTGATTATTTTGAGACTTTCTCTCCTGTTGCACGATTAAACTCTGTTCGCATTCGGATTTCTGTTGTTGTGAATAAAGACTGGTCTCTCTTTCAGCTTGATGTGAAAAGTGCATTTCTTTACGGAGATTTACACGAAGAAGTCTACACGGAGCAACCACCTGGGTTTGTTGCTCAAGGGGAGTCTGCCTCCAAAGTATGTAAGTTGAACAAGGCTATCTATGGTCTCAAGCAAAGTCCACGAGCCTGGTTTGACAAGCTCAGTCAAATTTTAGTCACCTTTGGCTTTCGTCGTTCTCATTCTGATCATTCAGTCTATATTCGCAAGACAGTGGTTGGACTTGTGATTTTGATTGTTTATGTGGATGATATTATATTATCTGGCAGTGATAATGTGGGCCATGGTGCAGGACTTCGACTTCGTGTCGACTTCGCTAGGTGTGGAAGTGGAAGTTTGTGGAAACTTCGAGGAAGTTTAGACGCAAACTTCGACAAACTTCAATGCCGATTTTTGAAGAAAAATGATGTGAATTTGAAGGAAACTTTGATTGAAAACTTCTAATTATGTTATACCTCTCTCTCTTATAATTGCTAATTTAACAAAAATACACGATTCATGAGTCATTAGCCCTAAGTAGGTTGATAATATGACGTGTGCCTGGAATGGTCAAACATGCAATACGCATACTAATACAGTTCAAGTGTTGAACATATGTATTATATACAAATATACAACCAAATAGTAGTTACAAGACCCTCTCTAGGAAAGAGTGGCAGCAACAAACATAGGAGTTGATATTAGAAGTTGTGAAGAGGGTTGGGGGCGACACTTATGTATTATATGGCCGTTAGTGCACTAGTTAGAAATAATGTTCTGGGTCGTCTCAATTTCGCCCCAACTTCACCAACTTCGAGGAAACTTCGACGAAGTTGAGACGAAAATGCATACAAAAAAACCAACTTCGACGAAATCAGGGAAACTTTGCCCCGAAGTTTAGACGAAGCCGAAGTATTGAGGATTCGACTTCGCCTAGGCTCGAAGTTTGAAGTTTCAGCGAAACTTCGCGCAACTTTGCCGAAGTTTAGTTCCATGTTGTGGGCATACAGGAAACTAAAACTTACTTAGAGAAGCACTTTGTCACTAAAGGTCGCGGAAAACTTTGATATTTCCTAGGCATTGAAGTCTCCTGATCATCTGCAGGATTGTCTTTCTCAGAGGAAATATGTACTTGATCTGTTGCAGGAAATTGGCATGCTAGGTTGCAAACCGGCTAACACTCCACTTGACCCAAACATGGACTGGGATGATGCAAACTCTCCTCCTTATGTTGATCATCACCAGTTCAGGAGGCTGGTAGGCAAGCTTATTTATTTGACTATCACACGAGCTGATCTTATTGCTGCTGTCGAACTCATCAGCCGGTATCTTGACAAACATCGGCAATGTCATTGGGATGCTATATGCCATATTCTGAGATATCTTAAAAGTTTTCCAGGGAAAGGCTTGATGTATAAAAAGCATGACCACTGCAACCTATCCGGTTTCTCAGATTCAGACTATACCGGAAGTCGTTCTGATTGAAAGTCAACATCAGGCTATTGTACATTTGTGGGTGGAAATCTTGTCACCTAGCGAAGCAAAAAGCAGACTGTTGTTGCCAGATCCAGTGCAAAGGCGGAATACCGAGCGATGGCTCATACTGCTTGCGAATTGTTGTGGGTTCAGAGTCTCCTTCAAGAGTTTGATATATCTTATTCTAGCCCTATGTTTTGTGACAATAAGGCCTCCATTTTTATTGCGAGCAACCCCACATTTCATGAGAGGACGAAACATATTGAGGTCGATTGTCACTTTATTCGAAAAGCAGTTCTCACTGGCAGAATTTGCACGCCATATCTCAGTACCGACAAGCAAGTTGCAGACATCTTAACAAAGATACTTCCCAAAGCTCGCTTTCAAACTCTAGTTGACAAGTTGGGCATGTTCGACATCTACGCTCCAGCTTGAGGGGGAGTATAGAAATATGTTGTTTTCTGTTATGTTTTGTTGAGTGTCATGTGCATAGCATGTGTCTCACTTATGTTGTTCACTTATGTAGTTTAGTCTCATATTGCTCACCTCTGCTTTAGTCTCTATTCTCTTTTGTTATATAAGAGATTGCATTGTACACTGTTTTACTCACTCAATAAACAAGCCTTGGTTTTATCTAAACCTTGCATTGACCATTTTTAAGCAGCATCTTTTCAATGTATAGGCTTCCCTATTATGACCCTACTATGGCCGGTACATGAAGTTCTTCCCCATTTGGGCTCACTTGCATAAATACATATACACACACAGGCGAGAGCACACAAGTGATAATGGGTCATGTAATAGCATATGATATATCTATTCGGTAAACGGTGTTGACACTAGAATCAAGATATTGGATTAAACTTATTAATCGCTTCAACCTTTTAAGTTTCAATACACGATCAACATATATGTGAACCCTTATAGTAGTAGAAGCTCATTTCGAATCAAAAAGAAGAAAATGATACTTTTTTAACAAATTGGAATGGTAAATTAAAATCCCCTTTGGTTCTCCATGAAAACAACCTTCTTATAGACCATCTTTAAATTATGTACATTTACATAAGTGAGAAAATTCTAGTTTAAATAGTTTTAGGAAGAAAATTAAAAATGATTTATAAGACTTTAAAAAAATAATCAAAGGTGTTTTGGAAATCATTCTAGTTGGAAAAGGAATGGTAAAAATGTATAACATAATTTTTTCATTTTTTTATAAAGGGCGCCTGTCGCTCTTATATATTAATATCTTTAAAAGAGAGTCATACAATATCATCATCAAAGTTCTCGAGTAGACGTCCAGAGCCTTCGAGCTGACAGGCGTTAGAAGCCAAGGCATGAGCTACCATGTTGCCTTGCCTTCTTACAAAACTAACATTGAAGGAAAGAAACTTAACAGAGAGATTAATAATATTTTATACTAGGCAGTCTTCATATCCTCGCCCCCAACCTTCCTTCTTGATAGCATGAATGAGTAAGGCACTGTCCGTTTCCACTAGTAGGTCTGAGATGCCCCGCTCCAAGGCAAACACCATGCCCGAGTAGACCGTCATTCCCTCCGCACTAAGCACCGAAAATGTATGGTCCAGCCTGCATTGGAACGTGCCTTGGATAGCTCCTTGGTCATCTCTCAGCACGGCCCCTATTCCTCCAGTTTTGTCGTTCAAGACACAAGCGTCAGCATTAAGCTTTGTGCAGTTCTGTCGGGGGGGGAGTCCAGGCCGTGTTGTCGCCGGTACCATCTCCGTTGTTGTGGGTGGAAGTGGTCGTCGTGTAGGTCCTGCTATCCGCCACCAAGGAGAGGAAGCCCGCTGCAAGGGCCGGCGCATATGCTGGTCTCTGTTCGAAGATGGCCTTGTTCCTTGCTGTCCACGCAACCCACATGAGTGTGGCTCCCTCATCGATCTTCTACTGGTCATCTTCCTGCAATAGTTCCCGGATGAACTCCCTTGCATTGCCTCCTGTCCATACTGGCCACGAGAAGATCCCCGACGCCCACACTTGTAGAGAATGATGGCAGCTCAGTAGTTTGTGGGTTGCGTCCTCCTACTGTGCACGACATCTTTGGCAAATGTCGTCCTCAATGATGTGCTTCCGGGCAAGGGCGCGCTGTGTTGGGAGGATGTCCTGCATGACCCGCCAAACAAAGTGCTTGAGTTTCGGCGGCCATTTTTGCTTCCAAATCCGTTTCCAATCACCCTCAACTTCTTCGATGATCTCTGCCCCTGTCCTTATGAACGCATATGCACTTCGGACTGTGTACACTCCATCACTCTCCTTCTCCCAGCAGAGAATGTCCCTCCCATCCTGACTGCCAAGGGGAATATTCACTATCATCGACCTTATGTGTGGTGGAAATACGTTCGAGAGCGCCGGTATATTCCATTGTCATGTCTCCTCGATGATCAAGCTCGACACCTCCTGTAATCCACAGGGCCCTGTAAGAGATAACGCTGCACCGGACCACCCAGCTGTGATATCCACCTGTCATCATAGATGTCTATTGTGTTGCATGTGCCCACTCTCCAGAGAAAACTTGGTTTCACGAGTTGGATGGCCCCCATATGCTCCGCCATGAGTAGCTGGCATATTATAAATTACCTTTCATGTTGTATTGACTCGAAATGAAATTCAAATCATTCACATGGGTACTATTCTTAAAATTCTATCATATATGGATTTCCTATATAATAAGAATATATAATGGACCATATTGGGTTTAGCATGCGGGACTCATTATTTTTTCTTCACACATCGCATACAAAGATAGAAAAATTGTATCCAAACCAAACTTTGTCATATTAAAATTAACTAAGCAAATAGGAAATTGAAAACTCCACCTATGTTTCATACATCCTATGCAAATGTAGTTGGTCCCAAGCTCGAATAAAGGAAGAAGGTAAGTGGTAGGTTGACAAACAGTCGTAAAACCGTCACTCTTTCTATGACATAGATCCTTATAAAAATTATGTTGGAGTATCCCTACCTAGCGACGCGATGCATCGGCACCTCGGTGCAGTGATAGATATGTAAGTGATTTCAACTGCGCCCCCACATGGTTGTGTTGAAAGAAAAGCAAGGGTTTCCACACACCCTAGACGGGTGTAGTGAAAAATGTGCAAGGACAACATTCTCGACGAAGACATGTAAAGAACCAAGTTCAAGAAAAACATATTAGAGTGGAATCTTAATATGTTGACTCTTTTACAGGAAGATTTTTGCAGATAGTGAATACCTTGGTTAGAAGAAAAGTTAGCATTCTTTGCTTGCAAGAAACCAAGTGGACAGGGGAACGATGCAGAGAGATTGGAGACATACGGTACAAAATTTGTTATACAAGTACTGATAGACAAAGATTATGTTGGAATTTTTGTTGATAAGATGTTGAAGGATGATATCGTCAAGATCACACAGATGGGTGATAGAATCATAGCTATTAAGGTTGTTCTTGGTGGAAAAAAAATTAATATTACTAACATTTATGCCCCCCAAGTTGGTCGTAGCGATGAGGTTAAGAAGGAATTTTGGGATAACATGGATGAATTGAAGCAAGGAATACCATAGAGGAGAGGATCATTATTGTGAGTGACTTAAATGGCCATGTGGGGAGTAGCAATGTTGGTGGATATGAGAGAAGTTCGAGGAGGTTTTGAATATGGCAGCAGAAATGGAGAAGGAAAGGATATTAAATTTTGTAGTTGCTTATGGTATGATTTTGGCAAATACACGTGTCAAAAAAAGAGATCCAAATATGATTACTTTCAAGAGTGGTTGAAATTGTATACAAATTGACTGCTTCCTTACAAGGTGACTGGATCGAAAAGTATGCAAGGATTGTCTATCGAAGAACTCATCACCCAACATAGTTGGTGGTTTTGGATGTTGACATGAAGATCAACCATAGTTATTAAAGTTGCTAGGCGCTAGCCGTTCCTGAGGGGGCGCCTAGGCAGGCGCTCAGGCATTTCCAAGCATTTTTTTATTTAAATAATGTTGATATTTGGATATTTCAATCATAATTTTGTATTTTTAGATGTACAATTATGGCTTTATTACATGGTATTACATAGTATTTAGGCTAAATTGAACTAACTGGATTAAAATTTGAACTAATTTGAACTTAGTATTATTGAAATTTGATCTAATTTGACCTCGTATGCCCTAATATGGCATAAATTAGACCTAATTATGCATAAAGTGACCTCATCAGACCTAACCTACCCAAATGTTTCCTGTCTTGACTCAAATGAGAACTAATATGACCAAAGTAGATGTAATCTCCCCAAATCAAACCTATTTCTCCCAAATCAGTCTTGTTTCCCCAAATCAGACCTAATCTACCCAATTTTCACATGATTTGGCCCAAATTAAACCAAATATTGCATAACACAACCTAATAAAACCTAACTTCCCCAAATTTTCCTTATATTGGCCTAAAGGAGACCTATTTGCCTAAATTAGATCTAACCTCCTCGAATCATACCAATTTTCCCAAATCGGGCTAGTTTTCCCCAAATTAGACCTAATTTGCCCGATTTGACATTATTTGGCCTAAATCACACCTAATTTTGCATAACATGAACTAATCAAACCTAACTACCCCTTATTTGTCCTATATTGATTAAAATGAGAACTAATGTAGCCAAATCAAACCTTTTTTACCCAAATCAGCCTTGTTTTCCTTAAATCATACCTAATTTACCCAAATTTGACTTGATTTGGGCTAAATCAGACCTATTTCAACCATAAAATGACTCAACTTGATCTAATATGATTGAATCTAGACCTAACTTTAGCTGAATTACCCTTTAACTGGATTAATTTGTGCCTATAAGGCCTTAAAAGGCCACATAGGTCACATTAGGGGTTAAGCGCCCAATTTGAGGCGGCATGCCTTAAGCCTAGGGGCCTAGGCGGGTGCTCTGATAACTAAGAGATCAACAAAGGTAAGCATAACATAAGCCAAAATAGAAGGATCAAGTGATGAACTCTTAAAGGAGAAAAGAAATCGACATTTTCTAATACACTTATCAAAGAGAGAACTTGGAACTTGGAGTCTGATGTCAACTCCATGTGGCAAAGTACGAGCTCCTACATAAAAAATTACCAAAAAGGTTTTGGGAGAGTCCAAAGGGTGTGGGTCTCCACAGAAACAGACTTTGTGGTGGAATGATGAAGTACAGAAGGTTATTAAACTCAAAAGGGAGATATATATGAGCTTGCCTAAATCTAGAGATAATGCAACTTTTAGAGATACAAGTAAGCAAAGAAAGATGTTAAGTAAGCAGATCAAGAGGCAAAGTCCAGATACTTTGATGAGATATATAAGTAGTTGGATACTAAAGAAGGGGATATACATATATATAATGGCTCGTATAAAAGAAAGGAATGGAAGAAACTTGAGTCAAGTAAAGTGCATTAAGAATGAAGATGGCAGAGTGTTGGTAAAGGATGGTGATATAAATAACCAATGGGAAAACTACTTTCATAAGCTTTTCAATGGAGATACTATGAATAATGTAAGAGACTCAAGTGACATGACTACAAGAGATATCACTTAGACACGACGAGTTTCACTATCTAGGGTCAAGAATGTTTTAAAAGAGATGAAAATGAAGAAGGCATGTGGTCCAAATGGTATTCCCATTGATGTATGAAAGAGTATGAGAGGTGAAGGAGCTAAGTGGTTAACAAATTTCTTCACAAGATTATAAAGACAAAGAAGATGTTGGATGAGTGGAGAAATAGTACTATAGTCTCGATCTATAACAACAAAGTAGATGTTCAGAGTTGCACAAACTACACAGGTATCAAGTTGATGAGTCGCACAATGAAGCTCTAGGAGAGGATTATTGAGCAAAAGCTAAGATTGATAAACGCGGATATTAGACAACCAGTTTGATTTTATGCTGGGAAGATCAACAACGGGTTCTATTTTTCTAATAAGGCAGCTTATAAAGAAGTATAGAGATAACAAAAGAGATCATCATACGGTTTCTATTGATTTGGAATAGGCCTATGATCAAGTACTCAGGGAAGTGTTGAGGAGGATTTTGCAGAAAAAGGTGTGCCAACGTTGACCTGATTAAAGACATGTATGATGGCTCAACTACAAGTGTTAGGGCTTGGAGGAGAGACACTGACTTTTCCTATCATTGTTGGGTTACATCAAGGATTGGCACTCAGCCTATATCTATTTGTTCTTGTTATGGATGAGTTGACAAAGCATGTTCAAGATGATATCCCTTAGTGCATGTTATTTGTTGATGATATTGTGTTGATTGATACCAGAAAAGAAATATTGAATGATAAAGTTGAACTTTGTAAAAATGCATTAGAATCTAATGGATTTATGATCAATAGAATCAAAACTAAATATTTGCATTGCAATTTTAGTCAATCTAAAATTATGAATGTTGGGGTCAAAGTTGGATGGAATAGATGTACCAATGTGTGATAAGTTTTGTTAGTTGGGTTCTATTTGTGAAGAAGTGTATACGATGATGTTGTGTTGTTCTATTGATATGTACACCCATGTCCTATATATAGGAGAGGAGGCTATTACAAGGAAGCACAAAGGAAGCGGACTAACCCTAATGGGCCATGGGTAACAGGCCCATGTAGAGCATAGACCAATTAACCTATTAATTAAATAGGCTAAGATTCTAACACTCCCCCTCAAGTTGGAGCATGGGTGAACGCATGTCCAAGCTTAGAGTTACATGACTCGATTAGATGATAAAAGAAATGATAAATGAAAGATAGACATGTCACTCCCCATACAAAAAAATTGTTACTCCCCCTTAAACAATACTTCCTAGCTAAAAAGATATGATGACGCCTCTTTGAGATGTGTTCTGCTGGTTGGAGAAGCTCGAGCTTTGAAGGTCTTTCTCTTGAAGTGCATTTGGGGTGAAGAACATATGAAACAGACAATCATAAATACCACGACTACGCCATCTTCACTGGAGAGGAATGTGGAGTGGAATAAGCGCACTCAATACATCCAACGTACATAACGCAGCACGAACGCAGAGGTACAGTGTCGATGTAGCAGTGGAGATGTCTCTAAATTGTCTGAGAAGTATAGCCAACTAGAATTAGCGCAGAAGACCACCGACGTACATAACGAGGCACGAACACATTGGATGAGGTGTTGAGGTGTCGTCTCAACACGTAGAAATAGCAGATGCAACTCAGAGAAGGCGTGATGAAGTAGCTCGGTGAAGATCACTCTTGATGAATCCTTGCAGATACAATTTTGATACATGCTTGAAGATGACGAGCTTCGAAGATGAAGAAGCAACCATCTGGAACACCATCAACGCACAACTGGAACGTCATCAACACCAGAGGGACTAGAGGTTGGAATATGCGCAGCATGCTCTTGCCTTGACGTACATAATGTGATACAAACGCGAAAGTCTTGGTGTCAATGATGCAACTGTGAGATCCTTCAATGTTGTTTGAAAAGTAAAGTGATGCTAAGTGGGATGACGCGCCACAAAGACATCAGGAGACGCAGATGTGCTGAAGTACATGAAACTCAATGAAGATAGCCTGGAATATATCATCTCATCTCATATCATGTCTCTATCCTCTCTCTTTCCTCATATCCTCTCTCTCATGTTCTCTTCATACCCTCCTCTCTATCTCTCTCTCCTCTATTCCCCTCACACACCAAATACGACGAGTGAGTAGATGGTGTGGAAAAAGGGAAATGGACCCCCCCCCACGTGGAAAGACGCACACGTGAAGGATGGGAAGGTGGGAAAGGAAAAGGTCAAATGAGAGGTATAGTATGGAGAGAAGAACAAAAAAAAGACTACCATAATGGAACATCTATAGGAAGAGGAGATACACTACCAGAATTTCACTCGGTAGGGGGAGAAGTGGCACTGTCAGAATGGCTCTCGGCATAAAAATCGATAACCGGAATCAATATGCAAAAACAACCCGATTAAGATCCAGATAGAGAAAATAAATGACAGGATCTGATTATCATCAAGTATTGGAGGAGAGATAGACCTTTGGAGGACGTCAAACTGGAACCAGAAGTGTTCTGACTGCTTCTGACACTGCGTGTTTGGATCTAGACACGCCGTGTACTTGTCGGGGGTGAGATGCAAGCTCCTGAAGACACGTTGTGTAGCTTCTTCGCTCGAAATGACTGACTCCTTGCAACATGTCGTGCGGAAATGTGACGTCGTGTCGGATGTCGGAGGCGTAATCTGGATCTCCGTCGACACGCCGTGTTCCAAGTGGACACGTTGTGTCGGATGTCAGAGGTGTAACTATACTGTCAGCCGACACGCCGTGTTCGAGGAAGACACGTCATGTATGTTGTCGTGAGGAAGAGTTTTGGAATCCAACATGCCGTGTTGTTTGAGCAACACGCCATGTCTCTTGCATTCTGGACGAAACTCCGCGTCGTGAGGATGATTTCTGGAACACGACACGTCGTGTTGTTTGGACAACATGTCATGTCGGCGGCGGCTGATGCACGATCTCGACGGGAATTCACATCGTCAAGGAGACAAGTACCACGGGAATTAGTACCATGGGTCGACGGGAATTAGCGTCGTCTTTTGTACTCCTTTGATCATGAAAAGCGGTAACTTCTTGGTTGACTATGGCCGAATCTGGACAGGAATAAACATCGTCCAAGATCCTAAGAGGTGGTGTAGCGGTGGAGTGATGGATGGACAATTTGATGCGGATGTGGCGGCTAGACGTGGAGACGGTAGGGCAACAAGGCGGTGAAGACGGTTGCTGGCTGTGTTGTACAGGCAGGCGCCTAGGCGGCCCAAGTCCCGCCCCAATCTGGGTGCCCAGAAGCAATACATGTAACTAAGCTTTTAATTTTACTGATTTCTATCAACTGATTAGTATTTACTTATCAATTGATTTGTATTTACTTATCTACTAATTTGTATTTACTTGTCTACTGATTTATATTTATGTATCTACTGATTTGTATTGATGTATCTACTGATTTATATTTATTCATCTACTGATTTGTATTTACTTATCTACTGATTTGAATTTATGTATATACTGTTTTGTATTTATGTATCTACTGATTTGTAGTTACTTATCTACTAATTTGTAGTTACATACCTATTGATTTGTATTTACTTATCTACGGATTTCTATTTACTTATCTACTGATTTGTATTTATTTATCTACTGATTTTTTATTCATCACATTATTTAAATTTAGGGCTTTGTATTTGTTCATCTACTTTTTAAAATTATTTAATCATTTACTGATTTATATTTGTTTATCGACTGAGTTGTACTTTTTTGTCTAATGTTTTGTATTTGTTTCGACACAGCGAT
This sequence comes from Alisma plantago-aquatica, assembly GCA_963693085.1. Classification (NCBI taxonomy): domain Eukaryota; kingdom Viridiplantae; phylum Streptophyta; class Magnoliopsida; order Alismatales; family Alismataceae; genus Alisma; species Alisma plantago-aquatica. The sequence continues at coordinate 57,620,211 of OY856415.1, forward strand.
GCCCGGTTGTGTTGAAGGACAAGCAAGGGCTTTCACATCTTGGACAGATGTGGGTAAAGAAGCTAATCCAGCTGCATCATCGCCCGAATGTAGTGAAAAATGTGCAAGGGTTTCCACATTTTAGACGGGTGTGGGTAAAGAAGCTAGTCACGCCGCATCATTGCCCGGATGTAGTGAAAAATGTGTAAGGGCAACATTTTCGACGAAGGCAAGCAAAGAAGCAAGTCCAAGAAAAAAGGATTAGAGTTGGATCTTGAAATATTGGCTCTTTGACAGGAAAATCATTGGAGATAGTAGATACCATGATGAGAAGAAAAGCCAATATAGCTTGCTTGCAGGAAACTAAGTGGACAGGGGAACGTTGTAGAGAGATTGGAGACACATGATACAAATCTGGTATACATGCATTGATAAACATAGAAATGGCGTAGGTATTATTGTTGATAAGATGTTGAAGGATGATGTTGTCAAGATCGCTAGGATGGGTGATAGAATCATAGCTATCAAGGTCGTTCTTGGGGGAAAGATTTTTAACATTATTAGCGCTTATGCCCCCCAAGTTGGCCTTAGCGAGGAGGCGAAGAAGGATTTTTGGGATAACATGGACGAATTGATGCAAGGAATGCCGACAGAGGAGAAGATCTTTATTGGGAGTGATTTAAATGGCCATGTGGGGAGTAGCAATGATGGATATGAGAGAGTTCATGGGGGTTTTGGATATGGCAGCAGAAACGGTGAAGGAGAGAGGATATTAGATTTTGCAGTTGCATATGATATGATTTTGGCAAACACCCATTTCAAGAAAAGAGAATCTCATAAGATTACTTTTAAGAGTGGGCACAATTGTAGCCAAATTGATTGCCTCCTTATAAGGCAGGAGGATCGTAAAGTATGCAAGGACTGTAAAGTGATTCCTGGTGAAGAACTCCCGACACAACATAGGTTGGTGGTTTTGGATATTAACATGAAGATCAATAAAGGCAAGCATAATAAAAATCAAGATAGCAGGATCAAGTGGTGGAATCTTAAAGGAGAAAAGAAATTGGCCTTTCATGATAAACTCACCAAGGAGGGAACTTGGAACTTGGAGTCTGATGTCAACACTATGTGGCATAACATGAGCTCTTGCATAAAAAAAATTACCGGAGAGGTTTTGGGGGAGTCCAAGGGTTGTGGACCTCCACAAAAAGAGACTTGGTGGTAGAATGATACCCGGCCAGCGTAGCTCATGTGGTAGGCACGGTGTCCCCCTCCGGGGGGAACCCGGGTTCGAGCCCCATGCTAAGCGTTGTATTTACCACCCGCCAGCTATCCAGGCTATGGCTGGGCAAAGGACGCGGGGGCAGCCTGTAAAGGTTGTCATAATCTTTTTTTTTTGTGGTAGAATGATGAAGTACAGAAAGCTATTAAACTGAAAAGGGAGATCTATAGGAGTTTGCCCAAATCTCGAGATGATGCAACGTTCCAGAGATACAAGCAAGCAAAGAAAGAAGCGAAAAAGGTTGTTCAGGAGGCAAGGTCTAGATACTTTGATGATATTTATAAGAAGCTGGACACTAGAGAAGGGGAAAAAGATATATATAAAATGGTTTGTATGAGAGAAAGAAAAGGAAGAGACTTGAGTCAAGTAAAATGCATCAAGAATGAAGATGGTAGAGTGCTGGTAAAGGACGATGATATCAAGAACCAATGGAGAAATTACTTACATAAGCTTTTCAATGGAGATACTGTAAATAATGTTAGAGACTCGTGTGACAGGGATACAAGAGATATCATTTACACACGACGAGTTTCACATTTTGAGGTCAAGAATGCCTTGAAAAAGATGAAAATGAGAAAGGCATGCGGACCAGACGGTATTCCCATTGATGTAAGGAAAAGTATGGGGGATGAAGGAGCTATGTGGTTAACAAATTTATTTAACAAGATCATGAAGACAAAGAAGATGTCGGATGAGTGGAGAAATAGTATTATAGTCCCCATCTACAAGAACAAAGGCGATGTTCAGAGCTGCACAAACTACAGAGGTATCAAGTTGATGAGTCATACAATTAAGCTTTGGGAGAGGATTATTGAGCAGAAGCTAAGATCTATAACACAGATAACAAACAACCAATTTGGTTTCATGTCTGGTAGATCAACAACATATGTTATTTTTCTGATAAGGAGGCTTATGGAGAAGTATAGGGAAAGAAAAAGAGATCATCACATGGTTTTTATCGGTTTGGAAAAGGCTTATGATCGAGTACCCAAAGAAGTATTATGGATGGTTTTGAGGAAAAAGGGTGTGTCAATCCAATACATTGACTTGATTAAAGACATGTATGGTAGCTTTACTGCAAGTGTAAAGACTCCTGGAGGAGAGACACCAACATTTCCCATCACAGTTGGGGTACACCAAGGATCCACACTCAGTCCATATCTGTTCATTCTTATTATGGATGAGTTGACAAAGGATGTTCAGGATGATGTTCCTTGGTGTATGTTATTTGTTGATGATATTGTATTGATTGACGAAACTAAAGATGGTTTGAATGATAAAGTTGAACTTTGGAGAAAGGCACTGGAATCAAATGGATTGATGATTTGTAGGAGCAAAACTGAGTATATGCATTGCAATTTCAGCCAATCTCGCAGTGTGAATGGTGGAGCCAAGTTGGACGGAGTAGATATACCAAAATGTGATAAATTTCGTTACTTGGGCTCTATCATTCAAACAGACGGGGATGTCCAAAATGACGTTCGTCATAGGATCACTACAGGATGGTTGAAATAGAGGAGTGCAACTAGAGTATTATGTGATCGGAAGATCCCTCTCAGACTAAAAAGAAAGTTTTATAAAACTGCTATACGGCCAGCCATGCTCTATGGGAGTGAATGTTGGGCGGTGAAGAAACAAGGACTCAATAAGATGAATGTGGCTGAAATGCGTATGCTGAGATGGATGTGTAGGAAGACAAGAAAAGATCGCTTGAGAAATGACTATATCAGGAATAAAGTAGGGGTGGCGAGCATTGGGGACAAGTTGCACGAGGGCCGACTCAGATGGTATGGACATGTGCAACGCAGACCGACTAATGCGCCTATATGAAGCAAAACTATTGAGGCAAACACAATTAATATAAGAAGAGGAAGGCCTAAATTAACATGGGAAGAGCTTATAAAGAGATATTTTAAATCTCTACATCTCAACCAGAAATGACCCATGATAGAGCTGAATGGAAAAGAAGGATCAACGTAGCCGACTCCAACATAGTTGGGATTGAGGCTTAGTTGATGATGATGATGATGACGATCTAATGCTTTGAGTTTACTTATCTAACGCTTCGAATTTTTTTATCTACTGATTTGTATTTACTTATCTAATGCTTTGTATTTATTTATGTACAGATTTGTATTTACTTATCTAATGTTTTGAAATTTTTTATCTACTAATTTGTATTTACTTATCTACTGATTTCTATGTATTTATCTACTGACTAGAATTTACTTATCTACTGATTTTATTTATTATCTACTGTTTTTTATTTATTTATCTACTGATTAGTATTAATGTACTGTTTTAAGTTGTCTACTATTTGACTTTATTAATCTACTGTTTTGTTTTATAAGTGTACTGCCTCATGAATAGAAATACAAATATAGTTAAACATTTTTTTTTATGAGTAATCAATTAGCGATTAACTCAAATCGGCTTTCAAAAGCCCAATAAAGGAAAATGACAAATATCTCCTATAAAAGCACTACAAATTCAGGTTTTTGAATGTATTATTTTTACTATATATGCAATTTATATATATATATATATATATATATTAAAATAATATATATAAAATGCCTAGAAACGCTTGGGCCTTCGCATGGTCGCCTGACCGCCTATACAACCATGGTTGCTGGAGCAGAAGGTTGATTTGCTTTGGTGTGGTTGCTTCAATGACAGCGGCTGGAGCTTCTTGACGATCAAATCTCGGGGAAGTGACGACTAACTGATAGATCTGAACTGGAAGGATGGTGTCGTCCAAAGAAACAGATAGACTAGGATAGATTGTCGGGAAGGATGGCGTCGGCACATAGATGTAGATCTATGTGAAAGGGGAAGAAGAAACGACCATGGAAGTCGGGATGTGCCTAGCGGGCGGTCGGCAAAATGATGTTTGTCATAAGATCACAACTGGACGGTTGAAATATAGGAGTGCAACTATAGTAGCATGTAGTCAGAAGATCCCTCTCAGATTAAAAAGCAAATTTTATAAAATACTTATACGGCCAGCCATGCTATATCGGAGTGAATGTTGGGCAGTGAAGAAGCCAGGTCTCAACAAGATGAATGCGGCCGAAATGTGTATGCTGAGATGGATGTGTGGGAACTGGGAAGACAAGAAAAGAATGTTTGAGGAATAACTATATCAGGAACAAAGTGGGGCGGTGAGCATTGAAGACAAGTTGTGTGAGGGTCGTCTAAGCTGGAATGGACATCCATAGAGCAAACCAACAAATGCGCCTATTCAAAGCAAGGTTATTGAGTCAAGCACAATTAAAAGAAGCAGAGGCAGACTTAAATTAATTTGGTAAGAGCTTGTACAAAGAGATTTTAAATCTTTATATCTTGATTAAAGTACGACTCATAACAGAGCTGATTGGAAAAGAAGGATCCATATAAACCCTAAGTCCATGGATGTAGTATTTCATAGGATTGGTTTTGCCATCCAAAAGCGGCTGGCGGCACAACTTGTTGCCCGTCTGCCTTCTACTTTATTGCAATTGTTTTGTAATCATTTTGATTTAGAAACATTTGCCATGGCGCAAGAGGGTTGTACACAATTATTTAGGCATGTTTGCATTGTTCTACAACGACGATGACAATGATGATGATCGAATAGGAAATTGAAAGCAAGAACAATTGGAAGGCTGACAATAAATGAGCCAAAAGTATTTTTAACTTCTTTTACAAATTGACATTTATATACAATATCATACATATTTCTTATTACGGCTCTTGACCTTATATATTTGCCTTAGCTCAAGGATATCCCATCTCTAATTCTAGCATTTCTCTAAATCTAACAGCTTACACTTAGTAGGTTTCCATACTGAGGTTTGATAGAATCAAGTCCACAGTGTTTGCCAATTTATATATGATCCCTCCGCTTTTATTTATGGGGACCAGGGTTTCATTATATTGTGATTTCACCCACCTCTTCTTTAATTTGTCCAACGTGCTCAGTAAAATCTCTATTTGTTCAACCAAAGCCTCTACCACGATAATGTATCATTGGCATAAGGAATATAGTCGAGGCGAGGTCCTCTCATGGGCAATTGTAGTTCTTTCCATAATTTCTCACTTAATTTTTGAGTATATCATTTTGAGTTTGTCTTTCCATGTGGGTCCCCTCATCTAACCCATCTCGATGGGTGTATGTATTAAAAGGTTGGTGCTAGACTAGCTAAAAATCTCGAGTTTATCGAGAAGCCTGAACTTCTGGAAAAATTGTTTTTAATAATTACATTGGTAAAAATCATGCAAAAGGGGGATTATTTAGAGGGAGCTCAATGAACTTCAAAGATGGAATGTGTGTATGACTGTAACCAACTTTTTCTTAGTTCCTTTCCATGTTTTGATCAAAAATCACCAATTTTCCCCAAAAATTGATTTTTACAAACAACTAAAAGTTGATAGATACCAAACATGTCTAGTTTGAGCATGAATAGACAAAAATTGACAGGATAGGTGTGTGCCTAGGCAGAAAGGCACCCAAGGGAGTGCACCTTGCCAATATTGCCGCCTTGAGTTGTTTTTATGGGTCCTAGGACATATTTGTGGGGTTAATGTTCCATGTGACTGTCCTAATTTTCAGTATAAGGATTGTTTTCTTTGTTACCAAATATAATTATTCTATGAATTAAGATTGTTAATACACATTTTTCGTCTTTTGCACCTTCAGTTTAATCTCTATCTAGAGGCTATGTTATGAAGGATAGTCATTACGTTGCTCAAGACTTAGAGACATGACATCTAATCTCTATTTACTTGTTATTATACATCTATTATGTAGTTTAAAATTTATAAAAAAACATGTTTTTGTCTTAGATACTAATTAGAATTTGTTAAATATGTAAATTGGCT